>BTHU01000003.1:99178478-99778478 GCA_036184795.1 Tokudaia tokunoshimensis | reverse complement strand
CAGCACGAGGAAGCAGCTGTCAAAATACAGCTCTGTAGAACAGTGTTCTTATCTTTGTGTGTGTGCTCTATTACTCCACTAAATATCTCATCTTTTCCAAAACCCAGTGAAATGGAGATGAAGGTTTCACTCTTACAAGGCTTCTAACTTCACAGTAAATCTCGAGAAAATGGCTTGAAATGCTCTAATTTAATAGTTTCTGTGAATAATGATGTCTCTATCTGAATAGCAGAAAGCATATGTTCTCTTTATCTTCTAGTTGATATTTTTCAAGAATAAATAGAAGAGCATCTAAACCCCATAAAAGATCATTGATGACTTAGGATATAGAGAACATGTCTTCTGAGACAGATCTTTCAAACATAGGGAAGTTTTGATCAGAGCCGCTCTGTTCTCTGGGTTGTGGAGCCTAATTCATACAAAAGAACTCAGTCCACACCAGTGACCCAGCACTTATTCTAATTCTAATCGGCGTTTAAAGAAGAAAACATCCTGAGAGCAAACTTCACTGTTTTCTGTATTGGTTTAAACTGCTGACTGTATACAGGAAGGAACTTTGTCTTCCTGTACATGCCAGGCAAATGCTCTACAACTCTCCAGGCCTTGTGGAAGTTTTAATCATGATTTGGGGTGGTGTTTAGATAGTGTCTTAACTTCTTTGAATGATATATTTACCTGGTTTCTCTGGGTATATAGGTTATATCATCGTTTAAATTAAGTAGGCACAAAGTCACAGGGATAAACACCGAGCAGCATTGATGTCGAATATTATGGACTGGATTGTTGCCTCATTTGTAAATGCTATAGACATATGAAGGACGGTAGAGATACTGGAGTGTGGTGTTTAATGCCTGAGCACTCAGAGAAAGACAGGCTGTACAAAGATGTTGGCTTTTGAATGGGCAACAAGTCATACAACACGTCAGCGGTTAGAGAGACAGTATTACAAATCAGGTAAGCTGTGTTTTGGGGTCCTTAAGGACACTAGTTGGGGTTTGTTCGCTTACTGAGCACATCCTGTCTGTAGACCATATACCCAGCTGTAATTTCCTGAATCTGTGCATTATTTCCCTTCTTTGAGGCAGTGCTCACAGCTTGCCCCCTGCTCTCATCTCCTTTTCCAATATCCTAGTGTAACATTAAGTTTCTCCAAGTTATGCCATGTGCTTTTTCATACGTTGCTTTATCAGGGAAGGTAATCCACCTGAATTATGATAGATGCAGAGAAAGGGGTATCTTTCACGTGTGAAGTTGCAGTAAGAGCCATGGTAGAGATTTTTTTTGTGTTAAGAACTATAATATGTAACTTAATTTTGTACCAGATATCTGATAATTGTGACAATGATTCTTCTAAACAGCTATTTAATCTACTTTTACAAATGAATAAAACAAGTTGTCAGAAGTAATTTGATTGTATAATTTTGGCTTCTCTTGTTTTTATAATCATCTTAGACTGCTGCACTCTTTTATTGAGAAAGAAAATGATGGTGCTAGCAATCAGTATATAGCGGTTGATTTCTGTGTCAGGGCTAATACTGTTCAGGGATATTATGTATTAACTCATTTACTCTGCGTGATACCTAGGCAAGGAATATGAGACATGGAGTACTACTCTGCAATTAAAAACAATGAACTCACGAAATTCCTAGGCAAATGGTCAGAACTTGAAAATATCATCCTTAGTGAGGTAACCCAATCACAAAAGAACACACATGGTATGCAGTCACTGATAAGGGGATATTAACCCAGAATCTCAGAATACCCTAGACACAATTCGCATATCAATAGATTTCTAAGAAGATGGAAGGAGAGACCCCTGGTCCTGGAAAGACTGGATGTAGGAGAATGCCAGGACAGAGAAGCGAGAGGGGGTTGAATGGGGGACAGAGGGAGGGAGGGGGCTTATGGGACTTTCGGGGAGGGAGGAAACAGGAAAGGGTAAATGCTTTGGAATGTAAATAAAAAAAACTTAGAAAAAAAACCCCAGAAGGCTAGAGAATTGGATTCCAGAACACACATCTGTATGGCTGGTAGGAAGCACTGAACACTGTGACTTCTCCAAGGTGGCTTGACAGAGGGACTTTAGCCAAAACTTCAGATTATTGTTGCCAGTTTGGTGTGATGCCTTCCTTCTTTCTACCTATTGTCTGGGAAAATTAACTATTAAGAACAGAGTTCCTTCTCTTCAGGGACTTAAAAATCTAAACTGGGCCTGAGTTATTTTATTCGTGTGGCTCCTTGGTTGTTTAAAACACTCTCTCACTATTTGAAATGTACTAAGGAAGCAGACTAAACTGACAATGTGCCACATTTGTAGGAAAGAAAATCAATGAAGATCTGTAGTTATTCAGTAAAAGGCTTTGCCACAACATCAAAAGATTGAGCAGTAAATTGTATCTTCAAAGCTGAAAGAACCCATTTAAAGGCTAACAAAATGGCTCAGTGGGTAAGGGTGGCTACTGCCAAGCCTATTCCTGGGGTCCACATGTTGGCTGGAGACAACCAAGTCCCATACTTTGCCCTCTTATCTTCATGTAGTTCATCCATACTTGTACATACAGACGCGTGCACGCACTCACACACACACACACACACACACACACACACACACACACGGTATAAAATATAGTTTAAGAACCAGAAATAGCTCCTTCCACGCCTGTATAGTTACTTACTCTGTTCTTAGCTAACCAGTTTGCTTTAGTGCCAACACTAAATGAATGTAGTTGCTGCATTCGATCCCATCACAGGCCTGGTGATATAGCGGGGGACATCTGGCCCTAGGTTTTCTTTTCCTGTGAGACTCCAACCTTTCCCTTCCTATTTTCACTTCTGTAAAGGTGGTGCTTGCAGGCAATTAGGTCCTTCGGCAGAAAGACAGTTTCAGGAGGTAGGAGAGGAAGAGGACATTGAACACCAAGGTCCATTTTTTTCTGTATTTTCTTTTGTTTATTAGTAAATGCAGAGCTGTACAATCCCAGCAGGGTTAGAACAAGCCCAAAATATTTATTGACTTATATTGAGGTGAGAATCTCCTCCAAATCTCTCTAAAGTTAATAAAAACATGTGTTAAGAAATTATGTGCTCAAAGATCATTGGTGTGACTTAAAAGGTAGTACTAGAGTAAGAGCATTGGTTATTTTAAAAGTAAGGATTAATGTGACCCATCAGAATGGGGTCCAGAGGACAGTTCTTCATGCAGAGTATCTATAGCATCTATAACTGTGGTTGTCATGTGGTTTTTACAGGATGAAATTCAATTCAATTCCTTCAGTACCCTTAGAATATGTGCAGGGAAGCGATCATTCAGTTCTTGCCACAGTGGTCATACCAACACAGCAGTGTCGTTTGAGCCAACTCCCATATGTCTCATAGCTGATCTTTTCCCCTTTTCTTTGAAATCTTAACTTCAACAGCAGAAGTTCTGTAACTAGATAGAAACCACAAACCTTCTCTGCTATTCTCTTATCTGAAGGAGGAGCAGCCAGAACCTGACATGTCAGACACGTGATGCTTTTCGCAAATAGCAGATGGCTGACTTCTGTGGAGAGTGAAGGGTGACAGTTTAATTTAGCCTGGGTACAGCCAGAAGTTTTCAAAGAGAACAGAAATTGATTAGACACCAAACAGTGACTTTGATTGAGAAGCCTCATGGTAAACTTGGTTTTCCTGTGAGTTTTTACAGCCAGGTTGTTACTAGAAGGATAAATAATTTATTTATTAGTGATATCCTTGTCTAGGATGCTGTCTGACCATAATGAGGAGTCAGAAGTTTTAATAAAGGGGATTTTAAAAGACCTGCTTGGGGAAATTGTGTGTTGGGAGGAAGTACATCTGTTTTATCTGTTGCTTGTACATGCTCAGGATGCTGAGAATTTAAACTAGACTTTACACGCTATTCCTGATGCCCACGAGCACTTGCTAACAGGAGTCTGGTATAATCTCCCCTGAGAGCTCTGCCAGCACCTGACTAATACAGACACAGATAATCACAGCCAAACATGGACTGAGCCCAGGGACCCCAATGGAAGAGTTAGGTCAAGGAATGAAGGAGCTGAGGGGAATTGCACCCCCTTAGGGAAAACAATAATATCAACTAACCAGACCCCCCAGGGGTCCTAGGGAATAAACCACCAATCAAACTGTACATGGAGGGAGGGATCCATGTCTCTAACTATATATGTAGCAGAGGATAGCCTTATCTGGCATCCATAGGAGGGAAGGCCCTTGGTCCTGTGGAGGCTTGATGCCCCAGCATAGGGGGATGGTAGAGGGGTGAAGTGGGGGTGGGTGGGTGGAAGAGCACCCTCATAGAGGCAAAGAGGAGGGGGAATGGGATGGGGATTTTCAGAAGGGAAACCAGAAAGGAAGACAACATTTGAAATTTAAGTAAATAAAAGAACCTATAAAAAACCAACCTTACATCCGACAGAGGGCTAATATCCAATATATACAAAGAACTCAAGAAGTTAAACTCCAGAGAGGCAAGTAACCCTATTAAAAAATGGGGTACAGAGCTAAACAAAGAGTTCTCACCTGAAGAATATCTAATGGCTGAGAAGCACCTAAAGAGATGTTCATCATCCTTAGTCATTAGGGAAATGCAAATCAAAACAACCCTGAGATTCCATCTCACACCAGTCAGGATGGCTAAGATCAAAAACACAGGAGACAGCAGTTGTTGGCGAGGATGTGGAGAAAGAGGAACACTTCTCCACTGCTGGTGGAATTGCAAGCTGGTACAACCACTCTGGAAAGCAGTCTGGCGGTTCCTCAGAAAACTGGGCATGACACTCCCGGAGGATCCGGCTATACCACTCCTGGGCATATACCCAGAGACTTTACCTGCATGCAATAAGGACACATGCTCCACTATGTTCATAGCAGCCTTATTTATAATAGCCAGAAGCTGGAAAGAACCCAGATGTCCCTCAACGGAGGAATGGATTCAGAAGATGTGGTATATCTACACAATGGAATACTACTCTGCAATTAAAAACAATGAATTCACGAAATTCCTAGGCAAATGGTCAGATCTTGAAAATATCATCCTTAGTGAGGTAACCCAATCACAAAAGAACACACATGGTATGCAGTCACTGATAAGGGGATATTGACCCAGAATCTCGGAATACCCTAGACACAATCCGCATATCAATAGATTTCTAAGAAGATGGAAGGAGAGACCTCTGGTCCTGGAAAGACTGGATGTAGGGGAATGCCAGGACAGAGTAAGGAGAGGGGGTTGAATGGAGAAAAGAGGGAGGGAAGGGGGCTTATGGGACTTTCGGGGAGGGAGGAAACGGGAAAGGGGAAGTGATTTGGAATGTAAATTAAAAAAATAAAATAAAAAAAAGTAATACATTTGTGCTGTAATTGGATTTTTAAGCTAATGTGCCCAGACTCTCATGAGACGGTACTCCTTTTTTACATTCGTAGGTACTATGGATATCACAGTAGACTCATAACTAATTTGAAATCCCAAGTAGAACTTTGTCTCCAATGAAAGCACTCAGTTTGAGAATAGGTGATCAGGCACTTTGAAATAGAAAGAAAGCACTACTTACAAGTTTGCCCAATTAACAGGTATGTATGTTATTTGTATGATCATTCTACATTTGAAGCTCAAATTTGTACTTCAAAATTAGCGGTATGGCTTGTTCAAACATAGGCTGCAGAGTTCTTTTTTTTTTTCTATTTATTATTATGTTTTATTTTCTTTCTTTTTTTTCTAAGTTTTTTTTATTTACATTCAAAATCATTTCCCCTTTCCCGTTTCCTCCCTCCCTGAAAGTCCCATAAGCCCCCTTCCCTCCCTCTTTTCCCCATTCAACCCCCTCTCGTTACTCTGTCCTGGTGTTCCCCTACATCCAGTCTTTCCAGGACCAGGGGTCTCTCCATCTTCTTGGAAATCTATTGATATGCGAATTGTGTCTAGGGTATTCTGAGATTCTGGGTCAATATCCCCTTATCAGTGACTGCATACCATGTGTGTTCTTTTGTGATTGGGTTACCTCACTTAGGATGATATTTTCAAGTTCTAACCATTTGCCTAGGAATTTCGTGAGTTCATTGTTTTTAATTGCAGAGTAGTATTCCATTGTGTAAATATACCACATCTTCTGAATCCATTCCTCCGTTGAGGGACATCTGGGTTCTTTCCAGCTTCTGGCTATTATAAATAAGGCTGCTATGAACATAGTGGAGCATGTGTCCTTATTGCATGCAGGTAAAGCCTCTGGGTATATATGCCCAGGAGTGGTATAGCCGGATCCTCCGGGAGTGTCATGCCCAGTTTTCTGAGGAACTGCCAGACTGCTTTCCAGAGTGGTTGTACCAGCTTGCAATCCCACCAGCAGTGGAGGAGTGTTCCTCTTTCTCCACATCCTCGCCAACAACTGCTGTCTCCTGTGTTTTTGATCTTAGCCATTCTGACTGGTGTGAGATGGAATCTCGGGGTTGTTTTGATTTGCATTTCCCTAATGACTAAGGAAGATGGACATCTCTTTAGGTGCTTCTCAGCCATTAGATATTCTTCAGGTGAGAACTCTTTGTTTAGCTCTATACCCCATTTTTTAATAGGGTTACTTGGCTCTCTGGAGTTTAACTTCTTGAGTTCTTTGTATATATTGGATATTATCCCTCTGTTGGATGTAGGGTTGGTAAAGATCATTTCCCAGTTAGTTGGTTGCTGCTTTGTCTTTTTGACAGTGTCTTTTGTCTTGCAAAAACTTTGTAATTTAATGAGGCCCCATTTGTCAATTCTTGATCTTAGAGCATAAGCTATTAGGGTTCTATTCAGGAAATTCTCCCCTGTGCCCATATGTTCAAGGTTCTTCCCTTGTTTCCTTTCTATTAGTTGCAGTGTGTCTGGTTTTTTGTGGAGGTCCTTGATCCACTTGGAATTGAGCTTAGTGCAAGGAGATAAGAATGGGTCAATTTGCATTCTTCTGCATGTTGACCTCCAGTTGAGCCAGCACCATTTGTTGAAAAGGCTATCTTTTTTCCACTGGATGGTTTTAGCTCCTTTGTCAAAGATCAAGTGACCATAGGAGTGTGGATTCATTTCTGGGTCTTCAATTCTGTTCCATTGATCTACATGCCTGTCACTGTACCAATACCATGCAGTTTTTACCACTATTGCTCTGTAGTACAGCTTGAGGTCAGGGATACTGATTCCCCCAGAGGTTCTTTTACTCTTGAGAATAGTTTTAGCTATCCTGGGTTTTCTGTTATTCCAGATGAATTTTTGAATTGCTCTTTCTAACTTTATGAAGAATGGAGTTGGGATTTTGATGGGGATTTCATTGATTCTGTATATTGCTTTTGGCAAGATGGTCATTTTTACTATATTAATCCTGTCATTCCATGAGCATGGCAGATTTTTCCATCTTCCGAGGTCTTCTTCAATTTCTTTCTTCAGAGACTTGAAGTTCTTGTCATACAGATCTTTCACTTGTTTTATTAGAGTCACACCAAGATACTTTATATGGTTTGTGGCTATCGTGAAGGGTATCATTTCTTTTACTTCTTTCTCAGCCTGCTTATCCTTTGAGTATAGGAAGGCTACTGACTTGCTTGAGTTGATTTTATATCTGGCCACTTTGCTGAAGTTGTTTATCAGCTGTAGGAGTTGTCTGGTGGAGTTCTTTGGGTTGCTTAAGTATACTATAATATCGTCTGCAAATAGTGATAGTTTGACTTCTTCCTTTCCAATTTGTATCCCTTTGACCTCCTTTTGTTGTCTAATTGCTCTAGCTAGAACTTCAAGTACTATATTGAAAAGATATGGAGAGAGAGGGCAGCCTTGTCTAGTCCCTGATTTTAGTGGTATTGCTTCAAGTTTGTCTCCATATAGATTGATGTTGGCTACTGGTTTGGTGTAAATTGCTTTTACTATGTTTAGATATGGGCCTTGAATTCCTGATCTTTCCAAGACCTTTAGCATGAAAGGATGCTGAATTTTGTCAAATGCTTTCTCAGCATCTAATGAAATGACCATGTGGTTTTTTTCTTTGAGATTGTTTATATAGTGGATTACATTGATGGATTTCCTTATATTGAACCATCCCTGCATCCCTGGGATGAAGCCTACTTCATCGTGGTGAATGATCGTTTTGATGTGTTCTTGGATTCGGTTGGCAAGAAGTTTATTGAGTATTTTTGCATCGATATTCATAAGAGAGATTGGCCTGAGATTCTCTTTCTTTGTCGGATCTTTGTGTGCTTTTGGTATTAGCGTAATTGTGGCTTCATAGAACGAGTTGGGTAGTGTTCCTTCTGTTTCTATTTTGTGGAACAGTTTGAAGAGTATTGGTGTTAGGTCTTCTATGAAGGTCTGATAGAATTCTGCACTAAAACCATCTGGACCTGTGCTTTTTTTGGTTGGAAGACTTCTAATGACGACTTCTATTTCTTCAGGGGTTCTAGGACGGTTTAGATGGTCTATTTGATCCTGATTTAATTTTGGTATTTGGTATCTCTCAAGGAAATTGTCCATTTCCTCGAGATTTTCTAGTTGTGTTGAATACAGGCTTTTGTAGTAGGATCTGATGATTTTTTGAATTTCCTCAGTTTCTGTTGTTATCGCTCCCTTTTCTTTTCTGATTTAATTTGTATTATAGTTAATTTGTATACTGTCTCTGTGCCCTCTGGCTAGTCTGGCTAAGGGCTTATCTATCTTGTTGATTTTCTCAAAGAACCAACTCCTAGTTTTGTTGATTCTTTGTATGGTTTTGTTTCTACTTGATTGATTTCAGCCCTGAGTTCGATGATTTCCTGCCTTCTACTCCTCTTGGGTGTATTTGCTTCTTTTTGTTCCAGGGCTTTCAGGTGTGCCATTAAGCTGCTAATGTATACTGTCTCCCGTTTCTTTTTGGCGGCACTCAGGGCTATGAATTTTCCTCTTAGCACTGCTTTCATTGTGTCCCATAAATTAGGGTATGTTGTACCTTCATTTTCATTAAATTTTAAAAAGTCTTCGATTTCTTTCTTTATTTCCTCCTTGACCAAGTTATCATTGAATAGAGCATTGTTCAACCTCCATGTGTATGTGGGTTTTCTGGTGTTTTTTATTGCCATTGAAGACCACCCTTATTCCATAGTGATCTGATAGGAGGCATGGGATTTGTTCGATCTTCTTATATCTGTTGAGGTCTGATTTGTGACCAATTATATGGTCGATTTTGGAGAAGGTACCATGAGGTGCTGAGAAGAAGGTGTATTCTTTAGCTCTAGGATGAAATGTTCTATATATATCTGTTAGTTCCATTTGGTCCAAGGCTTCAATTAGATTCACTGTGTCCCTGTTTAGTTTCTGCTTTCCTGAACGATCCATTTTAGAGAGGGAGGTGTTGAAGTCATCCACTATTATTTATGTGAGGTGCGATGTGTGCTGTGAGCTTTAGTAAAGTTTCTTTTATTAATGAGGGTGCCCTTGCATTTGGAGCATAGATATTCAAAGTTGAGAGTTCTTCTTGGTGGATTTTTCCTTTGACCAGTATGTAGTGTCTTTCTGTGTCTTTTTTGATGACTTTAGGTTGAAAGTCAATTTTATCTGATATTAGGATGGCTATTCCGGCTCGTTCCTGGGACCATTTGCTTGTAAAATTGTTTTCCAGCCTTTTACTCTGAGGTAGTGTTTGTCTTTGACAATGAGGTGCGTTTCCTGCATCCAGCAAAATGCTGAGTCCTTTTTATGTATCCAGTCTGTTAGTCTATGTCTTTTTATTGGGGAATTGAGACCATTGATATTAAGAGAGATTAAGGAATATTGATTATTGCCACCTGCTATTCTTGACGCTATCTTTATGTTTGAGTGGTTATCTACTTTTGGGTTTGATGCAAGAAGGTTACTATCTCGTTTTTTCCAGGGTGTTGTTTCTCTCCTTGTATTGGCGGTTTCCACCTATTATCCTTTGCAGGGCTGGGTTTGTGGAAAGATATTGTGAAAATTTGGTTTTATCATGGAATATCTTGGTCTTTCCATCTATGGTGATTGAGAGTTTTGCTGGGTATAGTAGTCTAGGCTGGCATTTGTAGTTCTCTTAGTGTCTCCATGAGATCTGCCCAGGATCTTCTGGCTTTCATAGTTTCTGGTGAGAAGTCTGATGTGATTTGGATAGGTCTTCCTTTGTATGTTACTTGTCCCTTTTCTCTTACTGCTTTTAATATTCTTTCATTGCTTAGTACATTTGATGTTTTGATTATTATGTGACGGGAGGTATTTCTGTTCTGGTCCAGTCTGTTTGGAGTTCTGTGGGCTTCTTGTACATTCATAGGCATCTCTCTCTTTAGGGTAGGAAAGTTTTCTTCCATAATTTCATTGAAGATGTTTACTGGCCTTCATGATGCAAATCTTCACTCTCATCTATACGTATAATCCTTAGATTTGGTCTTCTCATTGTGTCCTGGATTTCCTGGATGTTTTGGGTTACACGTTTTTTGCATTTTGCATTTTCTTTGACTGTTGAGTTGATGCTTTCTATAGTATCTTCAGCACCTGAGATTCTTTCTTCCATCTCTTGTATTCTATTGTTGATGTTTGCATCCATGACTCCTGTTTTCTTCCCAAGGTTTTCTATCTCCAAAATTGTCTCCCTTTGTGATTTCTTAGTTGTTTCTACTTCCTTTTTTAGATCCTAGATGGATTTGCTCAGCTCCTTCACTTGTTTGTTTGTATTTTCCTGTATTTCTTTAAGGTATTTTTGCATTACCTCTTTCAGGATTTCTGCCTGTTGACCCAAGTTCTCCTGTATTTCTCTAAGCGATTTTTGTGTTTCCTCCTCATGAGCTTTCATCTGTTGATCCATCATCTCCTGCATTTCTTCAAGCAGTTCTCGTGTTTCCTTTGTGTATGGGCATCTATCCGTTGATTCATTTCTTTAAGCAATTTTTGTGTTGCCTCCCTATGGGCATCTATCTGTTGACCCATATTCTTCTGCATTTCTTATTCAGTTTTTGTGATTCCTTTGAAAGTGCATCTACCCGTTGATTCATTTCTTTAAGCGATTTTTGTGTTGCCTCCTTATGGGCCTCCATCTGTTGGTCCATGTTCTCCTGCATTTCTCTAAGTGATTTTTGTGTTTCCTTTGTAAGGGCTTCTAACCCTTGATTCATGATCTCCTGTAATTCTTTATTAGATTTATTTGTGTCCTTCTTGAAATCCTCTAATAGCATCCTCAGATGTGATTTTAAATCCAGATCTTGTCTTTCGGGTGTGGTGGGGTATCCAGTACTTGCTGCTGTTGGAGAGTTGGGTTCGGATGGTGCCATATTACTTTGATTTCTGTTAGTAACGTTCCTCCGTTTGCCTTTTGCCATCTGGTTACCTCTGGTGTTAGTTGGTCCTGCTGTCACTGGCTGTTGGTTGGACCTCCTGTGAGCCTGCAAAGCTATTTCTGACCCCCCTGGATTACCGGGATTCCCCTGGCACCGATTTCTGGCGCCTGCCCTGCTCCTGAGTTACTTTGGAGCCCTGATGTGCCTTGCCCCAAGTGATGTTATATTGGGGAATCCCTGCACCTCCAAAGGCTCAGCATAGCGGATTCCTGGAGCAGAGGTCGCCAAAGGGAGGCTGGTAGGCTCCTGCCCTGTGCAGGGGTGTGTGTTCTCTCCCAGGGGCGGGGGGAGGAGTTGGGTTCCCTCTGCAGGGCAGAGGTCCCACAGCAGAGCTGGCGCGTCGGTTACTGCAGACCTGCCCAGCTCTTGGGAGCAGGGTATACACAAGCTGCCTGTGACCCAAGCGATATTATGCCTGTCTGTCTTCGAGCCTGGAGGTCCCAACTGCCCTGATGCTGGAGCAAAGATGGCAGAGTGCCTATGTTTTATTTTCTATATTCTTTATTTACATTCCAAATGATTTCCCCTTTCCCGGTTTCCCCCTCCCCGAAAGTAAGTCCCATAAGCCCTCTTCCTTTCCCTTGTTCCCCATTTACCTAAGAATTTCATGAATTAATTGTTTTTAATTGCTGAATAGTATTCCATTGTGCAAATATACATGGAAAATATCTCAGATAAAATTGAAGAAATATGTAGAAAAACGTTAAGATTGACTATTTCATGGAAAAATTATAGAGATAAAATGGTAGGCATAAAAATATACCTAAGTTGATTGAAAGTGGAATTATAAACATTTTCTGATGAAACTGAAAATCTGCAAGGAAAATATTTCTGATAAAACTCAAGAAATATATAGAAAAACATGTTAAAACTGACTATTTAATGAAAAATTATTCAGATAAGATGGTAGGCATAAAAATATTCCTAAATTGATTGAAAATAGAATTAAAAACGCATAGTTGTATCCCTAGAGTTTCTGAGTCAGTGGGTCTAGGGTCAAGTACTGCATATCAAAGAAGTTCACTAGTATGGTTCATGGGCCTGTCCTTTGAGAACTTGACTTAAACCTACTTGGCACTCTTGATGTAATTTTTATTTCTTTTTATTTCCTCTCTTCAACTAGATGGCCTTTTGGAAGCAGAGATGCCCATAGTAAAGTGTGTTAGTGTCTTATATCTCCTTGGTATTGTTTTGTTCTTATATTATAGAGTCTGCTCGTGCTGAGAGATCAAGGTAACTACTCATTTGCTATTTGTTCACTTGAGGGCAATGCGAGAGCCTGGTTCAATGAATCTGACTTCGGGTTATCAGAGATTTAGGCTTAGAGATTCCTCAACAACTAAGTTCATTCTAAAAGCATTTACTAGGGTGAACATTGTTTGCAAACCATCTTTACAGTTATATTCAGCAAGTTGAGTTCAAAAACATCTCGAACCATGAATAGTGTCCTTTCCAATGACCTTTTCCTTCCTCAACCCCTGTGTCGTGCTCAAGACTAGAACAGAGCTTAGTTACTGTAGAGTTAATGCAGTCCATGGAGAGGTGCTGGGTGTTTTGTTTTTTAAGCGTTAGTTCATTTACCAGATAGTTATGATTGAATAAAAAGCCTTGTAGGCAGCATATTAGTAGGACACATGTGAATGTTAGTATCACTCATGTGTAAGTGAATCTCAAATCACCAGTTTCAGTGTCATCAGGGAATGCCTTATACATGAATTTAAAACAAAAAGGATTGGAAATCCTGTAGAGGTGCTACCGTTAAACACTAAGAGAGTGGACATGCTGACCATGGGCTGTGTGTGTTCTAATAATATGTTGCATAATGGTCGTTTTCCCGATGATCCTGATCCCTATGAAAACATTGAACGCTGGAGTGTTATTCCTCATTTACTTTATACTTTCTTCATATATTAGGCTGTTAGTGATGTCACAGATATTATCTGGATTGATGCTTTGTGGCTTTGAAAATAGGCCTGATGTTTAGGGAGCTTTGTGGATCAAGTATTCAGGATGTTACTTAGTACCTAGTACTTTGTACCTTGTGGCCTCATGTTTTACATTAACTGTTTGCCCCTTCTTATGACTACTTTGAGAAATGTTTCTCCTTACTACCATGTCCTCGCTGTGATGGTTTTTGAAGTCATCAGTGATAATTTAGTGAAAGAGAATACCTCCTAAAAATACATGTCTAAGAGAGAAAGCGGCCACAGTGGATTGAGGAGCGTGGGAGGGCCTGCTGACCCATGGATGACTGGTAGATTATGAGGCAGAACAGAAAGCAAGTGACACCATTGAAGGGTGAAGCCAATAGAAATCATTTGTCTTTGGAAGCCAGCAGCAGGGTCAGCCTCTTAGCATGTAGGAGATTTAGATCCTGGTAGGGCCAGCTCTGTTGCCTTCCAGTTCGATGATCACTCCTTCAGGTCCTGCTTCCTCTAAAGTGCTGCTGCTACAGGGCAGCAAATGGTAGCTCACTTCCCACAGACTGCCAACTTCCCCTATCTGAAGCTCTGAGAACCTTGGCATTTCCTCTCTTCTTCTTTGGGTTTAACAGGCATAACAATGTGTACTTCACATACATCTACAAGTGTGAAACTATATGTATGTGCTTGTATGTTATTATAAATTTTATTGAAGTGTAGGATTTTGTGTGTTTATAGAACTTAGAATGTTACTTTGATATTTTGAGTGAGTGCCTTGTTTTCTATTTTTTAAATTAGGATTTAGATTATTTAGTCCTAAAATGCAATTTTGATTTTATTTTATTATATTTTAAAAAAGATTAATGTGGTAAATTGCTTTTTTCTTTACTCTTATTTCCTCTGTAGGATTAAATTTCCTAAAACAAAAGAAACAAAAAACAAACAAAAACACCTCAAAACAAAACCTCCCCAAAATTTAACAGCAAACAAAACAGTATATTCTAGGTGGCTTGCATGAGCTCACCAAGTATACTGACACTAAGTTCATACTCAGTCTTGTATGTTGAATTGAAAATAGTTCAAACATTTTAAGGAATTTAGCTGATTATTTATAAACTATTTAAGTTTCTAATGAATGCAATTTTTTGCTATATATAGTGTGTGTGTGTGTGTGTGTGTGTGTGTGTGTGTGTGTATGGTTTTTAAGCTTCCTTAAGAACAAATGCATATTTTATTAGATGCAATTAGGATTAACTTCCACAGCAAGAACAAGCTAAAAGCTCTTTCCTGTTTAAGTATACCTTCAAACAGACACAATTTTGTTATGTGCATATGCAAGCAATTGCAGAAAAGGAGAAACTATTCGTAATGAGACGTTTTGAAAGAAGAAATATGAAAATGAACTTACTTTTGAGAAGCCACCTCTGTGTCCTGTCACACAGTTGAAATGTCCAAGATGGACTCTTGTGAAACAGTTTCTTTTGAATTAGTACAGACACGTTAAACACAGCTGGGAGCCCCAAATAATTAATTATAACACTTAAGGTTTGGACCCCAAAATTGCCATTGACAAATACTTGATGTGCCAGACAATTGCAATTTTTAAACACAAACTAACTTTACTGGATAAAACATTGCTAGTGTCATCCAGCTTAGACCTTGTCTTCCATTCACACCCTCAGGTTATGTCATGAAGAATTTCCTTACCTGCTTCTGGCTCCTGTAGTGCACGTCAGACTACACTCATGTTGGACTATGTCTCAGTGTAGGCACCAGAGGACACTTAAGCAGAGTTCTTCCTCATCTTCAAGAAGAGAAGAAAATCAGGAACTTGACAGAAGCCACGAGATCATGGGTTTGCTGTCACTGAATCAGGGCAGTTAGAATGTAGTCAAGGTTAGAAAGTAGAAGCAGAGCCAGGCTAGATCTGCGTGGGTGTCAGGCTGTCCTCTGCTGGTTACCTCTGTGAGTCATGAATAGCAGCCTGGCCAAACCTCCCTGCCCTCCACCCCATTTTTCTCTTCTTCCTACTTTTTCCTATGCTTCCTTATCACTCACTGGGATTTTCCTGTGTAAACTTCACCATTGACAGTTAAATGCAGTAAGCAATGGGGAGCAAGAAGAACCACCCACCCTCCAAGAGGAGATGATTGGTGATAGAGAACATCAGGTTCAGGAGTGGGTGGTATTAGAGCTACCTAGAAATATGAGGTAGCACTTGGGTAATGAATTTTGACTCTGACCATATCTGTTACATAAGAGCTATTGTTGGTCTCTTTTTTCCCCACATATTTTTTTTATATTTAATTATTGCTGGCAAGTAGCTCATAAGTAGGACTATAGATGAACACATCACATTTTAAAATTTTGATAAGTTTGCATTGTTCATGCTACAATTCATATTTTAAGTTCATTCCAGCCTCTGTAGTAATAGCTTTTAAAGTTCTATATCCTTCCCACTGAACTGAGCACAGAAGCCTTCCTGTTCATGGCAGGACTGATTCCTGGACTCCCTTGGTGTGATAACAAAACTCACCGCTGCTCTAGTCATCTGGTGATTTATACTTATTGGATGTCATATATAAAAAGTGATATATTTGCATTTAACCTATACCCATTCTCATTTAAATGCTTCAAATCATCCCTAGATTTCTTGTAACACTGTGAGGCTCTTGTATTTCTGTTCTTTTTCTTTGACTCCCTTCCTCTTTCCTCCCTGCATGAAGGTAGGTTTACCAAGGGAGCATGAGAAAGAAACCCCAACAGTGAATGGGGCAATGGGAGAGGGATAACCAAAGGCTCCAACATTTCTAATGAGTTCACTCAGGTTCTGTTGCCTAAATTATGCTCTAATAGCTTATGTCTACAATTTATTTTTGCCTTAAAATTTTAACCTAGGTGTTTACAGTTATGTCACCTGTACAGCAAGCACTCTTCTGGACTCATTGCACCTACTAAGCAGTAGGCAGTGTTTTGGACACTGAGAATGAAAAGCAATCAGGTCACACACATATTTTTTCCTTAGGAAGTAATAGATTTTTATTTTGTGTATCATATGCAAACCTAATCATTATACATTTTCTGACACAGGCATTTGAGGGAAGCTCGTTACTTGACTCTGGTAGAGATGGATAAGAGAGAGAGAGAGAGAGAGAGAGAGAGAGAGAGAGAGAGAGAGAGAGAGAGAGAGAGAGAGAGAGAGAGAGGATGGAAGGAAAAAGAAGGAGGAGGAGGAGGAGGAAGAAGAGGGAGACAGACAGACAGACAGACATCTTATAATCAGCTGCATTGAAGTCTCTTGGGTAAATAGGCTTATGGATGAATAGAAGAAAGCAGAACTTTCTAGAGGCCAGTTACTACCAGGGAACATTGCAGAATCTCCCATACGTAAGCATTTTGTGATTAAAAGGGTGGTTTGACATTAACAGTCTCTAGGCAGTGGCAGCTCTCCAGACTTCCCTGGTTTATTGAATGAGGCACTTCTTACTCTGATGGTCTGATGAGCACCCACTTACATTCCAGTACTCTTGTGCCCTCCTGACCTTCCTCTGGAGTGTTCTTCATACCTGATAAAGAGTCCAGTGGGGGAGGCCATTGTGTTTTCCTTGAACTGGAGCTGTTTATTTTTCCATGTAATTCTAGGAAATGTGGAATGTAAGGATTAAGCCAGCATGTGGCAAAAAATGAGGGTAGATCCTTAGGGAGTTGAGTCTATACAAGGTGTCAGCCTCCACACAGAGCTTGCGAGTTTCCTTCTTTGCCTCCTATTTCTTTGAGCCAGTGGAATTGAGAACACTGAGTTCTTTCTGCATATAGTGCTCTAAGCACTTGGTGTTTTACTAGCCACCCTCTGCAGATGTTCCATCCCTCACCCAGTTTCACAGCTCCTAGAATTAGTATTTGAATCTCTGCAGAGTAGCTCCTGGAGTCCATGTTCTGGCCTTCCCTTTCTACCTGTCTAGTTTTCCTTACCAGAGTCCATTTTCAGTACTTTGCAGACCTGTGCCATCCTGTAACACCAGCCTAACTAATACACTGTATACAGGACAAATATCAACTGTGAGTAGCCAGTTTATAATGTGTTACACAGTTTTGATGGGCATAGTGGGACAAGGCTGATAGGAAGTGCAGTGCCCAGCTCCCAGAAGGAGAGGCCACATATAAGGGTTGGATCTAGGCCCAGGTACACAAAATTTTAAGAGCACTTCCTTCCTGTTGAGTCCCTTAACAGACAATATACAAAACAACCCTAGGATGGTAGAAGAGGGACAAATAAGTTCTTGCGAAAGAACTTATACATTATGTTTGTCTTGTGTTCTTAAGACCATGTGTTTCAAGACAGGTTGGTGGGGTTTTTGGGGGGGGGGCAGCACTTGCTCAGACAACTTTCCTACAAGAAAACAAATTGCTGTGATTTTTCTTTCTGCACTTGAGGAACTTTTCAGGAAGAAATGCCTGAATCTGCTGCTGCTTGTGCTGGATCTCAGGATGATCCTGTTTCTGCTTACTTATTGCTGACTGACTCTCTTGCAGCTCTCTCTAGCTCTTTCAAGGCCATGGCTGCTGCAGTTCTCCAGGGAGGCATAACAGATTTGTTGTGACTCATAAATGAACTGTTTCCAGCAGGCTCACATGTACCCTCTTGTGTTATAAGCTGATGGTCTTTAAAAACATCTATGTGCATTTAAAATTGACATACAATTACATTGCTTCCCTCTTTCTTCCCCCCCCCGTCCTCTTCATCTTACTGCTTCCATATCTCCCCACTCTCCAGCTGATAGTCTTTTCTACAATTATATACATAAATATATAACTATAGCCTGTTGAGTCCATTTATATGCATAGGGTTTCAGGACTCATAACTTTGGCTTGGACAGCCAACATTGGACAGCAACCCTGGGATAGACTAGTTCCCCCTCTCTCAGTAGTCACCAGTTGCCTTATAGTTCCTTGTCAAGCGCTGTGATCCCATGGGTTTTTTTCCCCTTTAATCGTTGTCATGTCTGCTGCATCCTTACATAGCTTTGGGGACTTGGATGTGATTGGGGATGGTGAGGAGATGCACAAATGACAGACAGATACACAGAAAGCTGGGATCAGTTAGACTGAGCTCTCTGCTGGAAAACCACAGAAATCAGAGTGTTTATACAGTTAAACAAAGAAGTTGGGTTTTGTATACAGCTGGACAAGGAGTCAATTATTGCAAAAAAGGAGGCTTGTTTAGCTAGTTTCAGTAGGAACAATATTTCTAAGGGAGCAGTCTTCAGGTTGTAAATATCCAGGGAGAGAAATCCATGGTTGACATTTTCTGCACATGCTGTTAGCACTGTTGCTTAGTCCCTTGAGCATGGGTTTGACATCTCTCTGAGCCCGTGGCTACAGGGTCCTTGACATGGCCATACCAATGCTCACAGCACACAGTAACTCAAGGCATAACTTACTCAAGTCTTAATTTATTCTTTATACATGTCTTTTAATAGTGCACTGTTCAGATCTTGTTTATGCAGCCATTTCTGGATAGACTATTTCACAGACTTCTTGGTATCCAGGATCTTGCAATTGTTCTGTCTTCTGAGAGTTATAATATAGGTTTATCCATTGGAGGAGGGCTTCCCATGGTCTATTGATCTCTGCATTGTTTTCTAGTTATGGTTTTCTTTGATGCTCTTTATTTATTGTAAAGAGAGACTTCTTTGATGAAGGTTAGAAGCCACAATTATCTGTAAGTATAAGATTGAGATTTATAATATAGTCAGGAGTAATGCTGGTCTAGCAAATAGGTGGTGGTAGATTTTCTTGTGAAATCTATAGCCTCACTAGCCTTGAGAAATTGGCTAGGTTTTTAGTCCCAGGCATGATTAGTTGCCCTTCTGTTGAGTGGCACTCATGTGTTGGCAGTAATCAACAGCTGTTTGATTTGATGTAAGACCTACTCATCAGCTGATGGTCTTTTATAAAATGATTGACTCTGAAGGCCTCTGACCCAACCAATGGCTTTATTGGGAGAGGGTAGTAAGTAGGAGTGGGGAAGAAGTAGGTTACTGGGCTGTAGAAATATGTACCTGGTCCCTGATTCTTTTCTGCCTCTCCCTCTAGCTACCATCTCAGCAGCCCCTCCCTTCACATGCTGTCTGCCATAATGTTTTACCACTGGAACAAGAATTGTTTCCAAAAAATCAAATTAGAATCTCTATGTTTCACAGCAAGACTTCCTGGTTGTCTGGCTCAACTGGAGATAATCTTTGAGCTGTACTTGCAGAAGCTGTGATTTAGGCCTTTCTTCAGAGGAATAATCAAATCTAGAACTATGGTGGGGGGTTTTCTTGTTTGTTTTTTTGTTTTTGTTTTTGGTTTTGGATTTTAAATTTTTATTCTTTTTTTTAATGTTTTTGAGTTTTATCGTTTTCAAGTTTTTATTTATTTATTTTTAATTAGATATATTCTTTATTTACTTTTCAAATGTTGTCCCCTTTCCTGGTTCCCCCCACCCCGAAAATTCCATAAGCCATCTCCCCTTCTCCAATCAACCCTTCCCCGCTTCCCTGTCCTGTTATTCCTCTATACTATGGTATCAAGTCTTTCCAGGACCAAGGGCCTCTCTTCCCTTTGGTGTCTAACAAGACCATCCTCTCCTGCCTATGTGTCTGGAGCCATGGGTAACTCCATGTGTACTCTTTGGTTGATGGTTTTGTCCCTGGGAGCTCTAGGAGTACTGGGTGACTCATATTGTTGTCCTCCTGTGGCTCTGCAAACCCCTTTAGCTCCTTGGGTGCTTTCTCTTGTTCCTCCACTGGGGACCCTGTGCTCAGTTCAGTGGCTGCTGAGAGTGTCCCCCTCTGTATTTCTCATGCACTAGTAGAGCCTCCCAGGTGACAGCTATATCCAACTCCAGTCAGCAAGCACTTGTGGGCATTGATAATAGTGTCTGGCTTTTATAACTGTATATGGGATGGATCCCTGTATGGGGCAGTCTCTGGATGGTCTTTCCATCAGACTCTGCTCCACCCTTTGTCTCTGTATCTCCTTCTGTGGGTATTTTGTTTCCCTTCCTACAAAGGACCCAAGTATCCATACTTTGTTCTTCCTCCTTCTTGGGCATCATTTGATATGTGAAATGTTTCTTGAGTATTCCAAGCTTCTGGGCTAATATCCACTTATCAGTGAGTGCATACCATGTGTGTTCTTTTCTGGCTGGGTTACCTCATTCAGGATGATATTTTCCAATTCCATCCATTTGTCTAAGAATTTTATGAATTCATTGTTTTTAATAGCTGAGTAGTATTCCATTGTGTAAATATACCACATTTTCTGTATCCATTCCTCCATTGAGGGACATCTGGGTTCTTTCCAGCTTCTGGCTATTATAAATAGGGCTGCTATGAACATCGTGGAGCATGTGTCCTTATTACTGCTGGAGAATCCTCTGGGTATATGCCCAGGAGTGGTATAGCAGGGTCCTCTGGTAGTATTATGCCCAATTTTCCAATATTTTGTCTTCTTCCTTTCCAATTTGTATCCCTTTGATCTCCTTTTGTTGTCTAATTGCTCTAGCTAGAACTTCAAGTACTATATTGAATAGATATGGAGAGAGAGTACAGCTTTGTCTAGTCCCTAATTTTAGTGTGATTGCTTCAAGTTTTTCTCATGTTGGCTATTGGTTTGTTGTATATTGCTTTTACTATGTTTAGATATGGGCCTTTCCAAGACTTTTAACATGAAAAGATGCTGAATTTTGTCAAATGCCTTTTCAGCATCTAATAAAATGACCATGTGATTTTTTTTCTTTGAGTTTGTTTATGTAGTGGATTACATTGATGGATTTATGTATATTGAACCATCCCTGCACCCCCAGGATGAAGCCTACTTGATTGTGGTGAATGATCGTTTTGATGTGTTCTTGGATTCGGTTGGCAAGAATTTTATTGAATATTTTTGCATCGATATTCATAAGGGAAATTGGTCTGAAGTTCTCTTTCTATGTTGGATCTTTGTGTGGTTTTGGTATCAATGGTGTTTTTCTTTTTTCTTTTTTTTTTTCAACTAGGGAACTGATATTCTCAAATACATGTGGTACATTAGGAATGTTTCTGGGTGTCAGTGTCCTTGCTTCCCTTTGTGGAAACTTCTGTTCTTATTTCTTTAGAAAGCTTTCAGGCAAGTGTGCACCTGCTGGTCTGTTTCATTTTTTCAGCTTACTCAAGTGGCTGGATCCATTAGCTATAGCTTAGGATAATTATGTGGACATGTGCTCCGAGAAAAGAAATTTTATGCTTAAAAAGCTAGTCAGGGTAATACTGGTGAGGAGGAGAAAGAGAGAAAAATATACAAGAGACATGGAGAGAGAGGAGGAGACAGACAGAGATGGGAGGTACATGAATTAGTAGAACCTAAGAAGGAACATTGGAAGAAGATTTGTCATGGCAATATAGCATCAGAGTTTGTCTTGGGACCTTAGGCTTCATATCAACTGATAATCTTCTATGTGAAATACCTGTGACCAGACATGTTTCTTCAAATTTTGAAATTTATCAGATGTAATTAACTCCTGCATTCATGGATTGGCAGAGTTGACATTGTGAAAACGAGTATATTACGTGAGGCATGCTATAGATTAAGTGTAAGTTCCATCAAAATTCCATTGGTTTTTTGCCTAGAACCGGCCTTCTTAATATTTTTAAGGAATCACAGAAGACCCAACAAAACTAAAACGAGTGGAGTAGAAAGAACCCTGCAGAGACTTCATAGTGCCTGATCATAACCTGTTGTCCAGAGCCACAGTGCTGAAATAAGCCTGGCACTGGTACAAAACTGGACACACAAACTGGTGGGCTAGAAGAATAAACCAAAACCAACAGCCATGGCCACCTACTCTGTAGCAAAGATCTCAGAAAAGAGACAGCCTCCTCAAATGAAAAAACTGAATATTCACTTATAAACAAATGCATTGATATCTACATTCCACACACTGCACAAAAATCAACTCAAAATGAATCAAAGACTCCAGAAAGAACTGGAATTCTGAAACTGATGAAACCACAGCTAAAAATTCTTCAAGATACATTTATGGACAAGTGTGCTCGGAAAAGGAAGCCAATGGCACAGGAAGTCATCATAGGACCTGACAAAAGGGGTTGCATGAGATTAAAAACCTTCAATGCAAAGGCAACCTGGCAGCAAGAGTGAAGAGAACCCACTGGGGGATAAGAAAGTACTCCTTGCCAATTATACATGCTTTTCTCTCTCTCTCTCTCTCTCTCTCTCTCTCTCTCTCTCTCTCTCTCTCTCTCTCTCTCTCTCTCTCTCTCCCTCTCCCTCTCCCTCTCCCTCTCTCTCCCTCCCTCCCTCTCCCTCTCTCCCTCTCTCCCTCTCTGTCTTCTCCCCCTCTGTCTCCTCCTTCTCTCCCTCTCTCCCTCTCCCCCTCATATGTATGTATATATATATGAGAGATACCAGGTACTGTAATGAACTTTAAAAATTATATATCACAAAACAAAAATCATAGTGTGGAGTAGGCTAATGAAATTAGTGGACATTTTCAAAGGGATGAAATACAAAGAGCCAATAAATAATTGAAGAAATGATCAATATCCATAGACTACATAGAAATGCAAGTTTAAAGTGCTTTGAGATTCTGTCTATCCCCAGTCAGCACAAATGTCATGAAGGAAACCAAGGACAAGCTGACAGGTGCTGGTGACAGTATGGGAAAGGAACCCTCCTCCACTGCTGCTGGGAATCGGATCCGTGCAGCTATTGTAGAAATCAGTGTAGAGGGGCTTCCGAAGAAAACTGAAATAGACTACAAGACTCTAGCCTGTTTACATAGGCTTTTGTTATGTGACTTTTCCTGGGAAGACTTGATTGAGTGTTTAGTTACCCCAGATAAGTACCAATAACAGACCGAAGGAATGAGTCACCCTGAGTGTAGCTATGTGGACAGTGAGTTTATTGGGGTTACATAAAGGACTAAGGATCAAGGAGAGACCTGAGTGACACATGGGCATCTGTACCAGTGTGAAAACTGCATTTCTGTGGTTCTGATGTGCATGAGGACAGCTGCAGCTTGGTGGGCCAGTTTCTCCCCAGTTTCTGTTATAAAACCTTGGTGAAGGACCTTGAGAGTTTTTAAAGTTTCAGAAGCTTTCAGAGACTGGTAAAGCTTTTTTTGTAAAATCATAAAATATATTTACTTAATATGAATGTAGACAGAATGAGTCAAAGGGGAAGAAAGCAGAAGGGACCAATTGGAAACAATTGTAAAGATGGTTAGTTGGAACCTGACTTTATTTATAAATAATAAATGTTTATAATTATAAATGGCTTAAATGCTCCAATTAGAAGTTAGATTTTCATAGTGGCTTTATAAATATATGATGTAATATAAACATATTAACTGTACTCCCAGGGAACACATTTTACATTTGCAGACACAAATGAGTTAAAAGTTAAGTCGTCGGTTATAAAATATTTTTAACTGAGGGTGAAGGCAAATATTTGAATCAAATAAACATTGTATTGAAATGTGGTTAGAGCTAAAACAGGAACCAGAAGGATGTTTATGATACTATATCTAGATAAGGAAAAGAAATGTTCAACACTAATCATGTCTATATTCACCATAAGGAAAAAAAAACCACATTAGTGTGGGGAAAAAAATATCAGATCAATGAAATTGCAAATGGGGCCCAAAGTTGGTTCTGTGAACAAAAATAGAGCCAAACCTGGTTCCTGGGAGCCAATAGCAAAATCAGTCAACGAATGAGTAGATAAAGGGAAGGAGAGAGGAAGAGAGTTAAAGGGCGGTGGGGAGGGAGAGAAACAAAGTGAGGATAGCTAGATCAAAAGTGAGAGGTGGTATTGTCTCAAGTTAACTGATACAGGGAGACTCAGCCATGGTGGGTGGCATAATTCCCTAGGCAGGAGGCCTTGAGCTGTGTGAGACTGGAGAAGAGGGGCTGAGCAAAATCACAAGAACAGAAAAGCACACATGCATTCATTTTTCTCTTTGACTATGGAAGTGATGTAACCAGCTATCTCAAGTTCCTGAGCTGACTTCCTTTCAATGCTATTCTGTAACCTGGAATTATAAGCCAAATAAAACTCTCCACAACTGCACAATTGCCTTTTAAAGGTTTTGTTTGTTTGTTTGTTTGTTTTGTTTTGTTTTTTATATCACTGCAACAGAAATGAAACTAGAGCCCAGGCATATCTGAAAAAAAATACATTGTTCCTCTTAGACTCTGTAAATTATTATTCTGATTACTCTTATAATGCTTTTATTCCAAAATCAAAACACAAATATAGGAAAACACATAAACCAGGCATCAAACTCATTGAATTATTGTAAGACAGCCTTAAGCCAGTAGTCCATTCATAAAATAAGTTTGCCAGACAATTTCCAAGTCTCTTAATGATTCTCAACTCACATATAGACAGCTGCCTCTCTGTCGTTTTTAGGTTGATATCCCTGGGAAATCTGCTCTGTTCTGAAGGGAAACCTAGGAGGAGGAAGAGGAATGAATTTGGGAGAGAGGGAGGGTGAAGGGAGTGAGAGGAGTGGAGGGGGAGGGGAAACTGAGGTAGGGATGTAATGTAAGAGAAATACATATTTCTGGAATTGAAATTTGTTTTTCTTTCTTGAGATTATAATTTAGTACCATATTTTCTCCCTTTTCCTTCTTTTAAACCAGTGTTTTACATGTGAAATAGATTAGTATATATGAAATTAAGTAATCAAGAACAGTTTGACATGATGGAGTGAAGAATTCAGATGAAACAAACCTCTAACCAAATTTTATATACATTTAATGAGATTAAAATTTATATATTTTAAACAAGATTGAATATATAGTTCCCCTGTATTTATCGCTATTTGTATTCCATTAGCTATCTTACTTATATTTATATGGTTAGAAATGAGAATTTTGAAGGAATAACTATAGTATTGTCTCTTTATCATTAAAATACAAATGCTTAATTTTTTTTACTCCTGGCTAATTATACTATAGAACATTTTAGATATAAATTAAACCAAGAAACATCAGTATTTATAGATATAAAACATCATGAGTGTTGATTAGATATAGATGTCTTTTGTATCATTTGGATAAAAAGAATTAGCCCAAATCTGGGATTATTATCAGTGAAAGAACATATTTTCATTTGGAACTCTCCAGAAAACAAGACTGATATTATTTTATCATTTAGAAATTTATCAAATGGAATCTGAAATATAACTACGAAGCTATTTAAGAAACGTAAAAGGTGAGAGTTTGATTGTTAATGGTGCTGAAGGTGAATCTATCCAGAGTCTTTGAAGTCCCTGCCAGTGTGATCTCAGATGTGAGAAGATTCACTGCCTCCTAGGAGGGACTGAGAAGCCCCTATCTTTAAATCAGAATGGAGTCTGTGATGTGATGACTTTTTCCATAAGAAGCTTCCTGAAGAGGTGTGAGAGAGGAAAGTATAGACTTTCCTGTGGGTGCAAAGATATGCATTTAGAATATTATGTATATCCTCTTCTAGCAGGTTACAGCATTTTAGATTTCACATTGAAGTGTTTAATCCATTTGGAGCCAGCTTTTTGGGCAGGGTGTATAGAGTGCTAATACCATGTTGTTTTTAATTACTATATCTGTGTAGTGTATTTTAAAGTCTGGAGTGGTGATCTATCCAGCATCATTCATTTGCTCAGGATCGCTTTGGACTCCAGGGGTCTTCTGTGGTTTCATAGGATTTTAGCATTGTCTGTCTGTCTGTCTGTCCGTCCTTCCTTCCTTCCTTCCTTCCTTCCTTCCTTCCTTCCTTCTTTCTTTCTTTCATTCTTTCTTTCCACTGTGAAGAGTGTTGTAGGAACTCTGGAATGGTATTGTGCTTGTAAATTGCTTTTAGGAGAATGGTCATTTTCATAATATTGATCTTTCCAGGCCGTGAACACGAGATATGTTTGTATTCTCCAGTGTCTTTCTCAATCTCTTTCTTAAGAGATTTAAAGTCGTAGAGGTCTTTTACCTACTTGGTTAGGTTTAGTCCCAATTATTTTAATTTCTTTAAGGTTATTGTAAATGAGAGTGTTTCCTTGATATTTTTATCAGTGTGTTATTGGTATAATGAAAGGCTACTGAATCTTGTAACCTGATTTTGTATCCTGCTACTTTGCTGAAATTGTTGATAATTTGTAGTTTTCTGCTGTAATTTTAGGGATTTTGTTGTATAATAGCGTATCTGCAAATAGGGATAAAGATGATGTCTGTTTCTGTTTGAAATGCTATAATTTCTTAAATTTTTTTCTTATTACTCTAGTTAGATCTTCAAGCACTATACTGAAAAGGAGTGGATATTGGTGCGTGCGTGTGTGTGTGTGTGTGTGTGTGTGTGTGTGTGTGTGTGTATGTGTGTGCACATCTATATATTGCATACAAACATTCCTTTTTTTATGTTGAGGTGTGCTAACTCTACTCCTATTCTAGGACTTTTATCTTGAAGGTACTGAATTTTGTCAAAGGCCTATTTTTTTTTAATTTATTAAGATGATCATGGTATTTTTGTCTTTAAATCTATTTATATGACATTATTTTTGTTGATTTACAAATGTTGAAACATCATTGCATTTATGGGATAAAGCTAACCTGTTTGTGGTCGATTATCTTTTTGTTATGTGCCTGTAAGTTTTAAGGACATTCTTGAGAATTATTGTACTGATACTTGTTGTGGATATTTGCTGATAGTTTGGGAGTTTTGTTCTTATATCTTTCCCTGGGTTTAGTATTAGAGTAACATTGGTTTCCTAAAATAAGTGTGAAAGTGCTATTCTGTTTTTATTAAGTAATAATAATTTTGTGATAATTTTTAATATAGGTACCTTAGAGCTATACATTTCTCTCTTGGACTGCTTTTAATGTGTCCTAGAGGTTTTGTGATCATGTATGGCAGTTGCACTTAATCACAGATTTGTTTTTTTTTTTCAGGTTCCAACCATTTTATTTTTTCTCCCACCACTTATAAATCCCAGCAAAACTTTTCAAGTAGTATAGAAGTCACAATGTGACTACATTCTATTTTTCTTTTAGTTAATGATTATAACTAAAATGTTTTCCAATCCATTTACACAAAAACATTTTATGTATCACAGGTGAAGAAGTCAAATTATTCCCAAGAATCCATATACATGTGTAGCTAGGCAACATGTCACAGAGTAAGAAGCAAGTGTGAACAAGCCAGGTGATCTTCTCAGCCAGGTTCTTTTACTGGCAGGTTGCAATTTGCGGTTACAAAGAAAGAATTATTATTTTATTATTTATCTTAAAAAGTAATCTTATAAAAATTTTAAAAGAATCACAAATTTAAACTTTGTGTGTGTGTGTGTGTGGGGGGGGTGTTGAGACAGGGTTTCTCTGTGTAGCCCTGGCTGTTCTGGAACTCACTCTGTAGACCAGGCTAGCCTCAAACTCAGAAATCCACCTGCCTCTGCCTCCCAAGTGCTGGGATTAAAGGCATGTGTCACCACTACCCAGCTAATTTAAACTTTTATATAAAAAACAATCAGTCATCAGTCATTTCTACTTTAAATCCTCAGGGTGCACATCTACTCGTTTAACGATTTTTTATTAAATCATATCAGGAAGTTGAGGACAAAGAATTAATGATCACCTAAATCACCAGTCCAGCCTCAGTTAGAGTCCTGTCAGCCAGAGCTAGGTAGGCTGCTGCTGTTCTTGGTCTCTGGCTTCAAAAAGTCCTGAGCTCCACTAAGAGTCTGCCTGTCTGAACGTCGGGTACAAAGCAAATATAGAGAAATTCAAGAATTCTGAAAGAACTCCATGTATTCTATCAAACCACAATAAAACTTATAATCAATAGTAAACCAAGCTCTGGTAAGTATATAAACACATAGAGATTAAATATTACAAAATGATGAATGAGTAAAAGAAAAAATGAAAAAGAACATTTATAAATCCCAGATTCACCCCAAATCACCTACTATTACTAAATTGAAGTTAATCTATGTCTTTTATTCCAGTAAAACACTTTTTTATTATATTGCATATGCCAGTGTTTGCTGTATTTATGTTGAGGATTATAATGTCTCCTTGGTTAATTATTCCCTTGATAGAAGTAAGTATCTTTCTTTATTTCTTTCTATTAGTTGTGAATTTTGTTTCATCAAATAGCAGAATAGTTATATCTGCTAACTTCCTGATTCCTTTTGCTTGGAATACTTTTTCCATCCTTTTGCTTTAAGGTGGTGTCTATATTTAAAGTTGAGATGAGTTTCTTGTGTATAACTGAGAGATGGATTTTTGTTTGTTAGTTCATTTAGAGTTGAGGCCATTAATGTTTATTTTTGGAAGGTATGTATTGGTTGCTGTCCTTTTCTTGTTGTTTTGCTGTTTATGTTCTTGGTTATCTTTTATGTTTCAGTAATCATATCCTCAGTTGTTTTCTTTCTATCGTCTTTTTTCAACACTTACCCTTCTTTTCAGTCAGAAGAATTCTTTCCATGATTCTTTCTAGGGCATATTTGAATAGCATATATATATATCATAGAACGTTTTCTTTCACCTTCAATTATGGCAGAAAGTTTCGCTGGATACAGTAGTCTTTGTTGGCACCCATGGTTTTTAGCACTGATCCAGGCTATTCTAACTTTTGATTGATTTTGATCAATTGATAGCATTGATCCAGGCTTTTAGTTTCCTTTGAGAAATCGGTTATTATTTTGATGGGTTTTTCATTATATGTGACTTGTGTTTTTTCTCTTGCAGCTTTCCAAACTCTTTCTTTGTGCTGCATATATTGTGTTTTAACTAACAGTATGGGAGGATCTCCTTTTTTAGTTCTAATTGGTGTTCGGTATACTACTTACATCTCTATGGGTTTGTCTTTACTGGGTTTTGAAAAGCTCACCTCTATGATCTTGTTGAATATCTAGTCTATACCATTGACCTGGGGTTCTTCTTCATTGATACCTATAATCTGATATTCGGTATTTTCATGATATCTCCCAATTTATGCACATTCCTATCGTGTATTTTATTTTTTTCATACTTTCGTTTGTGCAGTCTAATTGTATTTTATCTTTAGTTTCCAGTACTCTTTCTTTTATTTGATCCATTCTGTTTGTATGGCTTTTCCATAAATTTCTCATTCGTTTTGTGAGTTTTCAGTTTCATCTTGTGTTCCTTTCAAAATTTATCTTTGGTGCATTCAGTTTTCAAATACTTGATATCATCTGTTCTAGGTCCATCCATTTATCTGAAAATTTTATTTTTCTTTATAGCTGAGTTATATTTCATTGCCCCTCCTTCTTTTGAAGGATAGTTAGATTGTTTCAATTTCCTAGTTGTGAATAGGGCAGCAACAAGCACGGCTGAGAGTATTTGTGGAATAAGATACCAAGTCCTTAGGACAGAGGTCAAGGAAGCTTTAGGTTTTTTTGGGATTTCTTTTTTTATTTTCTAAGTCTTTTTATTTATATTCCAAATGATTTCCCCTTTCCCGTTTCCTCCCTCCCCGAAAGTCCCATAAGGCCCCTTCCCTCCCTCTGTTCCCCATTCAACCCAATCTCGCTTCTCTGTCCTGGCATTCCCCTACATCCAGTCTTTCCAGGACCAGGGGTCTCTCCTTCCATCTTCTTGGAAATCTATTGATATGCGAATTGTGTCTAGGGTATTCCGAGATTCTGGGTCAATATCCCCTTATCAGTGACTGCATACCATGTGTGTTCTTTTGTGATTGGGTTACCTCACTAAGGATGATATTTTCAAGTTCTGACCATTTGCCTAGGAATTTCGTGAATTCATTGTTTTTAATTGCAGAGTAGTATTCCATTGTGTAAATATACCACATCTTCTGAATCCATTCCTCCATTGAGGGACATCTGGGTTCTTTCCAGCTTCTGGCTATTATAAATAAGGCTGCTATGAACATAATGGAGCATGTGTCCTTATTGCATGCAGGGGAAGCCTCTGGGTATATGCCCAGGAGAGGTATAGCAGGATCCTCTGGGAGTGTCATGCCCAGATTTCTGAGGAACCGCCAGACTGCTTTCCAGAGTGGTTGTACCAGCTTACAATCCCACCAGCAGTGGAGGAGTGTTCCTCTTTCTGCACATCCTCGCCAACAACTGCTGTCTCCTGTGTTTTTGATCTTAGCCATTCTGACTGGTGTGAGGTGGAATCTCAGGGTTGTTTTGATTTGCATTTCCTAATGACTAAGGATGTTGAACATCTATTTAGGTACTTCTCAGCCATTAGATATTCTTCAGGTGAGAACTCTTTGTTTAGATCTGTACCCCGTTTTTTAATAGGGTTACTTGGCTCTCTGGAGTTTAACTTCTTGAGTTCTTTGTATATATTGGATAGTATCCCTCTGTTGGATGTAGGGTTGGTAAAGATCATTTCCCAGTTAGTTGGTTGCCGCTTTGTCCTTTTGACAGTGTCCTTTGCCTTACAGAAACTTTGTAATTTAATGAGGTCCCATTTGTCAATTCTTGATCTTAGAGCATAAGCTATTGGAGTTCTGTTCAGGAAATTCTCCCCTGTGCCCATATGTTCAAGGTTCTTCCCTAGTTTCCTTTCTATTAGTTTCAGTGTGTTTGGTTTTATGTGGAGGTCCTTGATCCACTTGGAATTGAGCTTAGTGCAAGGAGATAAGAATGGGTCAATTTGCATTCTTCTGCATGTTGACCTCCAGTTGAGCCAGCACCATTTGTTTTTGTTTTTTTTTTTAAAGATTTATTTATTTATTTTCTGTAAGTACACTGTACCTGTCTTCAGACACTCTAGAAGAGGGTGTCAGATCTCATTATGGATGATTTTGAGCCACCATGTGGTTGCTGGGATTTGAACTCAGGACCTTTGGAAGAGCAGTCAGTGCTCTTAACCTCTGAGCCATCTCTCCAGCTCCTCACCATTTGTTGAAAAGGCTATCTTTTTTGCACTGGATGGTTTTAGCTCCTTTGTCAAAGATCAAGTGACCATAGGAGTGTGGATTCATTTCTGGGTCTTCAGTTCTGTTCCATTGATCTACATGCCTGTCACTGTACCAATACCATGCAGTTTTTTTTTTCCTGTTCTATGTTATGCTTTATTTTTTTTTATTTTATTTTTTTAATTTACATTCCAAATCACTTCCCCTTTCCCGTTTCCTCCCTCCCCGAAAGTCCCATAAGCCCCCTTCCCTCCCTCTTTTCTAAATTCAACCCCCTCTCGTTACTCTGTCCTGGTGTTCCCCTACATCCAGTCTTTCCAGGACCAGGGGTCTCTCCTTCCATCTTTTTAGAAATCTATTGATATGCGGATTGTGTCTAGGGTATTCCGAGATTCTGGGTCAATATCCCCTTATCAGTGACTGCATACCATGTGTGTTCTTTTGTGATTGGGTTACCTCACTAAGGATGATATTTTCAAGATCTGACCATTTGCCTAGGAATTTAGTGAATTCATTGTTTTTAATTGCAGAGTAGTATTCCATTGTGTAGATATACCACATCTTCTGAATCCATTCCTCCGTTGAGGGACATCTGGGTTCTTTCCAGCTTCTGGCTATTATAAATAAGGCTGCTATGAACATAGTGGAGCATGTGTCCTTATTGCATGCAGGTAAAGTCTCTGGGTATATGCCCAGGAGTGGTATAGCCGGATCCTCCGGGAGTGTCATGCCCAGTTTTCTGAGGAACCGCCAGACTGCTTTCCAGAGTGGTTGTACCAGCTTGCAATTCCACCAGCAGTGGAGGAGTGTTCCTCTTTCTCCACACTCTCGCCAACAACTGCTGTCTCCTGTGTTTTTGATCTTAGCCATCCTGACTGGTGTGAGATGGAATCTCAGGGTTGTTTTGATTTGCATTTCCCTAATGACTAAGGATGATGAACATCTCTTTAGGTGCTTCTCAGCCATTAGATATTCTTCAGGTGAGAACTCTTTGTGTAGCTCTGTACCCCATTTTTTAATAGGGTTACTTGCCTCTCTGGAGTTTAACTTCTTGAGTTCTTTGTATATATTGGATATTAGCCCTCTGTCGGATGTAAGGTTGGTAAAGATCATTTCCCAGTTAGTTGGTTGCCGCTTTGTCTTTTTGACAGTGTCTTTTGCCTTGCAATAGCTTTGTAATTTAATGAGGTCCCATTTGTCTATTCTTGATTTTAGAGCATAAGCTATTGGAGTTCTGTTCAGGAAATTCTCCCCTGTGCCCATATATTCAAGGTTCTTCCCTAGTTTCCCTTCTATTAGTTTCAGTGTGTCTGGTTTTCTGTGGAGATCTTTGATCCACTTAGAATTGAGCTTAGTGCAAGGAGATAAGGATGGGTCAATTTGCATTCTTCTGCATGTTGACCTCCAGCTGAGCCAGCACCATTTGTTGAAAAGGCTATCTTTTTTCCACTGGATGGTTTTAGCTCCTTTGTCAAAGATCAAGTGACCATAGGAGTGTGGATTCATTTCTGGGTCTTCAATTCTGTTCCATTGATCTACATGTCTGTTACTGTACCAATACCATGCGGTTTTTAACACTATTGCTCTGTAGTACAGCTTGAGGTCCGGGATACTGATTCCCCCAGAGGTTCTTTTACTCTTGAGAATAGTTTTAGCTATTCTGGGTTTTCTGTCATTCCAGATGAATTTTTGAATTGCTCTTTCTAACTCTATGAAGAATGGAGTTGGGATTTTGATGGGGATTGCATTGATTCTGTATATTGCTTTTGGCAAGATGGTCATTTTTACTACATTAATCCTGCCAATCCATGAGCATGGCAGATTTTTCCATCTTCTGAGGTCTTCTTCAATTTCTTTCTTCAGAGACTTGAAGTTCTTGTCATACAGATCTTTCACTTGTTTGGCTAGTGTCACACCAAGATACATTGTATGGTTTGTGGCTATCGTGAAGGGTATCATTTCTCTTACTTCTTTCTCAGCCTGCTTATCCTTTGAGTATAGGAAGGCTACTGACTTGCTTGAGTTGATTTTATATCCGGCCACTTTGCTGAAGTTGTTTATCAGCTGTAGGAGTTCTCTGGTGGAGTTCTTTGGGTCGCTTAAGTATACTATCATATTGTCTGCAAATAGTGGTAGTTTGACTTCTTCCTTTCCAATTAGTATCCCTTTGACCTCCTTTTGTTGTCTAATTGCTCTAGCTAGAACTTCAAGTACTGTATTGAAAAGATATGGAGAGAGAGGGCAGCCTTGTCTAGTCCCTGATTTTAGTGGGATTGCTTCAAGTTTCTCTCCATATAGATTGATGTTGGCTACTGGTTTGCTGTAAATTGCTCTTACTATGTTTAGATATGGGCCTCGAATTCCTGATCTTTCCAAGACCTTTAGCATGAAAGGATGCTGAATTTTGTCAAATGCTTTCTCTGCACGTAATGAAATGACCATGTGGTTTTTTTCTTTGAGATTGTTTATGTAGTGGATTGCATTGATGGACTTCCTTATATTGAACCATCCTTGCATCCCTGGGATGAAGCCTACTTGATCATGGTGTATGATCATTTTGATGTGTTCTTGGATTCGGTTGGCAAGAATTTTATTGAGTATTTTTGCATCGATATTCATAAGAGAAATTGCCCCGAGATTGTCTTTCTTTGTCGGATCTTTGTGTGCTTTTGGTATTAGTGTAATTGTGGCTTCATAGAACGAGTTGGGTAGTGTTCCTTCTGTTTCTATTTTGTGGAATAGTTTGAAGAGTATTGGTGTTAGGTCTTCTTTGAAGGTCTGATAGAATTCTGCACTAAAACCATCTGGATCTGTGCTTTTTTTGGTTGGAAGACTTCCAATGACAACTTCTATTTCTTCAGGGGTTATAGGACGGTTTAGATGGTCTATTTGATCCTGATTTAATTTTGGTATTTGGTATCTGTCAAGGAAATTGTCCATTTCCTCAAGATTTTCTAGTTGTGTTGAATACAGGCTTTTTTAGTAGGATCTGATGATTTTTTGAATTTCCTCAGTTTCTGTTGTTATCTCTCCCTTTTCGTTTCTGATTTCGTTAATTTGTATCCTGTCTCTGTGCCCTCTGGTTAGTCTGGCTAAGGGCTTATCTAGCTTGTTGATTTTCTCAAAGAACCAACTCCTCGTTTTGTTGATTCTTTGTATGGTTTTATTTCTACTTGATTGATTTCAGCCCTGAGTTTGATGATTTCCTGCCTTCTACTCCTCTTGGGTGTATTTGCTTCTTTCTGTTCCAGGGCTTTCAGGTGTGCCATTAAGCTCCTAGTGTATGCTCTCTCCTGTTTCGTTTTGGCAGCACTCAGGGCTATGAATTTCCTCTCAGCACCACTTTCATTGTGTCCCATAAATTAGGGTATGTTGTGCCTTCATTTTCATTAAATTTTAAAAAGTCTTTGATTTCTTTCTTTATTTCCTCCTTGACCAAGTTATCATTGAGTAGAGCATTGTTCAGCTTCCACATGTATGTGGGCTTTCTGGTTTTTTTTGCTATTGAAGACCCCCCTTATTCCATAGTGATCTGATAAGAGGCATGGGATTAGTTCGATCTACTGATATCTGTTGAGATCTGTTTTGTGACCAATTATATGGTTGATTTTGGAGAAGATACCATGAGGTGCTGAGAAGAAAGTATATTCTTTTGCTTTAGGATGAAATGTTCTATATATATCTGTTAGTTCCATTTGGTCCAAGTCTTCAATTAGATTCACTGTGTCCCTGTTCAGTTTCTGCTTTCCTGAATGATCCATTTCAGAGAGTGGGGTGTTCAAGTCACCCACTATTATTGTGTGAGGTGCGATGTGTGATTTGAGCTTTAGTAAAGTTTCTTTTATGAATTTGTATATCAACTTGAAACAAGCTGGAGTTATCACAGAGAAAAGAGTTTCAGTTGAGGAAGTGCCTCCATGAGATCCAGCTGCAAGGCATTTTCTCAATTAGTGATCAATGGGGAGGGTCTCTTGTGGGTGGTACCATCCCTGGGCTGGTAGTCTTGGGTTCTATAGGAAAGCAAGCTGAGAAAGCTAGGGGAAGCAAGTCAGTAAGTAACATCCCTCCATGGCCTCTGCATCAGCTCCTGCTTCCTGACCTGCTTGAGTTCCAGTCCTGACTTCCTTTGTTGATCAACATCAATGTGGAAGTGAAAGCTGAATAAACCCTTTCCTCCTCAACTTGCTTCTTGGTCATGATGTTTGTAAAGGAATAGAATCCCTGACTAAGAGAGTCTGTGATTCCCTTCATGTCCTAAATGGGTTCTGAACTTATTCTCCTATGATGTCACATAGCATATATACTCTAAATTTTTATTCTCAACTGAAAGGCATACCTTCTGTTAGGTTATACATTATGCCCATACATTCTTCTCCAAACCACCCAGCTTTTTCTTGCTACAAACTTATGACCTTAAGCCTTTTACTCTAAGGTAGTGTTTGTCTTTGACACTAAGGTGCGTTTCCTGCACGCAGCAAAATGCTGGGTCCTGTTTACCTATCCAGTCTGTTAGTCTATGTCTATTTATTGGGGAATTGAGACCATTGATATTAAGAGAGATTAAGGCATAGTGATTATTGCCACCTGCCATTCTTGACGCTATCTTTATGTTTTAGTGGATATCTACTTTTGGGTTTGAAGCAAGAAGGTTACTATTTCGTTTTTTCTAGGGTGTAGTTTCTCTCCTAGTATTGGCGGTTTCCACCTTTTATCCTTTGCAGGGCTGGGTTTGTGGAAAGATATTGTGGAAATTTGGTTTTATCATGGAATATCTTGGTCTCTCCATCTAAGGTGATTGAGAGTTTTGCTGGGTATAGTAGTCTAGGCTGCATTTGTCTTCTCTTAGAGTCTGCATGAGATCTGCCCAGGATCTTCTGGCTTTCATAGTCTCTGGTGAGAAGTCTGATGTGATTCGGATAGGTCTTCCTTTATGTGTTACTTGTCCTTTTTCTCTTACTGTTTTTAATATTCTTTCTTTGTGTAGTATATTTGGTGTTTTAATTATTATGTGATGGGAGGTATTTCTGTGGTGGTCCAGTCTGTTTGGAGTTCTGTAGGCTTCTAGTACGTTCATTGGCTTCTCTCTCTTTAGGAAAAAGATGTCAAGAAATCAGAAGCAGGTGTTCTGTGTTTTAACTTAAGTCAGAAACATCATGTTTCTCCTTATCTGCTTGGATCCCAAGACAGAACTCAACTGTCACCATATTTGGAAGTGTTTGGATACTTCCAAGGGGGCCTCTGTTTTGAATCATTCTTAGCTTGGATGGGCATTTTTTTTTTTTTTAAAAGCTGGAAAGAACCCAGATGTCCCTCAACGGAGGAATGGATTCAGAAATTGTGGTTTATTTACACAATGGAATACTACCCAGCAAGTAAATACAATGAATTCATCAAATTCTTAGGCAAATGGTCAGAACTGGAAAATATCATCCTTAGTGAGGTAACCCAGTCACAAAAGAACACACATGGTATGCAGTCACTGATAAGTGGATGTTAACCCAGAAGCTAGGAATACCCAAGACCCAATTCACATATCAGTTGATTTCCAAGAAGGAAGGAAGGAGAGGCCCACAGTCCTGGAAAACTGGATGTAGCAGTGTAGGGGAATACTGGGACAGAGAGCGGGAGGGGGTTGACTAGGGAACAGGGGGAGGGAAGAAGGCTTATCGGACTTTTGGGGAGGGCAGAACCGGAAAAGGGAAAATCATTTGGAATGTAAATAAAGAATGTAGAAAAAAAAATGATTCTCCACACTGCACTGGTTTGCCCCCGCCCCCCCAAGCAGTGGATGATGATTCTTCTTTTCCCATGATTGTACCAGCCTTTATCCATCTGACCGGAGGGAGACGAAGTCTTGAAGTTTTTAAACTTGAATTTTCCTAATTGCTAAGGATAATAAACCTTTGCTTTTGAGATGTTTCTTTTCCATTTTCATTTTTTTCTATTGAGAATTCACTGTTTAGACCCTAGCCCATTTAGGCTGTTGACTCGAGGAGGGGTTTGAGAAAGGGTTGCTGGGAAGTGTTAAAGGCAGGAAAGGAAGTGGTGGGGGACATGATATAGTTCTATTTTAATTAACACATATTAAATAAATAGCATATAAACTATAAAATAATAAAGGGCATGGTCCCGTTCTTTCAGACACTCATTATCAAAAAGGAAAAATATCTTCCCATTTCCTTTTGTGGAATTATGACATTCAAGTTTACTCCTGTTTATTTTTTTCTCAAAACTTCCACCCCCTCAGCCCACCCTGTTACTGACTCACCCAACAGGACATGCTCACAGTTGTACTGTTTCCAGGCAGCGGATCTGCCTTGTTAGTAATGAGACTGGTTATATATAAATATCCCTTGTGTATTTATACTACAAACAGAGAGCTTTTAACACATGGAATCTCAAAATATGTCTATTATTGTTTCCAGTCAGTCCTTATCTGACCTGTCATCAACTGCTCATAACAACTTTCCTTTTTACATTCTCATTCTATAAATGTTCCATCTTGTTCTTTACTCAAAAGTCTTTGCAATTATTTGTGATTATTTGGTGTGTGTGTGTGTGTGTGTGTGTGTGTGTGTGTGTTGGGAGGGACAAGTAGGTTTCAGCAGTGCTTGTGACCAAGACCCAAGCCCTCCTGAAAAGCTAAGCTTTGGTTCACTACTGAGCTTTATCACCAGCCCTGCTTGTGTTTCATGTGTGTGTCCTCAAGAGTACGTGTGTGCCTGTGCACGTGCGTGCGTGCGTGCGTGCGTGTGTGTGTGTGTGTGTGTGTGTGTGTGCGTGTGTGTGCGTGTGTGTTCACATGTGTGGATATATGGCTCATCACATGAAAGCCCAAGCTTAGTTTTCAGTATCTTCATCTTCTTCAATCAATCTACACTTCAGTTTTTCAGAGTCTCCCACTAAGTCTAGGAATCACTGCTTGGCTGCCCAGGGAGGCCCAGGGATGCTCTTGGCACTGCTTCCCATGAGATGGGTTACAAGTATGTACTGTTGGACCTGGCATTTTATATGTTTGCTGGGATCTGAACTGAGCTACTCACACTTGCAGAGCAAACGCTTAACCAATTGAGCCATTTCTCCAGCCTCTTAAGTATCATTCCTGATGTTACATTATTTGTACACCTTTTTTTTCAAGTATGGAGACAGTTTCATTGTTACTGTCCTGTTGCTGCCAGTTGCTGCAGTGAATTGAGATGCACTTTGTCCAACCACATGCACTGTTTTGGAGATTGGTTTTTATGAGTATTCTAGACCTTAGTCTTTTTCTTAGCTTTTTAGTATTTGTAATGTGTTTTATTAGTCTCTGCTAGTGAACATTTATATAAGGATGCATGTTCTAATGATGTAATTTTAACCACATAGTATCCATTTATTGAATCGTGTAGTGTTTTATAAAGTGTGTGTGTGTGTGTGTGTGTGTGTGTGTGTGTGTGTGTGTGTGTTGTAAGGATAACCATGCCACCACATGTGTCCGAAGGTCAGGCAACTTTTGAGTTGGTTCTCTGCTGCCACCTTGTGGGGTCAGGGGATTGCCTTTAGGTGGGCGAGCCTGAACATATACACTCTTACCCACTGAGCCATCTTACTGGCCCAAGTTATGTAAGTTTTCTAAAGTTCTTTTAAGAAAGACTTGGTTGGCGTGTGACTTCTGGTAGTGCATGTGTGTAGGTGCTTGGGTCTATATCGATAGGTGTCCACCAGGCATTGAGAAACACACTGGGTTAAGGATACAGAAGCTTAGGGGCAAGGCCCAGTATAAACTCTAGTAGTCCCAGGAACCAAAGTTTGAATGTTGACTCCAGTGTGAGCAGTGCTTATGGAAGGGTAACTGTTGTTTGTGGATTCCTGACTGGAGACATGGAATTGAAAGAACTATGAGCACTCTGTGGTATAGGCATAGGGTCTTAAATGTCATGCGTGATTCCATATGCTGTGGCATTTTAAGGATGCCTGGTAAAGTAATGTGAGATGTGCTTCTAAAAAGTCTAACCTTGCTGTGACCCATTGCATGCAGAGAATGGTTGTGCTTCCCTGTGTGAAGCACTAAATCCTGCTGGAACCTGCTGGCTTGGAGTAATGAAGAATGAGGGCATTCTTCTCTCTCTGCCACACGATAGAAGTCTTGTGTTGCCAAATGATAGCTCTGCTAAAGATGGACAGCCTTAGTTATCTGCTGTCGTTTCGTGTCTCCGTCAGAGCATGATGGAGGAGCAGATATCTGGTGTAGTGCCACCACCTTCTGGCAGGCTGAAAGATGTCAGTTTATAAAATGATTCCTGTATGGGGCCTTGACATGGTAATGCGCAGCTCACAGAGCCTCGCTTGGACATGGGTACTGAAGAAGCACAGTGCTACTTGAATGTCAGCCAGGTGCCACTCCATCAGGATCTTAGGGTTCCTGGAATCGGACCAAGTTCAAGCCTTCATGTTAGCAAAAGTTCCAAGTTGAGAACTTTAATGGTTACAAACCAGAAACTCGTGCACCTGTGTTTCATCTTCGTGCGTCCTTTAGGAAGAAGATGTCAAGAAATCAGAAGCAGGTGTTCTGTGTTTTAACTTAAGTCAGAAACATCATGTTTCTCCTTATCTGCTTGGATCCCAAGACAGAACTCAACTGTCACCATACTTGGAAGTGTTTTGATACTTCCAAGGGGACCTCTGTTTTGGAATCATTCTTAGCTAGGATGGGCAGTGACTGCCCTTGTTGGCTTGTCTTATTTGATATCCCCAGTGTCCAGTACTACAGGAAGTACTTGAAAGACTGCTTAGTGAATGTGCTAGAAACCTATTGTGGGAAGGACTGGTCTACTGAGTGCTCTGTTCTGTAAGTGAAGGGAAGCACAGGCATAGAATTAGTCTGCAGACAGTGAGGGTCATCCTCCGGTGTTAGATCATCTCTCTGCTCCTATCTCTGCACTTCAGAGCCTAGGGATGTGAATCCAGATATGCTTAACAATTCAAACTGCTACAAATTGGGGAGGGTAATGCAACCCTTGGTGTGATGGTTTATTTATTAGAACTCTCACTGCTGATCCTTTTGGTCAGGGGATAGAACAAGTTTGGAGAGTAAGCTTTGAAAAGTCACCGAGAGTCCCCAGCTGGGATGAAACTGAAGAAGTTATGTAGGAGATAAACTCAGAGTTGTCTAGGAAAATAAAGGCTGCTTGTCATATTGTGGTGGTGTGTGGGAGGGGCAGGGCTCAGCAAGCTTGCTTTTTGGAGACTTCAGGAAGTTGCCTGAGGGTTAACTGCAAATTAGAGGAAGTGCTTCAGTGATCACAAGCCAGGGTGTGTGCTCTCTTGTACTGTTAAGAAGCAGTTTTCTCTCTCCTCAGCAAACTGATACTGGCAAAGCACATAATTCTAGGTTCTGTGTGTGGGTTTCTTCAATTAATACTGTACAGATTACTCATCTCACTAGTTATTTTCTTTGTAGTCTGGGGAACTTTTTGTCATTTGAGCTGGTCCCATAGAGTCCAGGCTGGCCTCCAACTTACTGGTTAGTCAAGGATGACCTTGAACTCACCTTGCTTCTTTTATCTCTCCTATGTTGGGATTACAAACTTGTGGCACCAAAACTGGCAAGTTGCTTTGTCTGGACTAGTTAGTTTAATCAGGGTGAAAAAGAAGCTCAAATTTCTTGGTTGGAATGGTCCAGTAAAGAAACATGCTAGTTTCTGCTTTTGTGTGAGTCTCAGGGATGGTGAAACAGTGTTATTCAGTGAACAGTTGTGTTTCCCCATCTGTCATTCAGATTTCTAACCTAATACGGTGTCTTTGAGAAATCTGTATGCCCCTTCATCTGGGACTTTCCGACCATTAGATCTATAAGCACCACTTTTGTTTATGAATTATCCAGCTTAAGGTCATAAGTTTGTAGCAAGAAAAAGCTTGGTGGTTTGGAGAAGAATGTATGGGCATAATGTATAACCTATCAGAAGGTATGCCTTTCAGTTGAGAATAAAAATTTTGAGTATACATGCTATGTGACATCATAGGAGAATAAGTTCAGAACCCATTTAGGACATGAAGGGAATCACAGACTCTCTTAGTCAGGGTTTCTATTCCTGTACAAACATCATGACCAAGAAACAAGTTGAGGAGGAAAGGGTTTATTCAGCTTACACTTCCACATTGATGTTGATCACCAAAGGAAGTCAGGACTGGAACTCAAGCAGGTCAGGAAGCAGGAGCTGATGCAGAGGCCATGGAGGGATGTTACTTACTGACTTGCTTCCCTGGCTTTCTCAGCTTGCTTTCTTATAGAACCCAAGACTACCAGCCCAGGGATGGTACCACCCACAAGAGACCCTCCCCATTGATCACTAATTGAGAAAATGCCTTGCAGCTGGATCTCATGGAGGCACTTCCTCAACTGAAACTCTTTTCTCTGTGATAACTCCAGCTTGTTTCAAGTTGATATACAAAACCAGCCAGTATAATTGACCCCTTGTCAACTTGACACACAAACATATCACTATTAAGCCTCAACCCTTACTTTTTTATTCTTCCCCAAGATCTAAATAACTTTAAGAGTCCCACAATCTTTACAAATTCTTACATATTAAAATTTGAACCCCTTTAAAATATCCAATCTCTTTTAAAATTCAAAGTCTTTTTTACAATTCAAAGTCTCTTAACTGTGGGCTCCACTAAAACAATTTCTTCCTTCAAGAAGGAAAAGTGTCAGGGCACAGTCACAATCAAAAGCAAAATCAAACTCTAACTGTGCAATGTCTGGGATTCACTTACGATCTTAGGGATTCCTCCAAGGGCTTGGGTCTCTTCTCCAGCTCTGCCCTTTGTAGCAGACACCTTGTCTTCTAGGCTCCAGCTGCCTGTATTCCAGGGCTGCTGCTCTTCTTGGTGATCATCTCATGGTGTTGGCATCTCCAAAATACTGCAACTGGGCTTCACCAACAGCCTCTTATAGGCTCTCATCATGGTGCCAAGCCTCAACTCCTTTTCATGACCCCTTCAGTCCTTAGCCATCAACTGCAACTGAGGTTGCACCTTCACCAATGGGCTTCTGCAGCCTCTCACAGTGCCAAACTTCAGCTGCTCTTCACGACCCTTTCATGCTTTCAAAAACCAGCACCACCTGGATGACTCTTACACATCACCAAATCCCACTGCAGCACGAGGTGCAACCTTGGCTCTCTCTGGAACACAGCTTCTTTGTGCTCTCAGAAAACACTTCCCAGATTTTACCTTAATGATACTGGTCTCTTCTTAATCACCACTAATTTCTTATTTCCAGCTAACCAGCATCAATAGTCTCAGTAATGCAAAGGTTTCCCTTTCATAGTTCTGGTATCTTGTTAATCACAGCTGATTCTTCAGCCCCAGCTAACCAAAACCATAGAATCTTCACAATCAAAATAGCAACAGCCCTGATAAGAGTCTTTAATCTTCCCTATGAAGTTTCACAAACCAGGACCCTCAACTGAAGCTCCTTTCTCTGTGATAGCTCCAGTCTGTGTCAAGTTGACACATAAAACCAGTCAGGACAATTGACCCCTTGTCAACTTGACATACAAACACATCACTATTAAGCCTCAACACTTACTTTCTTATTTATCACCAAGATCGAAGTATCTTTAAATGTCACACAGACTTTGCAAATTCTTACATATTAAAATTTCAGTCCCTTAAAAATAGCCAATCTCTTTTAAAATCCAAAGTCTTTTTACAATTAAAAGACTCTGAACTGTGAGCTCCACTAAAATACTTTCTTCCTTCAAGAGGGAAAAATATCAGCACATGGTCACAATCAAAAGCAAAATCAAACTCCAATTAACCAATGTCTGGAATCCACTCACGGTCTTCTAGGCTTCTCCAAGGGCTTGGGTCACTTCTCCAGCTCTGCCCTTTATAGCACAGACCTTGTCTTCTAGGCTCCAGCTGCCTGTACTTCACTGCTGCTGCTGTTCTTGGTGGTCATTCATGATACAGGCATCTTCAAAACACTACTGTCTTCCACTGTAACTAGGCTTCACCTATAGTCTATCACAGATTTTCTTCATGGTGCCAGGCCTCAACTCCTTTGCATGACTCCTTCAGTCCTAGGCCATCAATTGCAATTGATGCTGAAGCTTCACCAAAGGCCTTCCATAGCCTCTCACAGTGCTGAGCCTCAGCTGCTCGTTATGACCCAGTTATGTCTTCAAAACCAGTACCACCTGGGTGACTCTTACACATTAACAAGTCCAGCCACAGTACAAGGTACAGCCTTGGCTATCTCTGGAACACAGCCTCTGTGCTCTCAGAAAACACTTCCCAGAGGATTTCACCTCAATGATGCCAGTCTCTTCTTAATCACAACTAATTTCTTAACTCCAGCTAACTAGCATCAATAGTCCCAGCAATGCAAAGTTTTCCCTTTCATAGTTCTGGTATCTTGTAAATCACAGCTGATTCTTCAGCCCCAGCTAACCAAACCACAGAATCTTCACAATCAAAATAGCAACAGCCCTGATAAGAGTCTTTAATCTTCCCTCTGAACTTTCACGAGCCAGGCCTCCATCTTCTGTACTGTTCTCAATATTATCTTCCAAGCTCCTACAGAACATCACACAGAGCTCTTAACATCCCAATGGCTCTTCTAGCTCAAAGTTCCAAAGTTCTTCCATAGTCCTAACCAAAAACATGGTCAGGTTGTCACAGGAATACCCCACTCCTGGTACCAACTTCTACCTTAGTGAGGGTTCTCTAGAGTCACAGAACTTATGAGTAGTCTCTGTATAGTAAGGGAATTTGTTGATGACTTACAGTCTGTAGTCCTACTCCCCAACAATGGTCAGCAGCAGCTGTGAATGGAAGTCCAAGGATCTAGCAGTTACTCAGTCCCACAAGGCAAGCAAGTGGGTGAAGAAGAGAACATCTTCCTTCTTCCAATGTCCTTATGTAGGTCTCCAGCAGAAGGTGTGGCCCAGATTAAAGGTGTGTGCCACCATGCCTAGATATGGGACACAGACTTCCTATAGGTATGCCATGTGACATCATATGAAAATAAGTTCAGATCCCATCTAGGACATAAAGGTAATCACGGACTTCCTATAGGTAGACTACCTGTGGGAGGTCTGTCACTCTCTTTACGGGGTAGAATCTCATTGACGGAATGTCTAGATTTAGTGAGGTCCTTTTTCTTGTCCCAGGGCACATCTTTACAACTTATACAGTGCTGATGTGGACATGTTTTTTTAAGCATGGAATCCTGTGTGCTTAGTGCTGTTTCTCTTCCACTTCTGTTGCTGTGACATTTACTTAGAAGTATCTGTGTTTTGAGAATAAATTTTAGGATAATTATGAGGGGATAAAAATAAATAAATAAAAATAAGCTTCCTAACTCAAACCCAAATGTTATTTGCAAATCTTAATAATCCACTTGTATTAATAATAGTTGCTAATATAAGCAGCCAAGCTGTAAATTTTTTTTCTTAATGCCTTAAGCATTTTGGAGACAAATTGATGGGCACAATATCACCATAACCTTTTTTGGTTGTGTGACCTTGGGGTAAGTCACCTACATTATGACTGGGAATAATACTAGTCTTTCCCAATGAGTTGACTGTAGCGATTAACTGGGTTACACAGTTGACACCAGGGTGTGTATAGGGTGTTCAGTAAATGTCAACTATTTGAACTTTATCAGCACATAACCATTCAGTGTTGAAGTCTGAGAAGTGGGCACACAGAAGGCAGGCAGAGGCAGAGAAATAACAGCAGCAGACAGCCTCAGATCTGGTGCTGTCTGTAGCTGTGCCATCAGCTTCAAGTCATGGCTGCAAATAACAGGATCCATGACTGCTAAGTTTCCGAACCCTTGCTCCTCTGTTGAACTGGAAAGCTGCCCCTAGGCCTGAATGAGGCCTGCAGGGTCAGGCTCTGCAGAGGCATGGCTTTTCCACAGACCCTGGGTGGTCTGGAAGCTTCCACTAGAGGCTCCCAAGGGTAGTAAGGAGAAAGGAGGACCATGCCAGCTGAACAATGGTGCTGTTGACCACATTCAAGGAAAGGTTATAGAGTCCTGTAAATAGCACAGACTTTGGAATTGACTAACCAGTTCATTGATTTGTTTCTTCATATCACTTTCATGATTATAAAACAACAGGATTTTAAAATATGCTTGTTTATTACTTTGAACATTGATCCATGTTTGCACTAGGACTTAGCAGTAGCAGGGCCAGATTCCATATTACCTAGACTCCAGAAATATCCTTCTCTCTAACTGGCATTTTTCAGGAACCTGTACCAGATTTCTCGTTAAAGACTTCAGTATCTTAGAGGAAATCTTGTAAAATATGTTATCATTGTGCTTGGTGGCTGGTTTTGATGATTAGTATATTCAAAATAGGAGGCAGTCTTTCACAGTAAAGGCTTGCCCCCTGCTTCTCATGGCTAGCAAGCCATTAAACTTCCCCATGGATGAAAAATACATTTATTAGTACAGAATTTATCTTTCACACTGAAGTTTACTTTCTTTTTATGCTTATCCACTCACAGTAGTGACTTGAGTAAGACATGTCCTCTGTAGATTCAGCATTTGAATATAGGGGCCCAGTTGGTAGTATTGTTGAGGAAGTCTAGGGGGTGTACCCTTGCTGGTGAAGTATGTCACTTGGGGCAGATATTGAGACTTTATAGAGTTTATAGAGTTATGCCCTATATCTAGTACACCCTCTCTGCTTCATGCTTACAGTAAAGTGTATGAGATCCCTGTTTCCTGTTCCTGTTCCTGTTGCTGTCCTTGTGTGTGGCTGCCCTGCTTCCCTACCACACTAAACTCATCTTCTGGAAACATAAGGCCAAATACACTTTTCTCTATTGGGTTCTTTGGTTGTGATGTTTTATCACAGCAACAGAAAAGTCACTGCCACTCCAACTAAAGCTTTGCAGTACCTGTGTTGCCATTTACCAACAATAACAGGGTATTTTAAAAATAGGTTGTTGAAGGAAGAACTGAGCATCAGAGGATGAATGCACCTCAAGAGAATGACAAGTGACAGTTTGAGATGTGAAACTGAAATAAAATGAAAATAATGTAAGAAAATAAAGCTGAAATAAAATTAACAGCCAGCTTTGAGAACGATGATTGCACTCTGCCAGATGATTTCATCTGTTTAGGAACTTCTTGGGCATCGATGAGGAAAGTGTGATGGAATGATGAGAGTCCACAGGAAACTTGACCTGAGGAGCGCCTGCTCATTTCATGGTATTGAAAGCACAAAATATACAATGATTCAAAATAGACCAGATTCAGTGTCTGAAAGGAGGGTGTGGCAAGTCTCCATGTAACAGAAACGATGGCCAGTCTGTCTTATAGTATGAATGTTAAGAAAAATGCAGTCGTTGTTCGAAGCACACAACAGTGTTTGAAAAGCACAGAGTTGATTTATTGTTGGGAAATTTTCTTTGTTAATTCGGAAAGAGTAGTCAGTATTTGCACCGTGCTTCTATCAAGTCCCCAGGTGGCTTGAGTCTTTTAGTTGTTGTTTCTTTTTGCATATGTTAACTGCATCTTGTTAATACATATGTTAACTTCTTGATGGCATTGATTACTCTTTTCAGACATTTCTCCCTCACCCTGCTCAAGGCTTCTCCAGGTTAAATACTTGGAAAACATGAAGGACTAGGACACAGAATACAAGGTTTGTAAGCTTTACCGCTAGATGGTGGTAGAGGCTAGGAACAGCCTGAACTAAGAACAGCCTGGGCTGCTTTGTTGCCAGTTCAAATTTCAAAATGATCCCTCTTAGGAGTGTTTCCTTTTAGACACCATTAGGGATAATTAAAGATGGTTTTACATGATGCTGAACACATTGCTCTTTTGTGTAACATGTGCCAGGTGTGTTTATTGATTTGTTAGTTGGTTTCCTGTGGAGTTTGTGTGTGTGTATGTATGTGTGTGTGTGTATGAGAGAGAGAGAGAGAGAGAGAGAGAGAGAGAGAGAGAGAGAGACAGAGAGTCAGAGAGACAGAGGGGGGGGTTAGAACATTGAATTGGTCATCAGATTTTAATGCATCTTGTCTTTACTTTTTCAAATATATTTCCCTACTGTAGTTGTACAGTTTAAGCCAATAAATTTTACATGTACCTCTCTCTCTCTCTCTCTCTCTCTCTCTCTCTCTCTCTCTCTCTCTCTCTGTGTGTGTGACATAAATCACTGTGTCCTTGAAGCTTTATCTGAGAATGAAATACTGGCATAGTGTTTATAGTGAGAATTAAGAAGTTATGAAGTCTTTTAATCAACTGAACTGTTAGTATGTGAGATCATTTCTTCAAATATCATTTTTTAAAAAAAATAATACTAAAGTTTCATTTAAACTTCTCTAAGAAAGAATGAATACAGTATTTATTCCTGTTTTGTAAAATTTTACCTACACATTTGGCAGGTATCCATCCCTAATCCAGAATCAGAAATCTGAAAGCTCTAAAGTCTGCCCTGATAGCACAGGTGCCGCCATGTGATAGGCTATATCTAGCAGGGCAGAAGCACAGTACACTGATCACCCCGTCGGAGTATTCCCAGGATGCGTGCGAGGCTGCACATGAAGCAAAATGAATTTGTGATTATAATTTAGAAAATCCTGAAGGTCTCCTGTCATCTGTGTACAAATATCCCCTAACTCAGTTCTTGATATCTGAAATCTTTCTGTTCCCAACAATTTCAAAAAGAGGTTTCACAACCCATGTAACTCAAAAGCCCCACGTAATATTCTGTCTACTATTTGAGGGTACTTTAGAACTACCATTTTAGAAAGCCATCAAACAGAATTCATGATTTCTTCACTTTGAATAGAACACTGTGTGCTGCTCTCTTCCTCTAGCATTGTAAATTGTGCTACTGTTATTATTGTTTTATAAGTCGTTAGTGTTTGTCCTGGATAAGTCATTTTTGGGTATTGATGCAAAACAGGAGCTGCAATTTAGATTGATTTTATAATATGACTTCTTTAAATGAGGATGGTTTCTGCCCACTCTTTCGTAAGTTAATGTTTGGAGTTGTGCCATGGATTTAAGGATACCATTTCCGAGAAGTAAATGTGCCCAATAACCACAGGGGTAGCCAATTTATAGTTAGCAAATGAGATTTAACATATTTTTAAAAGGCTTAGAATCACAATTGAGCTGAAGCCTGGGCTAGAAAACCTGGTGGGCTGTAGAGAATCAGCAGATGCAGGAAAGAAGTCATTTCTGGTCCTGAGGTTCTAGAAGACATTTAACAATGCCCACCAATACTGAAGCTTATAATGTTGTTCCTGAGCGCTTTGACTAGAGCTGTGGTAGAGAGAAATAGAGGGAGAGAGGAGAGGCTCGACTGAAGGACTTTCTGGCAGCACTATTGCTCTTCCTTCATGCTAAGGTAGCTGAGCCTCATCCTGCTCATTCTGCAGAAAGCAGCAGGAGGCCTTAGTCTTCCATCTGCTCTCAGCACCTGAGCTAAAACATACCTGTGTTGACCTACTTAGTATCACACATTGGGTCTGGGATAACTAAGCCAGTGACCAAACACGGTCTATAAAATTAACTTACCTGAAGAGTCATTTCATTTAGGGAGCTGAAATCTTGAGAGAGCAATATTTTGATAAAAGTTATCAGATCTTTTACCTCCTTTCATACGACGCCCGCTGTAAAAATCGGCATGTTTCCTCACTGGGCTAGACCTTTACACTGCTTCTGTGGCTAATGATGGAAGTCATTGTGCTGCTGCTCAAGTCTCAGAATTGTGCAGTTTGCTAGAATGTAACTGAAGTACGGTACTCAGTTATATGCATGTGTTTTATCTGTTTGCTATAGTGCTCCCTTTAAATAATGTGTGTGTGTGTGTGTGTGTGTGTGTGTGTGTGTGTGTGTGAGTGATGTTCTTATGAATGCACATGTGCTTATATAAATGCAGGCATGCACATCACAGCATACATGTGAGGGTCAGAGAGCAACCTTGAGTGTTTGCCCTTCTCATTCACTGCTGCATATGTCCAGCTGGCTGGGCTGTAGTCTCTGGGGATTTTCCTGTCTCTGTCTCCTGTCTTGCAGTAGGAGAATGGAAATTACAGGGACATGATAGCATGCCCATCTTCATCTGGATTTCAGGTTCTTTCACCCACTGAACCATCTTTCTTGTCATACAGTGTTTTTTAATCAGCAAGCTCATTTTAACTCTTCCTGTTAAGGTTTTCTGCAGCTTATAGTATAGTACTAAACATAGAACAGGGGCTGGAGAGATGGCTCAGCTAATAAAGGCACTTGTTTCTAAGCCCGAGGACCTGAGTTAAGTCTTAAACCCCACATGTTGGGAGGAGAGAACCAACTTCAGCAAGTTGCCCTTTGACATCCACTTGAATACTGTAGAATGCACAAATGCCAGACACCCCACACAAAATAAATACATGCAATATGTTTTTTTTTTTTTTGGTTTGTGTTTTTTTTTTTAAATATGAAATCAGATGTGATTCTCTGGCAGTACCAATACAACTTTGAGAAACAAAGTCGTTCAAAGGTGCATTATTGGCAAAGAGAAAATAGCTCAATATTTAAATGACTACCATTGGACTTTTTGATATAGTTTAGTAAACTACATCTTTCATTTTACAGTTGCATAGTTATACTACTGATATTCTTGTTGGGTATACACTACTGGGAAGAATATTTTATTAATAAGTAATTTTTGTTCAAACAAGTGATTAGTGACTATTTGATAAACTAAATTTACTTGTTAGCTAGACCTCCATATTTTCTTCTCTACTTTTATCGCACGAGCTTTTAAATATATCATAAAACTGTTATCAAGGATGAAATACTGGCAAATACTAATTGGATGTTTTAGCAGAAACTTTTCTAATATCCAATCCCATTTCTTTCTCTAAAAGAGCTTATTTAGAATGAGTTAGTTGGTGGTGACACTATGAGTGTGTACTGTGAAAACGTGGGTAAACACTCCTTCAGCCATGCTCCCACTGTACCAACTATACATGTGCACTGAGGAGAAATTGCCAAAGAACGCTAGATAGCTAGAATTCAGACCTCTTAATTATTTTTCAAATATTCAACCCCAAAAATTCTCTATACCATGAGTGAGTTCTCTATGGAAGTGACTTCATAGCAGCAGTAAGTGAGTTCCAGGAGGCAGGTGCAAATGGTCACCTGCCACTCACCAGTTTGCTCCTTGACCTCTGCAGACTCCAATATATCCCACAATTTTTTTTGTTTCCTAATTTTTTTCCTTTTTCCAAGTTATGCCCCAATATCTTGCCATTTCTATATTTTTTTTTTAAAAAAAATCTGTGTTTTTGATGGGCTTCAGCCAGGATAATAAAAAGAAACATTTATTTACACTGTTTTATACACTGATTCCAACAGAAAAAGGCCCCCTGGCCTCCAGTCCCTACACATCGGTGTAGTCATAATAGATGCGCACTTCTGATCTTCGGACACTTTGCAGTGACCTGATGCTTTCACTCCTGGTTCTTATGTTTGATTTCTTGAATAACCTCCTTGAAAATGACTTACACATGAAAAAATAAATTATGGGATCCAGGCATACGTTGCATGCAGACAAGAAAAGTGTCATTTCCTTGCAATAGTAGAGAATCTTATGTGCCGATTCATCTAGGAGCCTGTCTAAGTGACTGAAGGCAAAGGGGATTCTGCACAAGTGATACGGGAGGAAGCAGGTAAAAAACACTGCCACGACCACGCGGATGCTCTGGTTGTGCTTTCGCTTCCGGCTCGATTGACTTATGAATTGCCTGCTGGATTTGTGGATGTATCTGGAGATAGCTATGTAGCATCCAATCAGAATCACCAGCACAGCGACAAACAAACAGCTGTCAACATAGGTGACAGCCATATCCCACTTGGCTCCCAACGGGCTTTTAAGTTTCATGCAGTCATGAATATTTTCCTCAGTGGGTTGACCGTTAGTCAGTATGATGTTTGGCAAGGACAGAACAGCCATGATCACCCAGACACAAACTGATAAAACTTTGGTGAAGGTTATGCTGTACATGCGAGAGTCACCAAAAGGCTTTACCACCTTTAGATAGCGATCAACACTGATCAGCCCAAGAAACACAATGGATGTATACATGTTTGCGTAGAACAAAACCGAGGTATATCTGCAGAGGATAAACTCGAAGTACCAAGGTCCGAATCCTGCGTCACGGACTATTCGGAACGGAAATGTCAGGGTCATTATGAGGTCAGCTACCACTATATTTTTGAGATAAAATATGAAGCTGGTTTTATTCCGAATGTGGAAGAAGATCCACACGGCCAGACCATTCAGCAGGATGCTTGCCACAAATATGACAAGGTAAAGCACTGGCAGGATGATGGTGTCAAATTTGTTGTGAAGGGTGGAGTTCTTCCCATGTCCTTCGCTTGTGCTGTTTGCCGAGTGACTTGCTTGGCTGTACAGTTCATTACCTGCAAAGTGGAAACAGTCACGTTAGGACAACCACCTCCCTTGGCACTGAGTCATTCTGAATGGGTGTAAAGATTGTCTCAAAGATCTATTCAAGTGTATATCTTAGTCTCTGTAAGTGTATACTGGACATATGCGGCGCTTACACAAAGTCTCTGTTCCCTTAGAACTGAGGCAGGTGTGACCTGACTTGGAGTTCACATGTCAACTCAGTACCCAGGAAGAGTCTGAAACACTCTTAACCTCCAAGCAGTCTCTCCAGCTCCTGCCACCAAGATTTAAAGAAGTACCTGCTGCTTAATTTTTTTCCCCAGTGACCAAATAAATGGTGGATTCCCCTTCCCCACATTTCAAGATCCTTTGAGTCTCCATGACAACCTATTGAAAATGAATATACTATATCCATATAAACCCTGGTGTTTAGTTCAACACTGGGTATTGGTACACATAGACTCAACCATACTTGAGGCAGAAAATTGAAGTTTCCTTTACCAAGACAATAAAAATAGAGCGTGGAGATTATATCAGTGTATCCCTTGACACAGTCCATCCCTTTACCACTACCAAAGTTTTAAGCTTTACAGTCACAGAGAACCACGAAGTAAACCAGTAAAGCATCAAATTCTCTACTTCTCTTTCCTGAGGCTTATGTAGGGACCATTGTTAGAAATAAAAATGTCGTTTTTTGTTTTTGCTTTTTTTCCAGGAAAGAATAGAAGCTCAGCTTTCTCCTAAAGTGACAAAAGTCCCAAGCAGAGCTAGACTAACTTGTGGGTTCTTTTATGTTCACCCTAACACATAAGCTGTGTGTAGGCATGCCATACTGGAGGAGCCCTGCATAATCATCTACACAGACTACATGCTATTAGGTACAGTTTGCAGCAAAGCATTTGTCCAATTCTAAGGACATGGAAGTCTCTGTAAGATGGTAAAAAAAGCCCGATTTTACATTTCTGTTAGTGTTCAAGTTTAATATCAAACAAAATAAATCATGTGAAAATATGTGCAGGCTAACCTTTTTGTTGTTAGTTACAAGATTAGATTATACCCACTGTTCTTCTTGTTATAAATTTGCAAAGTTGCTTTTTTTTTTTTTAACGTTTGGTGTTCACGATTAAAGATAACATTACGCCACCCTTATTTAACGGATGAGACGGGCACATAGGCATTTGGTTTTGGCAGCAGCTGAGAAAGGCCTCTCAAGTCCCATGGGAGACACGGTGGTTGTGTGAGGGATGCACAGCTCTGGTCTGTGTGTTGGAGCATCCCCACTCTTCCTGAAGCCACTCTGGTGTCTCCTCCAGCGGGAAGGTGTGCCTCGTGGGAAAGTGCATCCCAGCAGAGTCTCTGGGGCTGTCCAACCTGCTGCCCACCGAGCTTCTCACTGAGCAGCCTCCCCCTAGCTCTCCCTCTCCTCCTGGCCTTCCTCCCTGCACAGTCAGGTGGTGCTCTGGAAGCTTCCCCCCCTCTGCAGTTTGTCCTGAAGCCGTTTCCTCAGTGAGTCCCTCCTCAGCTGTGTGACGAGCACATTTTGTCATCTGTTTTTGTAGACAACATGAACTCACAGAGCTCACAAACTCTTGTTTCAGACGTAAGGAAGATCATTTCTGATTTTTTTTTAAATTCTCACTAGTTCATAAGAACTTCATTTTAACTATGCTTTGGACTGGTTTTTGTTTAAGGGACAGTATGAATTTAGTTCCTGTTTGCCTTCATGGATGTTTATTATACATCGTTTTCTTTCCATGAAGTAGTGAAATAGGAAAGGCAGTGCTGATGATTATAATACAAAAACAGCTTCTTAAATCACCGCCTGAAGTCAGAGCGTGGCTTCTTCAGGAGGTCTCTCCCTTTCTGATAATTTTTCCCCTTCCATTCCTTGCTGTGTTTTTAAAAACTGGTTTTTCTGGCCTAAATATCCTTATACAGGTTAGTAATTTATACCTACACTAGCCTGTTGTGAGACCGCTGGTATTATTAAGCTTTACAAGTTAAAAAGGTCTGATTCAGCTGCTGTCTCCAGCTTCCAGCTTTAAATGTTGCCTTGGACATATCACAGAGGTCTGTTTTTATTTAATAAAGTAGTGCAGTTTTGTCCTCTTCTGTCTCAGAAGATCCAAATTGGCATTTGAAGCCCTTCAAAGGGTAAGAAGTACAGCTTTAGTGAGGTTTGGATATCTACTTGGATTGATTTACCCAATTAAGCTATTAACTGGCACTTTGATCTTGCCTCGGATAGTGCTCTTAGGATACAGCCAGCCAAGTAGTTTTAATCATGGTAAGAGTGCTCAGCTGAGGGGCAAACCTTAAAAAGGAACAGCGATGTCATCTCTTGAAATGGTGACTGTGTGTTGTAGCAATCAGATAGTTGATTTTCAAAGCCATTGCAAATATGAATAGAATTCAGTACCTTTTTCCTCCTGTGGATGGGATATTTCAGCTGTTAGTGTTAGCAACCTGGGTCTATGTCTACCCATTGTAGCCTAGAAGAACACATCCTATCCCAGTGTTCCTGGTAGATTTGTGTCTTCCATGTAGTGTTATTATCATCCAAGGCTTAATTATACAGACAAACACTCTTATTAAATGATAATATACCTAGTAATTGTAGTTACTATTAAAGGTAGTCTTCAATCAGAATATCAGAAGAAGTCTGTGTATGAGCCTTTTCTTGTTTAAAGACAAAAACAAACAAACAAAAAAAACAACAACCCCCCAACAAGACTAAATAGACAAATAGACAAATCAAACAACGAAAAAACAAAGCAGAATAAAAAACTCAAACCCCTCTGGCCTAAGTTACTACACAGTGGTTCTCCACCTGTTTGTGGCTTGGAGACAGTCTATATCTGCTTGCTGTTGTGTTTTCTTAGAATATTTGCCTTAGCTCATGATCAGGATTGGTATTTTGGAGTACAGGCTTCCCCAGTTCCTTGGGACCAGCCTATCCCTGTTTATTACTTCATTCACAAATTCCAGATTTATAACAGAGCTCAGACAAGTGGATAGTTAAAGCCTCTTCTAGGCAATTTTGCAAATTCAATGGTAGATAGCCATGATTCCTAAGGAGCAGGATAAACAGCCTGGTGTGCTGTTCTGACAGGCTCCATAGCTTAATGTGGCAAGTGTAGGTGTGGCTTGTTTGTCTTCGAAGTAAGTCAGCAAGTAAGTCCGTCTCCTGTTCTTCCCTGTCAGCTACTCAAGTCACACCGTCTCCACGGTCCTTCACGTTTCCCCAAAATGTGTAGGATTGCATCTTCCTCGTTGCTACTTAGGAACATCAGTCATTCAATGAAAAAGGCTTTATTTCACTCTGTTTCAGTATGTTGTTCTTCTAGTGAGGAATGTGGCCAATTTAGAGACCTCCTTTAATGGTCCATGGCTTGGTAATTCATTGAGAAAAACGTGAGATTCTTTTTAAAGTAGAAAGACTGTCGTCTGTTTATTAGGATGGCAGTCCCTGCTTGTGACAGCATTTGGTACAAAATGATGATTAAGAGGAACGAGGAAGAACCCCTTTGCTAGACTCTTTCTCGATTTGTCACCCCAGACCCTTTTTAGTTAACTTTAAACATGGAATTACAAGAAATCTAGTCCCCTGAATTATTTTGTTTCGTATGTGTGTATGTGTCTGTGGGTAGTGTGTGTAGTGTGTGTCTGTGTGTGAGAGAGATAGTGTGTATGTGTGTAAGAGAGGAATGTGTGTGAGAGAGATAATGTATATGTATATTTGTGTATGTGTGTGATGTATATGTGTCTGTGTCTCTGTGTGTGTGCATGTGTGTGTGTGTGTGTGAGAGAGAGAGAGAGAGAGAGAAGGAGGGAGAGAGAGAGAGAGAGAGAGAGAGAGAAAATGTGTGTATGTATATGTGTAAGAGAGAGAATTTGTGTCTGTGTGTGGCGTGTGTGTCTCTGTGTGTAGTATGTCTCTCTGTGTGTGAGAGTGTGTGAGTGTGTGAGTGTGTATGTGTGTAAGAGAGAGAATATGTGAGAGAAAGAAGAAGAAAGGGAGAATGTGTATGTGTGTGTCTTTGTGTGTGTCTGTGTGTGTTATAAAAACCACAATCATCTGTCTTGGGAGCGTGCGTGTGTGTGTGTGTACCAGAGAACATACTCTCTTTGACTTTTAGATTAAAATCTAGCATAGTATTAAAATGTAGTACAATTACAAATTCTCTATTACACTGTGCATGTCTCTTGATGGCCACATACCATGTTGCCCAGTCCAGATTTTTCCTCACAGTCGTCTATGTGTAATGTGTCCATTTACTCTTAGAATCTCTTTTGTATGCATTTTGCATGGGAGTGATTAAGGCCGAGGTGCAGAGTCTTTGCACCTTTGCCTCAGGTGAATCTACTCTATTGTTCATTGGGGTGTGTCCCTCTGACACAAAATATTAAAGTCTCAACATATGTCACTGCCCTACCTACCAGATGGATAGAATAATAAAGTTGTATAAATTATAGGGTGTCAATTCATGGTACAGTGGCCCTTGTAGGATCGTTTTCTAATTAGTTATCTAGTCTAACAGGTAGATGTTGTTTTTGGCCTCCTAAGGAGCCTCAGTGAACCTTGATGGAGACTATTAAATATGGAGAGGAATATGTACTTTATTTGGGTCTTAACAAATCTTTCTAAAATAGCCTGTGAATCTTTCTCCATTTTAAAGATAGTGTTGAGATTAACTAAAATTTTAAATCAGTTACAGCAAGGTTTATCTTCGTGTTGCTATCCTGCGTGGCTGCTCTTGTATACAGAATGGGAGATGGTTTTCAGTGGGTTTTAGTTGGTTCTAAACTACCACTTAGCCCGAGTAAGCGTTGTTAAAGTCCAGGTCCTTTGTGTCTTTTCCACTGGCTCACCTGGTAATTTTGCAAGTGTCAAGTTGAGCCCCATTCTCTAATTGTGACGCCTGGTAAGTCAAGATGCATGTCAAGAAACACTCGGGGACAGTTGAGGCACAGATTCAGCAAAGGTTATACCTGGTTTGATTTCTAGGGAGAGAGAAATGAAACAGGAAAGCGTTGGTAAGAACTTTGCATGGATAATATTCTTTCAGTAAAGACACTAAACCAGAAGACAAAACATTCTCACATTCTGTGATTAGGAAAACAATAGTGTAGATTCGAACACCTTTGCCGCAGAAGAGTAACCTATTTTTATACCATTTTTCACTTTGCCATGAAGTATGACCATGTCTGTGTGGTATCATCCAGATGCCACTGTGTGACTTTCAGAAAGTTAGTTAGCATCATTTCTTACAGATTTGCATCTCTGAAATGGTAATGCCAATGACAGTCTCATAGGAATACAATAAGGACTGTGTAAAGTAATCTGTTACACAGTTCTAACCGATTGAAGTCTCAGCTTATATGTCTAAACTTTATTTGTATATCACCTCCCTTAAAAAAATTGACCACATAATAAATGCATATATGTTGAGACTAATATATAATTGTAGATGGTTATTTCTAAAAGATCTAACACTGATATATACAGGAATTTTTGAAATAAAATTTAAAAGAAGATTTATTTATTATTTTATGCCTGATGGTATGCCTGTGCCTCATGTTCACAGAGTCTTGAAAAAGTTGTAGGATCTGAGCTACAGATGGTTGTGAGCCGCCATGTGGGCGCTAGAAATCGGACTTGGGTTCTCTGCAGCCAGTGATTTTAACTGTTGAGCCATATCTCTCGCTCATGCATAGATAAATTGTGATGCGCTTAGCACCCTGTAATCGCTGGGGTTCTAGCTTTGCCTGTAAACTAATCAGTCATGTGACTTAATCAGCCCACATGACCTTTTTAGAATTGTACTGACATCTCTGTCAAATCTCAGTCAAGATTCAAATTCACATGAATTTATGTATCTTCCTCATAAGTAGATTTCCATTAAGGATTTTATATTATTTGAATATTTGTTTTATTTGTTTTGCTTTGTGTGAAAACCATATTCCTTTAAGTCTCAGCATTAGACTGAAAGAGCCTTGTTTAACAGGGTTTAGTGCTTGGCGTGTAGTATGTTTGTGTACATTGCTCTTTCTGACCTTCAGATGCTTTAAGAAAAGATTAGCAGAAAGCATGTGCTATGTAGTATTACATGTTTTGAAAATGTATTTCCTGACTCCTCCTATATAACCAGGTGTATCTTGAGTTCCTAGCCTTGTCTTATAAATTGACACTATAGAGAAGGCATCATGAGGACTGTTCTCCAGAGTGTCCAGTTAGGAAAATCTGCATATGAGCAGTTTGCTGTAAGGGAAGTCACATTGTTTCTTATGAACTGAAACTGTGTGGGACTTTCATGACCCTCACTGATGGTGTTCCCCTGCGGGAAGCTGCCTAGAGCCTCCAAGCACGACTGTTCCCACCAGTGCACACTCGGGGCTTTTCCCCTGTGTGTTTGTTGAGCTAGCAGGAAAAGAGCACCATAGGGATAAGTGAGTCTTGGCTTGTGCAGGAGGGGAGATCTGTCTGTGACTCTGGCCTTTCCTGTCTGCAGTATCACATACAGTTAAGTCTGGAGTATGGCAGGAGATAGAAGAAATACTGTTTGTCTTTTCCTTCAAATTTAAGGATTCCTTCCATTCCCTTCAAAACCAGCCCTTTGGAGAAAGTAGACAGCTGTCTGCTCCTGTACTTCCTGTACTGAATCCTTCTAGTATCTGGGATGCAGCAGGCTTCAGAAGGAAGTTTTTTATTACTAGAAATAGATAATTAGGGATTTTTTTCTTTGAATGCTAGCCTTTTCTTATGAATGCAAGGCAATAGTCAAAAATCCTACTTTTAATTACCGTATAACTGTTCCCTGAAATGGAAAACCATTTTAGCAAATTCGGGGGATACAAATCTTTTTTTAATTTAGCCATTTCTGTACCCAGATCATACAGTCTTCCATTTCCTGACTCACTCTCCCCAGGCCCCATAAGTAGCAGTAAGAAAGATAACATGGAGGTAGATGTCGGGCACAGAAATAAGAGTACTACAAGACATTTCCGTTTCATGACTCTTATGGAATATTTGTATTCAGAATGTGTGGAGAACTTTTATAAGTTCCTGTAAAGAAGATCACCACACAATTGAGAAAGATAGATCTGTCCAGGGAGATATTTCGTTAGCATCATTGTAGCTGCACAAAGCGTGGAGAACATGGAAGGACCTGACCCGCTCTCAAGGAGCCGCTCCAGAGGAGTGCTCCGGTGACAGTGGAGTGAGTGTGCAGGGGTGAGCACACACAGCACACCAGAAGCACCGGAATTAGCAGAGGACAGTGATGTCACACAGACCAAGAAAGGAGGATGTGTGACTGGACTTAGCCATAGGGAAATCAAATGACAGAGCGCAGCTCAGTGCCATGGGATGGAGTCCTGTTCATGTATGCTGGGATTGTGGTAGAGGAGGCTAATGGAGCAGATACCCGATGACCCGGGGCTCAGTAATACCGGCATGGTGAAGAGGCGACTGCAGACAGTTCTTTTCTTTAGCCGTGACTGTTATGGGAAGGAGAAAGTGAGGCTGGAGGTGGAGACGGGCATGAAAGCAGTCTGTATTATTGAACTGCTTTTATGACTAATGGAAGAGTTTGTTAAGCATACCATTTAACGCTTGTCATTGCAAAATTATACTTTCCCAGTGTGAGTAAAAGCAAGCAAACAAACAAAAAGAATCCGAATAACTTGTCCTGTCTTCTAGCCATGGGTGGTGATGCCATGATAGAATTTGGAGAACGAAGACTCGACTGACTTTCAGCTTCCATTCTCTCAAACATAAAAGTGAAGACCAGGTGCCATTTTTACATAGACGCCAACATAGTTGCCTCTGGTAGGCTTCCTATTGTATATCACGGATGCGACGTTTTACTTAGCAATGGACTGGAAGGCACAGGGTGAAATGATTTCTTGCCCTTTAGTCTGAGCTGTGACTGTTGGGTGCTTTGTAGCCTCAGCTACCTTTCAGGAGGGGACTGGTAGCTCTTTCTTCCTTCACGCTGTCCCAGCCTGTCTGTCGACTACCACTCTGTCCCATCTGCACCTCAGCCTCCAGGAGTGCTTACTGTGGCATGCCCCACAGCCTCTGCATGCCCTGGCACTCACCGCTCCTTATAAAGATTGTTTCCGGTGGCATAAAGGGCTGTGTTCCAGAGGAACTCGCTCATGGGTGGGATTCATGTCCTGCCTCCTCCTGCTCACCCAGCTAACAGTTGATGAAACCACTGAAGAATGTGGTGTCTGCTCGATGAATCAAGCTGAGAACATTTCTCAGCTGTCGGGGCTAGATGGCACTGGTGCTTAGAGACCTGCTCTTTCAGCCACCCACTGATACCATGCCTTGGCTAGTTGTCTGTGCTTTTCTGTTGACTATTTTAAAATGAGGGTATAGGGAAAGGGTTTACATATGCTCAGTATTTTTTTTTTTGTTCTTAGACTCTTGAGCACAGACTTGTCTAGAATAGTCCCATGACCTAAATATTTTATCCTCCTAGCTCCATAGAAAGATAAGTTGAGAGATTCTAATTGACTTGCCCTGCTTCACACAGCAAGTACTGGTTATAGCTGGGATTCCTGTCAGGTCTGACAAAAGCTGATCACTGTTCTTGCGGTAGGATCAAAATGAAGAAGAATTTCGAGTCTTCATTTGATTTTAGAGGCTAGGAAGTTGGCAGGGGTATGGGTAGAGGAAGGGGTTTGTCTTCCTGCCACATGAATGAAGGAACTGCTAATCTTTCCAGCTGGAATCTAGTTTTCCTTGGCATGAATACTGTTACATGTATCAGGAGGCATCATAGAATCCAGGTGGGATCTTGTCCCGAGAGAGTTGAGAAGAGCTTCCGCAGAGCAGTTACACTGAGCCTCAGCCGCCCATTTCTGATGGGAGAGGCTCCTGCCCACAGGTGCTGGCACACCCTGGTAGACCTTCCTCTCCCAAGCATTGCCTCGCCAGCCTACAGGTACTTGATTGCACAACCCTGGGTCTGCTCTAGTTACCATTTACCCTTATGTGGCTACACTGAAACTATAAATACGGTTTTATTTCCCCCACCCCACCCCAATTCCTGATTTCTGTTGCATTACTGACTATCATTTAGAATGCTGTAAAATGGTCCCAGTTCTCTACTCACCAGAATGCCCTTGGGGATTGCCTTCGGGACTTTCGCAGACCATATGACTGGCACACACCGAATTGTCTCTAAAGATCACACCTGAGACTTTACTCCTGTCATATTGGAGCTGGACTTGGATTAATCCTCTACTGTGGTCCTTTGGTGAAGCTTAGGATCCCAACCCTACTGTTGAACTGCTTTTATGATCGGAAAGATGGGTGTCCTGCTCTTACTACTTTACAAGTGGTGGTGGAAGAGGGGCCAGTGTTGGAGTCTCTGCTCTCCTGGTGGGGGATGAGATGGCCAGAAGGCATTTCTCAAGCAGGACTGTGAACTGCTGCCTTGGGCACTCAACTCTGTAGTCCACACAACCCTGATCTGTTCTCAAACTTGTTGGGTTGGATCTCAGCCTGGGTGTGGTTCAAGCCACGGAACCTTCCTCCTGGGTGGGAGGAGCCTGCAGGTGTGACCTGCTGGACAGCAGCTGTGGCTTCATAAGTTGCATCATTGCCCATCTGGTCACAGTCTGAAAGATGAATCCCTGTTAAAGTGCAGTTGCTGCTAAGTTTTTAGACTTGGTATTGGTGGCAGTGGTCTCAAGGGACAGACTCTGTCTCTTTCTTCTTATCTGCTTTGCAGTTTGTCTCAGGAAAGTCACATCTCTTAATTGTAAGAATTGTAGTACCATAGTTTTATTATTATTATTATTTTTTAACTTTCTCACTGGAAAGTACACTAAGCCTACCAGATGTGTAGGAATACCGATGGGGGCCGACATTGCCAATAACGATAAAAACACAAAAACATCAGGCACAAAGCATCTGCAGAAAGGAAGAATCTCTCTTAAATTCTGAAACTTAAGCATCTAACCCAAGAATGCTTTCCAGTTTAATGGGTTGATATAATAAATGAGTAAATATGAATATATCCAAATATTTATGTAATAGCCCAGCTAAAGATCTGGGGAAAAAAGAAAGGTACCTCACTGGTTCTAAGTCTCCTCTCATTATAATGAAATTAGGTCATCATATTTAAGCTTAATGTTATTTACATGAATGAAAACAGTATCTAACCTAAGAGAACATTTTTATTTGTGCCCCCCGCCCCTTATTAACAGTTTGAAAGTTCCAAAGTGGAGTCTTTAGCTTGGGTAGACATTATACTTTTTGTCAGCATCAAACCTTTTTCAATTTTCTCCTCTCACAGAAACCAAACACTCCCCCTATGGGCACATGTCAGTGAAAACATAACTCCTTTCATGTTGTACATTTATCTCTCAATTCCTACTTAAGTATATTGTCAACTTATAGTACTTCTTAATAATCATCCTTAAATAGATGGTATTTGAATAAAGATAATTCTTCTGGTTATTAGGTAAACATAGTGGGAATCAGAAGCTTCGACGTTTACTGTTTTCCATGTCTCTCTTATCTGTCCCTGCCCACCTGCCCTTTGACTGTTCTAAAGCACCCTTCCAGGCCTTCTGTCCTGGGTCTCCCTCTTCTCTTTTGTCTGCTAGGGAGGTTATTGGTAATTATTCAAAATCTAACTTATCTGTTGCCCTTCTGGAAGTCTTCCCTGCTTGTGCACCTTGCAAATGGTTTTTGGTACCTGTGGTGGTCACACTAGGCAATACCAACGAGGGCAGTGAGCCCTCTACAGGAAGGAATGGTCCCAGCACAGTAAGAGAACAAAGTCGGCAGCTGAGGAGCGTAATGCAGAGGGGCTGAGTGAGTTGGGACCTGGCCTCTGCTGCAGGGGCAGCTGCGTTCACACTCTCGCCCCCTGCAGTAGACCATATGATTTATTGACAGATAAAATTGCATGGGCATTTAATCCTGTATTTAGACAGGACAGAGCAAATATAGCTCATTTGTAAGTTGTATCTGGGACATCTAATTTCATGGAGAGGATACCTCTTTCCCTTTCTCTCCTTTGATTTTCTCCTCCTAATCCTCGCAGGACCTGGAACTTAGTTGGCTGATACCTACTCCAAGGTTTTCCTTCCTTTTTACCAATTTCCCTTAATTTAATGTCATTTTCTTTTTTAATTGAAATGTTTACGCTGGTAAATTTTGGGTTGGTCTTTTTGAGAGTATAGGGGATTTGAGAGTATAGTCATGACATTATAAGTGACTGGAAATTTATATTTCTTCAGACTCTTTAAACTCTTCTTTTTATTGGTGCTGGTGTATTAGGTTAGGCTATAAGAAGGTGCTTTTTATTGGTCCAAAAGCAATTTTTAAATGATTCAACCAATTTGATACTTAAGGAAGTTTTGAAAGTTAGACTCATGTTAGCTGGGGAGAGGGAGCAGGAAGTTTTCCTTATGTATGTCTTCTTATATATTTTTTTCCTTATAGATGAAGTAGTAGTAGGGGAGCATGTTCAGGTGAGTCATGTGCCCGCCCTCCATCACACTATCTTACTCCACCTCTGCAGGATGGCTTTGCCTGCACTGTACTTCATGTCGGTACCAACAGGCATTGCTTCAGTACTCAGTGCAGCCTCAGTTTGCTATGAGGACTCATGGGAGAGACTTCTTTCCAGTCTCCTCGAGAATGCTGTTCTTTCAGGATTACAGTGTAGTGATCCATATTTAGTTCTTTATCCCTGACTCCTATATAGGTACAATCGCTTCGGGCTTTCCATTAAGTAGATGGGGGTGAGAGAGTTTGGTGAACTCACCTTCTTGTGCCACTTTAAACCTCCCACCATTCCTTCTCTAAGTTGTCCGTCCGTCCGTCCGTCCGTCTGTCTGTCTGTCACAGTCGGTCTGTCTCTCCGGCTTACTGTGTGTGAAGTGGTTAAGTGTGTATGTTTGAAGGCAGGCCTGATCATACATGAATGTTCTATATGTGGAGGTTAGAGGTCAACAGTATCTTCTTCAGTTATCATCTATATATTATTTTAGACAGGCTCTGTCATGGAGGCTGGAGTTTGTCTAGACTGGCTGCCAGAGAGTTCCAGTAGATCCACCTGTCTCTGTCTCCATAATTCTGCTATTACTGCAGCATGCTACCATGCCTGGCCTTCTATGTGGGTTCTGGGGATCTGAACTCAGATAAAGTGGTAAGCGCTATACCAATTGGCCATCTTCCCCATCCCTTTTCTTTTCTTTTTTAATTCTTTTTCTTTTACTATTCTTTTATCTATTTATTTATTTATTTATTTTGGTTTTTGGAGACATGATTTTTCTGCATAGCTCTGACTGTCCTGGAACTCACTCTGTAGACCAGGCTGACCTCGAACTCAGAAATCTGCCTGGCTCTGCCTCCTACACACATTGATGTATGTATGTATGTATGTATGTATGTTCGTACGTACATATGTATATACATACATTTGGACCAGGCAGAGTTTAAATACATGGGACAACCCCATGAGTACATTGGAAGGAGTACTTGGTTGGCATGAAATTGAGTTGTTTATGGAAGAGGAGAAGGGGAACAGGGTGGGATACACATTATTTTCTCATAAGAGCTGGGTGGTAAAAAACTTTGAAGTAGAAATATTCGTCTTTGTCACAGTGGGACAGATTCTGAGGTACTTTATTCTTGGTGGTCTCTTTCAGTTTAGAAAGGGAAGGGCAGCAAAAGCCAGAAAAAATAGGGTCAGTGTACCATGGTGGCATGTTTCCCTCAGATGCCTGCCATTTTGAATGCTTGAAATGGCTTTTGCACAGGCTGGTTAATTAATTAGTAGTTGTCTGATTTGTGGTTTCATAAGGACTATAAACAGAATGCAAACAGAGAGACAGCAACACCGTGTTCCACCATGACTTTGGGCATGTCATGTACCTAGTAGACACCGTTTCTGATCTTCAAGAGAAAAAGTAGTGGCAAACATTACACTGGTGACTCTAGGCATAGAGTTGATAGGGTCATGCAGTTTTGTCTGGTTTTAAATTTTACTTATGTGTCATTTTTGTTGTTTATGCCCATAAAGTAGGTTGAAAATTTTAGGTGAGAGTGTGTCTGGGACATCACTGTTTAGCAGCCATTTATTGTTGGGTTTGTTCAAAGCCAAAACAGTGACCCTTCTATGCAGTTATACCCTGAGGTGGAGTTACACCCTGAGGTGGTACCCATGCACCACTGTGCCCTTAGCACACAAGTTGGCTACTTTAACATGGTCTTTGATCTTCATTTAGCCATTTATTTTACCACACTCATTTAGATGTGTGACTACTTGTCTAATCTTGTTCCTCCTCATCCTTGCAACCTCATATAGTATAAATAAAACTGAAAATAAATACAACTCCAGTTCTTTTTTTCAGTTGTTTCAGCGAGCAACTTTCAGACCTGAGCAATAACTTAAGATTTAAAATAACACAGTTCTCAAAATCAATAATACTTAGACAGTTCTGACATTATCTTGCTTAATATTCTCATCACGTCTTTAAAATGCTAGTTTCAACAATAACAGTTTAAACAAAACCAGTTTTCCAATAATTGACTCGTAGCTGGAGTTACCTAAAGACATTGCGTGTTCTTGTAAATTTTGAAGTACTGCAGTGTACTCAATGATGAGATGTCTCCTTAGTGGGCCTAGTTTTCTTAAACTATGTATAAGTGAACTTGCCTTAAATGGTTCATTTTCTGTCTTTTTGGTGATCTCTGAGTCTGGCAGTTATAAGAAGGAATAGATTTGGAAGGGCAGGTCACCCACCCCCAAAGAAAATGGCAGCTCTCAGCTCACCCTACCCAGAGGAGGCAGATGTCCTCTACATGACTCTCTTGGTTAGTACTGTGATCTGTGGGAATGCGCCAGCTATCCTGTGAGCATTTTTAGTTCTTCTACTCTGTTGGAGGCTCGTTCGATACAGAGACCTTGAGTTATTTAGTTTCTGTTGTTCCCTGGTATACTGACCTTGCTCTGGGAACTACCAGAGTAATTTTCAATGCAGGATATTTAATTAAAGAACAACTACTCTACTCATAGGTTTGAAAAGTAGAGTTCACTCCATGGTATGCCCTTCAAAGAGCCTGATTGTTTGATCAGAAAGTCTGTTCAGGCCTCAGACAAACCCTCTCTCTAGCATCTCAGAAGCCTCTGCCTCAGTCTCAGGTGAGCAGTGGTGAGAGTAGCCACAGGGTTCAGCAAGTGGGCCTATGCTTTCATGTGCCTCAGATGCCTAAGTTATTTTACATATACTTTAAATGTATTGAAAGGACACTAGGTTCTTTATTACAGATGGATTTAGTGGTGTAGGTTACCTAACCACGCCGTCAGAGCTGTGCATCAGTTCTCATAGGACTGTATGAGGCAATGCATGGCCCAGAGCCTTCATAAGAACACTAAGAGACGCTGTTGGGTACTGTAAGAACTCTTCTTCCCACTCCTTCGCTTGCAGAAGTTGAGGCCTATAGATGTTCTGTCAGCAAAGCTGTACAGTTGGTGCTACAGGGCCACTCACTCCTTTTAATGCTGTTCTTGAGGGGTACAGCTTAGATCTGCCTATCAGTCATTCTGAAGCCTGTGTGCTCTACACCTTGCCTGCAACTGCTTCCAGGTGAACTGCTCTTCAGGTCACACTGTAATCTGGTACCTCCTTTGAGACACCCAGGAAGTATTGTCATCATGCAGTTTAGAACGTATTCAACACAGCTGGGCGGCCTTATGAAGAACCCAAAGAAGAGTAGCAATAGCTAGTAATAGACACAACTGAAACATTTGTGGATGAAAGAAGCTGACTGCAGCAGAAAACATTCTCCTCACTGGTGTGCTGTATCTCCGTGTTCTGCTTGCAGCCAGGGAGGGAATTGCTACACAGGAATCACTAATGAGGGCTTAAGATGATGTCTTGTACTAACTACAGCTTAATTGTTCCTCTCCTCTCTCCTCTCCTCTCCCCTCCTCTCCTCTCCTCTCCCCTCCCCTCCCCTCTCCTCCTCTCCTCTCCCTTCCCCTCTTTTCCTCCCTCCCTCCCTCCCTCCCTCCCTCCCTCCCTCCCTTCCTTCCTTCCTTCCAGTTTAAAGACAATTTGTTAGAATGTGGGAGAAAAAGCACAGGGCTCTCAGAAGTAGCTGGAAAAGAAAAGGAGGAGGAGGGGGGAAGGAGGAAGAGGAGAGGAAGGGGAGGAGGAGGAGGAGGAGGAGGAGGTCCCTTGTTGGGTCAGTATTCAAAGAAGAGGAGAAAGGGAGAGAAGGAAATGTGTTTTCAAGTTAGAAAAGATGGTGGGGTTAGAAGTGACAATTTGCAGGTAGCTACAGAGTTCTTACTTCAATTATTTTGGTGTAAAATTTTCGTCTTTGGCCAGTAAAGTGTGTTAATAAAATGTAAAATATGCTAGTTCAGTACTCGATAAAGAATAGATGTTCTCTGCTTCTGTTTGCCATAAAAAGAGGCAGCACATTTAGAAATCATGGCCAGGTGAGATTAGGCCTGGCCTTAACTACTGCCCTCAAACTGGAAGCTTGAGTCACCATCTGTGGGCACACTGATGTTAAGTTTCATCTAGTATTTAACAGCCGGGGTCGGTCATCACGTTTCCTTGTTATCTGTGCCTCTGATGTTTACGACTTTAAGAGCTGCACCAGGTCCTAGTATTTGTGTTGTAAAACAGCCCAGCCATGGTCAGGGGAGCAAACAGTGACATTGTTCATCTCTATCTTACAAAGCAAGATTCTCATACACAAAGAGGTCAAGATTTGGGTAGCATCATGGAGCTGGCTAGGGACAGAACTGGAGAGGACTCCGTCTCCTCTAAGGGATGCTGCTGTGTTGCCCGAACCTGATGTTCTTTGGTAGCTATTCTTCCATACCTCAGCATTTCACCTGGTCTGTGGGAATCTAATGGTCCAAGAGAATCTCTGTCACCATCTCCTCTAGTCTCTTCATTTAACCTGTTAGCCATTAAGCTTGGTTATTTCACTAAGTCCCAAGTGTTCTAACCTAAACCAAAACTATAGCCACTGCCTGTGCCCTAGGATCCCAAAAGACCCAGGCTCTCATGTCACACCCTTCTTCAGCATTCCTCCTTCCCCTTTTCTGGACCTTGAAAGAGTTTCATATTTTCTCCTCTAGTTTCATTGTTTATTTAAGTGCATACAATGAGTAGATGGTCATTTTAGTGTCTTGTGTTAACTTTCTGTGATGCTTTCTTAGAGATGGTATGAAATACATCTGTTTCTTAAATGTGAATCCATAAGATACCAAAAAGAAAGCAATGCAAACACAACCAACCCAAGCAACACAACCCAAACAAGAACATTTATTCTAATTTTGCTTTCGTCTTCCACACCCAGAAAGCAGTAATCTCAGTGGACCTCCTAAGACTCACACCTCCTCACCTTCTGGACTTGGTGATAGCTGACCCCTCCACACACATCCAGATTCCATCCTTAAATACGAAACTCAGTAGTTAGACTGGCCCTTGGTCCCATCTCCCAACCTGAGAACACCTGCAAAGCAAGGCTTCAGCAGCCATGACCTGCAGACAAGATCCTGCGAAGGCATCAGAGGATGAAACTGGATCCTCCGGTTTCACAGGGGTAGAGCCAAAGAATGAAACAGCAATGTAGCCTCTGCTTCTATAGATCTACCAGCATCAAGTTAAATCTGTTGATGCTCCCAGGGCTTGCAAATTGGATGCTCAGATCTGAATTATAGAAGAAGACTTTGTAGGAAACGGCTACTATGCCTACCATGCGAGAAGACTGAGAATGAGATATAAAGTTCTATCATAGGTAAAATCTGAGATCATGAACCAGAAAGTTACTCTACCCTACGCTCATCTGTCACTGAAAGTCATTATGTAGAAGAGGCAAAACCTGCCTGCTGGCTTTCTGCTTTCCACCCTGAAGTAAGCAGTTCTCCAGGAGTTTGCTCTGGAGCAGAGCTGGGCTGCTCTTAGTCTGTTTGTGAGTTGCTTGGCAGTTTTCTCTGCACTTCTCCTGACATGTTTTAACATGATCGCTTAAGTCTCCAGCGAGAGGATTGCCCCGTGCTTTGGTGTAGAATGAGGAAACCGTGATTCTTTTGATCAAAACGAGACATAAAAGTATCTTCTCTTTTCATCGCCTTTAAAATAATATGCATAAAAGTTTTGGGTCTTGGGGAGCAATAATAGAAGGTGTCTTGTTTTACTCACATAATGAGGTAAATGAGGTTTCTCAAAAAAGGTGTTTCCACCAAATAGTCACTACTACCAACACCCTTTCTCCTTTTGAGACAGACACTGCCTGCTTGAGTTGGACAAGAGGAAGCCCCTCGGCCTTGGTTTCCAAGGAGATACATGGGTCTTATTCAGCCCTCACTCCAGTTTATAACTTTTCCTCAAAACTCTAGTTTAAGGAGACACACGGCCACATTCTTAAACAGTGCTGTATGATATCAAACATTGCTTTTAAGAAAATGGAAAACAAACAAATGAAGCAACTTCATTTACCTTTCATTGTGGAGTCCGGCTGACTGTTCACTTGATACGCTGTCTTCAAGTGGAATCAGGCTCCTCATCTCTTAAGTAAGAGTAAATCTCAAGGCTAAGGTTAGCAGGAGTATAGATTTTCTAGCAGAGCGATGGAAACCGGCATTTTCTGTTCTGCCGAGAAGATGGTAGGTGCTCTGCCGCCCTGTGGAGAGTCCTCTGGGGCGCCTTTCAAACCGACCTGCCCACGAACAACTGGGGCAACTTGCTTGCTTGCTACCGTATGACTCACATTGCAGAGGGAGATTTAGACTGGGGCAGAACATTTCCTGAACCGGCAGGAATCTGGGGGTGATTCACCTGAAGGCACCTAGAGGCCAGGTCAGTGTCAGAAGCCAGGGTGAGGAGGGGGGGACAAGACAGCTTGGTGTCGCTGATCAGCATGAGTTTCAGGTCAAGGTAGATTGTTTTTATTATTAGATTTTCTAATGCTATCTAGAAGATAATGTATTTCGTCACTACTTGCTGGCTAAATTTGCCATTAAGAGAAATAAGAATATATATACACATACATACACCCCCCCCTCAAATGTGAGTGTGTGTGTGTGTGTGTGTGTGTGTGTGTGTGTGTGTGTGTGCTATACAGCGTATGCACACTAACATGCTTGTCAGGCTCAAAAATTAGTGCCTGTACCCAATCAGCCATCATGACAGCCCAAGAATATAATTTATTAAAATAAATTTATTAAATTTATTAACTTATTAATACTGTTTATCAAAAATGCTATTGCACAAATATTACTTGAGTGAAACTAAATGCCTTTGTAAATTGCTAATTTTGAAAACCTGTAATTGTGTAATAAAATCTGCAGACTTATTTTTATATACACACACAAATGCAAATATTCTGAATATTTTAAGTTAATCTTAGAGGAGAGGTGCACTAACTGTCTTGAATGTCCCTCACAAAAGATAATTCCATAAAATCACTTTTTGTACACTGGGTGTAGTGGTGCAGACCTTTTCTCACAGCATTCTGGAGCAGAGACAGATGTATCTCGAGTTTGATGCCAGCCTGATCTACATTGTGAGTTCTAGACCCACCAGGGATATATGGTGAAATGCTCTCTCGAAAATATATAAACAGAAAAACAGTGAATAAATTTTAAATATGTGTTCTGTGTATCTTTAAGATAGGATGTCCTTTTGTTACACTTGACCTTAAAGGTTCTGTGTAGCTCAGCTTGGCACTGAACTCATGATTCTCTTGTGTCTTACATTTACAAGTAGTCACCATCTTACTCGACTTATTTAAAAAAAAAAAAAAGACAAATTTATGTTGTCAAAATAAAATTTAACTTCTGAATATTTGCAATACTTTCAGATAAAAACTTCATTGCTAGCCAGTCATGGTGGCAAATGCCTTTAATCCCAGCACTCGGGAGACAGAGGCAGGCAGATCTCTGTACCTTTCAGCCAGTGTGGTCTGTACAATGAGCTCCTAAGCAGTCAGGGCTGTGTAGAAAGACTCTGTTTCAAACAATGGCAGCAGCAGTAACAACAGCAAAACATAAATAAATGAATGAATGAATAAATAAACAAATAAATAAGCAAACAGGGACAATAACAACAGTAAGTCTTTAATTTTCTTTATGTGTAATGTTTAAACAAATTAATAAATATTTTGCTGAATGATGGCCAAAAAGAAAGCTCCTTGGGTGCTTCATGGTTGCTTGAGTTTGAGCATCAGTACCCATAGTGTAGAAGGAGAGAACTGACTCTTGCAAATTATCTGATATATATATATATATATGCACTATGACATATACTTCCCTGTTCTCAGATATGCCAAAAATGAATAAATGTGACAGTTTTATGAGAAGAATTAACCAAATTAATTAAAATCTATTATTGTGGATGAAGAGAAATAAAAATATCAGGGGGAGATAATCTTTAAGTTGATAAATCTGTCATAGATTTAAACCTGCCTTTGAATTATGCATACCTTATATGTTTTAATAGATCTTCCTTCTGTGTTTCACAGGAAAATAAATGTGGCAAATTACCAAATTTGTATTGCTTATCTATTTTTCAAAACAAACAAAAAACAAAACACAAAGGAGCACAGGTTGATGTTTAAAAACAAAATAATACGAAAAAAGCAGAACACAGGTTGATACTTTCTGTTTAAGCTGGAATGATTCAGGGAGTAGAAACTAGTCTTAGGAAAAGCCTCTAAATAAATTAGCTAATTTCATAAGATAAGTTTTGAGATTTATAAGCAACCCTTCACTTAGACTTGAGCCTCTGCAAACTATATTTCCCTGTGGATGTTACCTATGGCATTTGGAGCCAGTTCCCTGCATTTTGTGCTAGGGGAGGTTTTGTACCATGTTGACCTTGTTTGGGGACTCTGGTTCATTTTTAAAATAAACTCTAGCACCATGTTCTGTAAATGATAAGTAATGCGCTGTTCATGGTTTGAAATCTCATTGCCAGAACAGCAGGTAACTGCTGAATCTTAAAAGCTTCAGTTGAAAGGAAGTTCATCTCCTGCAGCCCCCTTGTAAGCCTGCATTTTCTACAGGTTTGGGGACTTTTCACACCACTTTCTCAGTTCTCTCTGGAATCATCCTAAACCACATTTTGGGACATGTATTTGGTGGGCTTCTGTTACAATATTAAGAAGTTCTGTTGCCTTCCCCAAATTAATAACATTTATTACCTGGGTTATTTGAACCAACAAGTTACACACACACACACACACACTCAAATATTTGCACACACTGGCATACTTGAACATACATTCTCACACACTCAAACTTACACACTCACACACATACATATATTCTAACACAATCAAACACACACACACATGCACATATATACTACATAACATGATTACTTACACACCTCCTTTTTCTGTTTTTGCTTTTTTTTTTCCTATTAGGATGTTTTATTTGGCTTCTCAAGGATAGGTGGCTGAACTTGTCTTCTGGGGAATACAGACTGTGACCACTAGTTCATTAACAGTAAGTCCTTTCTCATAAGGACCTTAGAGTTTGACATGGATCCTGATGCATGTTCAGGAGGCACAGGCTGTGTTCCATCTCATTGTGGGCTTGGGGTAGAATAGGTAGGCTTCTTTCTTCAGAATATAAGCAGACTGCCTGTTTGGGCAGAGTATTTCCACACTTCTTTGGCTGGTGGTGGAGATCAAGCCTGGTAATGCAAAGGTTAACATGAGATAGTCTTTATGCATTACATTAGTCTTAAAAGTGTTGTATGCTCTACTCTCAAGTTAGGACCTGTTAAAGCTAGTCTTTCCTAACATTCAGAAAAGGAAATCATACATGTTCAGACCCGAATGAATCAAATGGGCTTTAATGGAAAGAGCTGCTAGCAGCTAGCTCGTATCTTCCCTACTGTTCATGGCAAACCTGATTTTTAGTTTTTAGGATTTTTTTCTACTTAATATTATAACAAGCCTTACATTTCATAAAGCCCCAGGAGAAATTATAGCAATAATTATCTTACTACTTCAATAACAGGCTGGGGAGCTCTATTAGCAAATTCACTTTTAATATAGGTAAGTAGGTAGGTAGATAGGTAGTATGTGTGTGTGTGTGTGTGTGTGTGTGTGTGTGTGTGTGTGTGAGAGAGAGAGAGAGAGAGAGAGAGAGAGAGACTTGAATGATTGAAAAATAGAACATTAAAAAAATCTTTCAAAATTGTATTTATTTTATTTTTAGGTGGTGGTATAAAGGTCAGAGAAGAAACTGTCCTTTAGAAGTAGGTGTCCTTTTTGTCCTTTTAACTTGTGGGTCCCAGGGATAAGACCTCATGTCATCAGGTTTCGTGAAAAGTGACTTTACTACCTGAGTCACCTCATTTGCCCTCCCCCCACACACAATGTTTTAACATTGGCAGTGACTTTAATGGCTTCTGACATTGTGGCTGTGTGTGGCTCTGTGCCTGTGACCTTAGCTCACCATTAGGTATCTGCTACCTTGCTTTTGAGACCGTGTCTCTCACTGAACCCGGAGTCAGCAAGCCCCAGAGATGTGTTAAAGTAAGTTATGCAAGTTGAAAGAATAGCTTTACTGTATTTCATCTAAATTTCCAAGTTGCTAAACACTTCTACATACAAGCTACACAGATGCACATAAATCATTGCATACATTATTGGGGGTGATGATTTAAAGATGTAGTCTTTGTGACAGACTTAATACCTTTAAGTTTGTGCATGTGGTTCCCCAAAGATAACATTTTTTAAGTTAATTTATTTTTGTGTATATCTTGTATGCCATGGCACACGTGTGTAGACCAAAGTGAATTCTTCTCTTTCCACCATGTGAGTTCCAGGGATCAAATTCAGGTCTTCAGTTCTGGCAACAAGCACCCTTACCTACTGAGCCATCCAACTGGCCTAATGATATTCTTTTTAAAAAATTGTTAACATTGTAGTTAGTTATGGTACTAAAGCTAAAACAGCGTTTGGAAATGCTGTCTGCATTAAATTCGGTACTCAGTATTATCTTAATATTTTTGTGGAATCTAATCAGCCATTGCACTTTACATGGATTTTTTTTTTCTCTTATTCTTTTATTGCTTTGTTTTTACTTTTTCTTTAATCTTCTTTGTACAGGGACGTTGGTACCGTCTGTTTAACTGGATCCATCCAGTGGCTCTTGAACAGAGGGATACTTACAGATCACTCAATAAAAATATCTAGAAATAGATTGACCTTTTCTTTTGGAGTTTGAATGACTTGGACAAGTTATATTGTGTTTCAATGTCTACAAAATGATGATCCTGGTTTAATCACAGATGTTTGGTTTGCTTTTCCATGATGCATTCTTAAAGAGACACAGACAGACACTCAAGGAGAGATGATGGAATCAATCGCAGTATTGATGAGACTTTCTCCTGTCTCACGTGAACTCTTTTTTTCCCCCATAACTCTTTCCGTGTGAGACGCTGAGCACGTTGCTTGTGTTGTAGCGTGGTTTCATTCCTCTGTTCCTAGTTCCTGTCCCTCGGTGTCAGCCTAGGAACGTGCTCTCTGTTACAGTGTTAGAAGGCACAGGGGTTTGAACTGCCTCCTTTTCTTTATCACTGTGATTTCCAATATATCCAGTTCCTTCTCATGTAGAATGTGCATGTAAACATACCGATAGCCCTCTGAATAATAGCACACTAACAAAGACAGCAAGGAAGAAGGTGAGCTCAGATTCAGGTGCCTGGTCTTGGTCCCTTTGGGTTTGTTTGTTTGTTTTTTAAGTGGAGTCTTCCTGTGTCCCCCTAGTCTGGCCCTGAATTTATGGCCATTCTCCTGCCTCAATCTTGCAAGTGCTGGGACTACAGGCATGACTAGCCACACCCAGCTAAGTGATGTGTTCTGTATATCCATGCCTTTTCCATATAGTCAGAACTTGGAGCAAGGATTGTAGTGAAAGCCTCAGACAATCTTACTTCTTGTTTCTGTATAGACAGTTATCCTGCAGTTCATGGCTGGTAGCTGTGCATTTGTGTTGTATGTAATTATTACAAACCCTTTAATATCCCTTAGACCAGATTGGTATCTTTGGGTCCCTATGCCTAAATTACTATGTTTAATCTGCCACTTGAAATGACTCGTGTGTATTAGGTCTTCAAAAAGCCCCAACCTTTTTTGGTATGGGAACATCCTTCATAGTGGTTGATTAAAGGGGGCGGAAGCTTTGGAGATTGAGTCTAGAGATAGCCAAGTCTGCTCTTGTCCTCCCCTTGTAACTCTTCTAGGTTTGACATCCTGTCTATCTCTCAGCTGTGTGTCTTGCTTTAATGTTGGTATGTGCAAAACTGGTACCTGGGATCAGGTCAACTCCAGTGTGGATCCTAGTGTCTGTTTCATAGCAGTTATACTTGGGCGAGGTCTTTAGCCCCAATGTCTTCCTGAGCATGAAGATGAGTGTAACTTGAGTGAGATAATGTATACATGAAAGTTATCATGTTGTTTAGAATTTGGTTGGTTTTCCATTTTTCTTATTGGAAGGCATAGGAGCTATAACTGAAATAAACGGGAAAGGCAGGTATGTCTTTATGCTTGGGAATATGAGATGGTTAAGGTGAAGATCCTCAACACAGAACTTGTGCTATCCCTTTAGCATTTTAGTTGCCTTTAGTAAGCTCTAGTTTATCTTTAGTGGTGAGCCAGGGAATCTTGGAACACTCTTGATAGTTAGGAATTTCAACATTAAAAAAAAAGATATGAAGATATTCAGATATATAGGGTAAATTTGCTTGAGAGAGAAAATTCTGAGGAAAACCGTATACGAACAACCCACCTCATAAACACAGGCACAGCATTCTAGCCCTATGCCCCAGGATATCATGTTCAGCAGTTTAAGTTTTTTTTTTTTATTGGATTAGCAGAGGTTTGAATGATGAGTAAATATATTTTTTTCAAAGCAATATATTTTTTTCAAAGCAGGTACATATGTACTTGAAGTCTTACATTGGGTTTTCTGTCTTTCATATTCTATCCACTGTCTTCCTCCTTCATTATTCGTTTACTGTTTTAACTTCTGTCCTGTTTTTTATTTTTGTTCTGACACTTCCCTTTCTCAATCCTTCCTAGCTTCCCTAGCTCAACCTCTTTTTCTGCAGATCTGAGAATGGGGCAAAGCAGTCAGGACTCAAGTAATAACGTGGATGGCTTTAATGGTGGCATAACTGTCATGTGACTAGGCCGGCTCTATTGCCTGAGGTTGTTGCTAGATTTAGGGCTCATAGCCTGTGCCCCAGCAAACCAGGATTGGCTGCCTGTCCTCAGTAAGCTAATTAAAGGAGTCAAATTAATGGTGAAAATCAGGAAAGGGAAATTTGTTCATTATGGCCACATCGGAAGAGGGGCAGAGAGATCCACTGACCCTTTCAAGTTTGTCTCCAGGATTTCTCCAGGATTCTAGACATGAGAGTATGGTCTAAATAGAAGAGAAACATTACTACATAATCTGGCAAGGTGTGGTCCCCTGCTTGCCTCCACTCCCAGTCCCTCCTGCAGGGTGAGTATATCTGGCAAGGTGCGTCTGTTCTGCAAGATGAATCTCTCCGGCAAGGTCATTGACAATTTGAATATCTTTCTCTTGGAGACAAGTTTCTCCTTTTGATGCAGTCAAGGCTTTAGCTATTTCCCCTCCCATCAGTGTACTTCTGGAGAAGTTCTAATCTCTTGAGATTCATTCTCAATAGTGTGATAGCCAAGGAAGAAAACTTAAGTTCAGTTGTGCCAGATGGGCAAACAGGGCAATTACAAGGCTAAATCCAACCATTTCATTGGTGCTCCCAGTGTTATTTCTTGTGGACCATAGTCACTCTACATCTCTTAAATGGACTTAACCCTTTGGAAAGATAAGAGCTAACTTGTCTTCCCTCACTTCTCATCCCAAACTGGAGCACTACCACACCATCTCCTTTTAGTTACCTTGACCTCCTCAGACAGACAGTATGATTTTGGTGACTGTCATTTCCTTCTTTATTGTCTTCTAGTACCTTGGACTCTCCACACCCCAACCCCAATTCATCCTCTGTTCCTCTTCTCCTGTTTGATCTGTGCAACATGACCTCTTAGGTTATCTGATTCTTAGTCTCTATTCCAATCAGAAAAACTCTTGGTGGGCTTAGGCTGGCCTTGTCTTCAGAACCTCTGTCCACATTTTGCCTTTTCTGTCTTGGCTTATTGACTTGATTCCTCAATGACAACTGAGTTTGAGGCACCCAAATATGCCATTTACCTTTCTTCATCCAGTCTAAGGGCCTCTACAGCAGTTGACTCTCTCATTGGAGGAGGATGGCTATACTTACAGTGGAACTCCTGGAGAACATGTTTTACAGATTAATCGCAAACATACTCTACATTGAATTCCCCAAGTGACCGTGGGTTCTGAACTCACAACTTTTCCCCTTAAAAATGCCTCCAGTCCATGTGCTACCATGTAGGGATGCTGAATGGGGTTTGGTTTCTCTAACAACTAAATTGAGTTAGAAGGCAGGAATAAAAGCGTGGACACAGCCGACAGCAATAGGTAACAACCTTTATTAAAAATGAAACACACACACACACACACACACACACACACACACACACACACACACACCAGAGCTTGCAGAGAGGAGACTTGGGGCCAAAGATGCACAAATTTTTTTTTTCCAGAAACACAGTCCATACTGTGTGTTTCCATATCTCAGAAGTCTCAGAGGCTCATTAGAGAAGTCCAGATGACTAGAACATGCTCTGAGGTTGGGTCCTGAGCTTCTTTCTGCTCACTTTGTGCATTGACAGGCTGTGGGACTGCAACCTGTCCCCTCCTGGGGTCTTTGGTTATCCAGTGTGCTGCATAGCATTCTCCTCTAAATGCTTTGCCTTCAAATTCTAGTTCAAATGCTCATCTCCCCTGAGCCCTTCTGTAATTCCTTGCTTTGAAATTTCAAACCTCCAAACGTCTGTGGTTTGATAACCATGCCTTACAAAGCACCTCCCACTCATTGTGGTTTGCATTCCTTACCTGGGCGCAGCCTCAGAGATCAGCCTTGCACCCAGCACATTCAGGATGACTGGCCTAGAGAGCATGTGAATCCAATTTGGGGCTTTTATTTCCCTCAGGAACTCAGCTGGTGGGACATCCAGCTAGTACAGGGTAGACCAGGGTGCTGGGATTGACCTGATGTTCTTCCAAGGGTGATGAAGCTCATTTACATAAAGGCTTCGCTCCTTTTCCTCTCCAGGGGCCACTTCCTCACCGTTCACCAGTGGGGTTGATGTCAGCCTCCTTGGAATTCTGTCTGCCCTCCTGCTGTTTGCCCAGAGCAGTGCATATTCTGGTCTTGAGGCTACTTGTCTAGGTATCAGGATGAGCTGTATCCATGCTTGCCGTCAGTGAGCTACACACCAATGGCACAGTACCCTTCCTCTCTGCACTTTTGCTTTCTTATTTCCCTTTACCAGCAGGCAAACTCATAGGATCTGCTTCGAGGATATAGTGACAGTTATAAAGGGGAGGAGAGGAGAGGGGAATGGCTCCTGGTAAAGCAGGCATTTGTAGCTCCAGAACCCACATAAAAGCTGGGTAAGCATGGTGGCCTGTAATCCCAGAGCACAGGAGCTGGCTAGCTGGAGTACCTTGAATGATAGACACTAGGCTCATCGAAGACCCTCCCCTAACATGTAACATGGAAAGTGACCAAGGAAGATGCTCTGTAGTAAACTCAAGCCTCTACATGCATATTCATGTGTGCCTGCACAAGTGCAAACACACATTCAGAGACAGACAGACAGACACACACACACACAAGAACAGTGATCCTTTTAAAGTGTCCAGCAGCATAGTGCTGGCACACCACAGGCATTTGGGCATGGGAGTAGGGTGGCAAGGTCCTGGAATTCGAGGCCCTTGTTAACCTATGGGTCTGGGCTTATCAGCTAGCACTTCCTGGGCTGCCTGTAGCCCACACATGATGATGTTATTTTGGAAGAGGCAGGGCTTGTGGGAGTAGCTATGGAAGTTATAAAATATACAGGGCATAGATTAGGAAACTGAAGTTGTGCTGTCTCTTGAGAATGTTGCCATTTAAGACAGGCTTAAAAGCTAGAGTCTAGCTTAGGTCCTCAGCCATGCTGAGCTCTGTGACTTCATGCAGGTGACCTAGTCTTTCAGTTTCTCAACTTCATCTCTAAAACGAAAATAATGAGACTGCTTTATAGGCTTCCTGGGACTGCTAAATGATGGAGTGTGTTGAAAGCTTTGTCTACCTGCCTGGTTAATAAGAAGGATCACGTAATACGTTCACACTTGTTTTCAGTACTCCTGGTCTTACTACTGCTGTTGTTTCCATCGAGCAACCTGAATTGCCTGCAGTGTCAACATTTAGTATTAAATAGCTGATGCCCCTTCAGAGAGGCATCATCTTCCCAGGTCACTAAGTCCTTTACCTGCCCTGCTCTCTTACTAACAATGTTAGTAGGTTGATTAACCTAATCTTAGATACTCATTTCTAAGAGGGCTATGTAGCAAGTCAGTTTTTATGTAGCTCAGGGTGGCCTGAAATTTGTAACTCTCTGTATAGACCAGGCTGGCCTCAACTTCATCCTCCTGCCTCAGCATCCTATATTTAGAAAGTAGGATTATGTGTCTGTGACAACTGGATTGTCAGTTTCAATGGGAAGTATGGGCCTTCACAGACATTTAGGGGCGTGATCCTAAATGTGCAGGTCAAACCCCATGGCACCAGTGTCTCCTGAGGGCTTGCACTAAGCCTTGCTGGGGTGTGTCCAGCAAGCTGTGTGTTAGGGTCTTCTCAGCTGATTCTGATGACTACTAAAGCATGTGACCTTTCTAGCACATACATCCTTTACTTTTATTATACATATTGGGCATCTATATGAAGTTCAGAATGTTCAGGTCTGTTCCTAGGCCCTTCAAATGCTTTGTAAATTCTATAGTAACTAGGGCTAGTATCTTGTAAACCTATTCCTTTCTCAGATGGCAGACACTACATAACCTGGTCTGTCCTATTCTGGGTGATTTCTCCTGTTGAACTGTGTGGGAACTAACCTGAGGGGTTCCTCTTCAGTCACTGACATCCTGCTCATGTCACTGAGCTGAGAATCATCATTGCATCTCTGCCCCACCTGTGTTCCCATGGTAGAGTAACTTCCTGTGGTTTCTCTACAATGTTTCCCTGTGTGGTAATTACACTCCCATCGTTTCCCCTCATAGAAGATGTTTGGAGGCCTCACCCTAATTATCCAGTGCAAATAATTATATCTTAGTTTTTGACAAAAGCCCACAATTTCGCTGTGAGTTCAGCTTGTATACTGCATCAGAGTGCTATTTTTCTTAAAGGAGTTTTGGAGTTTATTCAGAAAGGGTTTAATACAGATTTAAGCATGGGCTTGTGGGGGAGCTGAAGAAGACAGGATTCTACTGTACTGTACTCTGTCCCAGAGCAGACCGAGCAACTGAAGGCCGAGTACTTCTTTCTTTTCATTCTTTGCTACTTGTTTATGGCCAGGTTCCATTTCATAACCTTCTGTAAATATTCTAAAGTTTTGAATCTGCCTTGAGTGTTTAGAAGTTCCCTTAGGGAATGTAACTTTAAGATAGGTCTAATACCCCTCTTCTCTAGGTGAGTTAGACCTGACAACTTTGTTGTACAGATCAGACACTCTGTTCTTGTTGTTGATTTGAGAGAAACTTGCCACCTGGAAAAGCTGGTAGAGATTGGTGATCCCCACATAGACGATGATGTGCTGGGATTACATAGGTGTATACCACAACACTTGACAGGGCAATCCAATTCTGACTATGGTATTATAATGGAATGAAGTATTTGAACTTATGAAACACAGATTTACTCTTGAAGTTATGTCTGGAAATACCTTTTTAAAAAGTATATATATATTAGTTGTAAGTTTATGTAGAGGTAATTGAAATTGTCACCAAAGGTAAACTATATAGGCTATACTACGAAGTATGGATTACTATTTAATAGTGTAGCTCAGATGCAGTTATGTGTAACACAGTGTTAGGGCCTTCCTGTGACTGTGTCATGTGCTCTGTAATGGTCTATAGGTTTAGCGATATGTGCAATAATTCAAATAATTTCATTGTTTTATGTAAGAGACCTAGAATCAGTCTAAAGGAGAACTTTGAGATTTGTAATATGCTACAGTTATAGGTTTGACTTACCCAGTGACTGAATATCTAAAGCATTGTGTCAGGAGCCTTAAATTCTAACGGGGAGCTGTTTAGTCTCCTTCTTTCATTTGTGGTCTTTCCCAGCCCGGGCGGGTGGCCTTGCTCCTCAGCTCTAACACACACACACACACACACACACACACACACACACACACACACACACACGGCAGGAAAGCAGCTACAGAGAGTTCAAGAACTTAAACTTCCATTTTAAAAATATTTCCTTTTTCTTCTGGGTACTGGGCATCGAATCTAGGATCCTGTACTTGCCAGGCACAGGTTCTACCACTGAGTCACACTGCCTGCCCTGGAAGCCTACTCCGTTAGTGGTACCCATTTGGGCTAGGTATTTTGATGCGTTCATAACTCCACTTGGAAGGCAGAGGCAGGTGGATCTTTGTGAGTTCCAGGACAACCAGAAGAAATAGTGACAGCCTGTCAAAACAAAAAAAGGGCCCCTTTGATTTGTTTTAGCAAACATTTATTAATTGCACAGTACATATTTAGTGAATCATCCAATTATCCTAAATCAATGCGATAAATAATTGAGGAATGATGTCACACAGATGAGGAAGTGACTGGGTTGGAGCAATGAGGGGGAGGTTGGGCAGGTGAGGTTACCTGGAGGAAGGGGTAGCAACTTTGGGTTTCACTAATCGATAGGAACTTATTGAGTCAGTCAGAAGGAAGGTTCTATGTACAGGGAGTGCAGAGAAAACCTGTCAGATTAAACTGAGTCTGTAAAGGTCAAGGTTAGCAAATGATTCCAGAAAGGCAAGGAAGTTCTCTTGCCTCTGTGGCCTCTGAGGCCATAGAAGGAGAGAAGCCTAGATTTCAGATTACAGGCACGGTTAGGGGAAGGGTCCTCATGTTCTCTAGAAAAGCCAGCATCACCAGCCATATACTTTAAGTTTTTTTTTTTAAACCCATAAAGAGATCCAGGAAAGTAGATGGGCCCAAATAAAATGAACCAGGCTTTGAAAAATCTTCCCACATGGATATTACTAATCACAGGACAACCATTCCATTGCTTACATGCACTAAGGCTAGTATAGAACATCCTGTCTAGGATATCTGCAGTTCTTTTTTTTTTTTTTTGGGTGGGGAAAACTGGAAGAAAATAAAAATGTATGATTTAGCTGTCTTTTTAAGAACCCTGACTTTGAGAAATGTGATCAAGAATTAAAGCAACTAATATAAGACAATGTGTACCAAGGACCCGAATACACAGATAAACAGTGAGGGAAATAACTAACGGGATGCAGTTGCTGTTGCCCAGGAAGGTTTGGCTGTCTGACACCACCTCCCCCCCTCAGATTGCACAAGGCTGTGAACTGGCTTTGCCCGTGGCATGTGCCTCTCTCCTGGTGCCCTGCTTAGATGTAGGAGCAACCTTTTGCACTTGTAAGGAGAAAATCTTTTGAGATTCTTGGGGTTATTTTGACCCACTTTGGTTTCTCAGAATGCTTCTCTTTCAGTCCCCACCTTATTAGCCTTTCCTACACAGGCACTGGATATGCAAGTTTTTTTGGTTTATCTCAAGTATCAGCGCTCTGAAGGCTGTAAAGCCCTTCAGATGTCTTAGACATTATGTGTGTGAGAGATCATTAGAAGGGAGTTTTTTTTCAGGGAAACCTGTTTCCCATTAACCTTTTCCATATTACATGAATGCTCTCGAAAAGGTGACATCTAGTGGCCATTTGCTTTATTACACATTCTCTTTTTTTTAATTTTTTATATTTTTATTTACATTCAAAATCATTTCCCCTTTCCCGTTTCCTCCCTCCCCAAAAGTCCCATAAGCCCCCTTCCCTCCCTCTTTTCCTCATTCAACCCCCTCTTGCTTCTCTGTCTCAGCATTCCCCTACATCCAGTCTTTCCAGGACCAGGGGTCTCTCCTTCCATCTTCTTGGAAATCTATTGATATGCGTATTGTGTCTAGGGTATTCCGAGATTCTGGGTTAATAGCCCCTTATCAATGACTGCATACTATGTGTGTTCTTTTGTGATTGGGTTACCTCACTAAGGATGATATTTTCCAGTTCTGACCATTTGCCTAGGAATTTCGTGAATTCATTGTTTTTAATTGCAGAGTAGTATTCCATTGTGTAGATATACCACATCTTCTGAATCCATTCCTCCGTTGAGGGACATCTGGGTTCTTTCCAGCTTCTGGCTATTACACATTCTCTTAATGTTAATTTATAAATACATCTGTGTTAAAATGGGCATAATCTTTTCTGTACTTTAGGATAATAAAATGTAGGAAACTATTTGTTCCCCTCTTTTTTTCCTGTAATGCTTAAAGTCCCCACATAAACGATCTTTTGAAGTCCTATAAACAGACGCGAGGCTGTGCGTGAAATTAACCTGTGGGACAAAGTGGTCAGGCTAGGGTGATGTTGTCTGTTTGACTACTGTGGTGCTCTTCACTTGATGTTGCTGTCCTCCCTCTCATACATGGTACCTTTTGTGTGAACTTCTTACATAAGATTATGTATATTAAGGGGTCCATGCAAATGTTAGTTGTTGCCAGAAAGAGAGTTGCTTCTTTAGCAATAAACAGTTGGTTTTCTAACCTACAGTCAGTCTTATTGGTGGTTTGACTGTAGGTGTACGGTACTCTGACAAAATGAAATGGGGCAAAGCAGACAAAGAAGACAGCCATGACGATAAATACCTTCACCTCCAGCCGTTTGTGCTTGCTGTCCTTACTTTTAAACTTCCTATAGGAGTTGTAAACCTTTTTGGCAATCACCACATAAAACAGAAGCATCAGGATAAACACAGTCCAGAAAATGAACTGGCAAGTGTGACTGACTACTTGATGCCACAGCAGCCCCAGGGGACTCTTTAAGGATGCACACTTCTTCACGGACGGTGGCGTTGCCTCCTTGTTCAAGATCATGTTTGGCAGGGAGATGAAGAACATCAGGGACCAGACGGAGATGGAGACTGTCTTTGCAAAAGCAGTCCTTTTCACAAAGGTCTTTCTAAATGGTATGATGATCTTGAGGAATCTGTCAAAAGCGATGAGGCCCAGCATCATGATGCCCACATACATCGTCTCATAGAAGACCACAGAGGAGAAGGTGCACACGAAACCTCTGAGCTGCCAGGGTGCAAGGTGCGAGTCAGAAAGGATTTTGAAAGGAAGCATCAGTGTCATTATCAAGTCTGCCACCAGAGTATTTTTGAGGTAGATGATAAAGGTGGAATTGCTGGGGATGTGGACGAACACCCAGAGGGCCACGCTGTTCAGCAGGATGCCAGTCAAGAAGACTACTGTATAGAGCACTGGGAACAGAAGTTGTGTCATCCGAGTGTCCCTGGGGCACCGCTCAGACTTGTTGAAGCCCTGCATCCCAGTAGTGTTGACCGTCTCAAGCATCAGCTGTTACACATAAACGTGCACACAAAGAGAGGTAAATAATGAGTCCTTGTGAGTTGGCCAATAACTACTCTTTGTGAAAACAAACTTACTGTTTAACTCATTTAGCAGGTTCAATTCTTTGGCTAGAAGTTTTTGAACACATAGCTTAGTTTTTTGTTTGCTGTTGTTTGTTTGTTGTTTAGTTTAGTTTTTTTTTTTAAGTCCCGTTAATGTATACCCTTGTGAAATCCAAACAGCAAGCACCAATCATTGCATGGCAGTAACAACCCAATTTAAGATGTAAGAGTACAGGGCAGTTTGTCATACGTTATGTAGTGCCTTATGCTTATAGCCTGTAATTACAGAATATTATATTTAGATTTTTTTCTTTAAATTTTACCACATTCTACCTTTTATAGCAAGCAAATTCTTAAGAAAAACTGACCTTAGCTTGGGAAGACGCTCAGCTGTGTGAGTTGTGGCAATCATTAGCTCAACCAGGAATAGCTTGTGAAGGAAAGGTTCTGCTTTCTTATACTGGATTTCCTTCCTCATTTCCCCTTGCGGGCTTCTGTCATACCCACATTTTCTAGAACCTCTTTATCTTTGGAGCATTGGCCAGCAGTAGTTATTGCTTGTGTGTGCTGAGCATTGAATCCAGTACTTTCATTGGCCCAGCAGGCATGCCACCACTCTTAACATGTGGGATATTTTATTATATCCGATTATATGTATAAGAGCGCATGTGCATTCAGATGCACACAGAGACCAGAGGTGTTGGATTCCCTAGAGCTGGGGTCCAAGGTGATTGTGAGCCACTGAAATGGGTGCCAGGAGCATGCTTTTAACTGCTGAACTCGTTCTCCAGCCCCAGTGTTTGTTATTCATGTTCAGTGATCTTATTGAAGGCCTCATATGTAACAATAGGAGTTAAAATGATGAGAAAAAAGTATGAAATCACAACCAAGTAGGAGGATAAGACTTGATTTGAAAAATCCAATCATCTTCTGTACCCTTACAGCCTGGACTTGCAATGAGTTTGTATGTCGAAGGATAGGGTTTTGTTGTCGTTTGTTTGTTTTATTTTGTTTCTGCAGACATTGCTGTTAGTCTTTTGATCCCCAGAACTGTGGCAGATTATGTGTCACATTTTCTAAGAAGTGGTAGCTACTATCCCTGGACCTGTGCATTATTTGGTACACTTCATTCCCTCATGTAGCAAGTCTGAAGTCATCATCTACTTCATAGGAGTGTGGGGGAGGGGGTATTGATGGCCTAACACTGGGAGGATCAGAGAAAACTAAAAATGCCAGCCGCTCATTGCTTTGGTTACTTGAGTTACCAGTTTGAGTGAAGATGCAGTGTGATATTTTTAGGAATCCCTTTTGGGAAACCACCTACATTCTTGAGACTTCAGAACTGTTATGCATCATCAGTGGTGGACTAAGGTCGGTACAGTGTTTCCTTTTAAATCTCAGGGAGTGTGCAGAAAGTTAGCATGTGTGGCAGTGTGCTTCCCTTCCAGAAAGATGAAGGGAAAGAGGAAATTAGATGCTCTTACTGAGGATGTGTGGTTATCTATGGTGAGTTTCACTTCATATTTCATGCCATGGTGTGCTTACTTAGAGATGGACCATCTTCAGGGTTTGGCTAACTAGAAAGTCCTGTATTACTTAGTTGAGGATGTGGAGTACATTGATTCCACACTTGAACATTTTAAAATGGAATGTACTGTGGTTCCTGGGAACTTTGGTTAGCTCTAGGGAGTGGGTGGAACATTTTAAAAACTTTCTCTTTAGCTACAATATGTTAGGTTTTCACTGATATAATGCCTCTTAACTTAAATATATATCCTTTTGCTTCATAAGAGGGTAAAAACCTAGTAAAATCAATTTTAAAATATAGGTTTATTTTTAGCTTTTCCAGATAATTTTAAATGTCTCAATAACCCCCAATCCAATGTAACAACGAAGATCTGGAAAGTTTTACTTTAAACAAGGGAAATTCTGCATAGGATAATTTCATAATATGAGAAGTAGAAATCACATTTTGGTCAAATTTCAAAATGCCAAATGTGGGAAACTTTGAAAAGAGGAACTGATTAGTAATGGCCATTTCTAGGGTCACAAAGGTGCATTCTTTTGATTGTGAAATACATATTTGGGGTGTGTGTGTGTGTGTGTGTGTGTGTGTGGTCCTTCAATGAGTTAGTTATATCTTTCCAACATTTGGGTCCCATGGATTGAACTCTGCCTGGTCATGGTTGGTCTTCACTAGCTGAGCTATTTTCCTGGTCCTAACACACTACACACTTTTTAAATGAGAGATTCAACGTGCTTCCCTTGGTAAATTCATTAACTTCTCCCAGTAATGCAGATATTTGTTGGCAAGCATATTCCCTTCGGAAGGGCCTGTCGGTATGCTGCACCCTACGGCTGTGTAGAAGTACCATCTCAAAGCTGCAGGGCTTAGGTCCGAGTGCTTGTCCACCTGTTGCTTTTTTTTTTCTCACTTGGGAAGTTATTTATACTCACTGTGAAATACTTGCCTTCTCTTTATGATGAAATACACAACAGCATCCTTTTTATAAAGTTAGGGATAAATATCCAGCACATGCTTACAGTGATGCCTGTCATGGGAGATGCCATGCAAGCTTGCTAAGTCAACTAAAAAGAAAACAGGAATATTATGGGCTTATTAGTTCATGAAGGCCAGGAAGGAAGAACCAAAAAAAAAAAAAAAAAGCAATGAAAAGTCTCAGAATTTAGGAGCCTGCTGAGTGGGAATAAATTAAAGATTGGAATTCTAGTATGTACTAAGGAAATAGAGTAAAAAAATAATAAAATCAAAATAGCTATAGTGTCATAGGTAACTATATTATCATTGTCCTTACAATAACAACATATTCCAGCCTTATTTGAGAGATGAAAATCAAAATGCAGAAATTAAGCATCTTCCCAAAATAGTGTTAACAGAGGCCACCACAATCCCTGAACTGGCCCTAGAGTTTGTGCTTAGAGCCTGCCTTGTCCCAACCCACCACACCCCCGAGATAGCACCAGGATGAATCTGGAGTGGTTTATCCCATTCTGGAGTCCTTATGCCAAGAGTCAGTGACTGATACAGGAACTTGAACAGACTTGTAGCTCTGTCTTGAACTCGAGTTTAAGGTTAGAAGTGTAAATTATCCAACCAGTGTGGTCAGATGGGGCAAACTGGTCTGTAATGGAAGTTGTCTTCTGCTCCCTTTTCTAGTCTTCCAGGATTCCGAGGCTGGGTCAAGGCTAAGAGCAAAAGGACTTGTGTTGATGTAGTTAATGTGTATCATGTAATAATATGGGAAGAGTTGAAGTGTTTGCTTTCATTTTCATTAAGGATGTAAGTTGAAGAGGGAACTTGTATATTCCTAGGAGAGACGTCTCATTTACTCTGAAATATACTGAGGTACTCTTCCTTAGATCACGTGAAATTGTTTTAAATTTTCCAGTTAGCATAACCAAAAGAGATAATGAGTTAAGCTCACTATGTAGTTTACAAGCAGATGTCCTGAAGTGAAAATCAGTATTAGAAAAATCTCTTTGGTTAACTAGAAACAGGCAATAAATTCACAGCAATAATTGAAATGCTTAATATTTAGTGACCAGGATTTTGTCATAAATGAAAGCATATGTTTAAAAAAATTAAATACATAGGAAATGACTCAGTAGGTAAAGCACTTGGCACACAAGCATGGAAGAATAAACTTAGATTTCCAGAACCCATATAAAGCTAGACACAGTAGTGTGAATATGTAATTCTGTCATTCCTACAAAGAGATTGGAGATTTGGAAACAGAATTCCCTAGAAGCATGCAGGCCAGTTAGTCTGGTATATGCAGCAGTGAAAAGGAGACTCTATCTCAAACAGAATGGCAAATGATGTCTGACACCTGAGGTTGTCCTTTGATACCTATAAGTGTGCTGTAGTGTACACAGACCCACACTCACATGTACACCCCCCCCCCACACAAAACCAGCTATTTGAAAATTAGATACCAGTGTATAGATAGCAGGAAGTCATCTATGTTTATACTAGTGTGTAAGTATTTATGCATATTAAATAAGCATAAATTGGCTTTTGTTTTAGTCTATGTTAATACACAGACAGTGATCATAATAATAAACACAACTTTCCCATATTTTTGTTAAACTGCTATTGATGGACATTTAATTTGTTTGACTTTTTGAGCTGTTACTGCTGAACATAATCTATTCAGGTACTCTTGTATGTTTGTTTTAACATATTTGTAAGAATAGCTTGATCAAGTTTTAAGTATCAAAATGTTATATGATAGTTCAAAAAGGTTTCTATAAGGAGTGTATCAATTTATAATCCCATTGAAGATAGAATTCTCTAATTCTTATTAAAATATTTAAAGTCAATTTGAAAATTATAAGTAAAGTACACTGTGCCGTGTAAATATAGATTTATAATATATAGACGTATTTCCTTTTACTTTCATATTATCCATTTACTTTCCTTCTGGAAAGCGCCTTCTGATGTTCTTCCCATTTTGCTAAACCCATCCATTTCTTGGTGCTGTGATTACAGTTGTGTATCATAACTTCAGTTCCCATTGGTGACCCTAATCCCGTAGTTAGCTGTTGCTCACAGACTGAAATAGCTGCAGGTGTGGTGGGAGTGTCTGTCTCTGATGTTTTATTTCTGTTGTAAAAGTAGTAATTCAAGGGTTGGCAGAATTTTATTTTTTTTAAAGGGCTATGGTTTTAAGTGATTCTGGCGGATAGTCTTCCTTACCAGTTCTATTGTTGTGGCATGGAAGTCTTTAATGTTCAGTCTGCACAGTATGGTTGTGTTGTTGGGAAGCCTCACTGTAGACATTGGGATTTTTCCCCCAAAGTTGGAGAAATTGTATTTTTTAAATTAAATTATTTATTTATTTTACATCCTAACCCTGGTTTTTCCTCCTCTCCTCCCAGTCACCCCCTCTCCCAATCCACTCCTCCCTTTCCCCTCAGAAAAGGGGAGCCCTTCATGGATATCAATCAACCCTGGCTTATCAAATTGGAGGAAGACTACCAGCATCTTTTCCTATTGATGCTAGTTGAGGCAGCCCAGTCTGAACAAAGTATCCCAAAGGCAGGCAACTGAGTCAGAGACAACCCCTGCTCCTGCTGTTAGGAGTTGCACTTCACCAAGCTACACAACTGTAACATATGCACAGTGAGCCTAGGTTAGTGCCATGCAGGCTCCTTGCTTGCCAGGTCAGTCTCTGTGCGACCCTATGGGCCCAAATTAGTTGATTCTGTAGGTTTTCTTGTAGGATATGTGACTCCTTTGGCTCCTATAATCCTTCACCTCCTCTTCCACAGGATTCTGCAAGCTCCACCTAGTCTATTTGGCTGTGAACCTCTGCATCTGTTACTGGGTGAAGCCTCGCTGATGATGTTTATGCTAGGCTCCTGTCTTCAAGTGTAGCAGAAAATCATTAGCAGTGACAGGGGCTGGCCCCCTCTTATGACATGAGTCTCAAGCTGGAGCAGTCATTGTTTGGCCGCTCCCTCAGTTTCTGTTCCGTCTTTACCCCTACACATCTCATAGACCAGACAAATTGTAGGATGCAGGTTTTGTGTCTGGGTTGGTGTCCTCATTCCTTCATTGGAAGTCTTGCTTGGTTGCAGGAGATGGCTGGTTCAGGTTCTATATGTCTCATTGCTAGGAGTCTAGGGTCGCCCTCATAGGTTTCTAGCTTGTCCCAGACATGCCCCCCATTCCAGTTGTCTCTCCATTCTCAACCTGTTCCTTCCTGTCCCCCGCCTCCACCCCCATTCGGCTCCCCTATCCACCCATGATGTCTATTCTATTTCCTCTTCTCTGGGACTCATTAGTCCTCCTTGTTATTTAGTTTCTTTGTGTCTGTGGATTGTAGCACGGATACCCTGAACTTCATGACTAATATCCATGTATAAGTGAGTACGTAGCATGCTTGTCTTTCTAGGTCTGACTTACCTCACTCAAAATGTTATTCTCAAGTTCCATTCATTTGCCTGCAAATTTCATGATGTCATTTTTTTAATAGCTGAATAATACTATATTCTGTAAATGTGTATTTTCTTTACCCATTTTATTCAGTTGAGGGATATCTAGGTTGTTTCTAGGTTCCTGGCTGTAACAAATAAAGCTGCTATGACAATAGTCAATTAAGTTTTCTTGTGGGATGGCGGAGTCTACTTTGGGTATATGCTCAGGAGTGGTATAGCTGGGTCTTGAGGTAGATCAATTCCCAATTTTCTGAGAAACCAGTTTCCAAAGTGTCTGAACTATTTTGCACTCCTATCAGCAATGGGAAAGTATCTCTTTCCCACAAGTCTCTTGCTCCACATCCTCGCCAGCCTGAGCTGTTACTTGAATTTTTGACCTTAGCCAATTTGACAGGTGTTAAGATGGAATCTCAGAGTCATTTGATTTGCATTTCCCTGATGGCTAAGGATCTTGAACATTTCTTCCAGTGCATCTCGGCCATTAGAAATTCCTCTGTATAGAATTCTTTGTTTAGATTTGTACTCTATCTTTTAGTTGGATTATCTGGTTTATTGATGTGATCTTGGAATTTTTATTTCTTATAAATTCCACATGACACGGAATTAATTCTTAAAATATAGAAAACATTTTCAGACCATAGGATTTTTATAAACAAGTCTTGAACTGGGAACTATTTAAGTAGGGGCTGTGGGTCGGCAAGGCCTGCTTCAGATGTTTTCTGAGAAATCTCTGAGAAAAACTGCTAATTACTGGCATCCTCAGGCCTGGTCAGCCACTGAGCTAAGGAGCAGGACAATGTTTTATGACCTCATATCTTCAACTATTCACGTATACCAAATTTGGTTCTCCATGAAATAATTGGAAATGTGAGATGTGTTGCTTTTTTTATATATGTCAAAGTATTTGCAGTTGGAGATGGTGGCATATTCTATGCATAGTAGGTATTTGATAGTACTGACATTTTTTTTTTTAGAACATCAGCTTTGGGGAGTTTTGAGGCAGGGTCTTTCTGTGTAGCCCTGGCTAGCTTGGAACTGGCTGAGTAGACCAGGCTGTTCTTGAAGGTCAAGTGATCTTCTACTTCACTCACTGAGTATTGTGATTATAGGCATAAGCTGTTAGCCTGTTTCTCAAAATGTCTTGAATAGCTTCAGGTTGATGCAAGAGTATATGCAGCCTATTGCCTTTCTGCAAAGAAACAAGAAACGGAAAGATGTGGTTTACAGTTCAATCTTATTTTTTTAGATAAGGGTTTTTCTGTGTAGCCCTGGCTGTCCTGGAACTCATTCTGTAGACCAGGCTAGGCTTGAACTCACAAAGATTCACCTGACTCCGCATCGTGAGTACTCGTAGTTAAGGCATGCACCACCACTGCTCACTAATTTCATGCTGTATGTACATAATTATGAAACCCAGGTAAGTCCAAACATCTTTCAGTTCTTTTATTAAGGTGCCATAACCGTATCAGCATTATATTATCTGTCTGTTGTAGAGAACAATCACGGTAAATAGGTATAGCCACAAAAGGAGGGGAGTCAGTCCAAGGAGTCTGTTCCCCCAGCAGTCTCTCATCATGTTCACACTGAATTCCTAGGACCTTGGCGAAGAGCTTTTGTACACTTCCCGTTCTATACCTGGACAGTTTGAGGGATGCTCATATTTATCTCACATGCAGAGTGAAGTTTGGCAGAGATAGTTAATCACTAGATTCTCTTCTGTTGCCCACACTCTGGTATTCTTACAAAATCAAAAAGTATGTGTCTAGTTTTAGAGGGAAGTACTATGGCAGATATGACACCAGCTGTGTGTTCCGCACTCTGGATCACAGAATACACCCCTTTTGGTATTGCAGTGTTGGAGATAGAAGCTGGGTCCCATGTATTGTTAGGCAAGAGCTGTCTCATTGATCTGTGTCCCTAGCCTGCACATTCTCATGTTACACCGTCTACACACATCTCCAGCGTCTTGCCCTCACTGTGTCAGTACAGCATGGGAAGTGCAGCCACTTTGGAAGAGATGCCACATTAAGAGTTATATATCCTTAGCTTTGTACCAAGATGGAAATCAATTATTTGTGCTGGGTTTGGAAAACATTATTGAAGTTCAGCCAGCTTGTCTATTCTATTCTGTAATCTACCCTTCTCATTTCCTGTACATGATATTTAGATACTGGTATTTAGGCCATCTTCTGTCAGAAAATACCCTCTAAGGAGCATTAATAATTAAAACTAATGGTATGAACTTCCACACAGTGGATATTTTGTTTATATTAAAGCTATCAATTTTGACCCCAATTTGGTCGTATTGCTTATATAAGAAGATACATAAGATGAAGTATCATACCATACCTATTAAACATATATCATTCTGTATTGATAATTAATGAAAATAAAATAAAAATACCACCTAGGAAACATGAATTCTGACTACTTATTTCGCTCTTTTATCATCACATGAGGATTTATAAACATGACATGACTTTCCTGACAAAACTACAAAATGATAGATAATAAAGCTTTGCTGGCCACAGTTCTTAAATACATTTACTGTTTAATAGAGGCAAAGAAGTTTGGACCATCGTATCTAACAGTTTTGAACGAAGAAATTCCAACAAAATGATGCAGAATAAACACATTTTTAATATTATACACAGGATTACGAACAGGTAATCTCAAGTAGTTCAATCAATCACTTTCCTATTGGTAGATGTGATGTGTGATTTGGTAATTATAGTTACTTACATTTTCTTACTGAGATGTGTTCTGTTTATCCAAGCTGTTTATCCAGGCATTTCTGAAGCTAGTTAGCAGATAAGTACCAATAATGGCACTGTGCTCAGTAAACTCAGACCCTTAGTAAAATTGCATTCTCTAGTGTTAAGAAAGTAGTAATTTTTTTTAAATATTAGAATGTTATGAAAGTTTACTCTTGTTAAGTTAATCATTTTATTCATCATGTTTATTCTTTATGGTAAAATTCACCTTTTAAGCCTCTACCAAGGCTTAAAAGCCACCTATCAAGCCATCTTGATATGCATTTATAATAATTCAGGCCTTACCCATTGTCATTTCATTTGATTTAAATCCCTTTGGTCCTTGTTATAAATGGAAAGTTGGTAATTACTGTGTTTGATGTATCAGATCAAACATAATTTCTCACTTATTACAAAAATAATATTGTGATTGGTAATGTATTTTAAAATGACAATGGATATTACATTTCATGTTGCCAATTTTGTAGAAACCAGATAAATCATTATTATTTTTTTTTTGTGGTTTGCCTGCAATATAGCAATGAGATACAGTTCATTTTATGATACACCTGCAGACTAGGATTTTTTTCCCCATATATACAGGGAAAGTAGTTAAAAATTAGTTTCTTACTTTATTGCTTATTCAAAGAGTCATTAACTCAGCTTCTTTTTAGTGAACGTTACTATATTTGTGCAGTGATGTCCTTGTAGGAGTCTGGACACTAAAGACTGAAGCAGCCCCTTGGGTGACATTCTACATTGGCGTCTCTTCACTTGGGTCTCCACCTTCCTGTCCTTTGTTCTTGTTTGCTCCAGATGTTGATGCAGACTTGGAGCACCTCAGCATGCTCGTCAAGGAATTTCTGAAAGACTTGCAAAGAAAAAAATAGATGAATGGATCAAGGCAGGCGTTCAAAGACGTCAGCCATAGGGTGCTCTCCTTCACGTAGAATAGAGTGTTCTCGGCATTGCAGTCAAAGACAGCCCGGGTTTGGCTCAGGGTGTAGGGAATCCGTGCAAAATGGAAAGGAACAAAGCAAATCAAGAACACGGCGATGATGATGAAAACTTTGACGTTCACCTTTTTCTTGGGAACTTTGGCTGAGCCCCTTGTTCTGACATAAGACCTATAGAGTTCTTTTGTAATGAGGCTATAACAAACAATGACAATTAAAAAATTAATCCAGAAAATGACCTGGCAGATGTAATTGACTATTTCGTGCCAGACTAGACCAAACTCCGACTTTAAGAAAGAACATTTCATTATGTCCTTATCTTTTGGCCTCCTGTTGGTGAGAATCATGTTAGGCAGTGAAAGTAGGAACATGAAGGCCCAGATGACAACAGAAAGAATCTTCGCACCCAAGAGATTTCTGGGGCTGGACGTTTTAAATGGCCTGGTTGTCTTCAGGTAGCGGTCAATGGTTATCAATCCCAGGAACGATATACTGATATACATGGTAAAATAAAATGTGACCGAAGTAACTTGGCATACCAAGGTTCTCAGAGGCCCGGCTCCCAGTTTAGCATCACTAAGAATTTTGAATGGAAAAGTTAGAATCATAAGAAGATCAGAGATGACCGTGTTCTTAAGAAAAATGATGAAGTTGGATTTACTGCGGATCTGAAAGAAAATCCTCATTGCCAAGCTGTTCGTGATGAGCCCGGCAAAGAACAGGGCAGTGTAGAGCAGTGGGAAGAGAACCTGGGTGATCTTGTAGTCTCTGCTGCACAGGGTGTTGGTCCCTGGGGAGAAGGTAGTATTGGCTGAGGTGGTGTTGACACCAGGCACGTCCATGGTCCTGAAGTAGAGAGAGGGAGGGTGATTACATTTAGTTACGGGTCATTGGTTTGGTTGTTACCTTCATACATAAATTTTAGACATACAGCATTGCTTAAAACTTGAGTTTTCTTATCTTTACTGTGGCAGTAGGAATGAGTCGACAGCTGAATTTCTGAATATTCCATCTACACAAGTATTCCATGTCTAGCAACATAAAATGATGTTATGAGATGTCATGGGAGCCTTGTGTTTGTTTTGGTTGAAGGTTGTATTTCACAGCACTGTCTTCCTGGCGTCAGCCCCCCTGTGTTTATGTAGAAAAGCCTATGACAGGCGCTCTGGGGATGCATTCTCTATTTTCCCTGCATCTTGTTGCGGATGCCAAGTAGCCTTTTGTGTCTGTTTATAACAGCTGCCTTTCCTTCTCTGCCCATATTCCTGGGCAGAGTTCAATAGAGAAGTGATTAGGTATGAGTTAGAATTATAAATGGAAAAGTTCAAAGAAATTGGTATAAAATCACTTTTGGGAAATTTATTCATAAATTAAGAAGTAAATTGTAGAAAATAATAATCTAAAAAATGTTTTCCTGTGTATTGGGAAATATCTCTGCCTTTGTTCAGCCATGCAATAAAATATTGGCCTCACAGAGAGTCATGATTTAGAGTAAACTTAGCTTATGCATTTGTCATTTTTGACTCGTTCATTATATTTGAAGTTTGTATATGTTTTTTGAATATCATTCGGTGTGAATCCTAAAATAATGATGATGATGATGATGATGCAGACAACAGCTTCTGTATCTGTCATCATTACTTGACATTTCTCAAAGCAACCAGAGCATCGTTCCGGCACATTTAATGGTAGCTAAAATAAAATAGCAGAAACTGATCCTTGTCTGATCTCCTATATTATCACACAACAGGCGGCTTAAGGAATAGGAGCAGTTGATTTGACTGTCTTGTATCTAACTTGAAATTTAAGATAAAATTTAAGGCTTTTCAAATTCCCATCAAGTAAAGTGATTTCTCATAAAATGGGATTATCATATTCAAATATACAGTTTTAAACCCCCCACAAAACTCTCATGGAAGATTTGACATGATAAATGAAGATGGCAGATACTCCTTTCTAATGTCAATGGGACCCTTTAATTACTGAAAATGATACAGTTAATAATACCACCAGAAGTATGAGCTCAGTCCTCAGCCCCTCATTCAACATTGCAGAGTGACTGAGTTCACCACTGAGTTCAACCGTCTTTGACATAGTTAGTTCCTCTTATTTACTCATTCCTGTAGAGTTCTGACCATTCTACCTTAAGAATGTTCATTGTGCAGAGTAGGCAAATCAGTTAACACCTTTCTTGGCAATGGGAATTTCCATTCCTTTTATCTATATTTAATTCTCACTTTAGAGTCAAAACATCAATATTTCTCCAAGCTTAATATATTTTCATTGAAGAACTTAGTCTCTCACACCACTGAAACTTGTATATTAGTTTAATTAATTTAATGCCATTCCACTATATGCTTCTGGTTTTATTAATTGCTATATAAGGCTTTCAATTTCAAGAAAAAACTTGTATATATATATATATATATATATATATATATATATATATATATTCATATTCAGAGTATAAGTAGATTTCTGTTAAATGCTAATATAACAACATTACCTGGTTATTCCGTTGAATCTCCAGGATATGAGATAAGAGTACCTCCGGTAATACTAGTTAGGAGAACTTGCAGACTGACATCTGTTGCTTTCCTCTCAGTGACTTGGTTTAGTTGCCAAAGCCCTCTGTGATAGAGAATCTGCTGAGATTTCAGCAATGCAGCCTTGAATGTTCTAGAGAGAGAGAGGGAGAGGGGAAGAAAGCACACCTTCCACGCAGGCTTGGAGCTGTGCAGACTTGGTGTCTGTCTGCTGAGAGGGGAGGAGGGCACCCCGCAGTGGAAGATTACCTTCTGTGAATATTCAGCTGTCTGCAGACTCTGGGTCTGTCTGCTTTTAGGACTTCTCCTTTTATTTTGTGGAAAATGTTGAGGTAAAGGTGGCTGAGAAGTAGTCTTTTAAGAAGCAATTTAAGATATTGTGGTTTTTTTTTTATTCTGAAACTTGAAATAATATCATTAAGGTGGAGGGGTATTGTTTGTTTGTTTGTTTGTTTTTGGCTATTTCCATGCAAATAAATGATAAATCCAAGTTGGGAGGAAGTCTTCTAAATGTGTTCCCGGAGAAGGTTGTAGACTCGCTTTAGCAGATGACTGTTCACTTGGAAGCTCACTATGCTCAAAGTGGACGATGTGTCACTGTCTAACAAGTAATTGTATTATCCCTGAATATGTGCTCCCTTAGGGAGGGTATGCCTTCTGCTTCTTGTTTTATCCTAGTTCATAATTTTATTATTTGCAATCTGGATTTGATTATCATCTTTGTGGGTAAAACAACTTCATCATCCCATTATAAATTATTAGATTCCCAAATTATATTAGGAAAGAAAGCAGTTGTGTCCACTGCCAGGCTGATTGCATGAAACAGCCTCCATGGTTTTCGTGAACAGAACTTAAGTAACGGACAGTGTTTCTTTAGAATTGAGTTTATGGGTAAAGGTAATATTGAATTAATCATCTTGGTAACATGATTATATGCAGTTTCAAACTTTTAAACGAAAAAGGTAAGATACACTTGGAGTGAAATTGTAGGATAAATTTGTTACTGCTTTTTATTTGTATAAATATTTCTGGCTCCTGCATTTGGAGAAAAAGCGCATGCATTTTGCACAAGCACAGTATTTCCAACTGAAATGCCTGTTAGCAATAAACCACTTGAGTAGATGCTTCTCCTAGGAATATATATTCCGTATATTTGGAATTTTGAGTGTGATTACACTTGTTAAATCAGTTCAATGATGTATCATGGCAGCTCAGCATCACTTGAACATTTTTTTAAATGTGCATTTAGAGGCCACTGCCTAGTTTCTGTGGACCAGAAACCCCCATTTGTATTTAACCTTCCTTCCATGTGATGTCCAGGGACACTAAAGAGTGTTGACCACTGGATTAAATGGACATTGGACTTTTATTGTCACTAAAATTTGAAGGCAAGTTATTGATCTCATTCACTTTAGCAACATTCAGATACATACTGGCTGCAATATTTCTACCTAGAAAGAAGTATTGGTTTGATTATAAACTTTTTGGAAAGTTTATATGGTCATTTTACCTTTGTATATAAATAAACAAAGCCAATTAAACTTGTCTTATTTGTTGGTTTGGATATCTGAAATACTTTTAAAAAATAATTTACTTTTATTTTATGTGCATTAGTGTTTTCCCTGCATGGAGATTTGTGTGAAGGAGTCAGATACTCTGCAACTGGAGTTGAAGGCATTTGTGAGCTGCCATCTGGTTACTGGGAATTGAACCCAGGTCCTCTGGAAGAGCAGCCAATGTTCCTGACTGCTGAGCCATCTCTCCAGCCCCTGCAAAACTTTTTAAAAAGAGCTTTATGCTTCAGAATGATAATTGGCAACATTTGATTTCTTATACTGCCATGAAGTAACCCACATTTACTATATTAGCCAGTACTCATATCAACAGCCAGGTTAATTAGCGACCCTATTCAAACCTACAGAGTCTGGTCCAGAGCCATCCTGTCTCTGAGACCACCCTCATGCCATCTCTGTAGTGTCTGTCCCCTTTAGGCCCAGGATTGAGGGCTGAATGGCTCATCAAGTGTCTGCACTCCATTTTGCCCAAATAAGCACTATAATTGCCTTTATACCAAATTCTAAACTCTGGGTATTTATAGTATTTCTGAGATCTCTGTTGAAACCAGTCTTCTGAAGGGGAATTATAGATTACTTTAGTGAATAAGACTCCCACATTAAAATTAATTCAAGATTTCTAAATCTTTCTTAATGAGTATATATAATCTCAAATCCCTAATCTCAAAACATTTTCAGCAGGCATTTGAAGAATAAAAAGAACTTTGACGAAGCCAGCTTCATCTTTCTTTTGAGATTTGAAGTGACAACCACAAACACCTCTCTCTGAACTTCTCACATTTTCTCCTTAGGGACAATTGCCAATTTTCCCTTTGACCACCGTGAAAGTGACTAAAAGTTTTAGATCGAAAGTGACTAATCCTAAAACTCCATTATTATATAGCATAATTAGTTGGCACATCATCTTCCCCCCATCAGTAAATACCATCATCACATATGGTTTATAATTGTATTACAGGGAAATGAAATTTAATTTGATTATTTTCAACCAAGATAATTTAGAAAATTGAGCAGAATTTTTATTTCAAATGGTTAATTATTTTGCCAAATCAATTGAAGATAAACAATACTTTCTGTTCATCTGAAACCTGTTTAACTCATATAGCATTACTCTAAGCCCAAGAGGCCATTCCTTGAAGTGCATATGGTCCTTGCACATCTAGGTTTCAGCAGGAGAATGAAGATGTAATTAGACATTTGATTATCAGTTGGGATCTTTCAATTCTCATGACTTTTATCATTTTTTATATCAATGATTTTTTTATTGAGGACATATATTATATTGGTGTTGCTAAGCTTTATAGGTCACAGTAATTTAGGTTATATAAACAATAGCTTTCAAAAATAATCCATCTTGGGCATTGGGAATATTTAGAAAGAAGAAGGCTGTACCTTGTAATTTAAATATCTGCCAGCATTGTCTTTGCTTGAAAGAATAGAAATAGTGTATCGTAGACTCTGTGCTACTGGAGAACAGATATTTCCTTCAAAAATATGTTATCTGTTTTCTTGATTTGTGAAAAAGGGCACTACCATTTAGGAACAGTTACCATAAAAAGAAGCTGACAGTTATTTTGTCCTAGTGACACAGCCTTTTTCCTGTGTGTGCTCATTCACTCTTCCAGCACAAGGCTAACTATGGATATAACATTTCTCTGAGTTATTTCTTGAACAAAATAATGTGGTTATAGTGAGATTCAACTGAAATAGGTCATGTTCAATGGCAAGTTTTTAATAATTTGTTTTAATAATTTATATTTGACGATGTAAATGCTTTCATTCATGCATATAATGTATGCATTACTCATGTAGTACAAGGAATTGGACCCAGATCCTCTCAGATGCTTGGTAAAAGCTCTAATGCTACACTTGTTGTTCCTAATTCTTCATTCTTATAATTTGGATTTTACTGCTTTCCTAACAGTGAGGTGGGGCATTGTGTTCCATTTACTGTGGTTCATGGTGGGCTCCCACTTAAATATTCAGAAATACAAACTTAAGGTGTGACTTCTATGTGTTGTTATGAGGATAACTGCATTAACTCATCTGTTTGTTCTAGAGAAAGGAACACATTCAGAATATTTTTTTAAAGACTTATCCATAACTATTAACTAATTCTAATAGTCTGTGCTCATGGAATCGCTGTATAAATACCAGAGATTAGGACTAGGGGAAGCAGAATACATCTTTCTGATGGCCTCAACCCTATTATCACATAATGTGAGACATACACACACACACACCCCACAAATACGTATATTTTGGCAATTATTCCCGACACTTATTTTAAAGAAATCAAGATGACTTTGAGAAGACACTTTCAGACTTTCTCTGGTGGGGGAGAGTGCTGTGGTTTTCAAGGTTCGGCCTTCTAGCTTCATCATCAGATAGGTCCCTGTGAGTATGATGTAATACCTAGAGAAAGGAGTGATTGATCTGGGAACTTCAAAATGTTTCTCCTTTGCATTGGAAAACCAATAATTGTTACTACTATTTTCCTGATATTAACTTAAGTCAGTATGGGCTTCTCCCTGGCAAATCCTTCCAATCTCATTGCATGCTGCTCTGTAGTGACTCCATTTCATCTCTCTCCATCAGGCTCTTTGCCCAAGCACATCAGTAGGCTGATTAGAATTTGAAGTTTCTCACTTCTTCATCTCTATACTTCTATTTTCCTTAGTTTTTTCCCCCCTCTGTAGTTGGGTAAAGCAGTGTCCTTGTCTTTCCTGTTAATCTTGACAATGGTCTATTAGTCTGCTCTGCAAACATGATGTCCTCTATGGAGGCTTTTTTATTTGTGTCATAACATTGAAACTAGAGTTTGCTGCTTATTACCCAAATCAAGTTTTCTCTTTTCTCTTAACTTGTTCTTCATGCCCAGCTTCTAGTAAACTTGAGTCACTTCTCTGCCACCCCCTGTTCCTCACTCCTCTCATAGCCGCTCTTACTTCACCCCATCACTTCCTGCTATGCTGTCTACACAACTAGTCTGAAGAAACTCCTCTTTTGAGGTATTCAGGTGTTTTTATGAAAACAAACAAATCAATGAGAAAACATAAAAACCAAAGACACCACATCTAAACTGACTCCTTACCTCTATTACCTATTGGATCATTGGTTGATGGTCCCTATGCTGTGTCTTCCAGCCTGATTTCTAGGCCTTGTATGGTTAGAGCATCTTACTAAGTGAAGAAGCACATGTAAGCGTCATTTAATGGTTTGCTCATATTCTCCACCACCTCATCTACCTACCTACTGTTCTTGTAGGATGTGGAGGGTTTGCACTTCTCTCGGAACTCAGTGCTCCATTACTGCCTCACTTCTGACCTGCATTAGTTCTACATCACACCAAGTACATATTAACTATACATTTTCTTTTTCTTTTAAGTATACATTTTCATGTTTTTTTCTCCAACAGCTTTTTCAAAGTGGTTCAATGAAATCCAGAGAGATGCATGTTCACTCACTGGACCCTAATGTCTGACTCTTCTCTCCTCCAAGTGCCTCTGAAATTCTGCTTTCCGTTCCTCATTCCCACAACTAAGACTTAGTACACTACACAGACATGAGCTTTCTACTTGTCTCTCACTTCTTCAGTCTTCTTAGCACGTTAGCAGCCTAGTTGTTTCCTACAAAAACAATGATATTTGTCTTCTTTTCTTCACGCTGTCTTTTGTCCATGAGTTTGTTCCTTAGTCTACTGTCTTCCTTTGTGCTTGGTGTGCTTAGCAACTTGGTGCTTACAAAGGAGAATAATAGCCATTTATGCTTGCTACCCCTTCTCCAATAACCTAGAAAATCAATGAATTATGTTTGATGAATGCTGCAAACTCTTCTTTCTCTTCCTAATCCCCATGTGCTGTGACCATTGATGGGGTCATAACATTGCACCTGTAGACAGTTGTCAGCCATTGAAATCATGCATCTTAGATGGCAGGAAGGGTGTAAGCTGATGTATGGGAGATATTGGTTAATGCAAAACAGTGTGGACTCTGGATGCACGTGGAAGAGTGGGAGTCTAGAATGTGAAGAATGAGCACCCTGTATGTACACAGTACTCTTGGGCACTGCGTGCATTGCTTTGTCTTGTTTATTCTCACAAATCTTGAAATGGAAGGTGGCATTACACTGTCTTCAGAAGAGGGATCTGAGACAAAGAACTAAGCTTATTACCCATGGTTATAGAGCTGTTGAGTGTCATGACTGGGATAAACTTCAAAGCTCTCTCTACCCTAAGCATGGTACGCCATTAGGATGGGACTGTCTTGAACTGTTATTGGTACATGGATCTTTTATCCCTCACCATCCCTGGTTGGATCTCTGTCGGCCTCTTTAGACACTTGGAACATTAAGAATTAGCATAGAGCCATAGAAAGATTAAGTCAACAGGATATGCAAATATGTATATTATTTCTAGCATTGTATAAAAAAAGAAGGAAACAAGTGGTACTGAATTGTAGCCTGATGGCACCTGTGTACTTGAAGGAAAAAAAAAAAGCCTGACAGAATTGGAGAGTGAACATGGTACTTCCTCAGCTGCAGAAGCATGGTACTTGTTACTGTGTGTGCAGAACACACAGAGTTGTACAAGTGTCACTGTAGCTCCCTCACTTCTGAAAGGCTCGTTCGAGACGGTTACAGCCATCACTAATGATGAACATACGCAATCCATTTCTCCTGGGAGGGGTTCTTCAGGGTAAGAGGTGATGTTCTTTAGAAGGTGTCATACAAAGAGTGACAAAGAGGGAGGTACACTGAAAGGTCCAACTGAAAAATAAATAACTTTTGTCAAAAAATGGAAAACAAAAGATGTCAGGGAGAAATTGTCATTAGAAGATTTAAGTCAGTGATAAGAGTGAGGCTCTGCCTTGGACACTTACATTTGGCTAAAGGTAAATTGGGCTCTGTGTTGGATTCCTGTTCATTACTAAGGTAATTTATTTTCTCACAAGGAAAAAACGTAGTGCTTGGATTTCCAGTGATCATTAGAGAAGACGGGTCTAAAACCTTGTGCAATCATCTCCAATTCTGAATTCCTAGTCACTTAGCTCACACCTAGTGATCCCAACACTTTGCTTTTTTGTCATCTGGAAATAAATACTAATATATCCTATACAGTCATGTTGAAGTAAGTGTACATTTTTTCTGAAGGTGCTTGAAGGTCCAAGCAAAATATTTTTTTTCCTAAATATAAAGCACACGCTATTGCTGTATATCTAAGACCAAGCTCACTAAGGAAATGGCATTTTCTTTAAGGACATAATATCATCGTCTTGTGCCATGGTCAAATTTAGACAACAACAACAACAAAAATCTTTGAACAGCCAGAACTTACTCTGTAGGGTTCGCCCACATCAAATGCTTCTGGTCGGCTGACACGTTATTATTTTTACTTTAGCATGTTCCAAACTGGAAAAACAGGGGTGGTGCTGGTGGAGGTGGAAGGTGAGTTGCCAAGCAGGTAGATACCACTCCCCCAAGCAGGCATGGAGTGGCTGTGGTTAGTGTGTTTCAGAAGTAGAAAATATACCCCCAGCCTTGCAAACTGGCTTCAGAGGCTATTGCTGTTTTTCAGGATGAATCTTCAAGTCATGAATGTAACCAGCGCACAATCCTTCTCTATGGAGTCGGAAAAGAGCGTGACGAAGCCAGGCATCAGCTGAAGAAGATTACCAAAGATATCCTCAAAATCCTGAACAAGAAGAGCACCACAGAATCAGGGGGTAAGGAGCCTCAGTGCCCTGGCTCCCACTATGTTTGTCTGTGCTTCCTGTTCTCACAGGCCTTATCAGAGTGCTCCATGTCACTGTCCCCCATGTTTCCTCTCTTGAATGACTGTCACACTGAAATATGAATAGGCACATTTACATTCTAAGGCATTCATTAATAGTAACATGAGTATTAATTAACCACGTTTGGTAGGGAGACGCAGGTAAGATGCACTTTGTCATCTGTGTGCCAAGTTTTCTATGATCATCGCTGTGGGTGATGTTCTGAATAATGAGGTGAAATACTTTGCCTGCAAATAGCCAGTTCACTTTTCCTTTGCATGATTTGCTTTTTCTCTGTCCTCTGATATTTCACATGAGCAGCAAATCATAATACAGATGCCGATTTCTCATTATCTAGAAGGTAATCGCCATAGGAGATATGACCTCGTCTGTCACCACATAATCCCAGGTGATCTTTTCTTGATCAAATCCCAATTTGATCTTTTTGATTTGAAATTTCCTTTCCCTGATCTCTTCACAGAGTTTTTTGCAGAGTTTGGCCCTTGTATTGTGTCATTGCGCTACATAATTGAAGTCCTATAATTATCTACTTCATATTTGCCTAATTAGTCTCTTTAAGGTTTACGTCATCTCATAGTCGTGGTTTAAAACATGGCATCATTTTCTACCTTAGCACCACAACAGCTCTCTTGCTCTCAGTCATAGGGAGAAGGAAAGGGTTGCATTTGTACACAGCTGGTTTTCCCACAGGAGTAGAAACCACTAGGGACCTTTCCATTTCTTATGACTTTAACAGGATGCATTACTAAGGCTTGCTTGTGTATACTAGATCTTTCCTAAAAGTGGAAACAATTTAATTTTTTCCTGCCATCAGCATGGGTGAATCTGTGGGAGCACAGCAGAAGGGCTGACCGGCTGTGTTTCAGCCTGTTTTTCTGGAGCTCCAGTGTCTGCTGGATGGGCTTTTGAGAACACAGTGGGGAAGTTGCCCTCATGTGATCTCCATCCCTGGCTCCCTTCCCTTGCCTGGTTAGGACCTTCAAATACACCCCCAGGAGAAACAACCAAGAGCAGAGAAAGGGAAATGAAACTGTCTTTTGTTGGCTTCTTCTTGTTGGGCTTGAAAAAGAAACTGCTCTGTCTAAGAAAACTCTCATTGTGCTGTTTCTCTCTCTCAGAGAAAACAGGAAATGAGTTGCCTTAGAAGACTGATTATGGGAGGCTCACAAGTAGCTAGCCAAGGGCTTTTGAAGCAGCTTTTGGCAGAGTCGGAATGCCGGTGGGAGGTGCTGATGCCTGTAAGAGTCACACTTAATTTATCTAAATTAGTGTAGAGGGCCTTCGCAGATTTCTGAAATTTATGGTGGAGAAAGACCAAAAGAAGTTGGAAGGGAAAAGAATCAGTCCTGCTGTCAAGCTTCCTTCCTTCACAGTTTTGCTTTAATGCCAGACTAGTCTGTTTTGTCTCAGTACCAACCCCTTAAGTAGACATTCTTCCATATGGACTACAAAAGAGATATTCATTGTTCAGGGTTTCAAAGTATCAGTCACATAAACACCACTTTGAACTGGCATCTTCCTCTATTTAAGCTCAACTGCAGTGCTCAGTCACTTGGTAAACAGTCTTCATTTTAAGTTATTATTTAAGACTTTGTTTATATACAAGAAGTTAACCAACTGTACTTGAGGCTAAAGGAAGCTTCTACACACACACACACACACACACACCTCTACTTTACTCAGCAATGTGAAGATTAGAAAGGAAAAGAGAAAACAATCCCTTGACTAGCATATATTTTGTTGTTGGAAAAACAAAAATTAGAGTTTTGAAGCACATTTGAAGATACTTTTGCAACCAGCCAGGCTTCCCCTTGGGAGTTTGTAACAAGGAGATGTTGTTCTATTTTGTCTCTTTCAGATAGGGTCCTCTGTTTTCCAGGCAGGCTGGAATTTGAGGGATTACCCTGGATGTCTCTTCCTCCTGCTTCTGCCTCCCACATGCTAGGATTATGGACTCACACCACCATGCCTGTTTATGTGCTGCTAAGGGTTGAACTCAGGCCTGTGTGGGGGCTAAGCGCTCAGTCTGCTGACTGGGCTACCTCTGCTCCCTGAACTTAAAGCTTAAGTTAAACAGCCAAATTTCATGTCGACTTTACCATAACATTGTCTAAAAAGGCCAGCTCAGAATTTAAAGGCTTAAAATTGTAATGTAAAAATTAAGTATTGGAAGAGTAATGGTGAATGCCAGGAAAACGAAAAAATAGGGGGGGGAAAAACCTCTTTATATTAAGAGTATATTGTTACTTGTGCAAACAGCATTGAAATCTTTCATTTCAAACCACCACTAAATATCAATAATTTTCTTTCTAGGTTGCAAGACTCAGTTCTGTCTTTTCAGTTGAGCTTTTATGACCTTACATGTGTCTGTAATAGAACCTGTTTGCACAAATGAGCAAAGAAAAATGCACTTGGGAGTTCAGAGCTAGGCCTACGTCCAAAGTCTTCTGTGTTTGTTTTGATCCAATGGGAGACTAAATTAATAATTAATGCACACAAGACAGTAGGTCTGACCCTTTCACTTTTGGAGCAATGATACTAGGGAATTGAAAACTAAATCAAAACTTGGGTATCTCAAATGAACTTGCCATATATATAAGAGCAGTGAGAGAGAAGACCTCACCCCACGTTTAACTTGTGCTTATGAGAATAGATACTGAAAGAGAAGTCGTTCTAATGACAGAAGGGAAGTTTTGTCACATGTTTTACCAGCACTTCCTTAATGTGTGTGAGCATGGATGGTGGATGTGAGGGTCAGAAAACAAACTCAAGCATCATTCCTCTGGTGTCCTCTACTATGTTGTTTGTTTCTTGAAACATGGTGTTTCATTGACTTGTAGCTCAGAGAGGTTGCATGAGTTGTCCCATGTCTGTCTCCCCCAGCCTGTGATTGCAGGCAGGTGTCACCACTCCTAGCATTTTTTTTTTTTTAATATGGGTTCTGGAATCTGTACTCAGAGCCTCATGCTTGCAGGGCAAGCCATTTGCTAACTGTGCTGTCCAATGCCAATTCATCTTACTACTTTGTTTATTCTGGTATCACCATCCATTGTACCAAGCTGAAATGTAACAACTCACTTTGATTTTGTATCTGACTTACTATTCAAAGGGAAGTCCACTTTTGATGTGGAGGAGCTTGGAATCTTGCTGACTTCTTCTTCTGCCTTCATTAGAGAAATAAGAAACACCTGTTTTCTGAACTAACAATTCCCACATGAAACTGAGTCACAGCATTCCCTCTAACCAGATAGCACACAGTGCTGTAGAAGTCCTGTAACCCAACCATTACTTTTCATTTTGTCTTTGTATATACATAGATGCAATCCTGTTTCTAGAGACTTTAATTTTGCTCATAGTTGTTAAGAAAGCCAGAATTCCCCCAAATAAGGCAAATTGTAAATAAGTATGCCTATATTTAACTGATTTATAAAAATATAGAAGTGAGTCTAAAAGTCTGTGGAATGGCTCAGAAGGCAGTCACTTGCTACCAAGTCTTATCACCCAAACTTGATTTCTGGAGGAGAGAACGCCCTCAAATTTTTCCTTGGCTTCCCCAAGTGCTCCATGATGAATGAATATGAACAAAATAAATAAGTAATCTATATTTTTAAAAAGCCTATATCATGTCCTGTTGAGTAATATTGGACCTTGGTGTTCCCGCCCCACCGTGGCAATTCATTCCTGTATTTTTAAGATCACTTAATGATGAATGTTTATAAAGACACTTTATGATAGCCAGAATCAAGTCATTATTTGCAAGAATCGATAAGTAGTGGCATATTTTTACACATTGGAATAAAGTATGTGAGAATTATTAACATTTAGTACACATTAAAATTACCTAAATAATGAGGCAATCTTAAAACATAATGTTGAGTGAAAGTTTCTACCCACCCATGATGGAAGCTGTCCAAACCTTTGTCCCCTTGGGGATGGAGAGGAGATTAGTGTCAGGTAGGTGGACTTTTGAGGTATTGTTTCATGATTTGGATCTCATTCTGTTTATGAAAATGCATAGAGTATATATTGCTTTCGTCTATTTATGCCATGCTTCCGTAAAAAATACCCATAAAAAGCTGGGATGGGGAGGTAGCTCAGTAACGGTTCAAGATTCACATAAATATATCCAGGGGTGATAAAGCATGGTTGTAATCCCATTGCTGTGGAGGTGTGGATACAGGCAGACCCCTTGTGTTCCTTAGACAGCCAGGCTAGCTCACTTGGTGAGTTTTGGTCAGTAAGAGACTCTGTCCTAGAGTACAGTCAGAGAATGTAAACTCCAGTGGTGATAGCACCTGAAGGATGACACCAGATGTTTTCCTCTGGCCTCCATACACACGTGTACAAACAAGTGAGTGTTGCACACACATACACACATCAAAAATATCTTTAAAAATATGAAGAGATTGATTTAAAGGGAAAGTAACACATCTCATTTTTCTTCAGTTGGGGACGAAGGACAGAAAGCCAGGAAGAACAAGCAGGAAGTTTTTCCAACGCCGGAAAATGTGTTCACAAAACTCCAGCTCCTCTCGTACTTTGACCAGCATCAAGTAACATCTCAGGTACCCATTCAGGGCTGTTTGTCACACATTTGGAGTATTCCCACTTCCTTAAAAGCTCAAGCAGTGTACTTCCAGCCTTGATTTTATAAATGATCCTTATAGACCGGGAAACATATCAAGCTTCATTTGTGAGGGTTAGGTGTTTCCTTCAACATCCGTTTTTATTATGTAAGTATTTTTGCTGTATAATAATTAGCAATACATAAAGGTAATTCCTCACGTACTTATTATATGACATGCTGACCCAACATCAATATTGGTGAAGGAGAAACCTTTTGATGATTTAATTAAAATACTGTGAAATTAAGAAGAAATCCATTGTTCTTCAGTTAACATCTCAGTGTCTGATGGTCAACACTTTTGGGTGCTTTCCCTTTGGGGTCACCATTATATAGACCATATTGAAATTTTCAAATGATATTCATAAGAATGCTGATTTGTATGTGATTTAACTTCTGCGGAAATACTAATTTCTAAATATAATCACATGAATTCATATGTGTTGCTGTAAAAAAGATCAAAGTAATATATCTAACTGAAGCATCGCCTGGACTATTGGTTGTCTGATTCTCCTTGCTTTTGTCTGAGCAGATCTCTAACAATGTGCTGGAACAAATCACAAGCTTTGCGTCTGGAACATCCTATCACCTCCCTTTGGCTCACCATATTCAGCTCATCTTTGATCTCATGGAACCAGCGCTGAACATCAATGGGCTAATTGACTTTGCAATACAGGTGTCAAAGAGACTATACTATGCCTTTCCCACATTTAAGAAAGCAAACCAACTAGACACTAGAGATTTATCTTGTTTCTTTATATATTTTATTTGTTGATTTAAAAAACAGGATATCACTATATTGTTGAGCTTATCTGAGGCTTCCATCTGAAATGACCACCCTACTCAGTCCCTGAGTGCCTGAGGCTACAAGCTTGTGACCTGGCTTACATTTATATAAAATATTTTATTTAGATTTATTTTATGTGCATGGGCATCTTGCCTGCAGATGTGCACTATGTGTGTGCCTGGTACCTGCAGAGTTCAAAAGAGGGCATTGGCTCTCTTGGAAGTGGAGTTACGGATGCTTATGAGATACCCTGTGGGTACTGGGTACTGAACGTGGGTCCTGAAAGAGCAGCTAGTGCTACTTAACAACTGAGTCATCTCTCAAGCCTCTTATTTTTTAACTTACATAAATATGCAAAAATGTAGTTTTATGGGGTACCATATGATGCCTCAAAACATGTATATGTTATGTATATTCTTATACCAAGTTAAACATACCTGTTCCTCAAACATCATTTCTCAATGGTAGAATCTGTTAAGAGTCCTTGTCCCTAAGTTTGCTAGGTACAGTGCATCCTGGTACCTGCATCTACCCTGCCGTATTACAGCACATGAGAATATCTTGCTCCTATTTAATCGAACTTAGTCCCCATTGATTAATTTTTCCTAATCACTTCTATGCCCCAACTCTCTTTGGCCTCTTGGAACTTCATGCCTTTGAACATGTGCCAGTTCTGTTACTTTAAAACTATTATAAGCACCTAGTATATTTTAAGATGTTTGAAACATTTTGAGTTAATAGTTTTCCTGTTTAGCTATTATTGGTGCTAGTAATACACATCTTATTTAAAACTATATGTACTAGAAGGATTTTTTTGTTGTCAGTTGTTGTTTTATTTTTTTGATACCTTAGTATTTTTCTTTGGGAATAATGAAATACTATATTCTCTGTAGTAGAGTTAATCAGTGAAAAGCATAGATGATTTCTAAAATACTCTTTATAATTTCATTTGTCCCTCTGTAGTTACACAGATTTTAGTTCATTCATTCCTTATGTTAATGAATAGACATCAGACTTGATTTTTTTCTATTGTATAGTTGCTCCAAGCTTTATAAATAAGAAAGTAGTTATTATAGTTATTAATTGTGTTACATTCAAAGGAAAGAAAAAAAAAAAGGAAGCACAACAACCAAAAAGAAAAAGAAAAAAAAAGAAAGAAAGGAAAAGAAATAAAGAATGAAAAGGAAAAAAAAATAAAGACAGGATGGGGTTGTTTTTTAAAAACTTAGTCCAGGACTTTGTTTTGGTAACTATTTCAGCACTAACTGTGTCCTGACTGTGTGTATGCTGGTGTCAAGACAGTAAAACGTTTGTTTAAATTAGTAAAGGCTTAAAAGTGAAGGGCAGTGAAAGCTAGTTTGCTTTCTGATTCCAGAGCATATAGGCTATGCACACTAGTGGTTCACTGAACAGTTTTCTTCTTTGTCCCCCTCCCTCCCTCTCCTGCACCCCTCCCCTCACCCCCAAACCCCACTTCTGCTGCAGTTGCTGAATGAACTGAGTGTGGTAGAAGCTGAACTGCTCTTGAAGTCTTCTAGCCTGGCAGGAAGTTACACTACAGGACTGTGTGTCTGCATCGTGGCCGTTCTCAGGCGGTACCATAGTTGCCTGATCCTAAATCCTGATCAGACAGCCCAGGTGTTTGAAGGGTGGGTATATAAGTAGCATTGTTTTTCTTTTTTTTTCTCTCCTAATCCTAAAAGGTAGAATTCATAGTGAAATACAGTGAATTTTGGGAGAAAAATCGTACCGAGTTCTAAAAAGTATTTTTGTTTAGACTGTTGGTTCAAAGTTGACTTGATACCATATATTTTGAAATTTTAGATGTCTTATTAAATAGTCAATGAAAACACACCTAAAATGGTTTTTTCAAAACTATTTTATAGAGAAAGAGATATAAATGGAGGAAGTGTGTTTGGTTTCTTTTCTGTTTGTTTACTGCCTTCCTCTCCATCTCCTGGTCATACACAGCTCTCTTCTGGTTTATGCCACCTAACAACTTACTGCGAGCAGTGAATAATACTAGTAGATGGTCATCTCTTTTCAGTGTACAGTAGAAAACCAATCAGACACTAAATAATCCTTGCAACAATGCAGAAACTTGGCCATCTTCTTTCCGATCAATGAAAGGTGTCTGTCTGTGTGTCTAGTAGACAGAGGCTCCTTCTGCTGTATTCATGAAGTCGGGCTAAGGAACTGCTCAGTGTACCTGTCTGCAAGAGACTGTGTTTAAAAGGCCATAGAAATGCAGGGAGCTCTGTGCAAACATCTTGTTGCCTGTTCCCCACCTGCTTCTCTAGGGCCTTTTATAAAAAAAAAAAAAAAAAGACAACCTATTCTTTATTCCCTGTCTCCTCATTTGTCTTCTTGTTTTGTTCCCTCCCCCTCTGTAACCTAAAAGATAAATTTAATTTATAAACAGTATTTCTCCAGTGGCGTCAGTTTTGCAGAGGCTTTTCTTTGATTTACATGTATACCTAGTTGAAGAAGTAGAATATTACAAACCTCAGAAGCTTTAACCAGTGAGGAGATGTGTATTTATGTGAGGCCTCGCTCTTTTGTACCGTTTACCAGGTGAAGAGTTTGGAAGTGATATGCCCCACATTCATTACACAGCTAATAAATGTTGCAAATTGAAGTTGACTTGATACTGTTTTGTCAGCACCGTTCTTTTAAAAACCATTCATTCATTTAATTTTAAAATAATCATTCATTCAATAACTCATTCGCTGCTCATGAACTCGTGCTGAGTTGGAAAAAGTATTTTTGTTTTGGTTGTTCTTTGTAGGTTTGAAATTGTTTTAATATTTTGACATTTAAAATATCTAATTAAATATTCATGGAATTATATTTGACTTAACTGTGTTATATTTTCATGTTATTTATAATGCCATGGTTTGCTTTTTGTTGCTGCAGTAAACACTGTGACCGAACTCAGCTTTACCAAAGGATTAGCTTTTCAGTTAACAGTGTGTAGTTGTATCTTTGAAGCACACCAGGACTGGGGCTCAAGGAAAGACTCTGGATACAGGAACTTATTGGCATGCTTCCTTGTTCAGCTAGCTTTCCTGTACAGCCCAGGCCTGCCTACCTAGAGATGGCACTGACTCCAGGAAACTGGGCTCTCCCATGTGAATTAGAAATAAAGCCCGTGTTCCCCAGGTCATTCCCAAGTGACTCAGGTTGTGTCCGGTTGACAGCTGTCTCAAACTATGACACACAGTAGGGCATTTTATTTTATTTTTTACCAAAATTATAATTCCCCCCGCCCAATGTGACTGAGACTATTAGACCACAGTGCAAGGTTTCAGTCCCAGCAAGTAAAAACTACTATAAGATGAATACAACTATCAATTTGTATTTGTTTTTTTTAGTCACAGGATAATTCTTTACTTTCCATGTTATATTGAGATTTGTTTGCTTCTTCATAACCTACACATTCAATCATTGCTTCCTTCTTTTTAACTATGGTACCATTGTTTGTAATTGTTGCCCTCTTTTTTTTTTACATTCCATTTAAAAAAACTTTTTAGTTTTTTCCCTCCCTCCACTCTTCCCATTTCTCCTCTTCATCAGGCCCTTCCCTCCAAATCCACTTCTCTTCCATTTTCCTTCAGAAAAGAGCAGGCCTCCCAGGGTTATCAAATGAACAAGTTACAATAAGACTAGGTACATCCCTTATATCAAAGCTGAACAAGGTAACCCAGTAGGAGAAAATGGGTCCCAAAAGAAGACAAAAGAGTCAGAGATAACACACACTTCTACTATAAGGAGTCCTACAAGAACACCAAGTTACATACCATTCCGTATATTCAGGGGACCGAGATAAGACCCTTACAGGCTCCTAAATTGTTGGTTCAGTCTCTGTCAGCCCCCATGAACACTGCTTCATTGATTATGTAGGCCATGTTCTTGTAGTGTGCTGGAACCCCTCTAGATTCTACTGTCCTTTCTCCCTCCCCCTCTTGTTCAGGATTCCCCACATTGTTCTTCCTACTGTTTGGCTGTGGGTCTCCGTATCTACTCCATTAGTTGCTAGATATATCCTTTCTGATAACAGTTATGATGGGCTCCAGTCTATAGCAGAATATCATTAGGAATCATTTCATTCGATACCTTTTTCTAGTTGTGTTTGGTTCTGTCCTAGGTCTCTGGCTATCTAGCCTCTGGTTCCTGGCCATCCAGGCAGTTCAGATGTGGACTTCTCATAGAGTGGGTCTCAAACTGGACCAGTCATTGGTTAGCCACTCCCAAAAGTTCTGTATCACCTTTACCCCAGCACATCTTGTAGGCAGGACAAATCGTAGGTGGAAGATTTGTGGCTGGATTTGTGTCTCAGTCCTGCCACTGGATGCCTTGCCTGGTTACAGAAGATAACCAGTTCAGGCTCTATATCCCCACTTACTAGGAGTCTTTGCTAGGGTCTCCCTTGTAGATTCCAGGGAGTTTGCATTGCATTAGATTCCCACCTTGCCCCTCAAATGCCCCCCATAGCAGTTATCTTTCCCAGTACTTCATCTCCCACACCCGATTACCCTGTTCCCATGCCAGTCTACCCTCAGTCCACCTACAAAATCTATTCTATTTCCCTTGCACAAAGAGATCCATGTGTCCCTCCTTGTTACTTAGCCTCTCTGGGTCTGTGGACTGTAGCATGATTATGTTTTACTTTACACCTAATATCCACTTATAAGTGAGTACATACCTCAATAGGACAAAACAGAAGCCTACAAAATAGGAAAAGATTTTCACCAACTCCCTATCTAACAGAGAATTTATATCCAAAATATATAAAGGAACTCAAGAAACTAAACATCAACAAAAACCAAATAATCCAATTTAAAAATGGGATACAGTTTTAAACAGAATTTTCAACAGAAGAATATCAAATTACTGAGAAACACTTGACTATAAATATAGTCTTCAGGGAAATACAAAACAAAATGACCCAGAGATTCCATGTTACACCTGTCAGAATCGCTACAGTAAGAAACCACAGGTGATAGCTCATGCTGGTAAGGATGTGGAGCAAGGGGAACACTCATCCATTGCTGGTAGGAGTGCAAACTTGTACAGTCACTGTGGAAGTCACTGTGGTGATTTCTCAGAATCTACCTCAAGACCGAGCTTTATCACTTCTGAACAGATGTCCAAGAGATGTTCCATTCTACCACAAGGACACTTGCTCAACTATGTTCATTGTGGCTTTCTTCATAATAACCAGATACTGGAAATAACCTGAATGTCCCTTAACCAAAGACCAGATAAAGAAAATATGGTACATTTACACAATAAAGGATTACGTAGCTGTTGGGGGAAAATGACATCATAAAATTTGCAGGCAAATAGATGGAATAACAACAACAAATCCTCTTGAGTGAGGTAACCCAGACCTAGAAAGACAAACATAGCATGTTGTCCTCCTTTTTAGTCACCAAATGCCCCCGTCAGGTAGCATTCCTATAGACTGCTTGGGATACTGCACTGCTGTCCCTTATTTTCTTGGCATCCATCTCTAATGCTGGAGAATGCCTATCCCTAGTGGGCCTGAACACTGCAGACTACCACCTCTTGATTTCCCGAGTCTTCTGAATGGTGGAGAGTGGTTCACTGTACACCCAGTCTCCCCTTTCCTCTCTCTGTTCAGGTCCCTTCACCTAATAGCCTTATTTGTGCAGTGATGGTGGTGAGATGGAGGATTATTATTAAACTCTTTTTTAGGGTCTCAGTCATTTGTGGCACGAAGGGTGGCATGATTATGGAGTCCTATGTCAGGTACAGGGTGGTGGTGGAGTCAGACACATGTATGGATGAACCACAGGTGCCTTCTATGCCATACTGAAGGCCATCCTGTACAGACAGAGGAGTTCATGGTCTTGATGGGAGGAAAATGGCTGCAGTGTTGATACTCTTGAAAGGAAGGCGTTATTATAAAGGATGCCTCTACAGAGAATGGATTTTTATCTTCTCATGTAAGATAAATTTGTCTGTAGTTAGTACAAACAAGAGGAATGGGATTCCAAACCATGACTTCATCAAATTCAACAGATGTCCTGCACTGAAGAATTATTTCTTTCCAAAGTAGTGAACTTGGCAATCTGTCAACCGATTGAAGTTGTGAAGCTTTGTATTGACTTAAACTACTCTGCCCAGCCTTTCCTTTCTTCTAGTTAGAGCAGCTTAAGTGATGAAGTTTAATTGTTAATCACAGTGTGAAGAACTCATTTCATTATGTATGTTTCTTTTGAGTGATGTTTCTGAGGGTTTTTTTTAGCTTTTCTAGTATTAAGTGTAACAAAAATTTATATTTAATAACTTCATATTTTTATGAGCAATTAGGTTTCTTTTTATGTCTGATCCATATTTCTAAGTACTAGGTAGACATTAAACAATTCGTTACTTACTCACATACTGTCAAGAAAAGATGTTTTTATTCCTGTATCTCTGCCCGCAGGTTGTGTGGTGTGGTGAAACATGTCGTCAACCCCTCAGAGTGTTCTTCCCCTGAAAGATGTATCTTGGCCTACCTCTATGACCTCTATGTATCCTGCAGCCACCTCAGGAGCAAATTTGGAGACCTTTTTAGGTGAGTAGAAAAAAGTAAAAAATGAAAAACAAAAAATACAAAAGAACCCACAGACATGATTACACCTCCGTCATGATGACACCTCCGTTTGTTAATGGTTCGATTGCAGTTTATATCCTGTGTACTAATGTAAGCCAGTCTAAAGTGTTTGATCAACTCGAGACACATTTAGACAGATACTAAAGTACGTAGTGACAATAAGTACAGGTTTGTGAATGCAAGATTTTATTTTTTTAGTATGTAGATAACAGTGATTTTAGGTGACAAGCTGTAGACCACCTGTGAAAGGGTCTCTTATTTAAGATTTCACATTCTTTTAGAAGTTTTCGATAGGCCATATTGAAATCATGATACAAATCTGGCATATGCTTATATTTTGATTTAAAATAGCATCTGAAAGTCTCACAGTGCTTCTGTGGCATGTCCTCTTTATTCCTATCTTGCCTTTTTAGCGGCTTTGCCTGCCGCTTTGGCTTCACAAAGCCAAAGAAAAACTTTCTGCTTTACAAAGTTACAAATCTTCCTCCTTCCTAGTGATTCTTTAAGGCTCTATACCCTTAATTTTATACCACCTCCTAACCTGGTATTTTAAAATTTATTTCTTCTCTTTTTAAAATAGGTTTAGTCTCTAGCAAATCATTCCCTCATGCTTTTAAAAGCTATTTTAGTGTGATAAATCCTGATGTTCGAGGCATGACACAGGAGTGCGTGTGTTGATTCTGAGACAGTGCTGTTAGATAGGCGTCTGACCTGATGACTATGAAGCCTTTCGATAGCAGCCATTCTCCTGCCGAAAACTTTACCCCTGTCAATTAATTGTGTCGCTTGAGGAGCATTTTTAAACCAAGCCCAAAAGTTTTTAGTGTTACAAATTTTGTACTTTCATCTTCTCAGAACTCTGACTCAGAGTTCATACCAAATTAATTTTTGCAGAAGTTGGGGTCTCCTGTTAGTACACATTGATTGCTGTTTGTGTAACTATGGTTACAGTTTCTTGAGTACAAACATTCTGTATTTTGCCTTTGCTTTCTCCTCACTTGGAACATGCTTTCAGAGTTCTTTGTAAGCTAACTTTCATTTGTGTCTCTACTTTCTTAATTGTCTGTTTAACTAGAGCCTCCAGTTCCTTTCATCTGTTGTTTGGAATCGTATGTGCCAGATATTAAGTGCCTGTTGGGGAATTCCAGAAGGAAATAATTTGGCAGAGGGTATTAAAATCCAGAAGACATGTTAGTCATGATTTCTCTGCTCCTCCTTGCTCTATGTTCAGTTTGCTTAGAAATGCTGTGAATTCTGACTTCCATGTATGGATCACATTTGACTTCTTTTCAATACCCCAGTCATGGCCATCACAGGCATCTCTTACTTGGACCACCTTGCAGAGTCCTTCTCATTGGCCTGCTCGCTGACAACCTTGTGTTCAGTGCCAACCCATTCTCAGTCAGTCATTCTACAAACCCTGTATTGGCTGTTCTACATACATTATATATTTACTAGTGGTTTGGCTCCTCTCTGGGATGCAAATCTCCTGAGAGCTTATATTTTTCTGTCTTTTATCCCAAAATTTTGAAGATAGGATAATATTGTATTTTACACAAAAACAATTTGTCCACACTACTGTTACACTGTTGCACTGCTGTTGGTAAAATATTAGTGGTGATAATAAATAAACCCAAAATGTTACCATTTGATTTAAAATAATCCTTCTAAAAATATTTGCAGTAACAATAAAAATATTTCATTTTCTTCTATGGCTTCATTTTGAATTTTCAGTTTACATTTCTCAAAGATAGGCTTTTTGCAACAGCCCTGGTTTTAATGGTGGGCGGCCTCTATTATTCCTACAATGTAGTACCAGGTGAACTAAGTGAGTTCATTAAGTGTATAGGATTTATTTTTACGTGATTATCAGTGGACTAAGGTGCTCTTAACACCAGGAGGGTAGACATCACAGATAATGAATGCACAGTCCTCAACAAACAGAAAAGAAATGTGGCTCTCTGGGAGTAGTGTATAGTCAAGAGTCTGTAGATTAGGAAAAAACATTTACAAAGAAGCTACAAGATTTCCGTTAGTACAATAGTAATCAAAAGTTGTAACAGTCTTATCTAAAACACCATAAAATTGTTTAGGGAGGAAATTTGGGGAAAGCATAACACTAACCCTATCTCTTGCTACCTGAGCTCCTCCATGCCACAAAACTGTGCTAGTTTTTCCATTAACATTTTGAATTGTCATTATCCTGAGGAGTAGAGTGAGTTTCCTTAGCTACAAATGATGTTCCTGATCATTTTTGACATATGCTGAAGCCCGGATTTAAAACAAATTTTCTGTCCTCAAGGTACGCGTTGCTTTCATTACTCTGTCGGGTTTTCCTGAGACACACAGTTACAGAAGGAACATGCCTGAATTTTTGGCTCAATTCCTCATGTGTGGGCAGCAGAGAGTGGGAAGAATGAGAACATATTCTCAATGGCAGCCAGAATCTTATCAAAACAGAGAAGCTCCTCTTGAGAAGTATGATAAAGAAGAGAAGGAGTCTAGCAAGGAAAGGTGCAGAGACTCTGAGTTTAGAGAAGACAGGATATCCAGCCAGAGAGGCTCTCCAGAAAAGTCTGAATTTGACAGCAGAGTGGAGTAGATCTCAAAACTTAAAGAAGAAAAGCTTCTATGGTTTAGTAGATCTATGTGTCACCCTAATAACAGAACCTTTATCTGCCAGGATGTTGGTCCAAAAGACTGTACTACATAGTAGAGCTCTTGAGCTGGAAATGAGATGCTGCTTGTGGGTTTACCATTTACAGCAGGAGGGCGTGAACGGCCGAGCTCATATGGAATCAAAAGCTTAGGATTACACCGTTGCTTGTCTTGTCAGCAGAGAAACATTGTAGAATTCTAATTTCTCTTATTTCTAGTATTCCATATCTGTTCAGATGTTGCCCACTGAAAATACTCAGTTCTTAAAACATGTTTGCTTGTTTCACAGGAAGACTTGAAATAAAGGGCACAGCCCCAGCTAGGTAGGAACTTACAGCCCTCTCTATTTTCAAGTGCTTTTTAGGCATGCTGTAACAGTTTCTTCCCACTCTAGGATGTATTATCTGTGTTCCCCTTAGAGAGCATGAGCTACACAGATGCTGGAGTTTTACTTCCCCTTTTCCCAGCTGTAGCTTAGAGCCCACAGTAGTCTCAGCACAGTGGCTATTACTGGGCATACTACACCAAAAGGAATAGGGTTTAGGGTTTACAGTCAGAATTAAAACACTAAATTTTTCCTCGTGTGTAGTTGGATCCATTTTTATTTTTATGTTATAACATTTTACAACTACTCTTAAGAAAGAAACAGTTATTAGAAGGCTCAGTAAATACATTGATTTTTTTGTTTCCATCTATAAATTAAAAATCTCTTCATTAAGCAATTACTCTATTTCAGATATTGTACCAATGCTGTTTTACAAAGATTTTGATATTAATAATAGTAAGATGTAGATGGTCTAAGAAAGTCTTAGAGTAGTTGCCAATTAACCTGCCTATAAGTGAAGTGATTTTCTTGGTTGTTTCGTTCTTTTTTTTTTTCCCCTTTTATAACTGTTTTTTTCTAACCTTAGTAGTGCCTGTTCAAAAGTGAAACAGACCATATATAATAATGTAATGCCTGCAAATTCCAACTTACGCTGGGATCCAGACTTTATGATGGATTTTATTGAGAATCCCTCGGCAAGAAGCATCAATTATTCAATGCTGGGCAAGATCCTCAATGACAATGCCGCCAATCGGTACAGCTTTGTGTGCAACACCCTCATGAATGTGTGCATGGGACACCAGGATGCCGGCCGGTGAGCTGCTTCACCCTGAAGGCATCAGTGATCAAGGACAAGCTGCTCTGGGGTTTCTTTAGTAATTTCTGACTCTACCCCACTATATCCTAACTAAATACTTAACCTGGGAAATCATGGCTTTGGGGTTCTTGGTTTGGCTGTGGATATTTTTTATTGGTGATCCACTTTGGAAAGTGTATACAATTTTAAAAATACTATCTTTTGATATAAACTGTACTTGGGCTTAGCTATATTACGTAATGTCTTTAAGTATTTATCCTGGCGGTATTACTGACTGACTCCAGGATCTTGTGCACAGAATATCCCCAGCCTTGTGTCCTTAACTTTTGATTCCTATAAAATGTAAAATTGTGGAGGGGTTTATTCATAGAATCAAAAGTATGCTAATTCATTTATAATTATATGTGGCTGTATATAATTTTACCTTGTATAATAAATATAAGGGGTTATTTATTATATCCTTAGATCCTAAGTGATGCCAAATGATAATGAAATATGTATTCAGTAAACAAGCCATGTGTAATCATTTTGTTCTTTTTTTTTATATATTCCTTCTTTTTATTAAATTTTTTTTAACTCCAGATTTTATTCCCCTCCTGGTCTGCCTTCCAATGGTTCCACTTCCCATACCTCCTCCCACCCCCCTGTCTTCATGAGGATGTCCACACCCTCCAGTCCCTCTCCCCACCAGACCTCTAAACTCCCTGGGGCCTCCAGTCTCTTGAGGGTTAAGTATAACCATTTCTTATTTGTACCAAGTCACTTTCTGGTATCTTCTTTTTTTTCCCCCAGGATAAATGACATAGCCAATTTCTCCTCTGAGCTAACTGCTTGTTGTACAGTCCTGAGTTCGGAGTGGCTGGGAGTTCTGAAGGCTCTCTGTTGTTCCTCAAATCATGTGTGGGGGTTTAATGATGTCCTCTGCACCGTGGATGTAAGTTTTCTTAATTTATCAATTACTAACTTAGTTAATAATTTAATCTTTTACTACTTAATTAATTAAACTGTATTGCGGCAACATATTTTTCTATTTCCAAGAGTGATGTCATTACCATGAATTCAATAAATTAAAATAAAACAAAATAGATAGAAGTAACAGAAGGAATTCCAGTGTGTTCCCTGTTGCCTGATTTCCAGCAGTTAAGGTTTTAAATGTGAACTATCTCAGCTACTTCGTTTTTTTCCAGTGTGGATCCCTCATCACATATGAAAACATTTCATATGTGAAGAGAACCAGTATATATTTAAGTCTAAGTATACAGATTTTATTGTTTTGCATAAGTCTATGTGTAGACTCGGGATATTCAGTATTCTCAGGCTATGCCTGTAGAGTGATGGAATGATTACCCAAATGCATTATTTATATATATATGTATTTAAATAATAAATAATATACATTATTTTAAATAATAAATAATATACATATATTATTAATATGTATATATAAATATGTATATATATATATATATATATATATATATATATATATATATATATATATACACACATACACACACACACACATACACACATGCATCCCTTAAATATCTATGTGGATTCTCTATCCATTTATATCTTTATCATTTCTTGGGGTGATCTTTGTCAGAGATCTGTATATGTTATTAAAGAAACTTGACAATCATAAAGCTGAAGGCTTATTTCCTGTTTCTGCTGCTTCAGTGCTGAATGGACAGACCTACCTCCTTATCTGCATTCCATGGATTAAGATATTATTTGTGCAAAATACATTAGTAACAGGCTGCTTTTCTACACCAACAAAGACCTAAGTTATTTTTTTCTGAAATATATATTTGTGACTTGCTGCACCTAGTACCAATCACTCGGAAGCTTGCTATTGGGGTAGTTGTGTTCTTTTAGTATTTTCTTCCAATGTTTTCTGAGATCTGGAATGTAGAGATTTCCCTGTAGCTGAATTAATTTTTCTCCCCTTCCTTTCTCTCATCTTTCATTTTTAAATTTAGCAGCCAGTTGAAAACTTTCAAGGCTCTTTTAAAATGAATTTTCTCGCATTAAAAAATGCATTAGTTGTGACAGGAAAGAAGGTTCAAGTGTTAGTGGGTCCCGTTTTCCTGCTAGAGGCTTCGTCTTCCCCACAAATGGCATATGTATTCCATTGGCAAGCATCAGTTACGATACACCTTTTAGTAGTGTCTCGAATTTGCTCTTGCGTTGTCTTCTCTCAGTTGTATGCACATGCAACTGACAGGTTAAAGGTTAACATCTGCCTAGAACACTAGAACGTGAGTAAACCTGCTTTGTCTTACCATCGTAGCAATAGGCCTAAGAAGATAATGGCAAGTCGTTTTCCCTCTGATGGTTCATATGGAGATTTGAGATCTTATGGGTATTGCTGGTATTCTCTTAGGTAGCGGTCTTTGATACTGCATTAAAGGATGCTGGGTATTAAAACCTGTCAATGTTTTTCTTAAAGGTGAGTGACCTTTCATTCCATGACTCCTTAGCTACTTTCATTGCTATCCTGATAGCACGACAGTGTTTCTCCCTGGAAGATGTCGTGCAACATGTGGCACTTCCCTCTCTCCTAGCGGCAGGTAAGCTTGTCCTGAGCTGCATTTGCTATCGTTTGCTGGTTGGTAGTCACGTGTGACCATTGAAGTACAGGGAAAGGATGTGTACATTGTGGGATGGCATAGTTCCTGGAAGAGATGGTAGAGCTGTAGTAGCTGTTTTATGAAGAGTGACATTGAATGCTGGGACAGGAAACAGCCATTGCTTTATACGGGGTGTAAGACAGCATGAAGGTTCTTCAGAAAGATATAACTAATGGCGTTACTAAACAGAAGAGTTATTTAATGTACTATAGAAATTTTAGTAGTAGCAAACCTGAAAAGCTTGTTGTGGCGTCTGTGAGGAAGCTTGTTTTAAAACCTCCTCCTCTTTCCAGCTTGTGGAGATGCGGATGCAGAGCCCGGGGCAAGAATGACCTGCCGCCTCCTGCTTCACCTCTTCCGAGCCCCTCAGGCCTGCTTTTTCCCTCAGGCAACAGGTGAGCTGGCCTCAAGAGAAAGCTCTGCTCTGGATTTGATTTGGCACTTTTAGTTCTTCCGTGACCAAGTGAGCTGTCCAGTTGGTAATTTCCTCCCTGATTTTCACGGGCTTGATCTGCACATGGTGGAGGAGTGAGATCATGCCACTGGAAGGGCTGTCAGCACCTTCCATGATGTAATGTGAGGATATATTGGGAAATAAAAATGAGGAATTAATAAACAATAAAAATGCCTGGGCTCTTAGGAAATAGTGTGCTGGTGGGAAGTCCCCGCCTCCTGTATACCCTGTGTTGATTCTGAGCCATGCCATCTCAGCTCAACCGGATGACAACTCATTTGTTTATTTTTCCTGAGGCGATGGAGGGTATTCGTGAAGTCTTGTGCTAAATCGTTTCCATATAGAGATGGATGCATCTGTGTGGGAATCCTACTAATCTTTGGACCACATCTCTTTAAGGAACAGAAACGTTGTTTTAATAATAATTAAAAAGAAAAGGTTAAGTAAGAATACTGGCAGTGTTTCTTAGTGATTCTATGGAGCGTCAGTTAATGCAAACATGTCAATTAAGGGCCCACAGATAACCAATGAAAAGTCTTACTGACTGCAAATGATTGCAGAAGATGGTTAATGACAATGAAGAGGCCACTGAAGGTTTGTTGTTGTTTTTATAGGCAAACCTTTCCCCGGAATAAGATCATCTTGTGATAGACACCTCTTAGCTGCAGCTCACAACAGCATAGAAGTGGGAGCTGTTTTTGCTGTCTTAAAGGCAATTATGATGCTTGGTAAGACTATCTTGGCCTTTAGCTTCTTGGCTAATCACCAGAAGTGGAGGCAAAATAATTTATATGCGCTGTAAATTCTAAGCAATGTTAGTGGAAACATATTTTTTGTTTGCTTGTTTGTTTGTCCTGAAAAAAAAATGGTTGGCTTTCCCTAAGCCCAAATAATGGGAACTTCAAGGATTCTGTCTCTTTAACTATGGTGACCCTGCGAGAACTGTAATATAAGTACTTCGTGTTTGCTTATAATTGTGTGCTTTCATTCTGATCTAAATAAGGGCCTGAGACCCACAGGATTGTTCTGCCTTTATTTACTGACAGAAATTGTCCTTCATATTTTTAATAAAAGCTTTATGTTTCAGCCAGATTATATTCCAGGTGCAAAACCTCAGAAACCCTGGTTTTAATTTCGTGTTTCTCCTTCTGCTGTGACTCTGAACAAGTTTGTATTCTCTTCTGTGTTTTTTCCATGAAGCAGGTGGAGCTGCAGTGATGCTCACATCGCTGATGATCAGCAGGAGGGTCACTAGCTTCTCCTCTAATACACGATGCCCGAGATTCCTTCTACGTTCTTATTTGTACATATTTAAGAAGAGTGATAGTACTGCCTTCTATTCACGGGCAGTGTAACACCTCAGGATATTTTTATGTAAATCATAAAGGATTTGAATGATTAGGGGAACCCCAATATTGCCTACTTTTAACTTTGGGTACCTCATTTTGGCCTTAACCAAACAATAGTTGCCACATCATGTTATAAAGTAGTTCATGATTTAGACAGAATTACTGAATAGACAGGTTTCTGTTTAGGTGAGCCTTAGATGACACAAATAAGAATATAGCCGTGCCTTGCTTGACAAATGTTACTTGTGAATGGCAAAGAAAAATAGCAGTGTTCATAAAACAGCCTATTAAAAATCAGTTTAAAAGAATATACATGAAAAGAATATACAAACCTTTTCATTTTTCTCCATTATAATGTTATTTATATCAGCCACACTCCAGAGAAAGCCCCGTGCCCTGGAACGGTTGGCCAATACAGAGTGCGTTCTGCTTTTGTTTGTTTGTTTTGCCTTATTGGTTTTGTTGTTTAGATTTTCTTCTTTTGGTTTGTTTGTTTGTTTATTTATTTATTTATTTTTGAGAAAGTGGGCTCAGGAGAAGGAGCATCGAGTTGGGTAGTTAGGAAAATAGGAGAGAGATCTAGGAAGGCGGAAGAATGAACTTAGGGCCTTATATATTATACATCCAATGCTAACTGTTGATTTCAGCCAAGGTAAGGAGAACTGGTCCAGTTTACTGATTAATAATCATTGGGATCATGAAGAGAGCGACTGAATTTCTCCTCAGGTATTTCTAAGTCTCATCAGAGAAAATAAGAAATATAACTTCAATAAACTTCATTTTGCAAGTAGGAATGGCCAGTAACATGTTTCAGTGGTATCCACAAGATGAGGCTCATCTAGACAGTGACCCCTTGTTTGTAGAACTGGTCTAATCCCACGTAAAGCTGCCTGTTTTTTCAGATATTCAAATAATGTGAGAGTTTCTTGGTCGGAGAAATTATAATCAGCACAGTTATATGCCAGTGAAGGCTTAGACAGATTCACATAGATTCACATAGAATATTCCATTTTTTGCGGGGGGAGGGCTATACAATTGCAGAAGGTTCTAGCGTAGTCAGGCAGACTTCAGTCCCCCCATATCTCATAGTAAATGGAGATGTACAAGGGGTCTGAGAAATGTACTCATGTTTTGCTCTTGCCTTATCTGGTGGTTCTAACCAATTTTCTCCCAATTCTTATCTACCAAAATATATATTAAGACAGGAAAATAAGACTATTATCGTGAACTTTGCTCCTAATTCACATAGTAGTTTAATTTGAAATAGACATAGATATTTACATCATCTAAGAGTAGACAATACACAAGTCTGCTGGTTTTGAAAAGCGATGTTAAATTAAATAAACTCCCATGGATAAAGCTACTGTTTTTATATTTTAAGGTGCATGGTGAGTGTATGGTAGTGTGCTGGTAAGTTGAGATGTACTGCTCATTTTCACCCCTATTGTTTTGCTGTTTTGTTAGTATGTGGTGGTTCTGATGGTCCTGGGAAGAGAACCTAAGGTCTCATGCATGATAGACAAGCACTCTGCCACGGAGTGACAGACAGCCTTAGCCTCTCTGCTTCTCAAACTTTTGAAAGTAGACATTAATTAGGACATTTTGATTACTCTTCCTCCCAAGAAAGGAGTTTTGTCTTTTGGTTTTTTTTTTGTTGTTGTTTCCAACAGAGTCAATTTTGGGGATTGGCCTTGAGTTTTAAATTGTTTTTGTTTGTTTGTTTCGGTTGGTTGGTTTTGTTGGTTTTGTTTGCTTGTGTTTTTTTGCATTGACCTGGCCTTGCTTTTACTCCACAAGGCCTCCCCTGAAGTCAGCAGCTGGTTTCAGGAAATCGTCTTCTCAAAGCTTGTTTTGATTTCTATAGGTAAGCAGGCAAAAGTTTGAAGCCTCAGCTGCTGCCTGGCAATTTCATTACCAAATTATCTCTCACTTATTTATTTTTTTACCTTTCATGGCTAGAGATTTTTACTTCATCCAAGTATACCCTGCTGAGTGTTTTGGGGAGACAAATACCTTCCTTAGCTCATCTCACTCAGTGTATTAGAGATAGGTCTGGTAAGGTCTAAGCTGGATTCTGTAGAGAGGAAGGTGGAAAACGCAGGTTATGTTCAGAGAACTCTGCTCTCCAGGGCCTCCTTAGCATGCATTACCCTTTTCCATCCCCAGGGAAATAAATCTCTCTTGTCAAGAAGTTGATAGTAAGGTGAGCTAAGGCAAAACTTTTCTCTTGACCTATGGATAGAAAATAAGTCATTATAAGAGAAGAAATGGAAAAGGGACTCCTAGAAGGGTGAGTAACCCCTTTTCTTCCTTGTCTATAACTCAGACAAACTTGAGTACAATCATGCCTGAAGTTTTGGTGAGAGCAATCTGTTTGGGTTATTAAATGCCATTCATAATGGCCCTTTCAAGACTAACAAAAGAATATTAAATTCTGTAGACCAAAAGAAGGAATGAATCTTGACTTTGACTTTTCTTCATATCCAGCGGTTTTGTTTCTTTTCATGCATTTCTTGATCTGCCCTTTCTGTTGCTGGACAACTAGCTATGCAGAAATAATACCATTCACACCTCTTAAGTCCCCGAAATCTAGCTTGATTTGCTTATTACGTATTAGGGGCAATATTTTGAACATCTGTGATTTTCCTTTTGTGATTCTGTTATTTAGGAGATGCCAAAATCGGCAGTAACAATGTCAACACGTTAAAGAATGATGACTTCGGCATGAGGGGTTTACGACGCGATGGGAATGCCGAGGATGCCTGGGCCACCTCACAGAACTCAAAATCCTACGGGAAAAGTATTTCCATAGAAACCGCCAATCTGAGGGAATATGCTAGATACGTACTGAGGACGATCTGCCAGCAGGTACTCATTTGATTTCAAATGACTTCTGCTTTGAATATGTACCTGTTCTTTGGGAGGCAACTGTCCACTATTTATTATTATTATTATTATTATTATTGTTGTTGTTATTATTATTATTATTATATTTAAGTAGTCCTTTTTTCCCCCCAACAATTTCAGATTTGTTAAAAGGTTGCAATAATGAAGACTTCTAGTATATCCTTTATATAGATTCACTAATTTTGGACATTTTGTATTTTTTCTTAGCAGTTATTGAAAAGTAGGTAATAGTATTGGTACCATCTTTTTTGGTTCTCTGCTTTACTTCTGAATATTTATGCTTTCATTTCTTGTCATAACCAAAGTTTAGTTAATAAAAATAATAATTTAAACTTTGGTACAATAATCTTTTTCTTATCTATAGGGGATTTTCTGATTTATTCTAGTGCTGTTAGAGTTGCATAAGGCTCTAGAGATTAACTTCACATCTTTGGATTAGGGGAGGATTCAGAGGTGAAACTGTGTTAACCACCACTGTTCGTACACAGTACTTGTTTGCTTTGCTGATGATGGTAGCTTTGATAAAGACGTCTCTAGAGTCAGGATCCACTAGAGTGTTAGGATGCTTTGTTTTCAATGAAATCACTGGGAAGATGCTTTGAGGTGATGCCAATGTTCTGATTCTCTTTACACACTCCTCTTAAGTGTCCATTATAATTCTTGTCTAAAACCAGTCTTTACCGTGATGGCTGCAAAATGTCGTGGTTTTTCTTCTTGGTTCCTTCTGTTCCTCTACAAGATCAGTTTATGTTCTATGAAGACATTGCCCTTCTTATGTGATAGTTCATTTGTATTTATTTAGTTAGTTATGTATGTGGATTATAATATATTGTCCATAGTTTCTTTAATGTCCAGCTCATTTGAGGCTGACATATTAGGAATCCCTCATCCTACCTTTTGTTATTATTGGAATATTTCTATCCTTTTAGAGAACTAGTGCCTTACTTTACCCGTCTCCCGTATTCCTTGCCTCATAGTTATCATCAGCCATTCTAAGGTGTGCCATTTCCGCCTGTTATGAGGCTGGTACTCAGAAAGCAGAGTCTGAGGGCTGAGGGATAGATCAGTGGTAATGTGTTTGCTATGCAAGCATAAAGCCTAGAGTTGAGATCTCTATAATTCATGTATGTACTTGGGGGCGGGCAGCCCACCTGCAATCCCAGCACTCAGGAAATGGAGATACAGGTTCCTGGGGGTAACTAGGCTAGGGAGAGTAACTAACTAGGTAAGCTCTGGGTTCATCTAAAAGATGCTTTCTAGGTAATACAAGGTGGACAATGATCTAAGAATATAACAGACATCAACCTCTGGCCTCTACACACATTCACACATGGACATCATCCACCATGTTCAGTGTGTATACACACATACATACAGGCATGCATGCATGCATGCACACGCACACTAAAAAAGAAAACAAGGTCTGGGTTATAAATCCCCATTGCTGTAGAGCATTCTGTTTCTAAGCTCTCCCAGTAGACAGTGTGTGTGTGTGTGTGTGTGTGTGTGTAATTATAAATTCATATTGATAATTCTAATACTAATCTAATCCTTTAAAGTTGTATTTTACATTCTCCCATTCTTATTAGTAATTACATTCTTGCAAGATAGCAGCCTTGTCCCCATACAGCACCTAACATGGTTTCAGAGTTGTTATGCATATACCACTAGGGAAAGGGGCCCTGAGAGAGCTCAGGATTGGTTTGCAGTTTCATTTCTTTGAAGTGTTTAAGATTATGCATTCAAACATTATTTGGAGAAAGAGGAAAAGGGAAAAATAAAGGAAAATATATTTTTACAGTTGTCTCATGGTGAATATGTTCCTTCTTTAAAATTAGAATCCCTTTTATTTGCTTTGTTTTGTTTGTGTTTGGTTTTGCTTTTTTTTTTTTAGGTGTCATTTTGTTTTGTTGGTCCCATCTAATGTTTGTATGATAGCATACATGCAAAAGCTCACACAAAAGTACACACAGTAACCTGTCCCCACCTGTCGCCTCTTTCCTGTCTGGCTCTGCTCAGATGACTGGCTTCCATGTTTTCTATTTATCTTTCCATACTTTCAAATATCTTTTATTTTTAAAATGCCGTTCATTATATATTTTTGTGACTTGTATTGAATGCACGATTGCTTAGATTTGTTTTGACTGTGGTCAGTTTAGTCAGCTTCACAGTTATTGATGGCAATTGTGTATCAGTCTCCAACTGTGAGCGCACAATGGCCTCACTGCACTGTGTGTGTGATTCTCTAGGTGTCTGGAGGCAGATGAGCTGGCCAGGTTTATCATCCTAAGAGGCTCTACTCCAAGCCATATAGGATGCTTCTGGCCTACCCTCCAGTGCCAGTATCCAAAACAAACAACGGAACCCCCTTAATCTGTTTATCAGTAAATAATAATGTGATACTTAGAAAAGCAGCACACTGTATCTGAGTGCCTTTGAGTTTGATTTAACGCAGCTAATATGGCACGTGGGATTATATAACTTCAATAAATAACCTGAGTTGAGCAACTGACACAGTGTAAAGGAGACGCCATTTGAAACAGATCTGGGTTCAGATTGAGTGCTGATGCTGACAGTTTCTTAATGCCATATAATAAAAGAAAAATGTAAAGAAAGATGTTAGTGTCAAAAAGAAGTAACCTAAATATTTGTACACTTTACCTGTTTAGCAGAATATATCATATAAAAATTACGAAAATTATGTAAAGCATAAAATTGCTGTCCCTAAATATTAAGTAAATGCAAACAAACAAAAACCTGGTTACAAAATAGTACCTTAGAGTAAGTCCTTATTAAAAAAAGAAATCCCAAATTTTAGCTCCCTGTCCCACAGATTTAAGTGTTTTTGGCTTTAATCCAAACCCCTCCTTCCTTATATATTTTTTTAAGATGTCAGGTGTTAAAATTTTTTTTTGAAATTTTTCCATTACCTGTCTATATAGCTCATTTGATAAGGAGTGCTTGCTGAGCATACCGGGAGCTCTGGTAGGCAGGAAGACATGGCACTAAATCAGACCTGTCATCCCAGTAGTAGATAGAGCAGAAGGATCAGTAGTTCCGGGTGGTTCTTGGCCACATAGTGATTTGGTGGCCATCCTGCAATACCCAAGACCATGTCTCAAAACAAAGAAAATAAAACAACAACAAAAGAATCAACATACATACATACATACATACATACATACATGCATACGTGTGTGTGTATATGTATGTGTGTGTGTGTGTGTATCATTTTACTCTGAGAAATGAGAATATAATCAATAGTCTGGTAGAATCAGTGTGTGGCCATCTAATTGCCGGCTTCTTTTTAGGAATGGGTAGGAGAACATTGCTTAAAAGAGCCAGAGCGACTGTGTACAGACAAAGAACTGATACTGGACCCCGTGCTTTCAAACATGCAAGCACAGAAGTTGCTGCAGCTTATCTGCTATCCTCACGGCATTAAGGAGTGCACAGAGGGGGACAACCTGCAAAGACAGCACATTAAGCGCATTCTTCAGGTAAGTGGTCCATTCCAGAGATGCTGGTCAGACCATTCATCACAGTGTGGTTCTAGAAAGAACTGTTTTGTTACTGTGGTTGTTTCTGACCTCGAATTTAATTCTGACTTCTGTTTCCTTCTGTCATTCTCTTTGTGGTGACATTGACATCACTGGCTAGTCAGTAGGCACAGTCAGTAGCAAATGGCATGTATTGGTATTTTAAGTTAGTGGTGTATTTACTTGAGACATAATATTCATGATAGATCAATTTTAAGTGTATTATGTAAGAGATGCATCATTTTGGAATGAGATTGGCTAATTGGTAAATGGATTCCAAGAGAAGCCATACTTCTCTAGTTTCTACTTCTTGGCTGGTTGGGGAATCTATTTTGATGCTTGAATCTACTTTGTTGTGTGTGTTTATTTTTATTTTTATCAGGTATGAGATTGGAAGTTTTTAATGCATGTAAATTTCCTCTCTGGGTATGAGTATTACTGTAAGGCTATGTTAGCATACATTCAGTATTCTTAATGTTATAATTCTTTGAATTTTTTCCAGAATCTTGAGCAGTGGACGTTGAGACAGTCCTGGCTAGAGCTTCAGCTCATGATCAAGCAGTGCTTAAAGGACCCTGTGAGTATATATTGAAAGCACGCATGTGAATTGAATAAAAAAAAAGCAAATCATTGGTGTTTGAGAATCAAGGAGTGCATAGGCAAGTTGGCTTTCTTTTTCCTGACACTAGAGCTCTGGTTCTGTGGCCGAAATGAATAATTTACTGGACAATATCGCAAAGGCAACAATAGAAGTGTTCCAGCAATCTGCAGACCTAAATAACAATGCCTCCAATTCTGGTATGAGCCTCTTCAACCCAAATGCTATTGGAAATGTTGATCCAAGTAGCACAAGACAGAATGGAATAAAGACATTCTTAAGGTATTACTTTATAGTTTTGTTGGCCCACCAATAATGTTTCATATGTCACAGTAATCTTGATTAGCATAATGCATTTTTATTAAGCTTCAGGAAATTTAATGGAAATAATAACTTAAAAGGGACAGTTCCTGTTATTCAGCCAGTTAGGAGGGAAAAGAGGGGTGAGTGATGTCTTGGCACATTAGGTATTTTGTAGATCCAGATACTTCAGTGACACAGATGGACTTAAGTTTGATACATAGTATCACTGTCTTTAGGTCTTTCATTAAATATAACACACTATGTGTCTTTAGTGACAGTTTTGTACAAATACAGTAATTTGCATTCATGGTAGAACTTGGTAGGCTTTTGAAATCATAAAGTAATCATTTTCATCATGAAAGACAGATTGGTCTGCATATCATCATTTTGGTAAAAGAGTGTAAATAGTGAGTTTTAGAATTTAAAGGTTGCTTATTTCTTAGCTTGAACACAATACCATTGAATATCATCACCATGTCTGACAAGTATAGTGTTCATAGAGAGAACACAGCGTGGTTCATGGTCAGAAAGGCAGGATCCACGAGTCACTGAAAACAGTTTACTATGCAAAAATGCCTTTCCAGAACAGCACCTTTTATTCCTCAACAGATGTGGGTATAAAGCAGATGGGTCTTTGGCAAAAGGAGAAAGTGCAGACATGAAATGAGAAGTCTGTGTCTTACGCACCAGTGGTTTACTGTGGGGTGTCTGCATTGGCTGTGAGATCAGAGACAGCTGCTTTCTCAGGTGTAACGCCTGTTTCTGATTTTAGTTCCTCTGAACGCAGGGGTGTGTGGCTGGTGGCCCCCCTCATCGCCAGGCTGCCAACGTCTGTGCAGGGGAGAGTGTTGAAAGCTGCTGGTGAAGAGCTGGAGAAGGGACAGCACCTGGGTTCGTCTTCAAAGAAGGAGCGAGACAGGCAGAAGCAGAAAAGGTAGGCTGGCATCTGAAGGACCTGGAGGAAGCCTAGACGCCTACATCACAGTCCCATCTCAGCCAGCACCACAGCCACAGCGGTGGGGCTTGTAGTACAACAGCAAACTCTCTGTTTAGCAAGGATCTGTATAGGGCACCGAGTCCCATCCCGGCCTGTGTATCCAAATCACTGCAAAGCTATTGAAATGCACAGGATTGTTGTTAACTCTGACCTACTAGATCTTGAAATCATTACTAATTTTCTAAATTTAGGAACCTTGTTGTAGATTCTTGATTAAAACTAGTCATAACAACTGCCAAAACTATTTCATTTATTCCATGCCCAAGAAAAGGTTTCACATAATTGCTTTTGAAAATAGATCATCTTATTGAGGATGAATACTATAAATACTATAAATTTAATGTCCAAGAATTTTTAGAGAGAAAAGTCATAATTTCTTCATCCTATAAACTTAAAGATAGAATCAATAATACTGCCACAACTGACTGTTCTTTATTGCCTACCTACACAGCTCCTGATTCAGACATTTTGGCCTAGATCTATTCTTTAGGAAAATTTTCTTTTTACTATATCAATCAGTTTTCCCATTTTTCTCTAATGGAAGATGCCTTGCTAACATGAAAATTTTAAAAGGAATTTTGTCCCCTTTCCAATGGAGGCCATGGGCTGTGTCAGAGCCTGGCACATGATGTTTCTAGCAGCATCTTGCTTTTTAGAGGCCTCAGATCTTGTTGTATTCCTTCCCTAACTTCACCAAGACTCTGCTATTGACCTTTGAGAAATATACAGCAAAGAACCACAGGCCTCCAAAGTAGTCCAGGTGCACAGAGAGATTCACTTCTTGAAGAAGAATTTTCTCTGAGCAATTTCTCCGATATTTTTTGTTTGTTCTTTGTTTTGTTTTTCTCTGCATACATTTATATTCTTTGTCCTATATATTTAAAATTTTCCATAGTAACATAAAGCAAGTTCATCACATACAGTTTCCATTGCTTTGGGAATACTTTCCAGAGCAAGAGTATTGTCATTCACAAGCTTTACCAGTGGTTTTTAATCTTGCAAATACAGAAAGTGTTTGCACTTCCTAAGTGTTCTCTGGTGCTTTACCACCCTGTCCTTTATCTAGTAATAAATAAACAAGAGTCTACTGGAAGGACCAGTTGTTGCAACAGGTGCAAGCCATTCTTTCTAACTAGATCTATTAATACTTCCTTTGTAGTATGTCTCTTTTGAGTCAGCAACCTTTCCTCTCCTTGGTCCTTACCTGCCTTAAGGGGCAAGATGAGCAGCGGGAAGGCCTCCTAACATCTCTGCAGAATCAAGTGAATCAGGTAAAGTACGGGAAATTAAACTAGGTTCCCTTTTATGATTTCATGATAATGTCATAATATGACATTAGGTTAATGTTCTGTCGCTGAGATGCTAAGAAACACAATCCACGTCCCATTCTGCCTAGCATCATGGTCACCGGAAGGCTAGCAACACTTATAATAATTATGCATTGACAGATATGTGAAGACTATAAAAGTAAGTTGTTGCACACTGCTTAGCAGCCAGCTTGCTGATGGAAAGATGTTAGATTGGTGTCGTGGGACGGATTATCCTGGCACAAAACCAGGTGAACTCCGCCTGGTGGCATTAAATGAGAGTTGATGACAGGCACAAGGTTACCAGGCTTACTCGGTTGTCTTTGTCGTCATACCCACACATTGGACAGGTCTTTTCTCTGTCTAGCTTCCAGAGTGAACCATTTAAATATAAAGCACTCATGTTTCTCCTCATCCCTAGACTACAAATTCCAGGGCTGAACTAATAGAGCCACTCCTGATTGGGCATTTGCTGTCTCTTCCAGTGGGTTTATCCTTTTGTTCAAGCCTCACTGGGCTGGGCCAGCATTCTGGTCTAGGTGCCTGACTGAGTGAGCACTTCCTTCCTTTGTTGCCAGGAAGGATCACTGTTAGATGTTAAACAGACCTGCACCCGCCCTTTCTGCAGGTCTCTGTTCACCTTGCCTCCCTTTGCCCTTGTAGTAGTCATATCTGTTTGGCTTTTTTTCCCGTGTGTGTGTGTGTGTGTGTGTGTGTGTGTAATTAGGTAAGACTCTCTTCTTCCAGCTATCCAGGAAATTACAAAATAACTAGGATTTTGTCTGTCTGGAAGAAGAGGAAGATAAAAAATAAAAATAAATATTTTAACTTTGTTAATGTTAAAGCTAAGAAGTTTTAGCTGTCACTGTAAAACTTAATTTTAATCATGTAAAAGTCATTGTAGCAAAGAGCAAACGGATTTCTGTTGTTTTTCTCTCTTTGTTCCCAATCTTAGATTTTAAGTAACTGGAGGGAAGAAAGATACCAAGACGATACGAAAGCCCGCCAGATGATGCATGAGGCTTTGCAGCTTCGCTTGAATCTGGTAAGGACCGTGGCACGCATTTCTCTCACACCTCTCTCTATGTGAAAGTAATACCAGGTTTCAACTTCTTCTGTGGACAGAATCTGCCCGAGGAGTGCAGCCTTCCTCTTTCTAACTCTGTACTTACTTCCTTTTCTCTTAAACCTTGTGTTTCCTTAGCTGCCGTCCTTCCTGTCTGGGCTGAGTTCTAGACAGTAGTGTTTTAAGGACCCATTTGTGTTTTCCACCGAGGAGGCTCCATCTGGCAGATCTCTCCTTCTTGTTGTGCAGTGCTAAGGGGAGGTCCGACAAACCTTTAATACGAATGGTGGCTTTCACTGTGTTTTATTTTACAACCATAAAAATCTGTCAGCTCTAATTATCCACAGACAGACATTCTGTCAAATTGATCAGATAAAGACAATTCTCACAAGAATATTTTATAGAAATCTGAAAGTTCTCAAATGTGTTTTGTGTCCCCTTAAAATTTCTCTTAACAAACCCGAAATCCGCCCTGGGCGATTGCTTTTCTGGCTTTTGGCACACTGACCTCTCAGGGCAGTTGCTCACCTGGCCTTCAGCACTCTGACCTCCTCACAGGAGCTGGCAGGCCTGATACAATACCTTCTTCTCATCCTTCCTTCCACGTTAAAGACCATTTCCAGGGGTATTAGACACAATAATAATCGAATATCACACAATTGCCCGTTATAAGACAGAGTTTTGATGCTACTCAGGTTTAACTGCAGTTATGTCTAAAACTAAGTACCATGAGAGACTGATAAGAAAAGAAAGCTAATTTTGTGAATATACACATTCAAGTGTTATTCTTTTGGTAAGTTTTGAATGCCTGTACTCTGTGGAAAGAACCATAAAGAGTGATAACCGCATAGCTAGAAGAGACAGTTGTAGGATAATCCAGAGTGGGACTAGCAAGAACCAGTTCTTAACATCTCTTCTGTTTTAATAAATCCACATTTGGGCACATATGGTAAGAGAGGGGTAGTGTTTTCACCTAGAGATACAAATTCTTTATTGTACTTTGTATACTAGGTAGGAGGAATGTTTGATACGGTACAGCGGAGCACGCAGGGGACCACCGACTGGGCCCTCCTACTCCTCCAGATAATTACTTCGGGAACTGTTGACATGCACACTAACAAGTATGTTGGGTTTTTTGTTTTGTTTTGTTTTTATCATTTTATACCTTTTTTTTTCTGCATGCACACATGGTATAAGTTGATACACTGACAGTAAATTCTGCCACTTACTGATTTAGCTGTCATTAAAAATTTAGCACTTTCAGTAGAAATGCTTAGATAATTATGTGTATCCTGGTTTTGTTTTTAAGAGTAAGATGGGTTTTTCTTTCCTCTCAGTGAATTATTCACGACGGTTCTTGACATGCTGGCCGTGTTAATCAATGGGACATTGGCTTCTGACCTCTCAAATGCTTCCCCCGGGGGATCAGAAGAGAACAAACGTGCATACATGAATTTAGTAAAGAAACTGAAAGTAAGCTTGTGATCAGCCTCTGTCCTGAAGTCAAGTTGTTTATGGATTATCGTCTGATTTCCTGCTCATTAATTTACATGTGTAGCCAATTCAACAGATTGTGATTATTTATTAGCTTACCTAGGCTGTCAGTCCTTAAAAATTACAAGTGCGACATCTGAACGATTTTTCTCTGAAAAAGTGTACTCAAATATAATGTGTTTTAATTTTTAAGGCTTTTAAAAATGCATTATCAGATATCTAACCAAAACTCCAGTGTCAGATTTCAGTTAAACCCATGCTTGAATTTGCAAATGCAAGTGGGAAAAAAAGAGCTCTGCATTGAATTTGTAAACCCACTAGCGGTCCTAGATATGAACGGCAAATAGACATTGCAAATACATAATCTGTAGACTTTATAGTAAAAGAGCTGATGGTTACCTTGCAGTATGACCCTGGATACGGGAAAGTGTCCGTTCGGCAGCTCCTGCTGTGTGACAGCAAATGACACTGGCGTTTTGTCATTTCAGCACTCTGATGTGTCATGGAGAACAAGACTGCCTTTGTGTGCACCCTTACTTTCTACTTGAATAGAAGAAATGAAACATTTCACCAGTCCAATTTGCAGCTGTTCCATAGACTGCACTAAGGACTGAATACACACTAGATCTAAAAAAAAGGAAATGTGTCACTGGGGAACTTCCTTCTTGTTAGCTTTTGCTTCATTGTAAAGTCAGAATTTTTGCCTCACTTCTCTCTTGCTTTTACATTTTTTTTCCTTTTTCTTCTAGAAAGAACTAGGAGACAAGAGGTCAGAAAGCATTGACAAAGTTCGACAGTTGCTGCCTTTGCCAAAGCAGACTTGCGATGTCATCACGTGTGAACCCATGGGTTCTTTGATTGATACAAAGGGAAACAAAATTGCTGGATTTGACTCTATTGATAAAAAACAGGCAAGAGTAAATGTTTTCTTCTTCATATATAAATATATCTAGTTACAGAAGCCAAGTGACTTTTCTTAATTTTCAGTGTTATATTTTTGGTCATCAAAGCACAATAACTATTACAAAAGAGCCATTATCTTTGAAGATCTCCATTTAAAATGCTTATCTGAACTTAAGGAAATTTCTAGATTCTACCAGAAAGGTTAAGTAACAGCTTAGCATAAGAAATAAAAGTAAAAGAATTACTTTACATCAGGATAGGAAACAAAATATGTTTATATAAGAAAATGTGTGTTGTTAAGAATTTTCAAGTGCTACATGAGCAGTATTAAGTAAACCTTGTGTTACAATACTACAAATTCTCAACGAAGCAGTATTAGATGGGCATTTTCTTTATAAGACAGTTTTGAAGGTTCTTTAAAATAACAGAACGCACTGAGTAGCCATTGGCACTGCAGCAACAGAGATGGTGGAGGGAATCCCTGTCCTTAGGAAGTAGATGCACTTTCAAATGCAATGGGATATGTAAGTCATGGTCCAGAGAGGATTAGGAGGCACTGATGGGCAACCATTTAAGTCACACAGGGAGAGGTAGTCAGAACAGGGTTCCTACAATAGTGGACACACAGACCATTCTGATGGACTAAGAGTTATACAGAAAAGTATAGGTCAGGTGGGGAAATTTTAAGGAAAGGCAAGAAAGAAAGAAGGTGACTGGTAAGAGGAAAAGCCATGCCCCCAGAATTAATAGTTAGTCCAAATGCCATAGCAGCCTGGCCATGGAATTGAAAATCCAGAAATCAGAGTCAGGGTGACTTGGGCTTCTAGCAGAAGGCATCCAGGATCCATTTAGATGTGAATTCTACTCAGGAGGATGATTTCATCACATGGCAGACAGCACGGGGTGGTGACATTACCAGTAGAGTTAGAAGAAGTCACACTTAAAGAGGAAGACAGACAGACACGAACAGATATGGTCACATCCGGGGGGGGGCGCGAAGTTACCTTGGTTGTTTTTGAGGAGAAATGTCTTTGAATTGGTATACTTGAGAAGTTACCAAAAATGTCATCCATTAGTATTATAAATAAAAGCATTCTATTTTTCAGAAACAAAATTGAATTCCTTACTGGGATCCAGTAAAGATAACCTTGGAATTGAAAGACTTAATTTGTATTGTACCTGTTTCTGTAATTAGGTTCTTTCAAAACATTTTATTCAGAGAAAGCCGCGTACGTGTACATGAAACACATACTAAATTGAATCAATATAGATTAGATTGAAGTGAATATGAGTCCAATCAGAGGCAGACTACATATTGACTTTTAAAGCTTGTATAATACTAAAAATAATGAATTCCTGAGATGGTTATGATTTAGTATTATAACACCAATGTTACAGGACACTTGAGAAATTTTATTTTCTACAACATACTTGAATGAGAACATCATTTGAGACTAAAATATTATAGACTACCTTTAGATGCCTCACGGGAGTGTCAGGGGCTACAGAGCTCTGGAGAACTGAACGTCCAGAGTTCTGACCCCCAGTTCATACGGCTTAAATGGGTGTTCCTGTCTGCTGAGTTCCCTGAGCCTATTCCAACGGCATGCTTGCAAGCTTGTCCTGTGAGTTGGGCACAGGCCAGGTTGTGTTGTCACAGATCATTCTTTTCCCACAGGGTCTTCAGGTCTCTACGAAGCAGAAAGTGTCCCCATGGGACCTGTTCGAGGGTCAGAAGAACCCAGCTCCTCTGTCCTGGGCCTGGTTTGGCACTGTCCGTGTAGACCGGAAGGTGATCAAATATGAGGAGCAGCACCACTTCCTCCTGTACCACACACACACCATGCCCAAGCCCCGAAGCTACTACCTCGAGCCACTGCCCCTACCTCCTGAGGAGGAAGAGGAAGAACCCACGTCTCCAGTTTCTCAGGAACCAGAAAGGAAATCAGCTGAGCTGTCAGATCAAGGAAAAACTACAGCTGATGAAGAGAAGAAGACAAAGGGAAGGAAGCGTAAGACAAAATCAAGCTCACGCATTGATGTGAGTGGGGGATGTAAGGAAAAGGTTGGGTCGTGGGCACCTAGGATGGGATTCAACCATGGCCATACTGTACACCTAGAAACGTTACAAAGAATAGTACCAGCTTTCTTACATAGAGTTTCCTAACAAGCGTCTGTACTAACAAATGAAGTCTCATGGGTAACAGATAGCTTCTCATTTTCCACTGACCACTTTTTTTTGGGGGGGGGGTGTGTGTGGGGGAATGTGGGATTTGTTTCTATATAGCCCTAGTTGCCCTGGAACTTCTTTGTAGACCAGGCTAGCCTCAACTCAATAATCTGCCTACTTCTATCTCCCATGATTAGGACTAAAGGCATGAGGCACCACACCTGATTCACTCTATACTTTTAATAACTATTTAACTACAAACTTCAGTAATGATTAATATTGAATTAATAAGCCTTATAATTTCCCTGAGTTTGAAACTTTTTAATATGATTCTACTTTCTTAAACACCTTTATTAAAAAGTATGTCTAAATATCTTATTTTGAATGATTCATATTTGCAGTGAATTAACATTTTAAAGTTCCTTCTACTTTTCTCTGAATGAATTGGTATCTGATTTTACCCAGCAGAGTGGTCCTGAGATTTCATTCTTTTCTACTGTATCTTTACCCCCTGTTATTCTTTAACCTATTTTCAGATCTTATAAAGAAGATAAAATAAACCTAGTATAAAATCATCTCACACTTTTTCCCCTACTTTTTAAACACCTGATACCTATAAAATGATAATTCAGAAATTATTTTATAGTATATGAGATGCATTATTTAAAATTGCTTTCTTACTTGAAATTACTCGGGTTTACTTCAGAGAAAAGTTCAGAACATTTTCTAGAGAATGCAAGAATGTTCTTGATTGGCAGAGAGGAAGTACTTTAGAGTTCATGAGAAGGCACTCGAGTTCATGAGCAGTTGTTGCAGTCACCTGTGTCAACACTGAATCGTGCTTCCTCTTGGATGATAGCTTGGTGATTAATACTTTAAGAGATGGCTGCTGTCACTTTCAGATGCCACTTGAGTACCAGTGCCTTCTCTCAAACCTGGGACTCCCTGGTCCACCAAGCCACATGGCTGAGGGTGGCTTTTCGTATACAAAAGCCTTACCTAAATATATTCACAATCCTCCTCCTGAAGTTACCTCTTCCCAGTCAGATTTCATCCTTTTGTAAAATCAAAGGATACTGGGATTTTCATTTTCCTTCATCCTCTAGGGGTATTGTTAGAGAACAGATGGATTATGAGAGAATTGAGACTTTCTAGTGTGATCTTTAGGTTCTGTCTCTTCTATGAGGAGGAGAAGGCATGGGCACTTGGGGAATGGCTTTTTTGAGTGGTGCCTTAAAAACCGTGGGTAAGACACTATCAAGGCCCGATATGATAGCACCTATAGGCTTTTCTTACTCAGTTCTTAATCCTAACCCGTGGTGGTAAGGCCTTCCAAGATGAGGCCAGCAGGAGACTCTGCAGCTGTTGTCTTCTTTCAGTTACAGCCATTTTTCAGTGTTAGTATTAGATAATTCACTTGGCTATTATTATTATTATTATTATTATTATTATTATTATTATTATCATTTATGTCTGCTGTAAGAAACATACTTTTTTCTTTCTTTCTTTTTTGGTGATTGTGGTAGGAAGATGGTAGCATAGTTTGAACTTAGGGCCTTATATGTGTTAGGTGACTATTATTGAGCTAAGTATGTTTTAAATCAAAGAAAAAAATTAATTTGAGCATTTTTAAGGAAATGGGTCACCATTTATATTCTCTCCCCTTTCACACAGAAAAATATAGCCTTGAGTTCTGGAATGGGATCATCTCACGTAACTGAACAGGAAGAACTTACATTGATTAACCATGTGTGGCATATTCAAGTCAATTTGTTTTTTACTATTTCTGTTGAAGGAGTATCAACAGACCAACATATACCGAGTGCCTCCTAATTACTCCCCCATGTCCTCCCAAATGCTGCATCACCCGCAGCCTGCGCTGTGGGGTTACAACCTGGTGAGCCAGCCTCAGCAGCCCAGCTTCTTCCTTCAGAATCAGTCTCTGAATCCAGGTGGGTATGAGACAGGTAACTCTGTGAGACCGTTCTGAGCAGCATCTCGAGGTTCTCCTTGCTTATAACCTTTATCCTCTACAGGAGGAGAATTTCTATACTCTGGTACTCAGTTCACATTCTCATAACCCACACCCCTAACAATTTGTTTTTCTTCCTCTGAACTAAGAAAAGGCTGAAGCTAGACCCAGTAGCTTGCTTGTGTTGTCCCGGCTACTACAGTAGAGGATGAGACAGGAAAATCACTGAGCATTGTCAACATAACAAGAGCTTGTCTCCTTAAGTGATGTTCATAAGTAACTGAAATTACATATGTGGATTATAGAATTTGTTAGAAGGAGATTGTGTTGCCTAAAGTCTGAGCCACCAGATATAAAGTTGATAAGTTTCATGTTTATAAAACGCACATTTTTTTATTGGCTATAATTCCCACTTGTGTTTTAAAAGATCAGACAAGTATTGTATGTATCTTCCCCCTCTTACATTGCAAATTTGAAAATTAAATCATGAAGCAGCTCAGAAGTTTGGTTTGGCAAGTAGGTTTACATACTAACACAGAAAACTACCACATCCATAGTAATTATTCCTGATTATTGTTTGGTTCAAGTCTCAAGTACATCTTACAATCCAAATGAATATTTTCCTAGATAGAAATATTTGCTAATTAGAAATTAGTTTAATGGGAAAATGTTTTTAAAGGATGAAAAAAATTAATTTTATGCACATGCATATGTGCACATATAACTATGTTCATAACTTTTACCTATATGTACATGCAAGTGCTTTTACATTTAATGAAAAATATGTTTATAGCCTTTATACCATGCTCACACAGTAGGCAGGTTCAATAAATGAGCTGAGCATTTCCTAGGTTCTTGTCCTTGTACTTGATGCTTTCTGAACCTACAGGTTCTCCCATTCACAGAGTTTATCACCTACCTCCAAAGGGTTTGTTCTCATACTACTTTCACATTGAGGTCCAACCTCGCCCACTGCTCTGTTCAAAGTTGTAATATCTATTCCCCTCCTGGTCTCTGTGTTTCTCTCCCCTTCTGTCTGTTGTATAGCACCAGTAGCTTGAATGGCTTCCTTGGTCACTTATCTTCATACTCCAGACTGTAAGCTCTATGAAGATAGGTACTTTTGCTCTTGTGTTCACAATGATGTCCTTACAAGTTAAAAACATTGACCCAGTCTTAAAAATAAATGTTGGCTGCATATGGTGATGCATGCCTGTAAGTATTCAGGGGGCTGAGGCAGAAGAGCACCTGAGTTCAGGACTTTTGAGGCTGTCTAAACTGACAGCTGGTGGGTCCTTTTATCCACAGCACACACCTTGGGCACCTGGCAGCAGCAGGTAATGACTCAAATAATTGCTAGGTCCCTGAGAGCAGGTCAGATGATTTGCCTATATATTAAGAGGGTTTGCATTAACCCTAGGATTAAGGGTCCTGAGTTTTTGAAGTCTAACATGGAATACTGGCCAAAGGCTGGGGAGAGAAAAGTTTCAAGTAATGGTGGGGGGCACTTGCCAGGAGCATCTTGTTCCCTGACACAGCCGGAAGAGACAGAGCAATCACATTCGTTGGACTGGTTTATATCAGCTATCAGCAAGTCTGGCGCTTACCAGTTCTGCAAGACCACCTGGGCTGGTGTGATACCACCTATCTTGGAGCACTTTGCAGGTCTCATTTGATTCCTAGATGGTGTCTGTCTGTTGAATGGAAATCTTCTTCATACAGATACAGACTATGGATAGGAGGTAAAGTTAAGAAACTTAGGGAGAAAAACCTTTATGGTGGTTATACACTTAAAACTTCCAGGCCTGTGGTCCTTGTAGTCAGGGTAATGGTCAAAAGAAGTCTGAAGTCCAGGGGAAGGAAAGGGCCCACTTTCAGGGATAGGTAGCTGTTGACTGGCAGGAGTTCTTATCTAGAGTCCATTTGATCTGTAACAGGTGGGTCTCAGTCAGGAATCCCTGGAGCTCACATAAAATTATTAAAAGGTTGCAAAAAGAGATGAAAGTTAAAATATGTTAGTATTACCACTGTTTGTAATCTGTACTGAAATCCTGTTTGTAGAAAAAGCAGCAGCTAACAAGTATCTATAAACAGCTGGAGTAGACTCATGCTTTTGAGCCATAGCAAAAGCTTGTGTAGCTAGAAGAATGGTTCTGGTTAAAAGCATGAACACTCAACTCTGTCCAGAGTGATGTGATATATGTATGTATGTAGGTGTGTGTGTGTGTGTATGTAAAATATATATATATATATATATATGTGTGTGTGTGTGTGTATACATATATATATCATACACATATATATATAATAGATGATATATATATAATACATATGATATATCATAGATAGATCATAGATAGAAAGATAGATAGATAGATAGATAGATAGATAGATAGATAGATATAATGGCAAATGATAGAGATAATTATAGCACAGTGGGAGATAGTTTTAGTCTCTATTTAGAAAAAAATAAAGGAAATTTAAATTTTGAGCCCATGACTATGATAACAGTAGCCAGTGCTGTACCAAGGCTAGATTAATTGTTTATCTGAGTTCCTCTGATTAATATGTTAAAACTCTGAACTTTTGAAGTCTTAACATCAGATATCATCTTTAAGTCTCCTGTTTCACATACCTTAAATCATTTCCTCATACCTCTTCAACCTGCATTTATATATCTTAAACCACTTCCTTAGACTCTCACAGTTTATATTTACATACCTCAGATCACTTCCTTAGACATTCACAACTTTCACCCACGTATCTAAAATCACTTCCTAGACCCACACAGCTTGTATTTACCTACCTCAAATTACTTCCTTAGACCCTTACAATTTACATAAACTTTAAACCTTTTTTTCCCCCATCAAATCATTTACCATGAAACCCAGGGGGTTGATTACTGAGAGCAATCATTGAAAAGCAAGTTCTTTTTGTAAAAAGGGAAAGTAGTAAAAAGTAGATTTTTAATTAGTAATAGTAGTATGATAGTTGGAGTTTATCTTTACATTGAAGTTTGTTTTTTGAGCCTCTCTTGTTTTACTGTGTAGCCTGAAAGGGAGGTAAATCTGGCTGTGAGTCTACCTTTCTCAGCAGGAAACCTAGTCACTCTGGTAAAGCAAGACCTGATTTTTTTTTTTTTTTTTTGGTTTTTCGAGACAGGGTTTCTCTGTGTAGCCTTGGCTGTCCTGGAACTCACTCTGTAGACCAGGCTGGCCTCGAACTCAGAAATCCTCCTGCCTCTGCCTCCCAAGTGCTGGGATTAAAGGTGTGCGCCACCACCGCCCGGCAAGACCTGATTTTTAACATCTGAAACAGATTGACCAGTGACAGTCTGCTGCAGACTTTCAGGAGGGCGGAACTCACTAAAAAGAAGGCTTTCTGCTGATAAACTGATGAAACTCAAGCTAGCCTTCAACACCATCCAGGATCTGAGAAGGGTAAATTTGAGCAGGAATATAATCTGTAAATGGCCTCTGTATTGGTTAAAATGACAGAGACTAGCTGGACAGCCAGCCTGGGCTTGTCCATGGTGATCTCTGTGACTTTCTTGGTGGCAAAGGTCCTCAGTCTTTGACTATCACACAGGACAACATTAAGTCTTCAACTACCAGACCCAGAATATTTGAGAGATTTTCTTGTGGAGAATGAACCTGGGAAAACTGACCTGCCTTGGTGAAGTTGAGTAGAGCAGTCAGCCAACTGTGTCCCCAGGTTGGGAAGGGTCCTGGTTGCAAGCAAGGCATCGAGCAGTTCTTTGCCCAGTAGTCATTGTTACCACGATCCAATTAGAGCTCATTGCTAACCATCTTCTTTGGACACATACTTGTAATCTGTGTATATCAATATAAATGATTTAAGAAAATAGGAAATATTAAGTACTAATTTTAAAGTAGTACTCTATAGACGGTAAGGAAAAAAAATCACTTAGTAGACATGCACAGAATATTTTAGACAGATTTGTGACATTTTGGTTTTTGGTTGGCTCAGAAGTTCAAGGTTATAGAAAACTTAAGAAAAGTAAAAGAAAGTAGACTGCAGTCTGGTTTCCAGGTTTCCTTTTTTTATGTAAGGAGTGCACTGTCCTTGGTTTAGTACTGTGGATTGCTAGTAGCATTTCATATCTTGCTGCAGTCAAGTTACGTAGACATAGTTACTCAGTTACTATTATGCCTCTGAATGACCGAGGCTCATACTGTTAACTGTGGTGCTGAGTTTGAAGGATGCCTCCCAAGCAAGTGCCTATAAGATGCTTTTCTGTCATACACACTGCTTTTTTTTTTTAAGAAAGAAGTAAAGAAGCATCTTTTGTGAGATATGTGCTTAGACTTTTTCTCATTTGTATGTATCAAGGAAGATTATGATTTCTGAGGGAAGGATTGTCATTTACTATAAAGCTTCCAGTTCTAGAAATAAGTTTTTCTAATTCATAAAAATTCAAATTGCGGATGCAGAATCTTTAGGATCTTTTTTTTAGTCTCTTGAGCATCCATGATCAAAGAAATGTTTGTAGAATTTGAAGTGTTCAAGTATTTAAAGTCTTTAAAGTGCTTTCATTTTTCTATTTTATGAAATAGGCATTTTCTTTATTTTTAATATAGTCTGATTAAAGTAAAATTACATGACTTTCCCTTCCTTTTCCTCGCTCCATCTCTCCCATGTTCTCCTGCCTCTGACACCTCCTAGCCCATGTCACCCACACTTCTCAATTGATGGCCCCTTTTCTGTGATTATTATTGTTCCACATCCTTACAGCACAGATACAAGCACAGCATGCCAAGTCCATCTTCGTTGTTTGTGTATATGATTTCAGGGCCAACCATTTTATAATGGATAGCTAATTAGGGGCTGCAATCCTGGGAAAGTGTCCTTCTTCCTCCCTTCCCCTCTCACAGCCATGCCTTGCCTGTAATTCTTGTGGATTCCACGAGGTATTCCCCAATTCTGTATGTGAACATGCTTGTTGACGTTGTCATTGTTCTAGGAGATACTATCTCAGGTCAGATTTCCCGATACTCTGGCTGTTCCGATCCTTCCTCTCACTCTTCCATGATGTTCCCTGAGCCTTAGGTTCAGGAATTGCATTGGAGTTGTATCTGCTGGGGCTGGGCTCCCACAGTCTATTAATGTCTTGCATTGTGTTCAGTGATATTTTTTCTGTGATGTCTCTTTTTGATGAGTCTTTTTGAAAGGCTTCTTTCATGAAGGGTAATAACACTTGTCTCTGTGTGTAAGGAAATGATTTAGAATGTAGTAAGGATGTATACTGACCTAGTAAGTTGCTGGTAATAGGTTCTTTTCTGAGATCCACTGATAGTTGGCTAGATTTATCAAACCTTAAATCCCATAGCTGTTGATAACCACCAAGATACAAACACCACTATTGTACCTTTCTGGTTATCTTGCCACGGTGGTCACTATTGTGGTTAGTAGTATTTTCTGGTGCTATGGAAGTTAGATCACAGGAAGGGGGAAGATTTTATGTTACATCCAGGTTGAATCCTCAGAAGTCTATGTTCTAAGTCTTCTGCCCTTGAGAGGTAACCAGGGCCAATAACAATGGCTTATTTGGTTTGAAGTCATTTGGACTACCTTATCCAACAAGTTGGAGATTTTTTTTTGTACCTGGTATTGAGGTATTTGTTAGAGTCTATGGTTCTTGTGGGGAGCATTGCCAACCTAACTGACATAATGTAAGTGATAAGTTATTTCTCCACTGGTGAAATAAGCCAATTCAAACCAGGTTAGGTTACGGTAAATGTAGGTTTATTGGGAAGCTGCTCTTGGGCAGGGGTATTCACTGATCCCAAGGAAGAAGGACAGGGAATTCTCCATGGGAAGGGAGAGAGAGGAGAGGAGGAAGAGAGAAAGAGAAAGATCATGCATGTAGTGAGAGAAGGATAGAGAGTGAGACCAAAATATCTGGATTATATAGGGAAGAACCTCTTGGGGGAAGGGAAACCTAGCCTCTGGGCTGGAAAGTTCATTGTTCGGGGTAGGGTGTGCCAGGTAGGGACTGAGGGATGCTGGGAGAACCTGGAGGCCAGGTCTGCTTTGATACGTGAAATATGCACCTCAGTCTCTTGTCCCAGGGTCTAAAACCAAACATCAAGTTATGTGTGTGCATATGCATATATACATGTACAAGTAAGTATTATATATGATTTTAGGTAAAAATTATAAACTAGCATGCCTCCTTGAGACTTTATCAAAGAACCTCAGTGCTATTGGACCCTTCTTCATCTCCCTTCTCCAATTAGAGGCTCTTTCCTGGCTTATGAAACTTTGCAAAATACAAAGGAACACATTCCTGAGTGGTGAGCATGGCTTTGGACCTACACGACCGACGTTTTGTGCTGATCTGTTTTGTTTCAGGCATTGCATTTTATCCACTGAAGTGCAGCCTCCATCCAGCAGTTGTGAAGTATTGTTGTTTATGCACACCATTGCCTGTTATCCAGTGGACATTAGGCAGCTCTAAGCAGAATACTAATGCTTGGAGCCAGTAGGGCAGTATCTCATTCTCTGTCTTGCTCATAAAGTAAGAAAGGTGAATTTTCTGTGTCGTCATAAAAGCCCTTCCTTTTGGTTGCTTTTACAGGTGGCTCCAGACTGGACCCTGCCGGCTCCTTTGTCCCGACCAATACCAAGCAAGCTTTGTCCAACATGCTGCAGAGACGCTCAGGCGCCATGCTGCAGCCACCCTCTCTTCATGCAGTCACGTCTCAGCAGCAACTGCTACAGATGAAGCTCCTGCAGCAGCAGCAACAGCAGCAGCAGCAGCAACAGCAGCAGCAGCAACAGCGGCTTCTCAGGCAGTCCCAGACTCGACCTTTCCAACAGGTCTGTTCAGAACCAGCCTTGGCATGCTCCTTACATGGTCCCCTCCTCTAGCTAGGAATGAGTTTGGGGTGTGGTGCATAATCTTGTTATGTGCAAATCTCCGTACATGTGTGGTCAGAGGGATATGCCCTTTATATAGGTTTGTGAATATTCTTCCTCTTTTGTATTTCATTATTGACCTTGAGAGGAAGACCAAAGTGCTAAGGACTCTCAATCATTCAGATGTTGGCCTCTTCCTTTGAGACCCTTCCAGCCTCCATTCTATATTATTATTACTACTACAGTTTTTCTCTTCATTTTACCACTTCTTATATGCATATCCTCACATGTATTTCTTTGATTTTGTGCCTCTAATGTCATGGTGTTTTTCTCCTTTGTTGTTTTAAGCATTCATTCGATAAGGTCTGTATTAGACAATAAGTAACTTATAAACAGTGGTCCATGTATGGAATTTGTGTATGTGTGCCAAATGCTGGAGATGGTACCTAGAGCCTCGTAATGATGGGTAAAACACCTTACCCTTGATGAGTATACCTAGTGCATGAATATTGAGTGTAGTTTGTGTTAGTTTGCTTAGATTAGTTTGTTCTGTTTTGTTGGTGTTTTGAGCTAGTATGTAGCTCGACTGACCTGGAACTCACTATGTAAACCAGGCTGGCTTCAGATTCAGAGATCCACCTGCCTCTGCCTCCTGAGTGCTGGGATTAAAAGAGTGCCTCACTATGTGCCCTGCTTTTGGGTTTAATTTTTTGATTGATTTTCTGATTTTTATGATTGTTCTGTTTTCTGATTGTTCTTTCTAGACAGTGTTTGAATGGAAAACACAGTGGCCACAGTGACCGGTGCCTACCTTGACATAGACGCATGAAACATGCAGCTCTGTACAAGTGCAGCTGAGGACAAGAGTGTAGTAGGACTGCAGCTGCTTTTCCCAGATTCTGACCTTTTTCTGTGTTTTCCAATCTCACTGTTGTGATAATAAAAGCCAACAGAGCACTTACTATGCTGGACCAGCCATGCACGCTTTAAATACATTAGTTCTTTAGATCCCACACAGCCCTGTGAATACCTCTGTGACCTTAAATGGGTCAGCCAGGCTGGAGGTGTCCTGCTCTAAGCGAAACAAGAAAACTTTACAACAACCCTGATTCCAGGGCTTTTGACTTACCCCAGTCCTGCCTTTCCATACCGGCTCCTGTGTAACCGAGCCTGTCTTCATTGCCACCTGGCAACAGGAAGATGAGGTGAAGAGACCCCCTTATGCACTCTCAAAAGTTGTCTTTTTAAAACCACTCTGGAAACTGACCTATGTGAGGACATTAAGCAGAATTATCATGGGTTTGTTTTTCCCTGACTATCAACTGCTTAAACTCCTTGTATATCAGGTAAGATGAGCAGAGTTGCTTAGGACACGTAACAGATGAGAAGTTGAGCAAAATGCTTAAAAAATACCAATTTTGATTAAATAAGCAATATGTTTGGAGCCATTAAAACCTTCATTGAGGTTTTAGCTGTTCTTTCTTGGAAAGTAAGCAGGCACATATTTGCTCTTGCTTCAAATTCTTTTTTTATAAATAATTTATTTTTTATTTTATGTGCACTGGTGTATGTCTGTATGAGGGTGTCAGATCCCCTGGAACAGGAGTTACAGACAGTTGTGAGCTGCCATGTGGGTGCTGGGAATTGAACCTGGGTCTTTTGGAAGAGCAGTCGGTGCTCTTTAACCACTGAGCTATCTCTCCAGCTCATCTTGCTTCAATTTTGCTTGTTCTTTTATCACAACTCTGAAATTCTCTTAATTGTAGCTCACTTTCAAACTGTCACTGCCGAACTTAGCTTTGAGTTGCTACTGAAATGTGGTTCTGAGCTCTGGAGGAAAGGTCAGTAGCATATGGGTCATGGCAACTAAGGAGTTTGATGAGACAGAGTATTCAAAGGCCTTCCTCCCAGCACTCAAACAGACCTCAGTGACTTTTGTCTCCTGCAGAGTTGTGCAGATTAAATGCCCTGAAGCTGATGGACCACCTGTGTTTTCCTTCTAATTCTTCTAGGCCAGTACTTGGTTGTTTTGGTTTCTTCTTCATCTCAATTGTTTTATCCTTCATGGTCCTACATGTCTTCTTCAGATAGTAAATCAGTTGCATAGCATCAGCCTGCTCCTCACATTCTTCCTCAACTAAAAACAGCTTTGAAGTTCCCAGTGCTGGCCTAACAGATAAACTCTTTTATGTTACTCTTCTTCATGTGCTGGCTAATGGAGGAGGATACGAACTCTGCTGTAGATCAAACCCAGGCCTTGGTGTAACAGCGTAAGCAAGTGCTTTACCAATGAGCTAAATCTCCAACCCCTCTCAGAAGAAAGAGAAATGCATAGTTATACAGCCATCTAGGTAGGAACCTTTCAGAATAAACAAACAAGATACACATGGCGTGATACAAATGGTGAGCTCTTCCCCTCTCTCTTCATAGGTAGTTGTCTTAGTCACTGTTCTATTGCCATGTAGAGACCCCATAACCACAGAAACTCTTATAAAGGAAAGCATTAAACTGGGACTGGCTTACAGTTCCAGAGGTTTATTACATTATCAGTCTGGCAGGCAGCATGGTAGCATGCAGGCAGACGTATGGTGCTGGAGAAGGAGCCGAGAGTTCTACAGCTGGACCTTCAAGCAGTAGGAAGAGAGCCACTGGGTTTGGCTTGGGCGTCTGAAACCCAAAGCCTTACCTCCAGTGACATACTTCCTCCAACAAAGCTACACCTACGCTAACAATACTTCCTAATCTCTCTCAGGTACCAGCACTCCCTAATGACTAGTTATTTAACTATATGAACCTATGGGGGCCATTTCTATTTGAACCACTTACAGCAATATTTGTTATTAATATATCTGGAATGTAGCCAAATATGTTGCTGGGGAGGGAAAAGAATATCCTTTTGATAATTATTTGAAATCTAGAGCAGTGATAGAATTGTCATATTGATAACTTGGTACAGTGTGCAATGTTGGACACAATAGGCTTTTCTAAGCACTAATCATTTCACGACAAAATAACGGAGTTGTTTTCTCTGAGAAGGAATGCTTTCTCAGGTTAAATGCCTGTACACGAAGCCACACAAGAGCTAGTAATATTTTTGGTTTGCGTTTGGGTCCCCCAACAAGCTTTTTTCACTTCTTGAAGATAACAATAATGAAGATAAAACGTGACTCCTTTATAATCCTCTCTGGCAAGTAATCTGTTTCCTAGGTGTAGATATAGTGAGATCATTTTATAGCTGGTCTTGGAATTTTACCAGACGCTTCCCAGGCTCCACTGTGGCTGCTTCTGCTGCCATGCTTGTTGACTTATCTTACAAGGTTCAGCATTGGGCCTTAGGGTCCCTTTTACCATCCCTTTACCTACTGAGGACACAGTGGAAGTCTGGGATGTGTTAAATAAATACATCCATGATGTAAAGAGCCATTCTCAGGCTTCCCAGTGGGCAGTGTGATATCCACCCACACAATCCTGACTTAACTGTCTGGGTGCTTCTGAAATGACCTCTGCTGTGGCCATTTTGAAACCTAAATACACAGAAGGACATAAGTGCTGAGGTCTGTAAGTATCTCAGTCCTTACAGAGTGTCTGCAGCCTCTTTCTGTCTAACAAAGAGATGATTTATGCAGAATCCTGCTCTATACTAAAATACAGTGTGGATAACTTTCTAATCCCCTTGTCCATCAGATAGGAGTGTCAGTCAGCCATGCAATTTTCTGTTATAGGTGCTAATCCCAAGACTCAAGAGAAAAGAAGGACCAAGCCCACGATTATCCAAATTAAAGCAAGATGTATTTTGCTGCACTTGATTGGCCATCCGGTTGTCGCCCCCATAGGCAGGGCTTTCGAGAGCAGCCCTCCACTATCTTCTTGAAGTTCTTTTTCTAAGAGGGATAAGGTGTTCGCAGGTGGTGGAAGGGTTGATGGTTATTCATTGTTAAAAGAATGCAATGAAAAGGGAGAAACAAAGTGAATGGGGATTGCAAGTAGCCACAAAGGCAAAAATAGACATCAGAGAATGGGGATAAGAGGCTGTTTTTATCAGATCAGAAACTTACTCTTGATTACAAGTAGAAGCCCTAATTAGCCAACGACTCAACACAAGACAAACAGATATATCTCTTAGCTAGATTTTAACACTAAGTAAACTGTTTGAGCTGTAAACAGAACTCTTATCCTGTAAGGTATATTCTCTGTTTTGGTCTGACATCAACCTTTGAGGGATTTGTTCTCTCACACCGACAACCTTTTATTTCTTTTTGAATGTCTGAAAATGCTGTCTTGGTACCTAACTACTTGATGAGATGCTGATAGTTATAAATGAGTATCTCTTATAGCAATAGCCCCTATTGACATGAACAAAGGAATCTTTTTTCATTCCTTCCCATTTCTGACTTTATTGAGAAAGGATTGGCCTTGGTTATTTCTCTCTCTCTCTCTCTCTCTCTCTCTCTCTCTCTCTCTCTCTCTCTCTCACTCACTCAGAAGAGATTCGGTATTTGTTATACACTAGCTTTGTGCCTCAGTTTCATGCATAAACTTGTGCTAATGCAGGTCTACCGTTATTGTGAAATTCATGATTTGACATAGCAATCTAGATGACTATGGGTGGCTCAAAGGTGTTAGATACTATGCTAATCTTATTGTTTTATTAGCATTACGTTTATACCTTACTTATTTGAGATTCCTAGCCCACAGAAATATCCTTTTCCTTAACAGTGGATGAAAACATGCCAGCTGTGTTTCTGGTATGATTACATTAATTATCTCTAATAAGATTGCCACGTTTGCTCTGTGGCAACAGTGGAATGGATTAAATAAGAGCAGTTTGATTTGATTTTCTGATAGCCATTTTACTTTCCTAGAGCAGTGAATATTTATGATCTAAATGTTGTCACATAAACCTAGCTAGGTGGGCTCATTTCAGCTTCCATGATAGATGCATCACAGTTTTTGCATGCCCTATGAGAAATATCATAAAATATAGAATGTAGATTATAATAGTGCAGAGTGCTGATTGAATTATTTTCCATTACCTGTTTCTTATACTATTTCTTTCTAGCAGTAAAAACTTTTCCGCCTACCACTATGATGGTAATCATTTTATTAAAGGACTTACCAAAGGAAATTTTAGTTTTGACTCAAGAACAAAAAGTATGTGGCATTATGTTTTCCCTGATTTTATTCAGTGTATAAAGTCATATTTGCTCTTGTTTGTAATAGTGAAGCCAGACCATTTATATTATAAATACAGGGATGTTAGATAAAAGATATTTAGCTTAAATTTATTGAGATGAATTTGGTAGAAAGAAGTTAACCATAGGCTACTAGTGTTATGAAATATAATGTGACAAGGTTTTGTGTAAAAGAGGTTCCCTGGGGGAGGGGGACAGTGAGGACCTGGGAAAGGATAGAGGCAGACAAGTGGACATATAGGTAGACAGACAGGGAGCAGAGAGAGCCATGATGCAGAGAGAGGGGGCAGAGAGGACACCCTTGCAGAGAACAGAGAGGGCATGAGGAGAGAGAGAATAAATTAATGAATGAGGGAGGCAGAGAAGACTGGGGTGGTTTGCAGCATTTTTATCTGGGGCACACACCTCCCAGTGGCATAGGCAGGATGATGTAAACATATGCTAGGTCCCTGAGAGCAGGCCATTGAAATTGCCTATACACTGACAACTAATGATAGATCACCTTTATGATCACAAAGAGAAGATGTTGACAGAAAATAGAGATGCCTGACCATTGCAAGCACTATAAGAATTGGTAAGCAAATTTAGTTATAACCATGGAGGTTGGTAGTTGACGAAAGGAAGGAAGGCAGAATCAGAGCCTCCCAGAATTGGTAAATGCTTGACAAAAGTCAATCTGTGACTTCACACATACAGGATGTGCTTCACACATACAGTTATGGATTGCTGAGGCCATTCAAATTGTACACCAACCCATGACGCGATAATTGATCTCATAACCTAGGCATAGGTTTTATCATTTTGGAATCTATTTGCTTTTTCTATCTTCCATTCTCTCTTCAGTTGTATATTTAAAGAATACAGACAAAAGAAAAACTAAGTACTTGTTCTTTCCTCATGTTGATTTATTAAATAACAGTGTCCCACCATCATGACTTTTTCTTAGGCTTATTTTTTTTTTTGAAGACTAAACTTTATAGACATGACTGGAGATCTTGTTCTTATCTCCTTCCCCTTCTATTAAGGGGCAATCACTACCCTGAACGTTTGGTGCATTTACCACATAGCTTGACTCCATCAATGTGATTATTGTCCTGGATTACTCTACAGATCGATGTGATGGGGTATATAAATAATGTCACACATGTATTCTACTGTTCTGTAATTTATTATTTTTGTTGCTAATTTTTGAGATGCCTATATTTTTCCTGATATGAAATTTAGGCATTTTTAAATTACTTTGTCATACATGTTTTCTGTTGGATAACTGTTCAGAACTCATGAACTAACCATACTTTAAATGATGGTCTTTTGTTAAAGTTAGTCAAAAGAGTCTTACTGAAGAATTCTTGAATTTTTATATTTACCTTCAATGTTTTCACTCAGTGTCACTTAGGAACATTACTGTACAGTCATGAACTCAGGAAGAGGAAGCAACTGACTCAGTACAGAATATTTAAACCCTTTCATGATGTCCTTTGGTAGAAGACATATACATAGAATTTGGATTTTACTTATTAATATATTGTGCTTCTGGGGGCTGGAGAGATGGCTCAGAGGTTAAGAGCACTGACTGTTCTTCTGAAGGTCCTGAGTTCAAATCCCAGCAACCACATGGTGGCTCACAACCATCTGTAACAAGCCCTCTTCTGGGGTGTCTAAAGATAGCTACAGTGTACTCACATATAATGAATAAATAAACCTTTAAAAAAATATATTGTGCTTCTGCTGAACAGTGACATTAGCATAAAACAGTTGATCTGTGCCAAGATCTAGCCTAGAGGAAAATGACCATAGCATATTTGTTAATGGGAGAGGGCAAAAGATTGGGATAATGTGCAAAGAAATGGAACATTGCTATGAAGGTAACTGTTGGAACTGAGCAAATATAGTGATGTATGCACTGGTACCTAAAATTGATAATTTTTGCTTGAAAATTCCTCTCATATATCACTATCTTTAATAAAGCAAAGCTCTAGAGTTCATTCTTGTGTCTGTCTCTAGAACTCAGGAGGCTTGTGAAAGCCACCATCTTCGTCACCATTATCTCTTGGAACACAGGTCTAAAATGATTATGCAAGGAAAATCACCTGGGAATTAGTTGCCTATTTCTAGATTACATTCTGTCAGTCTGTAAATAATGATGGCACTGCAAATTTATTTTTGTTGTTTACTTTGGCTGACTGAATATGTGATCAGCCTAATGTTGTACTTCCTGGGCTTGGAACTAATTGATTATATCCAGTAATCTATGGCCTGCTGACTGGTTTATTTCTTATCTTCTCTGTTTAATGTTACCCAGATGGCCTAAGCGCTGGCCCCAGTTGTTTACAGTGAGCAGGGTTCCCAAATCGTTTAGTCACAGCAAATATCTGGATCTGATAACCCCCCTTTAACTCTCAGGATATATCGTTTTACCACAAAAGTATCCCCATATTGTTTATCAGTGCCCCAGTCATTTGGCATAAATTAATGAAAAAATTTATAGGGCCCAAGTTTTGACTTCCTAAAGAATTTTTTTTTAAAAATGTGACTTTTTCCTATGGAGCTTGACTACATATATAACAGGATTTAAAGTCTCATCTATATTTTCTGCCATTTTCTTGCTGTCCCTGTTCTGTAGGACTTGTGTGACTCTGCTTCTTGCTTCCGGGAAGACTTTGACAGCATAATGGCCACACCTTCTGTCCGTTCCTGTTCTTCATTCTTTTATATCATTACCCTTTGGATGTCAAAATAAAAAGTGGGCTTTACTCCTACAATGGTTAATAACTATAGTCTTCATTCCATTACTATTCAGTGTGTGTTTGAGTGCACTGACCATGCCCAATTTAATGAGACATTCCCCCTTGATGATCTCATGATCTTTATCATGTATTTGTATGGTATAGAAATCCTAAGCACTCACAGACTCATAGACAATAGGTGTAACTCCTCCCCAATCCTATTTTTGAATCTTTCTAATTCTGGAACTCTTGCTTCTCCCTGTGGTGATTTACATTGTTCATAGAAGGATGTGTGGCTGGATTTGTCAGCTGATGGGAGAGAGTGGATCTATGGTTATGCAATAGCCATGAATCACTTCCACTCAGTACCTCTTTCCAGATTCCTAACAAAATGCATCATCTCCATTTTCTCTCTAGGATGGAGAATATATTTTGTTGTTTTGGTTTGGTTTCTGAGCATAGGTTTTAAGAGTGCATGTTATAAGACCTCATGTCTTTTGCTTTACCTGAGGTAGCCAAGAACAGATGTTCTGCATTAAATTACTATTAGGTTTCTATATTAGGGAGCCAACCTACAATATAAGTCTGTGAAATGTTAGAGAGAATCAATACATGTGTGCATAAGTCAACTTGTTTCATGACATTTTGATGACAATATTTATATTGCTGCAATACCTTTATTTGCATATTCCAACTTTGAAAACATTTGGGTTATTAAACACTTGCTGCGTAGGAATTTCTCTAATAGTTGTTTTCGTAAAGCAGAGTTTGGAAGTGCTTCTGAACTCTTAATTTTTCTTGAAGCTTTATGCTTATGAGGAATAAAACATGTAAGGATTTTATTCATTAAAAGCTTGAAGTAAACATTATTATTGTCATGTTGCTAATGTTGTATGAAAGAAGATAATTGGCACAGATCATTTTCCAATCATTCAACTCAGGTTTTGAGGGGAAAAGGTATTACAACATACAAAATATTTTGTTTAAAGTCAAAAGAGATTCTTTGCTTTTTATATTCATTTAAATAAATAGGAATTTTTATATTTTCTCTCCTCTTGTTTTTTATTACTCTTCTGTTTTACAAACTTGATGACTATATTCAAATACTTATGTCCATGATGTCCAGGCATGTTAATAGACTGTGTTGTAGACAAGGTGCATATTTGTGGTTTGTTTACTTTGGAATTAATCATGTAGTTTTAGCAGTTAGTGCTGTTATCAATTGATGTTAGTCAAGTTATATTGCAAGTGAAGGCTTTCTAAAACAGTGTATGTGTGTAATTTGTCGCTAGGACCTTGTAGTATTTCTCTGGGTCTATTTTCTGTTGTCAATACTGACAAGCCTGCTATGATGACCATATCTTTTGCTTTATTTAATGCATGTTATTACAGCATTAAATTACGAGTCTTAAATAAAACTATTTTTGCTATGAAATCCATTACAGTACTGGCTTATGTTACAGCTATTAGTAGTAACTGTTGAGGTAAATCTCCAACCCAAATGTGCCCCGGCAGTGAAAACACAACACAATATGAGTATAAGCTGTGTGCCTAGATTGGGCAGATCTATAACTACACTACCATCTTCCCCATCTATGAGATGCCTTATAACTTGAGGTTTCTCCAGGCCAGGTGCTTCTGCTCCTCTTTCCTTCTACCTTCTCCTTCACTGTCTTCTGTCTCTGTCTCTGTCTGTCTGTCTGTCTGTCTCTCTCTCTCTGTCTCTGTCTCTGTCTCTCTCATTCTTTCCCAAAACCTTCAGTTCTACCTTCCTCTCTTTCTCTGCCCAATCACCGGCTCTATCCTTTATTTATAAATTAAGGTGGGAAGAAGGTTTACAGAAAAATCACCCGAGTGCTGGCTGACTCATTCCTTGTTCACAGCCCCTCACAGGAGAACGGAATTAGCATCAAATACAATTAGTCCCAGGGCTATCTGCAACAAGTAACAGTAGTAGTATCAGAAAATGCTTTTTATTATGACAAAATATGTATGACATTTTAGCACTTAAATTATTTCCATTTTTTTCTTTTATTTTTCTTTCATTGAAAATAGATTTTTTTTCATACAATGTATTCTGATCATGGTTTCCCTTCCCCAACTCCTCCAAGGTTCTTCTGCTCCCCTCCTGTCTGAATCCACATCCTTTCTATTTCTTTTTAGGACACAAACAAACCAGAACAGGACAAAATAGTCAAAGAAAAAGCACAAGAAACACACACCTCTGTATACACAGCAATCCCCTTAAAACAAAAACCTGGTAGCCATAATATATACACAAAGGACTTGTAAAGTTAGAAAAGAATGCCACCACAAAACATTTTGAAACAAAGCCCCTCCAAAGATGCCACTGAATTCATTTGTTGTTGGCCATATATTGCTAGACAGAGCAACACAGAGAAATCCTGGCCTGAAAAAACAAACCAAATAAGAGTAGTGTTCATATCAAGTGAGACTCCTTTAGAGAGAGCAAATTTTCATCTGTGAGTTGTTTCAATTGGAGATAGCTTCAGGGTAAGGTATGGAGGTTTATGGTCACTTCTCTTACCAGCTGGGACCACAATTTTCACAGACCTGTGTAGGTCCTGTGCATGCTGCGTCTCTCTATGAGTTCATATGTGCATTGTCGGTCCTGCTGTGTTTAGAAGGCCTTGTTTCTCTGGTGTCCTGCATCTTCTCTGGCACTTAAAAATCTTTCTGCTCTCTCTTCTGTGGGGCTTCCCGAGACCTAAGGGCAAGGATTTGATGGAGATATCCAGTTTGGTGAAGAGTTGGCAATGGCCTGAGTTGTATGGGAGTTCCCTTTAGATACAAATTCAATTAGGTGTGACCTATTCTAGTACTGGTACTTCATTTGATGATGAGATATGTCTAATTGGGGCTCTTTCCCCCTTGTTATTTGGGGATTTCATTTAGAGCTCCTATATGTTCGTATTTTATGAAGCTCCCAACTGTGTTAGATCCCAGTCAAATAGTTCTTAGTTTTACATGTCCCTCCCCATATCTCCTTCCTCACCTCCTCTCCGCTCCCCCTCCCCATTTGATGCCCCCAGTTTTCCCGCAACCCCACTCTGTTTACCCATAACTATCTTTTTCTATTCTCCTTCCTGGGCAGATCCTTTCCTATACCCTAGTCCCTTACTCTGGACTAAACCTCTGTGGTTCTATGACGTGTGGCCTGCTTATTGAAGATCTGACAAGTACATCCACATATACATGAAAATATACCATATTTATCTTTGGGGGTCTAGGTTATCTCACTCCGGATGATTTTTTTTTTCTAGCTCCATTCATTTACATGCAAATTTTTGGACTTCAGGGTTTTTTTGGCTTGGTTTGGTTTGGTTTCTGTTTTATTTTGTGTTTTTTGTTTTATTATTGTTGTTGCTTTTTTTTTTTTACCAGTAAAGTGATGTTCCATTGTGAAGATGTATGACATATTCTTTATCCACTCATCAGTTGGTGTGTATGTAAACTGAAATAATTTCTAGTTATAGTTTCCACTCCCACTAACAATGAATGAGCATTCCCCTTATTCCCCATCCTCAACACATGGCTGTCATTAGTTTTATTGATCTCAGCCATTTTGACTGTCATAAGATGGTTTGATTTGCATTTGCTTGATGACTAAGGATGTTGTTGCACATTTCTTTTTTAAGTGTTTCCCTACAATTTTCATTTCATCTTTTGAGAACTCTGTTTAGATCTGTATCCCGTTTCTTAATTAGGTTGTTTTATTATATATATAATATGTTATATATGTATTCTGCACATAAAGAAAACAAATGTATCTATACGTATCTCAGACACCAGCTTTTTGTGTGCTCTGACAGTGATGCACAGTTAACAGGAGTAGTCTGATGGTCACGCAAATCTGTCTCCTCACTGTTTCCTGAGCCACTGTCCTAATCCACGCCGTCCCTTTGTATGTACTTCTCCTTAGCCTTGTTTCTATAAACAAAACATAAATCCTTCATGTTTTACTACATTTTACTTTCTAGAAACTGTTGTGAATAGTCCTAGGCTTGTATTTTGATGCTAATTCCACTCCTCTGAGGGGCTGCAGATGAAGAGTTGCCTTGTGAACCTTCTCCCCACCTTAATTTTTCTTTTTTTTTTTTATTTTCTAAGTTTCTTTTTTACTTACATTCCAAATCATTTCCCCTTTCCCATTTCCTCCCTCCCCGAAAGTCCCAAAAGCCCCCTTCCCTCCCTCTTTTCTCCATTCAACCCCCTCTCATTTCTCTGTCCTGGCATTCCCCTACATCCAGTCTTTCCAAGACCAGGGGTCTCTCCTTCCATCTTCTTAGAAATCTATTGATATGCGAATTGTGTCTAGGGTATTCCGAGATTCTGGGTCAATATCCCCTTATCAGTGACTGCATACCATGTGTGTTCTTTTGTGATTGGGTTACCTCACTAAGGATGATATTTTCAAGTTCTGACCATTTGCCTAGGAATTTCGTGAGTTCATTGTTTTTAATTGCAGAGTAGTATTCCATTGTGTAAATATACCACATCTTCTGAATCCATTCCTCCGTTGAGGGACATCTGGGTTCTTTCCAGCTTCTGGCTATTACAAATAAGGCTGCTATGAACATAGTGGAGCATGTGTCCTTATTGCATGCAGGTAAAACCTCTGGGTATATGCCCAGGAGTGGTATAGCCGGATCCTCTGGGAGTGTCATGCCCAGTTTTCTGAGGAACCGCCAGACTGCTTTCCAGAGTGGTTGTACCAGCTTTCAATTCCACCAGCAGTGGAGGAGTGTTCCTCTTTCTGCACATCCTCGCCAACAACTGCTGTCTCCTGTGTTTTTGATCTTAGCCATTCTGACTGGTGTGAGATGGAATCTCAGGGTTGTTTTGATTTGTATTTCCCTAATGACTAAGGATGATGAACATCTCTTTAGGTGCTTCTCAGCCATTAGATATTCTTCAGGTGAGAACTCTTTGTTTAGCTCTGTACCCCATTTTTTTTCTTTTAATTATTTATTTTATTATTTTTTTTAATTTACATTCCAAATCATTTCCCCTTTCCCGTTTCCTCCCTCCCCGAAAGTCCCATAAGCCCCCTTCCCTCCCTCTTTTCTAAATTCAACCCCCTCTCGTTACTCTGTCCTGGCGTTCCCCTACATCCAGTCTTTCCAGGACCAGGGGTCTCTCCTTCCATCTTCTTAGAAATCTATTGATATGCGGATTGTGTCTAGGGTATTCCGAGATTCTGGGTCAATATCCCCTTATCAGTGACTGCATACCATGTGTGTTCTTTTGTGATTGGGTTACCTCACTAAGGATGATATTTTCAAGATCTGACCATTTGCCTAGGAATTTCGTGAATTCATTGTTTTTAATTGCAGAGTAGTATTCCATTGTGTAGATATACCACATCTTCTGAATCCATTCCTCCGTTGAGGGACATCTGGGTTCTTTCCAGCTTCTGGCTATTATAAATAAGGCTGCTATGAACATAGTGGAGCATGTGTCCTTATTGCATGCAGGTAAAGTCTCTGGGTATATGCCCAGGAGTGGTATAGCCGGATCCTCCGGGAGTGTCATGCCCAGTTTTCTGAGGAACCGCCAGACTGCTTTCCAGAGTGGTTGTACCAGCTTTCAATTCCACCAGCAGTGGAGGAGTGTTCCTCTTTCTCCACACTCTCGCCAACAACTGCTGTCTCCTGTGTTTTTGATCTTAGCCATCCTGACTGGTGTGAGATGGAATCTCAGGGTTGTTTTGATTTGCATTTCCCTAATGACTAAGGATGATGAACATCTCTTTAGGTGCTTCTCAGTCATTAGATATTCTTCAGGTGAGAACTCTTTGTGTAGCTCTGTACCCCATTTTTTAATAGGGTTACTTCCTCTCTGGAGTTTAACTTCTTGAGTTCTTTGTATATATTGGATATTAGCCCTCTGTCGGATGTAAGGTTGGTAAAGATCATTTCCCAGTTAGTTGGTTGCCGCTTTGTCTTTTTGACAGTGTCTTTTGCCTTGCAAAAACTTTGTAATTTAATGAGGTCCCATTTGTCTATTCTTGATCTTAGAGCATAAGCTATTGGAGTTCTGTTCAGGAAATTCTCCCCTGTGCCCATATGTTCAAGGTTCTTCCCTAGTTTCCCTTCTATTAGTTTCAGTGTGTCTGGTTTTATATGGAGGTCCTTGATCCACTTGGAATTGAGCTTAGTGCAAGGAGATAAGAATGGGTCAATTTGCATTCTTCTGCATGTTGACCTCCAGTTGAGCCAGCACCATTTGTTGAAAAGGCTATCTTTTTTCCACTGGATGGTTTTAGCTCCTTTGTCAAAGATCAAGTGACCATAGGAGTGTGGATTCATTTCTCGGTCTTCAATTCTGTTCCATTGATCTACATGGATTGGCAGGTTTAACTTTTCAAATAAGGGCTTCAGCCAATGATTGGGCAGAAGGAAGGGGAAGGAGCTGAGAGTTTGGGGGAGGTGCTACGGAGGATCAAAGGAGAGGCTGCAGAGAGAGAAGCTCGTGGCCTGGAGAAACTGCAAGTTATATGAGATAATATTGATGGGAATAGAGTAGTGGGAGATCTGCCCAATCTAGGCTTATAGCTTGTCTTGTTATTGAGTTGAGACTTCTTTTACCGAGTAATTGGGTTGAAAAATATAGCAACAAGAATCTCCTAAAGAACTCTCTTCCATCCTTCATAGGAATCATTCTGTCTCTTATTGCTTTAGTTTTGAAATGAAAGGAAGTATCTTGAGGTTTAAAAAAATAAAAAAAAAAAAAGATTGACTCAGTTTGAAACCCATGTGTCCGGCAAGGTGAAGTTTTGGTGAATTTATCTGCAGACTTAACCCACAGGGCCATGCTTGTTTCTGCCTTATCAAGCATTTTCTCATCCAGCAGGGCTCATGCAAAGGCTCCTAACTCCAGAGCTTTATCTCTAGCCCCAGATTGGTTTTCAGTGTTTTTTATCAACAGATGGTACTGAAAATTGAGACAATTAGATAGGACTCCGTAAATTAGTTTGTGCTAAGATAAAATCTCAGCTTTACTCTGGATTTTTAAACTTTAGTTTTCCTTATCAGGCATTATGGTTCCCTTACTGTACGCTAGGCACAGTGCTGGGAATTGATTAAAAATAAATTTTATGAGACTTACAGTATTTTCTGGAAATAAAACTTAAACATAGTGACCATGTGTGATGGTTATTGTTATCTGTCAACCTGACAAATACCGGAATCACTAGGTGATTGTCCTGGGCACTGTGGGGAATTGTCTTGATTATGTTAATTGAGATGGGAAGATCAGTTGTAACTGTGGGTGGTACCATTCCCTGGGCTGGGACCTTGAATTATGAGGTTCTGGTCTCTTTAATGGTGGAGAAATTGTGCCGTGCCTGCATTCATCACTCTTTTCCTCTAAGTGGGTATGTGACAAGATGCTTCGAGAACCAAGAGCTGACTACCACAAGGGAGTTTATCTGGAACTCTGAGCCAAAGATAAATCCCGGTTCCCTTAAGTTGCTTTTATCTGGGTTCCCTGACCCCCCCTCCCCCCAGGGTATTTCTGGAAACAGGAAAGAAACTAAGACATCAGATGCCCCATTTTGTTAGCCGTGTTCTCACTGTTCCTGTGGTTCTGGCCCTTGTGGTTTAGATGATCCATAGTTTAGGCTTAGTCCAGGTAAAATAATTCCTACATTATCATCTTTACTAAGTCTCTCCATCTGTAACTTCTTAACTGGCTTTGTGTTTTTTGCTTAGTACTTGTGAAATCTTTCAAGTTAAAACTATGCCATTGATTTTTTACAAATTGAATATAATATGTTCCTGGCATTCTTTTCTTTCTAACATGTATTTATTTTATGTATATGAGTATGCCAGAAGAGGGCATCAGATCACACTCTAGATGGTTATGAGTCACGCCACCATGTGGTTCTTGGGGACTAAACACAGGACCTCTTAACCACTGTGCCATCTCTCTAGCTCCCTGGCATTACTCATGAAAAGAAAGAAAGGAAGAAAATTAGGAATCCATTTTAAGGGTGGTAGGGGAGTGATTAAGGTATTTCCCTTCTATAATCTAAACGATGCCAAAGCTATTAAAATACAACTTGGGAGCACTGACTAACTTGGGATGTTCTTTTCTCAGGGAGAATATTACAAACCTCTGTTGTACTTAGATATGTGGGGTGGAATACAACATATTCACACATGACTAGCTCATCTTTAGATATAAATGATTGGCATGAATTTCAGAATGTCAAACAGTAGTTTTTCTTCATGCCTTTATTATTATTTTCTTAATTTCATCTGAATTGGTGTTTAGCCTATGTGTGTCTGTGTGAGTGTACCAGATCACCTAGAACTGGAGTTATAGACAGTTTTTGAGTTGCCATGTGCATGCTGGGAATTGAACTGGGGTATCTGAAAGTGCTCTCAAGCATGAAGCCATCTCTCTGGTCTTCCCCATGCCTCTTATAAAGTTATTTTTATGATTATTTTATGCAGAAAGTAATTGAGAGTTTATGTCTCCCAAATTTTCATAATGTCTATTACTATTTGCCAACAAGCATGTCATTCAATGACTGAGATAAATGTTATTAGTATTATAATTTTCAGTACCATCCTATGATTCATAGGGTCTTCCATAATGAATTTTAGTATTCAGAGCTGGAGTAAAGCATTAGCTATGTCTTGTGTGTGTAGCAGTTCAAGCATCCTATTTCCTTCTGACTTGACATGGCCTGGGTATGGTCACCTGGCATTCCTAGGATTCAAACTTAACATACTAGTTGACTGTTCTTTCAGTCTGCAAATATGATAATATTTGTGTGTTTATCCTACACGAAAGCCCAGCACTATTTCAGAGTATTATATAATACTAATGTCAAAAATTATAGATTGAAGGAATCACACTTAAAGATTTATAATTGATATAACAGTTCTTCAGCATGGACTTTTGAAGACTAAGAACTATTTGGATACTTGGAGAAGATAAATTAGGTTCCCCATGACCATCAAATGAAAATCTGGATGGTTGTTCTTAGTTCCAACCATATGGTGATAGAGTTGTGCAAGACGGAAGTGAGTGGATGGGTGGGGGAGCACCCTCATAGAGACAGGGGGAGGAGGGGCATAAGGGGATTCCGAAGGGGAGACCTGTTAAGTTATTTTAAGGAAATATCCAATTACAAAGAGAGAGAGAGATCAATGAGAATATCTTCTTAGTATCTTACTCTAAAAGTCACCATGTCTGGATAAATTTAACTCATAACTGAATCCAAGTGATGGTATCTCTGTCTCTCTGTCTCTGTTTCCTTTTATGTAAATAGATTTTTTTCCCACAGTATATTCTGATATGATTTTTCCTCCCTCTAATCTTTCTAGTTCCTCCTTATCTCTTTTCCTGTCTGGAGTCAACCCCATTCTGTCTTTTTAGTAAACAGTTATCTAAAGGGTAATAATGAAATAAAATATAACGAAATAAAACAAAAGCAAACAAATCAGAATAGGACAAAACAAATAGAAGGAAGAAAACCCAAGAAAAGGCACAAGAAACAGATATAGTTGCAGAGACCCCCCCTCCTTTGCATACTCAGGGGATCCCATAGAAACATGAAGACAAAAGCCATTATATACATGCAAAGGGTCTGTAAGGCAAAAATAAAGTAAAAGAAACAAATAAAATTTTATAAGGCCCTGACACTATATTATGAGACAAGGAACCATCAAAGATGTCATTGACTTCATATTCTGTTGGCCATCTACTAATTTTCAAGGGGAGGTCAGAAGACCTGTGTATTTGATGTATAATACATTTGGTTTCAGTTTCTCATTCCAACTACAAAGAGATTTTTTTTCTTCAGATTTTTATGGGGTTATTTTAAGTACTATAATCCTTAAAGAATAAGCTCCCATGAATGTTTGGAAGTATCTATTTTTGATGGGGAGACTCTAACTTTAGACTCAGATCTCTGGAGTTTAAGTAATGACTTTGTAGCAGCCCAGGCTTGAAAGATTGTTGCATTCTTACTGTGGTTGGTATTGGTATTCTCCTACCTAAACTAAATATTGATCCCTTTTCGTTATTAGAAATGTATTTAGTTTTTCCGAGGCAATCTAAAACAATTTCATGCACTTTTTAATTGTGAGACAGTAGTAAAGGAATTACACATTAAACTTATTTCACCCTGTTAATTAAGTCTTGGGGAAATGCAGGAATGTTGAGAAACTGGACTTTTCTCCTCTGTGATTATCACTACAAGCTTCCATAAAATAGCCTCAGTAGGCAGTATATGCACTTCAAACATAGCTATCATTTTGAGTTATGTTCTGAAGACCAAAGTGTATTAAATTAGGGCTGGTAAAAAGATATTAACTGGCTCTATTCTACATTTAGTTGGTTAGAATTGTATTTGCTATTAACTTAGAAATTTTATTGAATATACCTCATTATAGAATCTTAGAAGGTATTAGAATTTCCTCAGAAAACAGTATGCTCAGTTTTCAGGTCACTATGATAAAGCTTCATTAAGAAGCTATGGGAATTTTTCATGTGATGAGAATATGCCATGTATCTTTTTCTCCTTATGCACAGATGCTGGGTAGTGCCTGTGATTGGAGAGCCACAATTAAGAGACTCTTCAGTACCCAGAGAAGCATGTGTGCCCTCCTAGAGAGTCATTTAAGAAACTCTTTGCTGAGAGGGGTCAGGCGTTAAATTTATGTTTCTGTTAACTGGTGGTGACATTTGCAGTCTGAAGAAAAATGCAGTCATAAACCCACATAGGGGACAGGTGGGAAACGGCATCTGAAATCTGTAAGTTCTATGTTCAGAAGCTCAACTCAAGCACTTCCAGTTACAGAGTCTGTCCTGATTTTGTTTTTCAGGGCCAGCCAGGGGACCAGGCTGCTCTCTTTACTGCACAAGCACGGCCCTCCCCTCAGCTCCCTCAGTATCCAGGGCTGCAACAAGCACAGGTACCCACACCGCTTTGAAGCAAAGGATTCCTTGATGTTTAATGCTATTTATTAGGAGTAGGAGATCAAGGAAACTGCTTCTCAACTAGATTTAGAACTTAGTTATTTCTACTTCCATGATTTCAGAACAGCACTTGTTGAGTCAGTCTCAGGATTGATCATGAAATTCTTAAAAGATATAATATTTAATGGTATAATTTGTTATAGAAATTTTCATGTTCAAAGATAACTTCCATGAGGAATCATAGAAGAAGAACAAGATAATGGGCCTTTGAGTCAGGTCACAGCATCGGTGCTGTCTACTCAGTAGCTATATGACCTGCTTGTTATTCTGAGGTCTAGCTTCCTTTTCTGTAAGATCAAGAGGAAAGATGTGAGATTCAAGGCAGCCTATGGAATTAACATACTGTCACGTGCACAGTAAATGCTCAACAAATGGTGTGCTTACCTTTAAAAAAAATGTAGACCTTTGACAGGTGTTGGTGCTGCATACCATTAGTGCCAGCACTTGGGAGGCAGAGGCAGGTGGATCTCTATGAGTTCAAGACCATCCTGGTCTACAGAACAAGTTCCAGGACAGCCAAGGCTACACATAGGTACCCTGTCCGAAATAAAATAAAATAAGATAAAATAAAATAGTCGTTTATTCTCCCTTTGCCCAAACTCTTTCGTAGTTTTATTATTTCTGGATTCTTACACCCTTACTCTTTTCTTTTATACAAAAAGACAAGATACTTTGATAAGATTTGTTTGGCTGGCTATTCATTCCATGTATACAGCTGAAAGGAGTGCCCTGTTTGTCTTACATAGGTCCTGAGTGTGGGCTCTCATGGGCTGCTTCTGCATTTCAGTGTGCATCACTCTTGTCTCCAGAGTCAGAGTTCTTGCACTGCTTTAATATGTGGTGTTTCAGGGATCCAGAGAACAGACAGCATTCTGTTCAGAGAACTGGATCTTGTGATCCAGAAAACGCCATGTTTGTCTTTTACATAAGGTATCAAGTTTCAGAGAAATAGGTTCTTGTATTAATGGGGAAGTATATCCTGTCACTGGGCATGGCCCCTTGCTTGTCCCACTTTGGAGATGATACTGATATTGTTTTGGTTTTGTTGAATCTAGGCATGGAATCTGTGGATGCTTCACTGATTATTTCTATGCAGAAAGGTGCCCTTCCTAGCCCATAAATAGGCAGCTCAACTTAGAAGGCAAACGGATATCCACTTATTTTGAACTAAGAGACTTCTGTGGAATCGTTATCCAACCAGACTATTCTATAAATTTCTGATTAGACTTCTTGCCTGCAAGAGTAGACATCCTCACAGGTTGAGTGATTCCCAGCGTCTGAGAGCAGTGAATTCCAGGTTGGACCTCCTGGGCTCATCTTTGCTCCATGTTTCTTAGTGATGGGGATATGGGTGCTAACTGGAGCACTGACGTTTTCCTTTGTGCCTTCCTGCAGACCATGCCCCAGGGCTACACAATGTATGGAACACAGATGCCTTTGCAACAGGCAGCTCAGCAGCAGCCTGGTGGTGTGGTCCTTTCCCCCAGCTACAACTCCAGGGCCTATCCGGCTGCACATTCCAGCCCAGCGCTGATGGAAAGACTCCGGCAGCTTCAGCAGCAGCCAAGTGGCTACGTGCAGCAGCAGGCCTCCCCGTACCTGCAGCCCGTAGCTGGCTCTCAGAGGTGATACCTGTTGAAGTAATTGCAATAGTAAACCCTCTCGGCCTTGGGATTGTTATGCTCCTTCCAAGCGTTTGATATCCTAATGGCTTTTGAGCTCCTATATATATGCGTCCTGACATCTCATTTTTCACCAACACGCAATAGAGGTTCCAAATTCTTTCACTCAAGAACACTGTAGGCTTGACTCACTTCTTCCATGTGTGCTGTGTAAGATTTTTCAGATGATACCCATGTGTTAGTGCTAGCGGTCTTCCTTTTCTGCTTCCCCCCCCCCCAAAAGGTTTTTTTTATTAAAAGTATCTGAGAAAACGATCGATCATTGTTAGCAACGCCTTACTAGAATTTGCTGATCAGAGCCAGTTTATGTTGTAGTATTAATTGTACATAGTGTTTCACAAAGTTTTGTTATAACTTAGTTTCTATTTTTCCCACCTCAGAGATGACTCGGGGCCAAGTCATCTTGTTCTTGTTTTAATCGTGCCCCTTTGCCCTGGGGTGTGTCTGTACTGCTCGTTGTTGTAGCTGCTATCCACACATGGCTAAATTTAAATTAATTAAAATTGACTTAACATTTATTTCTACAGACACAGTGGTCACATTTCGAGTGCACATTAGCAAGCTCTGGCCAGCATGGCCAGATTTGAGGTTCATGGTCTGTGTGGTGACACAGAGACCTGGTATTTACAGGAGCCCCATGTTCAACTAGATGCTCGGCTATCTCTTGAAATTCTGTTGCTTTGACCAAGGAGACTTGCAGTTTTATTTACTTCTAAACCCGGATAACTGTCTAACTAGTCCTAGTGGCTAAGGGCCATTTCATTGGATGGCACAGGGAAAAATAATGATTGCTTATCATAATATCCAATTCCATTAGGTAATATAGTCCAGAAGAATTAGGTTTGTAAAGTTGTGCATTGTATAGTGGATAGCAGCTTAGCTCCCATGTGTTGCCATTGATGACTAGCTACATGTCTGCTCAGGACAGTAAATCTCTGAAAATTAGGAAGGTACATAGTATTTGTGGGAAATAAGTTAGTTTGTAAAACATGCATTACGTTTGCCACTTTTAATAATAAGTAGCAGCATAGCATAGCAAAGCTCAGTAACTTGAGTTTCAGTGCTTAAAAAAATTCTGGGTTCAATTCCCACTTGTGTCATTTTTTTTTCCTGGATGACCTTAGTTCTTTCTCTATGTCCATTCCTTCATTTTTAATGTAAGGCAACACAACTGCTGGCCCATAGGGATACGTGGCAAGTAATAAAATACAATTGTTCAGCCCTTCCACTCCAAGTTCTTCCCGAAGTAAATGCTAACTTATTTTCACTTACTGCTGACAATATTTGATTTTTGAAAAGTAATTTCTATGTGATTGCTACTTGGCTCAAAGTAGTATGTTTACCGTCTTTTTTTTCTTTTCCGTTCGGTCACATTTGTTATCTGATCCTCTGGCTTTTTCCCGTTTTAATTGTACACATGATTATTGAACACGCATTGTTTCTTGGTGGATATGTGTAAAATGCTGGAGGCGCTGACTGACTTCCGTGGTACGCCTGGTTCCTGAACACAAGTTGCATTATTCTTTGCCAGACTGAACCACCAGGCTCTACAGCAGAGCCCTCTGGTGGGCGGGGGAATTGACGCTGTGCTGACTCCCGCACATCCCAACCTCCCCTCGGTGCCCCTGCCTCAGGACCCAATGAGGCCCAGACAGCAGCAAGTTCGACAGCAGCAGAGACTCCTCCAGGTATGGGGCAGGGAGGTGAGGGCAATGCCGTCCCTTCCGGTAGTTCAGATACATTTACAGTGAAGTGCTAAGTTCCAAAGAGCCCTACGTATTTGACACGAAGCAGCTTGGTGAGTGCACTGCCAGGCCATGGGCAGGAGACTGCATTTCACAGAACCATTCCCTTTCCCAAAGCTTCAAGGGGCACATGGATGCCCTAGTTTAAATGTGAGCCTCAGCTTACCTAGTCCCTAAAATTTAATATTCATGAGGAAAAATTAGACAGGAACAAATACCGCTTGCAGTCATCTCTTTGATAACATTGTGATGGTGGAGAAGCAGAGATTACACAATTTTGAGGGCTTGGTGTTGGAATCCAGAAAGCTATCGTGTGTTCATCTGATATAAATACTCGAGACTTCTAGGTAAACAGTTCCTCCCTTCAGCACATTAGTATTTCTAATTTCTTTATTCCAGTATTATTGTGGATGAGGGAAATAGCTCATTGGTAAAGCCCCTTCTCAGAATGCACAAGGCCCTGGGCTAATCCCCAGCACTGGAATGAAGGAAAACGGAAGGCAGGCAGGCAGGCAGACTGGCTATCATGTTAAATCGGTGCTATTTTTCTTCACTATTAACAAGTGATGTTTTTGTGTTGGATACTTCTTGGTAAGACTGTTAAGAGGGCACTCATTGACAGTCCAAAATGAGATGCAACTTTATTTTATTTACTTACATAGAAATACGGGGGGAATGTGGAGTGTAGTCAAGCCGGGTATGTACAAGAGAAGAACCATCTATGCTCTATGAGGTGACAGGCAAGAAAGCAGTGATGCAGAAGGGATCTTAAGGGAAATGTGTGTCTGAGCTTTTACACTGGATGGAGAGAAGGAAAAAATAAGTTCCCCTAAGAATTTAAACCATAATTATGCCCAAGGGATGAAGTCTGAATCTAGTGTGATCTACAAAATTGTAGTTGAGCGTATCCAAGGAAACAAGAAGTGAAGACTAGTCCTCTGTAGAACAGAGCTTCAATTTATAAGGTGACCAATAGTACATCCTCATTTTGGATGAAGAATTTTAAAAGTCATGATGCATTCTTTATAATACATGGTGACTGATTTGGCTGAGTGTAGCCTACTGATGTTCTACTCATTGTATGGAGACCATTGCCAAGGCGGTAAAAAAAAAAAAATCTACTCTTGAGTTTTGTCATCAATAAAATGGAAAAGATGATAGGACTTCTTTCTAACTGTGCATCAGATAAGCCAATAATTCAATAAGACAATTCAAGCAAAGCACTAGTTTGATGTTATTTCTAGTATTTTTTAGTAACATAACTATTAAAACAGAGAGTGATATGTTCTTTAGCCACTGTTTTACAAGTTTGGAGATTTTTTTTTTCAGGGCAACTATTTGAATGGCTCTGTTTAAAGATTTGTTACTTCTAAATCACCAAGGAACCATGCCTTGTTGCTTCCTTACCGCTTTCTGCCTTCCCGGGGCATTTTCAAGGTTGCAAACAGATCATTTCCTTACTAGGTAACCTGTACCTTTTTCCCTGAAAGTCTGTGCCCTGATACTGTTTCTTATCAACAATATATTCCCCGGGAGATGAAGAAAGGAAATGTGATTCGTCTGCTTGTCTAAATTACATTTATTCCTCTTTTTATGATTGGCTGTTGGCATGAAGGAAAATGTCAGCAATTGAGAAGTTGAGTTCATCTCTCTTGAAAGAGTTTGCAAACCATCCTTTTCTTGGGGTTGCGCTACTGTCCACATAATGAACACATAATGAGGGCAATACTGCTAACACCTAAAAAAAAAAAAAAGAAAGAAAGAAAAAAAAAGAAAAAGAGTTTGCAGAGAACCAGGTGAACGGTAGCTTCGCACTGCAATGCTTCCGGCTCATGTTGACACCCATTGCACTTCTGCTGGGATTCCAAATCTGCAAGGACTGCAGATCTGGAAGGACATATTTATTGTCTTCACTTTAAAATGTCAAGTAATATGGGGACTCGTATATAGAAAAAGTTGGAGAAATGCATAATATGAAAATCTAGTCAGGTCACCTGTAACTAAAGGCCCACTGAGAGAAACTTTTTTTTTTTTTTGCCTTCTGTCTTAGTCAGGGTTTCTATTCCTGTACAAACATCATTACCCAGAAGCAAGTTGGGGAGGAAAGGATTTATTCAGCTTACACTTCCACATTGCTGTTCATCACCAAAGGAAGTCAGGACTGGAACTCAAGCAGGTCAGGAAGCAGGAGCTGATGCAGAGGCCATGGAGGGATGTTCCTTACTGGCTTGCTTCCCCTGGCTTGCTCAGCCTACTCTCTTATTGAACCCGAGGCTACCAGCCCAGAGATGGCACCACCCACAAGGGGCCCTCCCCCCTTGATCACTAATTGAGAAAATGCCCCACAGCTGGATCTCATGGAGGCATTTCCCCAACTGAAGCTCCTTTCTCTGTGATAACTCCAGCCTGGGTCAAGTTGACACACAAAATCAGCCAATACACCTTCACACCTTATATACATTCTGTTTCTTCTGTGGCTTAGAAGTGTTTTCCACGAGCTATGGATTTGAGCCAATCTAGTGTGGACAGGCTTCCATTTTTTCATGCTGGTAGTTTATTACAGAATTTCTGTGAGCTAGTTTATATCCTATAAACAACGGTGATTCCTCTGAGGTCTTCCAGACATCACAGGGAAGATAGTTACTGATTGGTGCTTGTGTTGGCTGGACGTGTGAGATAGGTAGCTTGTAGATAGACAGGCAGAGCATGTGAAAGAGGCAGAAGCCGTAAGTGTACAAGATGGACAGCGAGCACTGGCTGCCAAAAGAAGAATCCTTGAGTTTGGGGTGGTCCGAGAAGGCTTCCTGGAAGAACAAGTGTCATTAAAACACTTGAAGGAAGAGCAAGGCTTGACAAGGTGAAGATGGAGAATGTGGGGTCACAATCATGCCTCTATGTAGTGACATTTCTGTCAATGGCAGGCTGAGGTGACAGTGATCCCTTTAGAGTTCAGTGCAGCTTAAAAAACGCCTTTCCTCGTGACACCGTAGTCTTCCTTATCATGAGAGCATCGTCATAGCACAACGCGTATGTGTTTGGATGCTGCTGCTGTAAAGAAACGTAGCCCACCGCCTCTTATATAAGAGCACCACAGTGAAGTGCCTAGTACTAGAAAAGAATCCTCCCCCGATGTGCTTGCTTATTCCTTACGCTCTCTATTGTTGTTTTAGCGTATACTCCTGCTTATTAGAATACCTTTCATGGGTGGAGATGTACCTCAGCAGCAGAGCACTGGCCTGGGGTGCATGAGGCCCTAGCTGGAATTATCCGTACTAGAGGGAAAGAATAAAAGAGTGTGCTGTGTTTTATCGGTGCATCTTGTGTTTTCTATGTCTCTAAATTGCATCATTTACCATGTCCTTAATTCACCCTTAATTTCATTTTGTTCACCATGGCCCTAGATGTAATAAACTATCCAATGTATATCCTGAAGCCCAGGTGTGTGGTTGGCTACACCACCTATATTTTTGTAAGTACACTCTACAGTGTTCAGACAATACAAGAATCACCTAATGACATATTTTTTTTGGAATATATCCCAACCATTTTGCTTAAATGGAATAGATAAAATGTCTATTAGTGAGGGCTGTTCAGACGTGTCTCAGTCTCACGATTTTAAGGGGCTACCATCATCTTTCTCTTTCTTTCTAGATGCAGCAGCCCCAGCAGGCCACCCAGCCCCAGCCTCCCTCACAGACCCAGAGTCAGGCCCTTGGTCTCCAAGCAATGCAGCCCCAGCAGCCTTTGGTAAGGCCGGGTGTTTTGGAACCAGGATGTTGGTTTCTCCTTTAAAGCAGGTGCACTCTCCATAGCCATGAAATTTTAAGGGGGAAATTGTCTGAATATGCTTGACTACCTTTCCTAGAATTCTGTCAGGGTTTTGTTCTTACAGGAGTTGGCAAATTTGTTTTCATTTAAATTAGTAATTAATATACATTAATAAATTTCAATATACAAATAAAATTTTGCTTCACTCATTTTCACCATTTTCCTTTTTGAAAAAAAACGTAAAGCACTTAATGAATGAAAACCTTATCAGTAAGATATTAAGATGTTTTCTGTAAAGAGTAAAGAATGATTTCATGTATATGTTAAGATGACCTTAGATATTTTACACCATTCTCAGAGAGAATGTGCTTTGTAAAACGACATTTAGTAATTAAACCAAGTCTCTTTATCCAGTTAGCATTTTCTTCAAGAAATGTCCACGTTGTTCATAATCTACAGTCTGCTTCTTTAATTTCTCAAATTGAATTTGGGAACGTGTGCACATTATGGATGTTTTGAAAACCTCAGTGATGTCGATGGCTCGTTCTTTGTGAGTTCTACCCGAGACTCGTAGGTGGCTGCACTCATTGCCACTGGAAAGCAGCAGTGCCAAAGGAGGTCAGCGCAGGATGCAGGATCGGAAAACCAGCTTCACAATTCTGTAGTGAAGAAAAGGAGCGTGGAGCCCGGCAGCACGCTGGGGAGAATCAGTAGGGTTCCTCGGTTAAAGGCTGGACCCAAGCAGGTCTCTACTGTGGTACCAGCCCCGCAGAGGGTCCCTGCTAGGGAGTCCCCGGCTACAGCTTTGGCCGGTTGAGTCCCATTTTTTTCGTTCTTTTGTACCGAGCATCTAGTTCTTCCAGTTTTGATTCTTTCTGTCTAAAAATATTTATAGCAATCAATGTAACCTTTTTTTTTTCTCTAAAGTAGAGGCAGAATGAAACTTGCTTCTTTGTCTGGAGCATAAAGTTGGCTAGGGCGACTTTTTTAGAAATGCTGTAAGAGAGACTTTCAGCTGGAATACTGCCCACCTGCGCAGTGTTCCACCCGGAAGTAAGTTGTACCCTCCCTGCGTACCTGCCTACCTGCCTGCCCCCTCCTCTCTCTCTTTCTTAAATAGTTTCAAACCCACAGAAAAGTTTCAAGAATGGTACAAAGGATTTCCCTAACTCCTCCACCTGTGCTCGCTAAGTCCCATGCGGCCACATTTGTTTTTTGATTCCCCTCCTCCCTCAGTTCCAGCTTAAGTTTTTCCTGATCCTCACATACCAGGCAGCTATAGCTGTGCGCCAGTTTAATGTTAAGTATTTCAATCTGTATTTCCCTAGAGCAAGATGGCTGGGGATGTGGCTCAGTTAGTGAAGTGCTTGCTAGCATGGGTAAGGCCCTGGGTTGAATCTCAGCATGGCAAAACAAACAAACCCGCGGACATGAGACCACTGCTGGTGATGGCCAAAGTCAGGACACTGAACACTGATACAATACTCTGATGTATAAATGGTTTGGTTTTGGTTTTGTTATGGCAGTGGTAATTCAGTATCTTTTCTGCCATGTATCTCGCTGTCCCTGGTTTATTACTATTTAGCTTCCATATCTGCTTTACCCACACAGAATTTGCAACAATTCCAAAGTGCCCTGATTTCATCTTAGTAATGACAAGCTACTTCTTTAAATGTCACTGAGCTGATTCAGTGCATAAGCACGACACAGAGCAGCTTCATGTACCTGCACCACAAGAGTATTCATAATTCCTGTGAAGTGGTGTCTAATGGATTTCCATCATAAGGTCACTAACTGTTCCTTTTAAAGTAATAATGTAAGGAGATGGTTTCCTCCAATCTGTCCCATTGCTCATTAGACTCTGACCCACCAGTATTGTCACTGGCTGTCTCTTTCCGTTTGTACTGCAGAAGGAGAAAAATGCTTACTTTCAAATGCTGTTGTCTTGTTTTTAATTGCCTGGTATTTGACTCACAAGGGAAGAACTTCCCCATTGTTGCTTGTCTGTCTTTAAGTCGTGTTTCAAATACGAAGGAAGGTGGGCTTTTTTAAGGGGTTCATTTCCATTTTAATTATTTGTATATTTGTATGTCTGAGCGTTGGTTTGTACTTGTGAGTATAGTGTATCCAGAGACCAGCAAAGTCATTGAATCCCCTGGAACTGGAGTTAAATGTAGTTGTGAGCTGCCTTAAGTAACTTGGGTGCTGGGAGCTGAACTCAGGTCCTGTGGAAGAGTAGTGTTTGCTCTTAATGGTGAGCTACCTCTCCAGCTCAGGAAAGCATATCTTAAAAGTGAAAACTACCACTTGACCCTTTGATTTAAAAATTTGGCATTACTAGGAATAGCTTAAAGTCTTCTCCCAACTTTACTGAGTATCTGTTGTTACATAGCAATAGTTAGATGAAATTTTCTGATTTAAAAATCATCAAAATTGGGGCTGGAGAGATAGCTTAGTGTTAACCACTGCACTGGTGCTCTTCCAGAGATCCTGAGGTCAATTCCCAGCAACCACATGCTTGCTGACTCACAACCATCCGTATTGGGATCTGATGCCCTCTTCTGGCATGCAGGTATATATGCTGATGGAATACTAAAAGTAAATACATAAATACAGATACATAAAAATAAATAAATCTTTTTTTAAAAAAATCATCAAAATCTTTCCCCAGTCTGAAGATGTAGCTCAGTGGGGGTGGGGGCACTTGCCTAGCCCATACAGGATTCTGGGTTTGATCCCCAAAACTGTAACACAATGAAAAAAATTCTTTCCATTGAGTAGGTTATTAAGTTAGGCAACCAAAACTTAACACTAGTCTCTGTATTTTCTGTACACAACCAGGTATTCTAAAGGTGTTTTGACAGAGAGCCAAAATCTATGTAAATAGGTCGTGTTGAGTGTTTGGAACATTTGATGCTGACTGGAAAAATCCTAACCCCTTCCTTATGTAAAGCAAAGATTCTCATGCTATATAGTACTGTTGTTACCAGCATTGTTGAGTGTGAGCCTAATGGAAGTAACTGTCATATAGTTACGCCTTCCTAGTGATTTATGATGTACATGAGTTTTTTTACTGTTAAATGTAAGGAACCCAATAATTCGAAAATGCTTGTATAATAAGACCATCTTAGCAAAAATGCAAACTTTAAATGTAGAACTATAGTTTTATTATTGAATATATAACAATTACAGCATATTTTAAGCTTTTTAAACTTTTGATTCAGATGTGTAATTAAATGAAATATTGCATGCTATCTTCCTCACAAATAATAAAAATCCCTATATTTCAATTACCTACAGTTATTCATATTTAATCTGTATTTTTTCTTATAAGGAAAAATTTAAAGATTCACCCACACAGATACATAACTGCCATCCTAAAACAGGTCATTGCCTATAACTCTGGCACTGGGCAGGTGGAAAGTACAGGATGGCTGGAGTTCGCAGGCTCCAACCCAGCTAGTGGTGAGCTCTAGACTCACTGAGAGACGGCCCATACAGAACTACAAGGTGGGAAGTGACAGAGGACGACACTTAATGTTAACCTCTGCCTTCTACAGTAAGTTTATTCTAGGGGTTGGATCAGGGATTTCCCTCTACCTGTTACTAAATCGTATTTCATTTCATACGTAATAATGATATATGATATCTTGGTTACTTTTCTGTTGCCGTGAACTGGGCAACTTGTAAAAGAAAACATTTTACTGGGAACTCCGAGGGTGAGTTCATGGTGGGGAGCCTGGCAGCAGGCCGGCAAGCAGGCAGGCAGGCATGGTAATAACACAGTGGCTGAGTGGTTACATCTGCAGACCAGAAACAGAGACCGGGCTTTTCAAATCTCAACGTGCACCCCCAGTGACACACTCCAAATTCATCATAAATACTACACCAAATAGGAACCAAGTATTCCAATACATGAGCCTTCGGAGACAGTTCATATTCAACCCACTGTATTTGAGAAAATAATAAAGATAGAACATTAGCTTTGTTGATAGTTTTGTGCTGTGCAATTCCTTATGAATGGCAGTACCAAATGCCTTAGATTTTGGGTAGGATAAACAAAGAAACTGAACTCTATTGCTAAACTGTATTTATAGGTCTGGGGAATTTTTCTTTAAATCTCTCCATTGTAGTTTTAAACAGTGACAGAATTTATGCAGTCATTGAGCCACTAGCATTAGAGCATAGCTCATCAAAGGGAGCTTGACATTTTTATACTCAGATTATAGTTCTGTGAATACTTAAATGAGTTATTGTGTATAAAGAACATGAAATTTAGTTCTGATTTCTAAGGCAATACTGGTGATTATTAGACTGTGTTTCACCTGTTGGCTTACCATACTACCATCCCAAGGACTGAGGAAGTAATTCAGAGCTTGGAAGATAACATTTTTTTTCTCATTATGCTCATGAGAAGGTAATTTAAGGGAAATAAAAGTCTTTAATATTTATTAATAGGCAATTTAATAAAAATATGTAATGAGCCTTTTATTTTATTTTTTCTGTTTGGTAGAAGGCTTCCAATTCTCACTGAGAAACAGTATTGTTTCAATAGAGAACAATCTTTCATAAATAATCCAAGCAGGAGTTATAGCCTAGGGACCAGATGGTATGTGTCTCAGGATGGGTTAGGAATTTACAACATTTAGATCTATGTGGTCAGTTTCAGAATTAGAAATTATAGGAGTGGTCAATACTATCAAGATGTTTACATCATTATAATTCTTTCTTAGGTATACTTTATTTAGTACATTTGTATGCTATCTATGAATCTATATCTGTCATCTCTTTCCTTCCATCCATCCATCCATCCATCCATCCATCTATCTATTGGTTGTGACCTAAGCCTTTAACAAATGAGCCATCTCTTCACTTCCCACTTTGAGACAGGGTCCCACCCTGTCACTCTGGCTATCCTGGAATTCACTATCTAGATCAGGCACACCCTTAACTCACAGAGATGTGCCTGCCTCTACCTCCCCAGTACTGGGATTAAAGGTGTGTGCCACTATACCTGGGTATACACACAGTTTTAAATTATTATTTTGATGTAGTTTCATTTTCCAGTTGCTGAACCGATCCTCTACTGTTAAAATTTTGGACTGTTACAAGTTTCAAAGATAGTACTATTAAAGATATTTTGGTATGTATTCTATACCTCTCTTTGGTTGTCTCATAATAGAAAACAAAGATAAAATTATTTTCAACTAACTGTGTATGTCAATATCAAGGGTACACAGTGCCTCAGCAACTTTAAAGAAGAAAAAATTCACATTTCCTTTTTGATCGCGATCACTGTTTTTAAACACCTTGGCTTCTATTGATAATAGACATCCTTAGCAGAGCCAACTCTTGTTTCGGGCCTGTTCCCCCCTTCAGTTCCTGTCCTTGGAGAAGAGGGTGGCGGGCTGGCTGCTGAGGAGAGGTGAGCTGGGACTCCTCTGGGGTTGTGACTGATGCTGGATAAAGGGAGGAGTAAGTCACCACACCAGCCTCCTGGCCTGCCACTCCCTGCCTGCTGATGGTTACAGTGGGTTTCAGCTCAGTTCTTATTTTTTATATTCAATAGAGGCCCGCAGCCTGTGAGGCATTAAGGAGCATGTCAGGGAACTACCAAGTATGGTCTTTGCCACCGGTGGACTGAGAATCATTGGAACTGACTGAATAGCCATGTTGCACATGAAAAGGAACACATGGTGGCTAGATCTTTTTAGTTGAAGAGCTTCAGAAGTTTTACTGATTTGTTAGTTAGGTGCATGAACTTAGGTGGCTTAAAAATGTGCTTGTTTTTTTGCTTTCTCTCTCTGTTCTGGAAACTGTAAGTGAAAGATGGGGATTCCACAGCGGTGGTTCCTTCTGCTTGCTGATGGGAGACCCTGTGTCATGTCTCTGCTCCTGTTTCTCACGGTATCCATCCATTGCCTTTGGTATCCGAGCTCTGTCTCACCCTCACATGGCGTTCTCACTGTTTGCACTAATGTACCCACGTCTCCCCTTTTATGAGAGTACCATTCATGTTGTGTCCGATTCCATAATAAGCTCATTTGACTCGGCTACCTCTAGAAAAGCTCTGCCTCCAAGTGATGTCACAATCCTGGGGTTTAGTACTATCTATAGCATTTCTATTTTGAGTGATACAGTTGAAGCCCTAACAGAGATCCAAAGATAGAGAAGCGTGTGGAGCCCATGATGGAAAGCGTCAGTGTAAGCCACCGTGAAAGGCAGTGTTTGATCTGTTGCCTTTGACTGTGACTTTGCCAGTCTCATTTAGTTGGTGGCATCAGTTGGGACATGGCAGACAGTGACAATCAATACTCATGGCCAAGTTAATCAGTGTAAAAAAAAAAAGGTGTTTTTAAGATCAAAACTGCCTTAGGACTGAAATTGTCACCTCTTCAAGATATCCTAGGGAAGATTTTCTGTAAAATGAGTGAAAGATTGAGAGAAGCCCACAGCCATCAGTTAAGTGTGGTGACAACCTAGTGTGCATGCATGTGCCATTTGTCTTCTTGTGAAGAAAGGACAACTAACGGTAGCCTCTGCCCTTTCTGGGGAAATTTGTGTGGTGTCTCAAGCTTGGTCATAAGTGTAGTTCTTGACTTAAACAATCCTTTACAGTTCATGTGTTTAAATTGCTATTGACTCCGTTTGATAGATGTAGTGTGAAGCTCCTTCTAACATTTAAGAAAATAATATCCATACTGTGTGACTAAGTCTATTCTTTTCATCTTATGCTGTCTTAATCAGGTGACTTAAAATACACTAGTCCTTGGGGGAAGATTCTGTTATATTCTATTTTGCCTTTCAAAAAACATACATGATAGCAATGTTAGTTAATAACTGCTGTGACTTTTGAACAGCAGAGACAGGCAAGAGTGTTATTCCGGTCTTTCTCAGGGAATTCATGTTCTATTAGGAGAAACTGAGATAGATAGTTTTAAGAATGCCCTTAGGATTCAGAAGCCAAATGATACAACTCTCATCTGTATCATAGGAATATTGGTAGCAAAGGTTTATAGTCCTTTATATTCATAGCCTAAATCAAATACCTCTGAAAATGTAAGATTAAACAGTGGAAGCTGAGGAGAGAGGACATTCAGCTCTTTCCTCTATGCATTCTCTGCAAGGGGACTGTGTGGGTGCTTGTTTGCAGAAATGCAGTGTGTGTAGAGAACAGTACAGCCTTGCCTGACATGATGAGAGAGCTGACACACTAAACTCCATGTTCTTACACACTAAACATGAAAGCACCTGTCCCCAAAGTTTTGGACAGACTTAACATCATTGTTCCCACATCAAAATTAAGTGCAAGAATATGCACCATATGCCCACGATAGTGCACAGCACATCAAAAGAATTGTTAAATAGGATTCTAAGCATTGAAACAGTTGAATTCAAAAGAAAACACGTACCTTCCCAAATTTTCCACACAAAGGAATGATTGTTGTTCTGTTTCCCCAGACCTGTATGTGGAGAGGGTTGGTGTTGGCAATGGCTTATCATCTTTGTGTGTCATCGTACATGTAAGAGTCATCTTGGCAATGCTGTCTAAATTAGAATTTTCTGTTAAATTTGAATTTCAGGCAAGCATTCAGCAAAAGTGTTACCTCAAAACTTCCGTTGGGTTACTTGGACTAAATTCAGTATTTGTCACATGAAATACTAAATATTAGTAAAATAAAAATTACTCGTTACCTGTCTGAAATTCACATTTAGCTCTGCATTCTGTATTTGTATTTCCTATACGACTTACAATCCTGGGGAGCTTTCAGTCATACTGAGGATCTCCAAGGAAGAGAGAATCTTGTTGCATTCACATTGAGAAGGGTCTTATTAAAAACTCCTTAGGGATATGAAGCAGATTCAGGACCAGCAATGCAGATGTGTTACAGGCATAGCATAGACCTCTAAGCCTAGTGGAGGTAGAAGAGGAGAGGTGGCGAGCACAAGGTTACCTGATGGAAGAGCCAGGCTCTCCTGCCGTGGATACACTTGGCTGTCAGAGAGCCACTGTGGAAGAAGCTGGCAAAAAATAAAGGAAGCTCCCTTACCATTGCTCCTCCCTGTCTCGGAGGTACTCTCTAGGGTGCTGTGGCAGCCTGGTTATTGTGTTCCATACAGGTGGATGACACGGACTGAGGTAAACAGGAAACAACCAGTTCTTCTCGCAGGACTAAGCGATGATCGTATCAGAGCATCCCAGTTGTCTCTAGGCTGCAAGAAGACAGCCAAGGAGTAGAGAAGGAGAAGAAAGAGAGGCAGTCTGACACCTGCAGTTAAAAAGTGACCCAGTATGACTGGTGATTCTAATCAAAGACCGTTTTTCTTCTAGCAGACACTGGTCAGTCTGCCCCTGCCCCTCGAATATCAATTGCAGTCTCTTTGTGTGGTACTTCCCATTTCCCTCACACAGTGCTAGGAGAAAACTCCTTAAAATATGAGTATTCTTGGTGTCTGGCTCAGCTCAGCTCACCCTGCCGTGGCTGTCAGGTGGAGGTCATGGCCCAGATGTTACATGTTCTGCCTCACAAGTTCTGTTCTGCCCATGGGGTCTGTTGGCATTGGACAGATGTCCACGGCAGAGAGCTTTCATCTTGTCAGAGTGGTCTTTGAGCGAGTAGGCTAACTCTGTAGTGAGGACTTCTTCGTGGAAACTCTAAAGATAAAGGCCAAGCAAGTGCCTGTGTTTAGCGCTACTTGCCAGCTGTACTGTAGACAAAACCGAACTTATCCAGACTGAGCATGAGAACGTGCACTAGCCAGCCCTGAGGTGCAGCCTGTGCCTTGTGGAGCACGAGCGGCTGACTCATCCTTCCCCTTGTTGCAATTGCAGTTCCCCAGGCAAGGCTTGCAGCAGACCCAGCAACAGCAACAGACAGCCGCCCTGGTGCGACAGCTCCAGAAGCAGCTTTCTAGTAAGTACCTGTCTCACACTGAGCCAGGGGAGCCCTGGAAATCAGCAGCAACACGCCTGGCATAGTGGAGACTCTTCAGAACTCACACTGTGCCCTCTGAAACATTTTAAAAGATGTTTTTGAATTGAAATAGAGCTTCATCACTTTCCTTCCTTGCTTTCTTCTGTCTTACCTCTCAGCTACTCTCTATTAAACTATCCTAGACCTCCACTGTCCATGCCTCTTCTTTTATTTGATTACTTTTGTTACATATATACATACATGCATACATACATATATGCACAGATGCATACAATACATACACATGTGCATGCATACACACGTATATTCATGCATGCATACATACCTACATGCAAACATACATATATGCATACATGCATGCATACATACATATATACATATATACTTTTTTTCATGCTTGGCTTGGTCTGAGGTATTTTACTTTGTCTTAGTTTGATTAGTTTTGGGCTTACCTTTTTCTTCACCTGGAAAAGCCACATTTTTTCCCTTAAATTGAATATTTTCCTATTGTTTTATGTGACTTTCCCAAAGCACACCCAGTCCCCTTTTCCTGGTTTTATTTTATGGTGCTGGGGATAGAACCCAAGGTTTCCCATGTGCCAGACACATGTTCTACTGCTTGACTGCAACTTCATGCCCAGGTCCTGTTTTTAGAGAGCTAGAAATGTTTGAGGAGAAATTCGTCCCATGACCTTGACTTAGATCACCCCTATGCCAGTATCTCAGGACAGAATCGTTTTAGAAATGGGAGTGAGTACCCTGTGTTGTGAAACAGTGGCCTGAAGTCACAATACCTGACTTCTTTGCCAGTGTGGCCATTATTGACTGGGTCATGGTTTCCCATCTGTACAGTGGAAAGGAGACACGTTTTCCCTTGGCTTTCAGATTCAGCATTTCTGAGTTAGAGTGAAGTCTGCTGCATGTTGAAACAGTGATATGGCATCCATTTGTGGCTGAGGGGTAGCTTTTTGCATGCCTGCTTTGCATGCTGGTATCTTGACAGAGAGAATTGTCCCCCGCCCCCTGCCACACTCCTTGGTGTCTCTGCCAGTCATACTTAATATCTTAATTTTTCTTTATTTTATTTTGTTTTTGATTTTTTTTCCTTTTTGGTCTTTAACATACAATGTATACTTGTCTGTGTCTTTATGTAACATATCACCATGTTCAATGAATACATACATGAGATTTTTCTTTAATCTCCAAACCTGAAATATATGTGTGTATTTTCATGTAGCCTCACTTAATTTTGGTTACATGAAGTAAGATCAATTTTTTTTTCGTAGCTGTTGTTTAGTAGGTATACTCTATTAGATAATCTGTGATTAAAACAATGAAGTACAATGATATTTTAGAGTTAAAATTCTTGCAGAGAGTATAACCTGAAAGCAGAGATTCACCTTTTGTGTTTATAAATCAGCACTGAGGAGTCTTGTATTGCAGACTTATCTGATGAGCATGTCAGCTTGCTCTGCTCTTCCCAAAGGGTCAAGAGCTAGAACGCAGCTCTCGGATACTTTAAGTCAATTTCTCTAATCCCAAGGCACTATGTTGGTAGCTATGAGACTCTCATGTAGACTTGACCCTTCTGCAGAATACATTTGGTCACATTACGTGGTTATTGGCCCCAGGGTCTAGCCAGTTGCTCTCTTCTCCCATACCTGAGGCTGTTACTGGGAGGCCCACCAGAGAGAAGGTATTATCTGAAGCACCAGTTCACATCTGTAACTGTTACTTTTGCTTTCCTCTTAGGTAACCAGCCACAGCAAGGAATGACTCCCTGTGCGCACCCTTCACACTTTTGAGTCGCAAAGAGAAGACATGCAGTTTATGTTTGCACTGAAAAACAGAAAATCAAATTTAGTAGTCATCATAAGAAGTCTCCTTTGGTCTTTGGTTTATTTATGTTTTCCTATATTTTATGCTATATTTCATGCAGAGGTATTTAAATAAGGAGTCATGGTTTGGTTTTATCATATTTAAAGCAGGTTCTAAAATGTGGCCCATGCAGGCCTGCTCCAGATAGTGTGGTAGCAGACCTTTAGAAACTGGTGCTTTTTTATCTCATAGTTACATAAATAATGAGTTATGGTAGGTCTAAATATTTATGTATTCATTAATGATTTTTTTTTTAACCCATGGTGGACCGAACTACTGATTTGAAAGATGTGGCGGGTCTCTCGGGAGTGGAAATGTTTGTTTTTCCCTTGACCGTGGTGGTGGGGTGAACGTTTATTAGCATCACTTTAATTTGAAATGTTGATCATTTGCATAAGCACTTTATAAACTTTGTTCACATTTATGAAGGACTTTGCTTCGCTTTTGTTGTGGTCCAAAGGTGCTGAAACAGATTGTTGCTTAATACTACTGCTTCTTCGGGGCTTCTGCAAGAGCCACCCTGAGATCTGTGGGAGCCTCCTGGAAGCAGCTGCACTCAAATTTGTTCCCAGTGGCAAAATCTTTAACCAGATTCTTCATGAAGGTACAACATATTAACCACGGGAGGCCAGAAGAACCACGGTGGAATCAGTCCAATTACTTACTGCCAGTTTTGGTAAAATAAAATAAAATAAAATAAAATAACTGTCCAGTTTAGGTTCTTCAGAACCTCATGCCAACTTGAGAAAAATAAAATAAAATCTCACAGCTGGCCTTAGATTCCATAGTGCTCAGACTTGACATGGTTTCCAGAGAATCTGGCCCCACAGCCCAGAGGGTTCTGGTAGTCATCAAAGGTATACTTGCTGTTAATTTTGTATGGTAAGTATTTACAATTTTGAATTTAATTATTAATGTTGGTGTCAGTCTTGGTTGTGTATTGCTTATACTGTATTTATAAACCGGTGCAAAAAGCACAAGTAAATTATACATCAAATTTATTATAAAGAAATAGTAACTATTTTAACTTTGTTCAAGTATGTGGTAATTTGCTCCTATTAGAGTGAAAAATACAGTAAATTATTATCAGTTTGTGTAACTTAAGAGTATTCCGTATAATATTTTTTTAGAATTAGATGCATACAATTTCGAATGTGAAAATCGCAGGGCATTTTAAGACATGTGGGGAACCTTCCCCTGTCCTTTGTTGGGTTCACTTTCTTTTTGCCATATGATTTCACATGTAATGTAGTCAAGCATACTGTGAATAGATTGTCTATGAAGAGCAAACCCTGTAGAACTACTTTTTTAAAATGTAGCTAGTATGACTTCAGAAGGTTTCTTTCGCAGATCATTATTATAAATAATTTATATCTTCCTAGGTGAGTTACCCATTGCAAAGTTTGACTCATTCAAATGACCTCAGACCCATGTTTGCTTACTTTGCTGTAGCGACATCATGTGAACTGCTTTGTACACTGTGAAATATACCCCTCCAGCCTACTTGTTTTGTGTTTACTCTGGGCTGGAAAAGACTTTGCCAAACATTAAAGACCATTCTTTCCACTGAGTTCACATTCTCTCTGCTCTCAGACAGTGCAGTACATTTCAGTGACCCTGTATGTCTGATTTGCTTTCCTCTCCAGAGTCATTCTTAAAACTCACTAAGCTATCCCCCCCCACCCCCGAGGTAATATACTATATGACTGCATTCGCAAAACCACCGAAGAGTGAATGTTATGCCTAGTGAGTGGGTCATATCCTGTCCTATCTGGTCTTTATTCAGTGATGATTGATGGTTAAAACTCCAGCTTCAGTTTGATCCTTATATTGTTTGTAGCTCAATATTGCAAAAAGCAGAGTGAGTGTTAGAATTGCATAGCATTTGTATGCACTTTACAATTTGCAGAAGTTTATTAATCATTTTGCACATGAGGGTATGGTTATTCCTTTGTCGTTGTTTGTTTGTTAAGATGAGGAAAGTAAACCATGCTAAAGCCCTCTAGTTCTGAGATGCTGTGGGGGATGAGGAAAAACCTAGGGCTGTTTTTCCCTGTGTGTTACAAGGAAAGCAACTGGAATTTTAAATTTAGTTTTTATATTTACTGCCACTTAATTTGCCTTCTGAGAGGTTTTTTCTTTCTTTCTTTCTTTCATGGCAAATGCATGTGGTTGGCATTAAAATTGTCCTAAGGAAAAGCTCTATTGCAAAACCTTGTCATTTGCTGGGTGGGTTGAAGATAGGAAATTAAAGGCCAGACCTTGAAATCTAATGTAATTGGGTATACTTAGCATTTCTGGCTATAAGAACCCCTTAACATATGTGTTATATTGTAAGCTGATTCCTTAGTGGGTGGCATTTCTTGTTTTATGTACCCCCTTCTTCATCCAAAAGTAGAGGGAGATTACTCTCCAGTGGGCATCATTTGACCTCTGGCAGCCGTAGAGTACCAGTGCTAACTGTAGTCAGCTCATGTCTGAGGTAGGAGGCCAAAAGAAAGTAGGCATTATGGAGACACAGTGAAGTCAAGTCCTAATGATTGGCACAAGCTAACAAAGCTCTTGGTCTTAGTGTTCTGAGCTAACTGAATGACTTTTGCTTTTTTATTTACAAGGCTCCTACAATTTATAAATAGATGAAATTTGAACGGAAGACAGAGAAATTAGTCTGGAAAAATCCCAGCCTTTAGAAAAAAAGAGGTAAATCATTTGATACCCCCCATATATATTTGGGTTAAGTTAAACATGTAATATTAGTACGGTGAATTATAAAACTAAAATCTAAAGTTTAAATACAGTGAAACTTCATTATATAGAAGCAGCCATCTAGACTCTTGGAAGGATTCCTCCTTAGAAAGTCTTTCTTAAGAATGGCTCCAAACCATGGGTGTCTGAGCTAGGTTTTAAAGTTATAAAGAAGTTTCATTGTACCTGTAAAGCATTTCAGGATGACAGAGGTGTGGACAAGTGTGAAACACGCCTTGCACTTCCCATTTTCTTTTTTTTTTTTTTTTTTTTTTGGTTTTTCAAGATAGGGTTTCTCTGTATAGCCCTGGCTGTCCTGGAACTCAGTCTGTAGACCAGGCTGGCCTCAAACTCAGAAATCTGATTGCCTCTGCCTCCCAAGTGCTGGGATTAAAGGCATGCGCCACCACTGCCCTGCCTTGTTCTTCCCAACGTGTGAGCATTAGGCTGCTGCCCTTTACATGTAGAAAAGCTAGCCTGCATTTGTTTTGTTTTGTTTCATTTTTGATGCAGGTATTAAAACAATGGGAACTTTCAGTGTGAGCAAATGGTAAACTAATAATCACAAACAAAACAGTTCTGTGCTCGTTTTCTGTAGGTTTTATCAACATGTTTATAAACCAGTGACAAAATATTTGTACATTGAGATTAGCACAGACTGCAAACTTAATCTTTCATGTTGTCTCCATTCATTCTGTGTGCAATGTTTGTAACATTGGTAGAAAACGGACATGAGGCAGCTGGTAACTGTTAGCGAAAGAAAGGTCTTTTTACTGAAAATTCAGGTGCATTAGTCATTTGTTAATTTGTAGTGGATCATTTTCTCTTAATGTTTGTTATTATTTGTTGGCAAAATCAAAGTGCCTTAAGTTAAGAGTTTGCTTTGAAATCCATAGAATCTTGGTATCAGTTCACAATGCATTTATTTACAAGTCTCATTGCATGTCCATTGTAAATTTAATACTGTAAATGTATTCAGATTCATTTACATGCCTTTGGCTGCCTTTGATTAAACTTCTTCCAAAAAATAAACTCTGCCGATGTTGGCTTTTGTTCAGTTTTAGTTTCTCCCTTCCTGTCAGAGTACCTGAATGTAAGTTGTTGCGTAATCAGTACCAAGTAGGTTCTGTGCTCTGCATTTATAGACTCCAGAATCTGAGGTTTGGAGATTCTGAATGACCAGTGTACCGTGTAGGGGAAGCATTTCACTTCTGTGGGGTTTTCTTTCTGTTACTGTTGAGAGCAGGGAGTGTCCTGGTGTCTCCCAGGTGATTTTTGGCTTGGGGACTCCCAAGGCCACACAGTGGAGCTGCATTGCTTCTCCTGTCCTCCTGAGCATGGTCCTGGGTGGGTAGTTTATAATTCGGGGCGGGTAGACCACAATCATCACAGGAACACTAATAACTGCCTGGCCAACACTGTTTTGAGCCTTACAGATATAATTTCCTCTGTCATGAGCTGTCGTGTCTTTGATGACCAATGTGCCATTTTCATGCAATATGTATTTTCCATTGACTTGAGACCTGTCAATTACAAGGCCACCTGGTGTAGTCCATTTGACATTTGGCTTAGGGATTCCATCAGACACACAATGCAGTGATAGCGATTCCCCACCAGCACCCTTCACCATCCCTGGTTCATATGTCAGAATGACTGGCTTTTGCCCAATTTCTAACAGGATGAGTTTCTCGATGTAGCCAACCTTATTCCTTGCCGTACAGCGATACTTTCCTGACTTGTTCCGAGTTGCTTTGTAAATGATGAGAGAACCATTGCTTGCCATCAGATATGGGGAATTTTTTGGCCTATTGGTAAATTGTGTGCCATCAGGTAAAATCCAGATAATTTCAGGTGGTGGGTTCCCATCCACAAAGCAGTTGAGTGCTACGGATTTGCCAACATGGGCAACTACTTTTTCATTGAATGGATTTCTGAATGTTGGTCTTCTCAGCATTTCCAGTACTTCTAACTGCACCACCAACACACTCTCTCCTCCTTCACTCCGAACCACACAGGTGAAATCTGCAGAATCAGAAAGCCTGATGTTCCGAATTTCCAAGGTTCCATTTGGATGGACTGTGATTCTGCTCCCGTAGTATGGAGCCGTGAGGAAAATATTGCCTGGCATAATCCATGTGATCTTGGGGGGTGGGATCCCATCTGCTCTGCAGTCCAAGTGTTTTTTGGAGTGCTGAGCAGCTGTGGCTTTAATAACAGTTTTGTTTGCATACAGACCATTGATTAATGGCGGTTTAGAGACAATATCCAGTTTGTATGTCTTAGTGTCATCCCCACGAGGATTCTGAGCTACACACACATACTCCCCAGAGTCAAGTGGTTTCACTTTATGGATGAACAAAGTTCCATTGGCATGAAATATGTACCTGTCATGGGAGAATGAAATGACATTGTTGGAAGGCAGCAACCAAAATACGTTTGGCTTGGGTTCCCCAGTGACCTCACAGTCAAGGACAGCTGTGTCTCCAGCCTTGAACCTCACGTTGCTCTTGTAGCTTTGCCTTATCCGTGGGATGGCTGTTAAAACTGTTAGGTGGACTTTCATTTCGTCTTTCCCTAAGGTGTTCTGGGCAGAGCAAATATAATCTCCTTCCTCTGCAATTCCAACTTTGTTGAAATACAAGGTTCCATTGTGGAAAAGGGTGTACCTCTTGGTCCTATAGCCACTGTCATCAGCTTGTGCTACATTGTTGACCACTGTTCCATCAGGCAAACTCCAGGATACCTCAGGCATAGGGGAGCCAGACGCCTTGCAGTCAACTTGGAAGTCTTTCCCATGGAGCACTTGCTTCTTAAAATGCTGCTTGTGTTCAATTTTGGCAGGTGTCAATCTTAGGCGGACATGCATCAGAACCAGGTCATCTCCCATTTTGTTTCTTGCCACACATAAGTAGTCACCACCATCTTTTTCTGTCACCGACCCAATAACCAAGGATCCATTTGGGTAGACATGGACTCGGCTGCCCATTCTAAGGAGAGAAGAGACAACACGTGAGAATGCAGCGGGGAGAAGTTATTCTTTTCGGAGACTAAAAATGGGGCTTAGGAAATGGCTCAGTTGGGAAGCTGCCTATTACACAATTTTCAGACCTGAATTTGGGTCTCCAGCGCCCACACAAGAGTTAGGCACGGCGGTGCACATCCATAATTCCAGCGTGGAGACAGCTGGCTCCCTGGGGCTTGCTAGAGAGCCAGTGTGGCTGAAGAGAGGAGCTCTAGCCTCAGTGAGAGAGACCATCCTAAGAGTGAGGAGGGAAGCGAGTGTGGAAGACCCTGATACTTAATTTACCTCTGGCCACCACGTGCACACTCCAACGTGAACATGAACATACGGTAGTGCACAGACACACAAAGACCAAACACTGTCACCAATTTAGACACATTTACAGGATAGCATACCACATAGAAGTGGCCTTATTTATAGGATGTTACTTCCCTCCAGCCTTACTAAGAGCTGAATGGCACAGTTGTACATGTAAGTTATTTAGTATGAAATTGTGACACATCACATACATAAAATGAAAATAATTGTCACAATCAAGGTCATCACCTATCTACCACCTTTCCCTCTCCCTCTCCCTCTCTCCCTCTGTCTCCATCCCCCTTACATGCCATGAGCTTTACGGATTATTTCTTAAAACTGTTAACAATGAAGATCTAAGTCAATTATTGTTATCTAAGCCATTTGCTTAAAAAACCTTTCAGCAAAGCATAATTTGCTGAAGACAGTATTTTCGAAACGGCCTTCAAGCAAATCGTTTTTATACAATTTTTAAAAGCAGCTCAATGGTGAGGGGGATGCTGGAAGTAGCAAGTTCTTAAGACTTTATATATCCAACAAATGGATCCGCAAAAATGCTAATGAAGAAATACAGCTCATAGGTATGTGCTAAATTAATGCCTGATGATACTTTTTAAATGTGTTAGTGACGCAGCTTTTAAGTTACTTAACTAGAAACAGTCTTTCCTCTGCCTGCTGCAGAGGACACCAATCTAGGATGAATTAGGAGCTGAATCACTTGCTGCCTGGGCAGCTGTAAAAGGTTTCCACATGGGCTCCTGTGGACTGAGCTGCATTGCCTGTAACTGCCATGTCTGACCACCAGGTGGCAGAGCCTATCTTTCGTGCTAAGAAGATAATCTAGAACACCTGTGTGTTTCCGCATTTCTTTTGACAACATGAGGTAAACAAACAAATGAAACTAGTTTATCAGTCTTCAGTGTTTCCATCCATCCATATTGTATCCACCCTTCCCTGGCCCGTGTGTGTGTGTGTGTGTGTGTGTGTGTACATACACTTGCACCATCAGGCCTGGCAGTGGACATCTTTACCTGCTGAGCCATCTAATAGGTAACATCCTCCATTAACCAACACTTGAAGAACAGTGACATAAGAAAGGGCTTGTCTGCTTAGGAAGAGGGCTGGGAGCTTCAGTGTAGACTTGAAGTGAAAAACTTCAAAAATAGACAAAACATCAGTTTGACAAGACTGTCTTTCCTTCAGCTGTCAACTTGACAAAGCCTGAAATTAACTGAGAGTCTCGCTTGATGGATTTTTACATACTACACTGTCCTGTGAGTATGTGGAAGATTGTGTTGATTGACAAGGGGGATGCCAGCCCTCCCTAGTTGGCACCATCCCTCAACATTTTGGTCTGACCTGTGTAAGAAATCTAGCAGAACATGATCCAGTGAATGAGACACCAAACAGCATGTCTCCATGTGCCTTCTTCAAGTTCCTGTCTTGAGTCTGCCTTGAGTTCCAACCCTGAGTTCTCTCAATGTTGGACCACAACCTGTAAGCTGAAATAAGCCCTCTCCGACCCTGAATTGTTTTTGGTCATAGTGCTTATCACAGCAACAAGAATAAGCTAGGACAAAGATGATTTACAGGTATAAATATATAGACTTGATATGGTACTACCTGGATATATAATATATATAATATTATTAGATATAATATTAGATCTAAGGAATTAAGTCCAATGCAATGGTAGTAGAAATGTCAATATTTAATATATTATTAAATATATAATATATTAAATATTGACATTTCTTAGTTTTTCTGTCATATATTTATGACAGAGAAACTAAGAGAAAACTGAGTTGGCCCACACTACAGAGAAAACCAATCTAATGCATTTTTTTAGGACACTTCATTCAACCAGTGTATCACACAATCATCTCATCAGCACATGGAATTTTCTCTAGGCAAGCTCGCATGTCAAGTCTCAAACTTGAAATTATATTGTATTCCTTTTCAGACAAATGAAATTCAACAAGAATGAAAAGGCATGTAGTTAAGTGGAAATTAAATAGCATGCTACTAAATGAACAGTAATGTAAATGAAGGTAATTGAAAACTTAAAAGAGAATTTTAAGGACGTTAAAATTGCAACAGACTATCAAAATCTGTGTCGTAGCAAAATCAGTATTGAGAAAAATTTATAGCACGATACACAATCTTAAAAAAAAAAAAGGATTTCATACACAGGATCCTCAAGGACTTAGGGAAACAAAAATCCAAAACAAATGAAAGGAAAAGTAGGCTGGAGAGATGGCTCAGCAGTTAAGAGCACTGACTGCTCTTCCAGAGGTCCTGAGTTCAATTCCCAGCAACCACATGGTGGCTCACAACCATCTGTAATGAGATCCGATGCCCTATTCTGGTATGTCTGAAGATAGTGACAGTATACTCATATAAATAAAATAAATCTTTAAAAAAAAATGAAAACTAAAATATATACAAAAGGGAAATGAAATCTGTGGACTTAAAAAAAGGATAAATACCATCTCTAAACCTTTACATAGATAAATAAAAAAGTTGACAGTCACATAAGACAAAATGGGAGCATGATTACTACTGAGCATGACTGGAGAGAGGTTTTGTTGATTAATTAAATAGAAAAGACACACCCTAAGTGTGAACAGTGTCTTGCAGTGGCAGCAACAGCAGCGACGTAAGACGGTCTATAGCAAGGGTGTTTTAGCTCTTTGACCTACTTCCCCTGTTTTCTGTTGTTGCACTCATCTACTCTGCTGCAGCTGCCTTGACTGGCATCAGAAGTCAGCTCCATTGGTCTGTCAAACTGAACTGATGACCAAGCCTTCAGTGCCAGTCTAGGGTTACTGACACTTAGCTTCAGGGGACAGTGCAGCTACTGACTCTCAGCATTTCCAATGTGAAGACAGCCCTCGTTGGACTCCTCAGACCTTGTTGTGTAGGCCAATTGTATTCCAGTTCAGTATATATTTATTCTACTGGTTCTGTTCTTCTAGAGAACCCTGATGCTACAGAAACACAAAAGATTATTTTAAAACTACTATGAATAAGTATAGGGCAAAAATCACATGAATTTTAGAAGTACTGAGCAAGTTCCTGGAAGCATATAGCCTACTAAAACTGATCAAGAAAATAGAGTAATAATATATGTAATAATATATTGCAGTAGTAATGAAAAGTCTTTCATCTAATAAAAAATCCTAGTATCTTACAGCTGTACTGATGGCTTATATGAATATGTAAAGAGTTACTTCCATTTCTTCTTAAAGTATAAATAGGATACCAGGAATTCCGGCTACATATTTTTAAAGGAGCAGCATTTTCATTATTCTAAACCAAAGCACAACAATAATGTATATATAATCCATATATTAATATAATTAATCCATATATTAATATATATATTAAATCCATACCCATGATGAACACAAATGCCAAATTTCTCAATAAAATTCAACATTTCAATATGTTCATGGAATATGATCAGTGAGGGTTAATCCCAGGAATGCTGGTATGACTTAACATTTACAAATCAATAAACAATACAACACGATCAAAGACAAAGCCATATGATTATCTCTACAGAAACAAGAAAAGCACTTGGTAAGGCTTAGTGCCCTTTATAATAAATCAGCAAATTGGATACTGAAGAAACATATCTCAAAATATTAAACCCTATATATGAAAAATCTACCATAAATATCACACTGAATTAGAAAGGGCTAAAAGTGTGTTTTCTTAGGTTGGGACAACACTTCCTCTGTTTTCACTGTTCTTACTCAAGGCCTAAAAAATTCTTAACCTGTTGGTTCAAACCCCATTTTGATGAAAATACCATCAAAATTCCAATCACTTTCTTCCAAGAGGTAAATAAACCAATCCTATAATTTTTATAGAGCTGCAAAGAGTTGGAATAGCTGCAGCAATTCTTATAGGGTGTGTGTGTATGTGTGTGTGTGTGTGTGTAAGAGAGAGAGAGAGAGAGAGAGAGAGAGAGAGAGAGAGAGAGAGAGAGAGAGAGAGAGCTGGTATTGTGAAACTAAATGCAAAGTTGATAAGTGAAATATTGAAGATACTGAATGTCAAGACGGAAACACGGGAGAAAATACATGTAAGCATATGGAGATTCTAAAGTTCATGCTCTCTAGCTCAGCATCTTAAAACTTTACATCTTAGTGAACTGTGGTTTTAACATTTAAGGTAATTTTGATTCCTGAAAACCTGAAAATTAATATTGACATTTAAGTTAAAAATTACAAATTTGTTTATTATAGTCTGTGCCAACTTACTGTAACACTAGGGAAAATACTTCAATTTCCAAGTGTTCATATAAATTCATATATACTATGTTTAATTTCTATGGCATGTATATTTAAATAAATAAATGTAAGCAAAAAAAGTATTCAGCTTCATCTTTCTAGCATTATATAAAACCATTACACAAAGTCATAAACTGCACAATTTATAATTCACAAGCTATAGGTTTTTGCTTTTCACAACCAGGATTTAATAAATAGTGAAGAGTATATACAATGAATATCAATCTTTATAAAGAGCACATTTAAAAAATATTTGTATCTGGTAACATCAAGTTCATGGAATTTTTAATATATTTTTACTCTGAGATGGTCTTAATGTGCCTTTCATTATGTGCATTGTAAGTTTAAGAATGGATTATGATGTGATTAAAGTGTATAGCATCTCATAAGAGTGTCCTGAACGAAACACAGCATCTTCTTCCGACAGCCTCAACATCGCCAGTTCTCTTTTGGGTATGGAAATTATGAATAACTCTACACAGTTATCATTTTTAAAGCAGCTACAAGGAAAGGAAAAGCTTCCACCAGTGCAGAGGTTAATAAGTTTCTCCCATAGCTCTCAACAGCCCAAGTCAAGAATTTGTGAAACAGGTAAGAGTGGTTTTGTATCCAGTGATGTCAGATGGAATGCCTCTCTTTAGATAGAGTCACCTTCCCGTGCATCCTGGGTGATCTTTGAAGCTGCTAGATTTGCTGCACCTCTTTCCCATTTTAAACGTTGTACAACTAAGTAAACAAAGGAGATAATTCTAACAGAAAGGCTTACCTGTGCCACTGGTCGATGACAACTTTGGATGGTAATTTCCAGATTATTGTAGGTTTTGGATCCCCAGTAGCTGAGCAGTTCAGTAGTAATTTCTCACCCAAATTCACGTCTGTCCATTTCTGAGAGGCAGTTTCTATCCTGGGGACTGTCTCTCGCCCTTCCACTGTAAGAATCACTACCCTTCTCTCTGAGCCTGAGGAGCTGGTAGCAATGCATTCATAAGTGCCCCCGACTGAAGAAACGATGTTTCTTATATACAGAGTCCCATTTGGATACAAGAGAAACTTGGAATGAGTCAACTGTAGTGGTTTCAGTTCAGTCCCATCATAGAGGACCCAATGAACACTGGGCTGGGGGGTTCCTTTTGCAGTGCAGGGCAGTTTCAAACTTTCACCTAAAACCCCAATGATGGCTTGCCTCTTTTGCTCTATAATGACAGGGGGAGCTGTGATGACTTGTATCTTAACCAACAGTGAATCCTGGCCAGATGGGTTGTTGGCTACACACTTGTAAAAACCACGATCATAGAGACTCAGATTATGGATAATCAACGTTCCATCAGGTGTTACCCAGACCTTTCTGCTTCCCTTGGGTGTTTCTGAGACCACTGTTTGGTTTGCAAGTATCCAGAAAATTGTAGGTCTTGGCATACCTTCCACTCTGCACTTAAGTTCCACAGTACTTCCAGAGTGAACTGTGATCTCCTTGACATGTCTCTCCAGAATCCTAGCAGGGTAAGAGACCACAGACAAAGTGACATGAAGGTGGTCTACGCCTAGTGGATTAGATGCAGAGCACAGGTACTGTCCACGGTCCTGAATGCTGACCCTCCGGATGGACAAGGTGCCATTAGGAAGCACATGAAACCGGCTTTTCTGTGTCCCTAGCGATAGTTCATGTCCTGATAAAATGAAAAAAATAATTAATAGATAGAATTCATCGTTGTTGTTGAACTGACAAAAAATATATTTAAACTATAAAACATAGTTTTCAGATGGTTAAAGCTGCTTTTCAATTTGTTCACATAAATTTAAATTTAAAATCAAGATAGTTCAATATGACATTTATGTAAAATTATATATATAATCAACCTTCAAAGTATTTTTGGTTTTAACATTTTTATTCATTCATTTTAATGTTTTTTTCATATTACAACATGATTACGTCATTTCACCCCTTCTCTCTCCTCCCTCCAATTCCTTCACTTATCCCCTCTTCCTTTATTTCAAATTTATAGCCTCTTTTTCTTTAATTATTGTAGTGTGAATATATATACATATATATGTATATATATGTGTGTGTGTGTATTTGTGAATGTATTCTATATAAATTAAAAGCATATATAAATATATAAATATGATCTGCTTAGCCTATACAGTGTTACCTGCATGTATATGGTTTTAGTACAGACCATTTAAAATCAGATAAATAATTGGTCTTAAATGTTGTTTTAAAATGTTGTTTTAAGACAACATCTAATTTTATAGGCAGGCATTGAATTCATCCCCATTGCTGGCAGTATAGGCATGTACTATCTAGCCTTAACAACTCTTATCTGCTCTTTTAAACTTTCATTATCAATACATTTTCTTGACTTGTGTGTGTATGTGTGGGCACACGCATGCCACTGCCAGTAGGTAGAGATAGGAAAACAATCTGAGGGAATTGGTTCTCTCTCTCTAACATGTCTGTTCCAGAGATTAAACTCAACCCACCAAGCTTGGCCATAGGTGCCCTTTACACATGGAGCCATCTAGTTGCCCCCCCCCAATCTATTCTTAACACATTATAAAAAAGAAAAGCTTCTAGTAGGGCTGAGAAAGACAGCTCAGCAGTTAAGAACACTAGTTGCTTTTGCAGAGAACCTAGGTTCAGTTCCCAGTGCACACATGCTGGCTCACAATTGTCTGTAATTCCAGTTCTAGGAAATATGATACCCTGTTCCGACCTGCATTTACTTCAGGCACATGTGTTCATATACACACATGCTGACCAAACATGCATATACATAAAATAAAGTTTAAAACCTTCTGGTAGGGGCTCGAGAGGTAGTTCCAGCTCCAGGAAATCTTGTACCTCTACACACACACCCACACACACACACACACACACACACACACACTTAAAAAGTAAAAACTCAAAAACAAACTTCTAATGAGCAATATGCAAATATTAAATGAGATTATTGATAGCTTTCATACTTTGAAGAAACTTAAAACTAGTTTTGGTTCTTTGATTACAATCCTGAAAGATCCAAGCATGTCCCTGCTTTATAATGAAGGTATTGGTTTCACATACCTGATGAGACTCTGGTCCAGTGGATGGTGGGCTTTGGGTCTCCAACAGCCTCACAAGGAAGAAAGGCATCTGAATTAGCTGGAACAGTAAAGCTTGCAGCCTTTCCTCCAATTATTCTTGGTTTTTTCAAGATAGTCTTAGGTAGAGAGTCATAGGGAAGGTGTGTGGAAGTTGGGTTTTGAACGGGTTTCTTATCAAAGACACTCTTTCCTGCATGCCTCTGTGCATTCCAATGCGAGGCATGAGTGCTGGCCTCTGGAGGGCTGGACTGGGGTGACATGCTTACTACTGGCCTTTTGCCCTTTTCATTGGTTTCTGAGTGTGACTTGAGCTGAAATTTGTTCTCTTGCCAGGAAGAAGGCTTCCATTTAGAATTCTGTGGTTTATCTACTCTTGGTGCTGGCACAGGAGTAGAGGTTAACAGATTAGAGGGGGGAAAGTCAGTGGTTCCAGTTATGATCTCAGGATTGGGGCTGGCCTCCGCTGAGGATTGCTGCAGATCTGTATTGTGCCTTGAAGATTCATATATGGTGACCATTCTATTTGACATCATCCTGAAAAGTGATGTGACCTCACTGTCTGTAACCACACCCTTAGTAAAGGGAGGAGGGGAAGGAGTGGGCACTAGGGGCACCCCACTGATGAGGAGTGGTGATATGGTTGAAACTCTTTTTATTATGGTACTCTCCGGTGATTTGCTCAACAAAGTTGTTTCCGAAGCTGTTGTATTTCCCAAAGTATGAGTGTCCTTCTGGGACAGTTCAGTTATGCCCAGGGGAGAAACTGCTGAGTGATAAGCAACTGTACTTACAATTCTACCAGTGTCTTGTACTGGGGAATGACTGAAAGCCAAGGGAGTATCAACTGTTGTTGGAGCTGAGGATGTGCTATAGCCAGAATTCTGCCTGCGGGTGGTGGTTGGGTCTTTCCTGTTCTTCCGAGGCCCTTTTCTTGGTTCTTTTGCTTTTTTGGATCTTGCTTGTTGAGTTTCAGAGATAATGACAGATGCAATAGCAGTAGGAGTTGTCATTGTGGGGGTTTCCGCTGACAGGAAGCTTAATGTACTAGATCTCTTGCTTATGGTGGTAGGAAGCACTGGAGAGGAGTTGATGAAGGGCTGCTCTTTCCCTGCTGAGAGACTTCTGGCACCTTGTACTTCAGTGCCATTGCGCTGAGTGGCAGCCATTGCTGCAGACAGAGCTGGCATCAGACTTGCCAAGAGTGTTGTAGAATGTGAGGAGGAACCATGATCTATGGGTAAAAGAGGAGCTATTTCAGGAAGCTTAGTGGCTGTGTTCTTTTGTAAACCAAACTGATACAGATTCTTTAGCATCCCCTCTTTGTTATGACTATTTACAAAGATTGGGTGCCAGGGAATTTTCCTTTTCGAGGTTTTTGTGCTTGTTGCTTTTGTTGGTGTTGAGGGTTTGCTGAGCAGACTGGAAAGTGGTGTTGTCACCACTGAATCTGTTCCAGCTTGGATGGTCCTAGGCATGCTCAGATGACTGCTATTGTCTATAGGAGTTGTTTCCAGAGATACAGATATTGGAACAGAAGTCATGCTTGCTTCAGTGGGAGCCATGTGGGTACTTTCACCTCTGAAATATTTTATAGTGGTTGTTGTTGTCTCAATATCTACATTTTGTTTGTTCTTAAATAGTAATGGTGGTTTCTTGACCCCAGTTGTAGACTCTTCTGCTACGACGCCAACATTGTTAGCTTTGGGGAGGATGCTGTGGAATGAACCCATAACTGAAAGTGGTGCAGTAGCCATGGTGAGCCCTTCGGTGGAAGAACAGTTTTGGCACCTCTCAGGGGACTCTGTGGCTGAAACTTGACTTATATTTCTGTTAGCAGGTCCCTTGAGTGCTGGCCTCAAAAGTCTGTGTCTATGCCGACGAAGAACTTGGGTTCTATACGGACTTGTAACTCGCCCTCTGTTCCAAATTGTCCTCTCTCTTCCCAAATGCCTAGACAAGGGAAAGTTACCTGTATTGTTGTTTCTAGGAATTTGAAATAAAGAAGGGGCAGTGGTGTGTGAATCTGAAGGGTGCTTGGAGAAGCCTGGATCTTTAATAATGTGAGAAAAGGAGTTATTACTGCTAACCCTGTGTACTTCTGTTATAGGTATCCGAGGTCCATAAGTTTCTGTTGGATTTATTGACTGCAAGACTGTATTGGCTTTGTTGGTGAATCTACTAAGCATGTTGGTATAGCCATAGGTAGCCATGGTTCCCCCTGTTATAGGGTGTGTACGTTGGGAAGATGTTCTCTCTACCTGAGCAGAATCTTGAATTTCAGCTACTGATGGAAAGATAATGATTGGGTTTTGGTTTGTTGTACCTTCTATTTTGCTTGTTACAGGTGGGTTCATACTTTTTGACACAGCTGTACTGTCAATAACATTAAATAACTTGAAATCAGGAAGGCGCTCGGATTTTAGTATTTGTGGATTCACAGTTGAGGAGACTTCTGTGCCAGAATCTATACTTGTCACAAAACCATGATTTACTGGCCTAGAATCAGCAGTTGGTGACCCTTCTGGGACACCAAAAGCCTTAGTTTTCAAAGCCATGAATTCTTCATCTGGAGGAATCATGCCAGAGGCATCTTTTTCCTCACCAGTGAGTTCCACGGGTGGAATAGCCAGTGGCATTGGCTTTACTGTGGTATTTTCTTGCTTCCTTGGAACAGAATTCTTTTTTGCTTTTTCTAAAAGTGCTGCCCAGTGTTGGGGGTCAATTCTCCGAGCAGAGAGAGGGAGCTGCCTCCTATGCTCCCTAAATCGCCGGAAAGTAGAATCCCCACGCCGCCGATGTATTAAGTCTCTATGTTTGTTTTTCTTATGTATACCAGAGACTTGTTTTCCAGCCTCTGTCCCTGTCAAAGCAGATGGAGGGAGTTTCAAAGACGGTGGCTGCTTAAGGAGAACACTGGGATTGGGTTCTCCAAGTCCAGATCCATCTATTTCCCTATCATGCTCAACTGTCCTTTGGCCTTTCATTTGGACTGAAACTTGAAAAATGGAAAAATCTGCCCCTGATGGGTTGGCTGCTACACAGCGGTAATGACCTTGATCTTTTTGTGTAACTTGTAATATTCTTAAGGTCCCATTGTTAAGAATTTGCCTATCTCTTGATGACTGAGAGAACACAGTGTTGCCTGGAAGAATCCAGCTAATAGAAGCATCTGGAATACCAGTGGAAAGGCATGGAAGATCAAGTGTCTCACCCATAACCACTGTGTACTGAATTCCATTTTCCTGCTTGCTTTCTACATAGGGCTCTACCACGGTTATCCTATATGTGAGAATATCTGCATCCTCATCATTGGTGCTTATACAATGGTAAAGACCTGTATCAAAGCTATCAGCCATCTGGAGTTCCAACTTCCCCTTTTTGTCTATTAGGATTCGGCCATCCTCACTAACATAAGGGGCTCTCACTTTACTCCCATCAGCTAAAACCCATTCCAAGTGAGGTGAAGGGTCACCTTTGCCTGGACAGTCCAGGTCAATAGTGCTGCCAGCCAAAACAGTATGTTCCAGTTTGGTATTGTTCATTGTCAGAATCATGGTCCATTTGAGTTTCATCTGTCTCATCTCAGCCTTTGGTAAAGTGATTTGCGCATCAGTGGAAAATCGGAGCTGTAATGTACTAAGTGTGGTGGCAGTTCTGTTCAGCTGCAGGAAAATTTTTTCTTGTTGGAACCAGAAAGGATCTGCTCTGAAATCAGCCTCTATGTTGGTAAAAATGTCTTCAGGCATACGAGCCACCTGTTTATATTTGGAAGACAGCAGTGGAGTCTCAGCATGCTGGGGCTTCCTTTCTAATATCACAGGAGAGTCACTGTACAAAGCTAGAAGTTGCCATACTGGCTGGATGTGATTATAATCTACACTGCACACAAGATTTGTTGAAAATGACATATTTAGCATGATGTAGTCATTTTCTTCAGTGAATGAAATTGGTAATGTCCTAGATGGCTTTTGGATACTACAGACCACATTGGCCTTATTTCCAGACAGATCTGTCATGTTCAAAGATAAGGAGCCAAAAGGTTCTATGAAATCTTGAGGTGAAACGGAGGCAGATCCATTGTCCTGAATAGACAGGCTCTTTGACTTTAGTGATGGATCAATGGTTGGCTTTGTACATAGGAAAGATCCAGATGGTACCATAGCAATAGATCTGCCTTTAGAGATCCTGGGGTTCATGCAAAGGGGACATTGCTGAGGACTGGAGGGGCTTCTCTCCTTCTTGCATTTTATTATATCTAGGAAAAAAATCATAATTTAATTATTTTCAAAAGTTGTGATCTCTATAAATTAGCACATGAACACTTTAAAGAAATATTTTTACTAGAACTCAAAACAGCAATTTTGAAAATTTAATATTTAATGACTGAGTTACTATGTTTTATGCTTCTGAAATGATTTCTAAAAATATATTGCCCACACATCATGCTACAATATAATATGCACAGGTATGGGGGTTTTATTTGCCTTATTCACAGCTGCATTTATTATGCCTAGAAAGTCCTGGATATATATTTAGTACTTGATAAAGATTTATTGAATGAAACATTTCCTTATCTAGAGAAATCAAAATCATAAGCTCACATTTTAGCACTTAATAACACTTCAGTTCCTCATATCAAGGTTTTAGGACAGTTGTAGACAGTCCTTTACCAGACATTAAAAGGTAACACTGCTTAGAAATCTCTAAGACCTGGGATAGCAGTAAAAAATGCAAACGTTTTTCCATTATCCAAAAGAACATCTTATGTTCTAGCTTAGTAGAAAGAGGGATGGAGAAATGCAGACAAAACAGGAGATAAAGATGCAGGTAGAGCCAACCAATAAGATGTAAATGTTGAGAGACCATGGAAGGTAGTCAAGGCAGACAATCCTGTTATATTTAGTGATTGTCCGGTTAGATGAAGGGTTCTCAGTAGTGGAGAACCAAGTTTAGTTGGGGAGTGGAGAGACTGTGTCCAGTAATGTCAGAGTTTGCAAATCATATACTATCAGTCACAAAGGCATCCTGCTTAGGCACTGAGATGACATATACTTCAGCATTTTACATAGTGCTCTGATGAACCTATTTTTAAAAGCTGGTCCTTCAATGCTAGATAAGAGGTATAGAATTTTCTCTGAGCCAAAATCTATAGTCACATATTCTGAGACTTCTGTGCTGTCCCATACACATAGTAATTCCTGAACCACTTGCTGAACATAGCAGGTAAGAGAAACATTAGATGTCTTAGATGTAATTCATGAGAACAGTTTCATACATGTGTGGTTTCTTTGTAAAGGCCCAAGCAAGTCCCTCTAAACTCTTTAGGTGTGTATCAGTCCTCTCATCAGAAGTTAACCATGATCTGAAAATATGAGCTAGAAAGTTCCCCAAATAAACCTAAGTTTGAAATTGCATGTAGTGCTGAGTATCCAGATGAGATCACATGTTGTCTCAGTTGGTCCCACCCCCAGCACAGGACACAATCATTCTTTCCCATGTATGCACACAGAATATGTTCCACACTTAGTAGCATACAAATAGCAACCTCAAGCATCTCATAAACCCATGGTATCATAGTGTTTGTGTTCAAATAGTCCCTCTTTTATTAATCATGCCCCTATACACAAGAGTGAAAATGCAGACAGTCATGTATGCCAGAGAGAAGCATGATTCCTTTCTGAAGAAACTTCTCAATTTAGGAAAGAAAAAAACAAAACAACATGTTGCAAACACCTGCTGGAGTTAAAGGATTTATGGTGATAATGTAGCTGTGAAATTAGGAAGAATGGAAAAGAAACTTGTGTTAATTTTGCTAATGTATTTTAAACCTCAAAAGTTAGGGCCATGGTGTGCAGAGATAAACATGGTATTGTTTGGTACTACTTATGGTTTTCTGCATCCACTGTAAGTCCTGGAGTAGATCCTTCATGGATGAGGGAACACTACTTTGCTTTTGTGTGCCATATAATCTTACAGTCATTATTTACCAAATTTTATAAAAAATAAAATTGTGCAGAGGAAGTGGGTAGAGAGAATGAAAAGCTTTGAACAACCACAGGAGCTTTTTCCAACACTGAGTACCTTACCTGCTTGTCACTGTCAGGCCTCATGCTTTCTCAGATGCCAATCCCACCGAGTCACTTCATCTGCCTCACACCAGTTTCCAGTCTCACAACAGTGCTTTCCATCTCCCAGCCCTGTCACTCTATGCCAAGCCAGTGACGTGAGCTGTCTGTCTACCATGCTTAGTGCCATTGCCCATTACACACTTGTCAAGGGCTCAGCCTGATCAGCACTCATATCCAAGCAACCACCTGCGTTACCTCTCCTGGTGCCCTCTGCTTTCCTCTCTTAACCTTCAGCACTCACCACTGGATGCCTGCCTTCCCACAGGACAGCAAGCTCTGTTGGTTTCCCTGGCCAGGGGATGCCCAAGAAAGATGCATTTCAGTAAAAGATAGATAGATAGATAGATAGATAGATAGATAGATAGATAGATAGATAGATGGACAGATAGATAGATAGATAGATGAACAGGAGGGAGGGAAGGAAGGGGGAGAGAGAGGGAGAGAGAGAGAGAGAGAGAAGGGAGGGAAGGAAGAAAGAAGAAAGAAAGAAGGAAGGAAAGAAAGAAAGCAAGCAAGCAAGCAAGCAAGCAAGCAAGCGGGCAAGGATAGAAGGATTCAGGGGAATATCAGAAAGGCAGGCAGACAGCTGGCAAGACTTCAGTTCTGTCACATGAATTTATTAACTTTGCTACTGGAGATAGTTTTATAGACACTACAGTATGACTTGGCATTGTAAACGTGTTATATACACAGATATACATAAGAGACGAGCAATTAGACTAGTTTTATATCCATGAACAAAGCATGCCAAGAAAATGGCAAAAGCCTAGATTCATACAAAAGCAACACCTAAGAACCTAAGAATGAAAGATGCAAGAAGATATGGTTAAATATCACTGGACTGCAGCAAGCATCAGAGAAACAGCCACATCACGCCTATGAGAGGCTTTCAAATTGCTTAGGGAATATGAAAAAATTCTAAGGGTGATTTGATTGATTGATAACTCTTGTGAAATTATCAGTAAGTCAATACAAGCACAAGATTGAAAGATTTTAGCCCTAATGGGTTTGTCTGTATTTGCTGTGTGTGTGTGTGTGTGTGTGTGTGTGTGTAACTATAGGCAGATATGTACATTGTAAGTTAGCACATGATACACATACATACATTTTAAAAATTTCTTACACACATGTTTGAGACATATTAGAACCATGGATAACTAATAGATAGATGGTGAACTTATTTCTTTTTACCATCTAAATGGCCATTATAATAGCAATTTCACAAAAAAGTATTAAGTACATACTGTGTCCCAGATATACTGCAGAGGTTAGGGATAGATAAATCAGACATAGCAGACAGCAGCAGGCATTTCATTCTATAAATCAATTCTGTAAGCCTGGTATAATGTTCATTCAAGAAAGGAAGCACAGGTAACCTACAGTGGTGAGGTCATGATTCTCATGCAGATGCGTGGATGAGCAGTGTGACTCCTTGTGGAGGTAATGCTGAGCAGAGCTGCCATCCCAGAGCACATAGAGGGGCAAAGGAAGGGACGAGCTATAGGCAGAGGCAACAGCAGGGTTCCAAGCTGAAACAGATGTAGCAAAACAGATCTGGAACACAAATTGCCTGCCTGAGAAGTGGAAGGGCTGAGGGATTTAAGAGAGGCTGAGAACAGGCCTGGGCAATGCTAGAGGACCTGATAGTTGGGCCAAGAACCATGGGCTTGATTCTCTAAGCCATAGATGAGTAAAGTTTTCATACAGAACGCCACGTAGTAAAGTTTCTCAGCCACACAGCTTCCCATTATCCCTCTGTAGACAAACACATGCAGAGTTCATTGTCACTGGCCATCCTGGGGACTTCGCTTTCTGTATTTACATTATCTAGAACTTCCGGTTACAGATAAAGCTCTCCCAGCTGATTCCTCTTTTTAATTAATACTAAGAAACAAACAAGATAGATACCTGGGTTTCCCTGTATCCACTCAGACAACCACTTTAAATGGCAGTCACAGGTCCACGGGTTTCCATGCAAATAAAGGCCTTCTAGGTTTGGCATATAGGAGACCATTTCTTTTGGGAGGGAGGTCAGGAAGTTATCAGACAAGTACAGGTACTTAATGAAAGAGGTTTTAAATATCTGGAGATAGCTTAGCGAGACAAAAGTGTCTGGATGGAGCTTTGTGAGCCTGTTTCCTTCTAAATGTACCAAGCGGAGCAAGGTGAGTCCATAAAAAGCCTCGGGGTTGATAAACTCAATGTTGTTGTGGTCCAGGTGCAACCGGGTCAAGCTCCTGAGTCCGTATAAAGTGTCCTTCTGAATTATTTGGACTTTGTTATAGCTCATTTTTAAGACCTGTAAATAAAGATATGGACATATTTGTTTTCTCAAAGGGGCTTTCACAAAGAGAGAAAAGTTTATAAATATAGAAATATGTGGAGATTAATCCTATGAAATATGCATACTTAACTACAACTCAATTCAAACAAATTAGTTGCCAAAAAACGTAACAATATTAGAAAAATTAAAACATACACAAACAGTTGCAACTATTAAGAAATTATCGCTAAAGGGACATAGAGATGTCATGACTACTTTTAAAGTCTCTCTAATCTTTAGTTCTGTATAACCATCGTGCCCTGGATTGGCTTCAGAATAACTGAGTGTAGGGTGTTCAGGGTGCAGTGAGACAGGATCTGTCTGTCACAAGGATAACTGTTGAGGTGATAAGTGCACAGGAATGGTTTTATTATTTTCTTAATATTAGAATACAAAGTAATGTGGTGAACTATGGAATTTTTGTGCACGTGTCCACATTTTTCTTGTCCATTTCCCTCTCAGTCCTCTTGTGTGCCTCCACCTCCAGCCGCTCCCCTTCCTTCTCCCAGATTGCCTCACTAAGTTGATTACACTCTTCTGCCTACTTTTGTGTATCGTGAAAAGCATTAGTGAGAACAACAACAATAGTAATTAATAAACAATAATAAAAAACTTAAAAAGCAATTTAAATAAATTTAAAACTCATGAGACTATCCATGAACTTTAGTTTTCCCCATTTTTAATATCTTTATTGAATTATTATTCAAGTGCAAAAATGTTTTGTTTTTAAATTTTAGTGGTTTTAGTTAGCAAACAAAAAAAGAGTTTCATTATGGCGTCTGTCTCCTCACACACTGATCATGAACCTTGCCTCTCATTAGTTTCTATTGTCTCCCTCTCACTCCTGTTAGTTGCAATCTTTCCCAAACAATTTCTTCCTTTATGTCAATAGATTAACATTTGTGGATTCCACCCATGAGAGAAACCATGGTATGTGACTTTCCTTTCTATCATCTCATTTCACTTCCTCCTGCTCCTTCATTAGGCGCTTCTCAGAGCACCACACGCTGGTTTTTAGAATATCCACAGGGATATAACTACATCTACCTTAACTACTGCATCTTAGGAAATTGTCTTTTCCCAAAATTAAGACCAATTCACATCAATAGTTATTTTTTTTTATCTTCTCCTTACCTTAAGTAACATTTTACTCTGTTTGCTAAGGATTCATATATTTTAAACATTTCATATAAATATAACCATACAATATGTGGCTTTTTGGCCTGGCTTCCATCACGTAGCCAAATGTTTTCAAGATGTTGTAGTGCACATCAGCCCTTCATTCCTTTCTGTTTCTACATAGCATTCATGTTACACAGTTTATCCATGACTCAGCTGGCACACATCTGGCGTGCTGTCTTTTTCAGTAATATGAATTTAGCTGATTCTGAATTAGAAGCCAAAAATTTTGAATTTTTCATGATGCTTTAGCATTCATCCAATCCCTTTCTGATTAGTTTATAATCCCTTTTAATTAGTTCTAAACATTCTATTTTTTTTTAAAAAAGAAAAGAGCATGGAATACTAATAAAAACAATAACTTTATACATATTTTTCTGATTTGACCTAAATTGTAATCTCTTCAAAAGAGGATTTTCTGAAATACCAACATCCCTAACAAATAAAAGCCAAACTGAGAACATAGTACAGCTTTTCCCTAAATGTTACGTGGGAGTAAAACCTCAAACCCAATGTTTCTCAGTCAGAGAAAAACCTGGCTAAGAGAATAAAAGTAGGTGGAGAATTTCATGCAGGATAGATGAACAAGTCCTCCTGAAGATACATGTCCCAAATGCTGTCTGATCTACCTAAGTCAACGTCATCACATACAGACACTGCATACTATGCACCCTATTTCAAAACACCAGACATGGCTCCAGTTTGATGTTTAAAGTCTCTGTGAACAGTGGGTATTATTGCTTTGATTGCTATTATGTGCTGCATGAAAATTATGATGAATATTATGGGACATATATACTTTATTGTGCTTCTCATGAACAGCAGCATTGTTTACTTAAAAAGTTGAATAGTTACCATGTAGCACAAGTTAGCTTCTCAAGTGTCAAGGTTAAAAGCAGAGAAAGGGCTCCCTGTGGAGTCTCTTTTGTTCTCCTCATTCTTAGTGCTTTTCTAATCCTTTAGTTTCCCACTTTAGTGTGTGATAAGTCTTAGAGCATTTTCTTCATTTGTGGGGATATTTGTAATTTCAGTTTGAAGATGATAAGAGGATAAACAAGTAAAGAAAACTAAAAATTTGTTATGGTTTATAGACTGCTACCATATTAATGACTGTCCTTATATTAAGGGATCCCATTCTACTTCCAGACAAACAGGTAGAAACGGTCTTTTAGGGATACATTTTAAAGGTTTAGTAAACCCTGAAAATTGACTTATTTTCCATCCTTCTCCCCCTTTCCTTTCTCTCCCTCCCTCCCCCATCTCTTTTTTCCTTTCCTTTCCTTTCCTTTCCTTTCCTTTCCTTTCCTTTCCTTTCCTTTCCTTTCCTTCCTTCCCTTCTTTCCTCCCTCCCTCCCTCCCTCCCTCCCTCTCCCTCTTCCTTCCTTCCCTCCCTCTCTCCCTCCTTCCCTTCCTTCCATTTTCTTTCCTTCTCTCTGTGATTCCCTATGCATGCATGAGTCGAGACCAGATGTTGGGTCTCTTCCTTGATGTTTTCCATATTAGTTTCTGAGTCAAGTTTTCTCACTGAATATGGAGTCCACTAATTGGATAGAGTGCCTGGTCAATGAGTCTCTGGGATTCTGATACAGGTGCTTCCTGGGATGGGAATCACAGGTGTCTTCCTCCATGCTGTGCTTTTGATGTGGCTACTGGAGATTCTCATATTTGTGTAAGCATTTTGCCCAGCATGTTCTTAATATTCAAATTTTCATATAAAATTGCATTACAATTGAAATCCTTCCTTGCTGTCTGCCTCTAGTTCATAGAATGCTTATAAAATGTATCCCACAGGAGTAGGCAGCTTTGGGGTATACCCCACAGTTCCACCTCTCTTCTAACCCTCTACCACTCTCTACCCCTCTCACCTGCAAGGACTGCAAGCCCGAGAAGGTCTTGTCACTGATTCTGTGAATGCCGTTACTGTGCAGCATGAGTAACTCCAGTTTGTTCAGGCCAGAAAAGTCATTTTCTGTCAATCTAGTGAGACTGTTATACCTGAAAAGAAAAATCATTTTAGGCTTCAGACGAATCTTTCAGTTAAAGTTCAAATGTCAAGGCAGGAACAAACAGAAATTCCCTTTTTGCAACTGTGTTCAGGTTAAGAAGCCTGGAGCACTGGAGTGCACATGGCTGTGAACCTGAGCTCAGGACCAGGTTATACTCTGGGTGTAATCTGGAGACTTTCTGTGCTCCATTTTCCTCAGCTATAAAGTATAGATAACAGAATTTAGTCCAAAGGTGTTATGAACATTAGGATCTTAGTGAGGGTTATTATTGCTGTGATGAGACACCATGACCAACAGCAAGTTGGGGAAGAAAGGATTTATTTGGCTTATACTTCCACATCATTGTTCAGCCTTGTAGGGAGCTAGAACAGGAACACAAACAGGGCAGGAACCTGGAGGCAGGAGCTGATGCAGAGATCGTGAGGGCTGCTGCTCACTGCCTTGCTCCTCGTGACTTGCTTGGTCTGATATTTTTATAGAGCCCAGCATCACCGGCCAAGAAATGGTACCACCCACAATGGACTGGGCCCTGCCCCATAAATCTCTAATTAAGAAAATGCCCCACAGGCCTGTCTATCATCTGATCTTATTCAGGCATTTTCTCATTTGAAGTTCCTTCCACTCCCGAGACTCTAGCTTGGGTCAAGTTGTCATAAAACATACCAGCACAATGAGCAAATGAAGACACACTAAGTGCTCAGCCCAAGGCCCCTCTGTCATAGGGAGAACACAATGTCAGTCTTTATTGTTGGCGATCCAAGGCACTGGGTATACTGTTACAATCCTTGTTGTATTGCCCGCCCTCACCCATATTACTTCCTCCCAACGTGAACAATAGTGCTTGGCATACTGTAGGTGCCTACTAATGTCACATAGGTGATGACATATCCCGTTACTTGTGCATTTATACATATAAACAACTTTTCATAAACCTTCAAAATATCACCATCATTTGTCAGATTTAGTAAGTCAAGTATTTTAAGTAAGCCATTATGGTGCTGGGCATTTATAAATTGCAAAAGAAATGGCGGGGTTTTTTTAAATATAGAATTCCTCTTCCTTGATATCATAATAATGATGTTAACAGAAACTGTATCTTTTCCAGGAAAAATTTATTCAGAATAAAGCTGCCCCACAATTATGAAGCTCCCAAACAAATAAGAGGGGCTTCAAGTTCTAGTAAAAGACGACTGGGATAAAACGTTTATTGTCTCCACAGCGTAAGGTTCTTATGGACCCATTTTAGAAGAAAACTATTAAAAGTAATCATAGTTTGGGGGACAAAGTACCAGGAAGATCAGTGGTCTCTCTGAGAGGGGATCAGGCAAGGTCCACACACCCTAAATTGACTCGTTCCACACTGGCTGGGATGCCGTCTGGGATGGAGGTCAGGTACCGAAACGTACAGTGCACCTCTGTGGGCACATAGCAGGCACAGCGGCGAGGACAGGCCCTGCTCCCAGGGGTGACCACCAGGCAGACGACAGTGAGGGAGACCAACCAGCAGCTTACTTCCCTGCTTCTCACCTGCATCCTGAAAAGACACCACGCCAGAGTTATACGGACAGTTCCAGCAAAGTCCTAGGCACACCACACATTGCCACTCTAGGAGTAATTGGGGATATTTGCTTTAAGAATCATACTTGGTTAATTTAATTCACACCTCTTTGTGGCAAAATGGAACCTGTTTTAGTATTTAAATATGCTCCGTACGATTTTTCTCCTCCCCCAACTTCTTCCAGATCCTCCCCAGCTTCCTATCCACCTGACTTCGTGTTCTTTCTCTCTGTCAAAACGAACAAATGAAAACCCAAACAACAACAACAACAACATCAACATCAAAATAGTAAGAAAAAAATGAAAAACAGCACAAAAAATGTCCATGGAGTCAACTTCGTATTGTCAACTACTATTGGGCAGGGGCCTGACCTGCTGTGTGGTTGTTATACACAGTGTCACTCCATTGGAGAAAACTGGTGATCCCTGTCCCAGCAGGTAGCAATTGCAAATGGTTTCTTGGTTAGTGGTGGAACTTTGTGTCTACCTCCCCTTCTCTGTGCTGGGATTTCGCTCTGGTTTGAACTTGTACCTCCTGTCACAGTCTGTGGTTTAGATAGCATACAAATTAATATGTCATCACAGCGCCTTTATTTATTATGCATTGTTCTTATGAAGTCCTCTCCTTCTTATTGCTTTCTCTCCTACCCACCCCAGCTGGTTTGTTTCTACTTTCTTATCACATACACATCTATATACACATGTACGGATTAGAATAGTATATAACTAAATAAAATTCTAAACACACATGTACATGTACAATTGTAAATCTAGGTTCTGCTTGTAAGAGAAGCCACATTGCGTTTCCTTTTTTGAGTCTGTCTTATTTTGATAAGCTTAATTGATTTCCAGTTGCATCCATTTCCTGCAAATGTCATGATTTCACTTCTTTATGGCCACATGGAATTCTGTTGTAAACATTTCCACATTTTCTTTATCCGTTCATATTTTGATGGCTATGTAAGTTGGTCCCACATTTTTGACTGTCATGAATAATGTAGCAATAAATGCTGCAGAAACTTCTCTTTGTTACATACCCAGGGATGAACTGGCAGTTCTAGTTTCAGGTTTTGTTTTTTTTTTTTAAGGGAATCCCATAAAAACTGCAAAAAATTAACACCCTCCTCCCAATTATCCAATAAATGAATGAACTAGTGAACTGAAAGGAAGACCTGAGAGATTGTTCAGGGCATTCAAACTGACATTCCTTTGAGATCCTATATCTCATTCCACTCAGAATGTACATCATCAAGAAGATAAATGACAACAATTGCTAGTGAAATCTGGAGAAAGAGGAACCCTTATCCCCTGGAGTGTAGACTGGCATAGACACGGGAAAAGGTCCTCTTTATAAACTAGTGTGTGCTAGCTTCCGGTTGGACTTTATCACTAAATGGGCTCATTCTTGTGAACGTGTCTTCATAGTTTCTCATTTCCCAATGAAAAGCAGGATCCCTGTTATTAGAGACCATAATAATGGTATTGGGACAATTAAAGTTCATAAATTTAAGTCTCTTGTTTGCCCAAGAGTCTTTTCCACCTTTATATACACTTTTTATATTTTTATAAACATAAAAATAGTACATGTGCAATTTAGAAAACTGCATCAGTAAATAGATAAAAGTTAAATATATATGTATTGTTCACATTGCATTTATGTATGTTCTTTATATGATCAATTTTTATAACGTTGTATTATTTAATATATGTTTTATTTATTTGATTTAACCTTCCAAAACACTTTTACAGCTCTAATAACCCACTAGAAAAGAGGTTAAATTTCTTTCTAGCATGTCTTCAAGTCCTTGCCAAAAAGAACACATTTGCCTTTTCAGAGCCAACTAATGACGAAAGGGACAGTAAACTGACCAGCTGGGAGGGCTGAGTCTCAGCCCAGCACGATAGCAGCCACTCTGACTTTGCAGGCATAACACTGTCTGCTCTTTCTCTGCTTGGAAACACCCCTCTCCTCACTGACACAGAATGGGGAGCATGGCCAGAGAAGAATTATGCTTCGCTCGTTAGAAAATATCTTTAACCCACACGTGGCAAAAGCCCAGTGATCCCTCCCAACCTGGAATTGTTATGAATGAGTTTAACCCAAATTAAGACTTACTAATGATTACTTCTATGCCTACGCTGTCACTATTAGATCACAGAATATTTTTGAATACTCTCTGCTGATGAAAAAAAAAAAAGCAGGTGAGCTTGCTATCATTAGATGCACAAAGATAGAACAAGGTGGCTGGGGAACAGAAACGACTGTAAGCACCTTAAAGAGTTAGTTACAAGAGAATAGAGCCCTAAATAAATTACCACATGAATTCCCGTACACTTAAGCCTCAAACTGTTTTTAACAAAAGAGTTGGCAATACCTGAGCTCTTCTGTCTTGCTTTTGAATACTCTTGAAACATAGGCAGAGACAGGAAATCTTCAGAGGAGAGTCTTCACCGGATTGAAGGCAAGTTCTTTGCTTCCAAAGGGAGCAAAAGGCTTAGTAGGCTTAGTCTTTTATAGCTTAAACAACTGGGGGACTGACGCTTCAGAGAACTGGAGGCGCTTCTGTTATTTTAATGGTACCATCCATTTCCAAACTAACCAAAGCTTTCCTTTATCCGACTGCTGCTACTGCTGCTACCGCTGCTGCTGCTGCTGCTGGAGACTGTAATGCTCTTCCTCCTCCCTCAATAGTATAGGTCGTTAAATCTCGTTAAAGTCACCTAAACTTACAAGTACTAATCAATGACTCCTTCTTTCCGAAGTCCCAGGCTTTTCTCCTCAAACTGCTTGTTTTGCTCAAACGCGTCATCCGTGTTTATGAAAGGGTCCCAGGCTACACATAATCCTTCCCGCGCGTTTTGCCTGGCTTTAGTCACCGAAGCGATTTTCCTTTGGTCGCTGCTTTTGTCCCCACTTCCCTCCAGCACTTTCCTTTCCCTGGACCCTTCTGCCCATCCCACCCTCTGTCTCGCCCTGAACCCCAGCTCCCGCTGCATCTACCGGACTCTCTGGGTCCCTTCTCTTCCCGAGAGGATTAGCAGCAGCTCACCTCTGCCTTGGGCCAATGGAATTGCACCGCCTTTGGGGTCTGCTCAGCCTCTAGGGGTCTTCGCTCGGGAGGAGGGCGGGGCCTCTGCTTCTGGGAATGGGCGGGCCATCGACCACCAGCGCCAACCCAGGCCCGCCTGCGCGTTTGCTCCTCCCGAGTTGGGAAGGAAGCCCTGGGCTTTTCCTGCCTCGTGGCTGGCTCTGTGGCCCGGGACGGTTCAGGGGCTACAAGTTCTTTCCTTTCGTGACCTCTCCTACCTCCTAACAGAGGGAGAGGGAACCTAGACATAAAAATAGGAGCGTGGGGGGAAGGAAAACAATTAAGCTTGAGTGGGTTGGTGACTAGATGCTCAGGAGAAGCTAAAGGTGTGTGTTGGGGCGGGGCAGAGGCGCCTGATAGTGGTACCAAATACGCTGACAGCATGTGATATACTTGCATAAAAAAGCATGTCATGGACCCCATCAGTCTACACACCAAATATGCTAATGATGGTGGTAACAACAGCAGCAATAACAGTCAAAGATGCTTTAATCACTGGTTTGTCTTGGGTTTGTGACTCCCCTTCTGCTTGCAAGTTGAGATAGCAGTGAAGTGAGGTGTCTGAAGTTTGCATGCACTCTTCCGCCCCAGGAGAGGCACCTATCCTCTTCCTCTTTATTGGTTATACATGTTTGAGGTGTACAATATGAAATTATGAGTTACATGAAGATGAAACAAATAAACCTACTTATCACTGTTTATTCTGTGTAAATGTGTGTTAGTAAGAGATACTCTTTTGCTGTGTATTTTAAACAGAATTATTAAATACAGTCCTCATATTATACATAAAATCTCTGAATTGCTTCACTCTGTAGTTGTTGTTTTGTGTTTTCTAATCTACAAATATCCTTCTCCATCCCCAGTTGCAAAAACCACCTTTGTCTATATTCTGTATATTTGACTATTAAAGGAAAAAAAACGCCCCATAATGAAAACATACAATACTTTTTCTGCATATGGATTGGTTCATTTACCATGATATTTTTTATGTTTTTTGTTTTCTTGTTTTGTTTGTTTGTTTGTTTTTTCCCTGTGGTAAGGGTCATGGCATCCTTTTGTAAGGTTGATGTTATTCTGATAAATCCTGTTCCTCTAGCAGGCTTCTACCATTTGAGGAATGTGACTAAAATGACTGTTTCATCCCTGTAGTTGAAGCGCACATTAGTGAGCCTTCGATGAGAATTTTGGATGAATGTTTTGGGGCAGATGTTCTGAAGATGTTCTCCTAGAACAAGTAAGGTCTGCATGACCAGAGACGAGTTCTTAAGCTCCATCTCTCGGGCCCACCATATGGACCATTCTAGGGCAGGGGCCTAAGGATCATTGTGATAACAAAATTTCTAAAGTTTTTTAATTGATGGATTATGAAAATAATTTATAAGTGCAGATGATATTTATGGAAGATTTACTCTGTGACAAATATCATAAAATTTTAAAAAGTCGGTTTATTTCCACATTATAATAGCATCTGTGAGCATACAAGGAACACATTCACAATGCTCTCACTTTATATAGGTGTGAAGAAAAATGACTCATTTCAGGTAATGCATATTGTAAGCAGAAATGCTACAGTTGATTCAAACCCAAGCAACTGGGCTTCACGGAAAGAATGGAGGTGCCAAAACTGAGGCTGCCTGGCTTGGGTAAAAATTAGTAATGTTCCATATCCAGTTGCTAATCACCAAGTGATTTCTAGTTAGTAATGAGTAAGTCATTTATCAAGGTAAAATTAAAGAGTCAGGGAGTCAGAGTTAGAATTAACCCTGGAGACCTTGTGTGGCATAAATAAGGTCCTTAGCACTGCAGAGACAGCCATGTTCTTAAGAGTTCACATTTGATGTTCAAATGTGGACGCTTGCCCTGGAAATACAGCATCTAGTATGTTCTTGGCAGCCACAGTTTGTCATTCTTCCAAAACTCATTCTAGACTAACGTCAGAGCTCTGTGTTCGCTAGGTTATGTCTAACCAAGGTTGGGCTTCCAGACCTCAACTCCAGCAAACCACAGAGAGATGATTGCAGTGTATTAGAGTACTTATTTTCCCAGGATCACCACTCAGGGTCACTTTATTTCTAGATGCTTCAAATATTCCTTTCCCATCTCTTATATAACCTATACGAACTATTAGAAAGCCAAAGCATATTTTATATCTATTCTAGTTCAGTTTCTCCTATTTAATTATGTCAGTAAATCACATTTACATTTAGATCCTATGTATGCCAAAGGCTTTTCAGAAGAGTCAATTAGACATATTCTGATGAAGTAGGCATTAAAATTATGCCTATTTTGGGGAGTAAAATTGCTTAGGAAAAGGGATACCAGAGCACATACTGAATTACTTTCAAAACTGAAAGGCCATGCTCTTTAGGCCTTGTATCTTCCAGCCTCCACAAGCTTGCTGACATTTCTACCATAAAATTAAGTGTTCATAGCATATCAAAGGTTAATAGCATCACCATGCTCTTTGGTCACATACTTAACAACATACTTTGTGTTTTAGTAACAAGGCAGTCTCACGTTTCCATGTAGCTTAATGGTCTCATTCAGTGTGTGAAAGGCCAGGTTAGGACTGCTTTGTGTTGGAAGCTGGGGAAGCTGACTAAGTGATTTGCCAAAGTCTCCAGACTGCACGTGGGGAACTGGAGCTAATAAGAATTCTTAAGCCTCAGTTTATTGTTCTGTGGTCTTTTACCAATATGTCAGGATACTTTATCACCTTGATTGCTTCTTCCTACAGTTCACTTAATACTTTTCTTCCAATAATCCACCATTAAAAGGAGATGCTTCAGTTATGAGCAGAACAGCACTGACACATCCCCAGCTCCATATTATACGTACAAAACCTATGTGTCTTCTGCTTTTAAATCACTCCATAGAATTTGTATTGCTTGTCATCTGTTTGCCACTGACATTATTTACAATCCTTTATGGTATTTGATGTGCCAATTATACCACCTCATGGTTTAGTCCCTAGATAAAAGTATGTTATCTCAAGGCCAAGAGTTAAAAAAAAAACAAGAAACAGAACCTCTTAACAATCATGACAATGTATAGGTCTAAAGATGTACATTTATAAAAGCAGATCAATAGATACCCAGATTCTTACATGTCTTTTAATTAGGCACAATTGTTACTATGTCTAAATTATGCAATTTTCATGTTGGAGTGAATAATCAATATACACTTGAGAAAAACTAGTGTGAGCCCTGTTCTGACACAATTGACTCATTGACCAACATAAGTCAAACTTCAGGTCTTCAGACACCTATATATCAATGAATAATAGCATTATGGGTGATCTAGTTAGGCTTTTCTGGTGTGATAAAACACTGAATAAACTTGGGGGAGAGAGGATTTATTTCATCTTATATTTTGATGTCACAGTCCATCACCAAAGAAGCCAAGACAGGACCTCAATGTAGGAGCCTGGAGGCAGGAGCTGAAGTAAAGACCATGGAGGGATGCTGCTTACTGGCTTGCTGTGCATGATTTACTCAGCTTGCTTCTTTGAGCAATTGCCCAGGAGTATGGTACTACCCTCAGTGAGCTTGCTCCTCCCACATCAATTACTAATGAAGAAAATGGACCACAGATACGCCCAAAGGCGAATCTGGGAGAGACAAGTCCTCAGTTAAAGTTCTGTCTTTCTAGATGACTCCAGTTTGTAAGAAACAGACATGACTACCAACACAAGTCTCTAATGTCAGTATATTCATAGTTGCATGTGCAAGTGGAAAGTGCAGAGATGATGCAGGGTTCCCTTATGAGTTTATCAGTATAAGAAATAGAAAAATGACCCAGTAGCAAATTCTGGTAAGCTACCCTCAAGATAAAGAACCAATATATAAGTTAGAAAAAGATTTTTTCTTTTTTATAATTTTTCTGCAGATTTTTTTTAAGTCAGCACACAAACTAATGGGTTTCATTGTGACTTTTAAGATATGTACTTTTAAAAATACATATAGATCTTAATATTACTACTACAACCCTCCTCCCTCTTGCTGGGTCCTTTTCTCTTTTCAATAATCCCTCATAAAGAGACATTTAAGATCTGACTTGTTAAAACATAGATTGCTTGGTCACATTTGGTAGCTGGAGCAGAGAAGTGGGAGAATCATATGTAGATACAGACTTGAGTAGAAGACAAAGGCAGAAACAACACCATATTGACCCAGGAGCAGTAGGGGTCCAGAGTTTAGAAACAGATATCTGATCAACAGCCCTGATGAACTTAATACTGCAGTTTGTCTGTTACGCTTGACTTGGCTTGCACGTGACTTGTCTTGCAGGTACTATATCAATGGCCCTCAGTAGCAGAAGTTTGCTGAATTCACCATGACTCTTAAGCACAATATAATAGTTACTCTTGGTTGTCAAATGGACTAGATCTGTCACAGACAAGTCACTTGTGAGAAATTCCAAAGATTATCACAGGTGCCTCTCCAGCTTGATAAAAATAATAACTGTTAAAAGAGGATATTTCAGGCATCCAGGGGATATTACAGCCATCTAAGCCCCAGAGGAATTTCTCACACCTCTCAAGCTGCCTTCAAGTTGCTCAGAGAGCTCCAGAGATGCAGTTTTCATGAATTATCATCCTTATTGTAGTGGGCTTTTTGGTGATACTGTGTGTGTGTGTGTGTGTATTGTATGTGTGTAAGAGAGAGAGAGTATGTTTGTGTGTGAGTTTTTATGTCTGTGTGTGTCTGCATATGTGTTATGTGTGTCTGTGTGTATCTGTGTGTCATAACACTGTGTTGGGAAACAACACTATATTCACGGCATTACTACAAAATAGCCAAAATGTAATAAAAACCATCACTCTGAATCTCAATTGAGCCATTTCATTCTTGGATAAAATTCCTTACACAATATTTTAGGAAGATTTGTAAACATAGCAGATATTTAAGTTTTTTGAAAATGTCTTTAAAAATATACTCTCCACACGTCTCTGAACTTAACAATGTAAAAGATATATGCATGACATACCCAGAGCAGTGCATGCTGACCAGCAGAACATTACATTTCTTTAATGGGAATTAAATATGCTTTAGATACTCAGTATCTTAGTCAGGGTTTCTATTCCTGTACAAATATCATGACCAAGAAGCATGTTGGGGAGGAAAGGGTTTATTCAGCTTATACTTCCACACAGCTGCTCATCACCAAAGGAAGTCAGGACTGGAACTCAAGCAGGTCAGGAAGCAGGAGCTGATGCAGAGGCCATGGGGATGTTACTTACTGGCTTGCTTCCCCTGGTTTGTTCAGCCTGCTGTCTTATAGAACCCAAGAACACCAGCCCAGGGATGGCACCACCCACAAGGGACCCTCCTCCCTTGATCACTAATTGAGAAAATGCCCCACAGTTGGATCTCATGGAGACACTTCCTCAGCTGAAGCTCCTTTCTCTGTGATAACTCCAGCCTGTGTCAAGTTGACACACAAAACCAACCAGTATACTCAGCTTCCCACAATGACAAACACCTCCACTTTATACTATAATGCACATATAAATGTTAAATCCTATGTGTTAAAAAAGTGACTTTATGCTAAGGCTTGGGCTCTAGTGTCAAAGTCACTTAGAATAACTCCTTAACATGTATGTGACTTAGCCACACCTTCTTAAATAACATATTCAATAGAAACATGCTATTGAAAGGATGGGCAGAGCATAAGAAATTTGTGTAAATATGTTAGTAAATGCCTCCGAAATCATTAGAGAGAAAAGTGGGCATTGTTTATCATTAAAGTATTTCAGTGTTGAATTCCTAATGGTAAATTCTGGTGCCAGAGTAGAAGTTTTCACATTATCTACAAAGTACAACAGAGTTAAATACAGAAGGGAATAGACATTTCCATCACAGGGCTCCAATTTTGTGGACTGCTGCAAATGGTCCATAGTGGACAGGGTGTGTGCTAACTTTACACTTTGCTGTCAGTAAACATCCCAGCCCTCTTGTTGAGACATAATATTTATGTTCTTTTCCTTAAAAGAATTTCAGATATTAGAAATCGTTCTGTGACAAGTTCTTTAGCTCACTTGGAAATGACTGCATGTCTGTCCACATTAAGACTGCCCTTTACTTACATGGCCAAAATTAAAGCTGTAGTTTTGGTGTTATAACTATTACCTGGGAATTGGGGTAATTCGTGTTGTCCCGTTTGCACATCTTCAATTCTATTATAGCCTGTGCATTTTGCTCTTTCCATTTCGACAGTTTAAAAGTTATCAATGAACAAAAGTGAAAGCTGAGCTCTGAGGAGTACGGGAAATACAGAGGGCCAGGGGCCCCCTGACCACAGTTCAGAGCTATACTGACACACAGAAGACTAAAAGGCAAACAGTTCAATCAGAAGATAGAGGGAAGCACAACCTAAATCTCTAGAGCAAACAACACAATTAAATTTAAATAGGCTTAACAGTTATCCGGGAACCCTTATCATTATTTCCTGTACCTTTGAAGATCCACAACTTAAAAGCTTGCAGTAACTTGCTGCATGTCCCATGTGATGACAGCAAGGAACAGAAGTGTCCCAAGGTGCCAAGCACAGATGCTTGCCAGGACCCTGCCCAACTTGTATAGAATGCCTTATGCCTCCAAAAAACATCCCAGTGGCCCTGGCTCTGTCCAGGGTCTGATACTGAATCATCCAGTTTCTTCCAGATAACGTATTAGAAGCTGTTCCATGGTGAATGTTGTGCATGTGAAGATGATTGTGTGGTTAGAATATCATGAGCCTTTCTTTTCCCTTTTGGTTTTTTCCTCTCTCCTCCCCTTCCTTCCCTTCTCTTCCCCTTCCTTTCCTTTTTCCCCCCTTGGGATGCAGTCTCATGCATCCTATTCTGGATTCAAACTCAATATGTGTCTGAGGATGACTATGAAACTTTGCCTCTCAAATATTTAGATTATAGATATGCAGCACCACACCAAATTTTTGGAGTGTGGTATTGGAGACTGAATCCCAAACTTTGACAAGCACTTTACTCACTGAGCATCCCAAACCCTTCTGAACATTTTCTAAGAACAAGCTATAGGTATGAACACATAGAGAGAACTCTTCTTCTCTAGTTGATTCACTAACCACCCAAGGAGTTGAATTTAGAAGAACAGCAATCAGTTGGTTTCTGGGGTCAGCCACCAAGGCAGAGGATTGAAGAAATCATAAACCATAATCATGACGTAGTATATGGTTAGGTCATCATCATGGGGTGATTCCACACCATAGAGATATTATGGGATATTGTCATAGCTTCATCTGCCAACTGACAACCTGACAAAACGCAGGTTACCTGGGAATCTCCACTGAAGAATTTTCCTAGATCCAATTGGCTTCTGTAGAGCTTTTCTTGATTTTGATTCATGTGGGAGGACTCAACCCTCTGTGGGTGGTGCCACCCCTGTAGGTGGTCTGGAGTTGTGTAAGAAAGCTGGCTGAGCACATGCCAAAAATATCAAGCCAGGAGGTTGTGATCCTCCATGGTTTCTGCTTGAAGCTACTATTTTGAGTTCCTAACTTACTTCCCTCCATGATGGACTGTAACTTGTATGACAATATAAACCCTCCCCTCCACAAACTGCTTTGGTCATGGTGCTTATCACAGTAATAAAAAGCAAAGTAGGACAAATCTGAATTTTCAAGTAAGAAATGTTTATTATTTTCAACACATTGTTTTAATGACTGTGGATAGAGTCATTTTGGATATTTTGGGTAGAGTCAAATCTGGAGAATCAAACTCTAATTAGATGACGCATTAAAAACTATTTAAAGCAAATATTCATCTTTGTTTTATTACTTCTTCTGCCTACGCTTTTTAATATCAATGTCTATGTTTGTTTTAATAGTATAGTACATTCTTTAACATCTTACTGATACCAAAATAGGATTTATTCAAACCCAGTGTTTCTGATGATAAGGAAAAATAACCTTCATAATTTCATGAATGTTTTGTTTTCTTATAAATTACATACTATGTCGTAGATTTTATGAAGCATTACATATAATTAATTAACACATAATATAGTAAACATATAAAGAATAACTGAAGAAATTTCTTCAGGGTGGCCATCTTAAATTTTTAAATATATACAATGAATCCTTAAAATACAGTTTTCTTTGTTCTTCATTGTTATTTTAATTCACTGAACATTTTAAGCTGTACATATGGGTAGGGAAATGAAAGAGCAAAGCTCAATGTGAAAGATTCAATAAAAAAGTTTCCAAAGACCTCCAGTTGTCACAAAGAAGTTAGAATTGTTTCCTACGTCTGTCATTAGTATCAATGATTTTAACTAATAGTCACTGAATGACACAGGAAAATGCAATGGTTTGGGAGTAAGGCTCAGCAGCCATTCTCTCTTTTTAATTTTATTTTTTTACTTATTTATTTTACAACCCACTCACCTCACTGCCCCCTCCCAATCACCCCCTCCTCAAAATCTTCCCCCTCCCCTTCTCCTCCTAGCAGGTGGGGGCCTCCATGGGTATCCTCCCCCTCCCCCCACACACACCTCAGCACTTCAAGTTTCTGCAAGGCTAAAGCTAGGAGCTTCCTCTCCCACTGAGGCCAGACTAGGCAGCTCAGTTAGAACATATCCCACATACAGGCAACAGCTTTTGGGATAGCCTCCATTCCAGTTGTTCAGGACCCACATGAAGGCCAAGCCATACAGCTGTTGTATATGAGTGGGAAGGCCTAGGTACAGCCCCTGTATGTTCTTTGGTTGGTGGTTCAGACTCTGAGAGCCCCAAGGGTCCAGGTTAATTGACTATGTTGGTCTTCCTGTGGAGTTCCTATCCCCTTCAGGGGGCCACAATCCTTCCTCCTTTCCTTCCATAAGAGTCCACAGGCTCCTTCTACTGTTTGGCTGTGGGTGTCTGTATCTGTCTGTGTCAGCTCAGCAGCCATTCTTGCAATAGGCCAGATGTGAGCATATAAGGCTTGGTGGATCATAGGATCACTATCACAAGTAACCAACTGTATTCATAGGAAACATAGACCGTAGGCAATGACAAGTGAACAAGCAAGAATATGTTCTAATAAAACTGTCTCTAACCACTTAAACTTGAACTTATTTTAATGTGTTACAATTTCTTATCCTGTTGATTTTATATTTAATTAAAAATTAGAAACCCTTCTTATCTAATTCATCATAATGATTTGTAGTGAACTGGATTTCACTGTAGCTTGCCTTCTCCTGCTGTAACGATAACATTGCCGTGTGTCTTTAGTCATAGTGACAGATCTTGGAACTGGCATACTGTCTCACATTAGATCTTGATATATGGTGTTACATATAAAAAGAAGTTGGTGAGCTTTCCTTCACCTCAAAGTCAAGGTCTAAACAGTCAAGCGTACTTTAAAAGCTCATGTTCAAGAGTCAAAAGTCACATTCTAGATGGATCATGAGCATTTCATAATTTGGAATTTCTTTGTGCGATGTTCCAAGAGGATCCTGCCAAGGACCAGCCCATCCCCCAGCAAGAGCTCCACTCTGCCATTCTGTCATAAGGATGACTAAAATGCTGACATCCACATAAAAAGGAACTTTATGGTCTTATAATTCTCTGTTTAGCACAGAAACATTTAGTTCTGGCCATTATAAGATGATTCAATCCAATTCCAGTGCTCTGGAAGAATAAATCATTTTGCATCAGAAAAAATATGCAGATCCTAAATGATAAACATATGGTTGAATGAGACCCTTCGTTATGGATATGAAAACATGGCTTGGGAAAGATGAAGTCACTGAAACTGGTTAAGATAAGAACAAATAAAAGCTATTCATTTCAAATTAAATTGATGAATGCTAGGGAACATTATCCAACACAAGAATAGAAGCATAGGACTTATTAACTATTTAGAGAAGATATTTGTTTCTTTAAAACCTCCCAACATTCAAGTTCCCAGACACATGACATTTGACCATTTTGTTTGTTATATTTTTTCAGCTTAGCCTGATGTATGAACATCGTCAATCCTAAACACTGAGGTCTTCCAAATCAAGAAGAAATTAGAGAAATCCCAGGCATGGTAGCTGAAAGATTTGAAAAAATCTGGAGTTGGAAGGATCACATAAATCAACTTTTTCTGACATATACAAATTATAGGAAGTAGAATGGTGGGAATCCATTGGCATGCTATACAAACACTCAGCTCTTACCTCAAAGTTGGTAAGTTCATTTTTTCTGGGGACAAATATGAGTGACCATGATCTAGGAACACAGATTCAGGTTACCCCAAATTCCATGTTTTGACATGGCAGCTCTTTTATGAAGCTTTTATAGTAACAGAACAAAGAAGGTCATAAATCACCACTTTTCAAACACTCAGGTAGTTTCTCAGCATGGAAGTAGAATGAAAATGGAGTTAAAAATTATTTCAAAGCTTATTATGACTATAAAATGTGCACCATCTGTCTTGGTTACAGGTTGAAATGCAAGGTACATGTGGCATTTCTTAGCAAAGTTATGGCCTTCATGGCTTCTTAGGATTTCCTAATGGGGCAACAGAGAATGAAGAAGCAATTGACACACATACTGGACATCTAGGATCAGGTGGGCTCTACCTTCTGATGGAGACACACAAACAACAGCTCAAAAACTCAGCTTATTTACTATATCAACAAACAAGGAAGAGATGGGTTAACTAATCTCAGTCATTTCATGAACGTTCATTCATATAGTGTGTACACCTGCTCTCTGTACCCACACTTATCTATTTTTGTTTCATTAATAACGGAGCTTATACCTCGAGACAGTCACCAACAGTCAGCTGTTAGTGGTTGGAGGAATGCCATGAATCTATATCACTGATTTTAGTGATTCTTTGAAAAAGGCAGCAAAGGCAGGGTGATACTGAAGGGAGGAGACAGATGAATGAGATGCTTACTCCTTATTGGAATTGAAGGAGATTGCAGCAATGATAACAAAAAACAGTTTTTCAGGTTAAAATTTTTAGATCCAGTATTCTTGAGGATACAAGAGAAAGACAGAAAGACCCAAAGGAGTGGGGAGAGGAAAGAAGGGAGGGGGAGGAAGGAGTGAGGATGGAGGAGAAGAGAGGAGAGGACAGGAGAAGACAGGAGAGAGCTTATTGAGAATGGTGTGGGGTTTTGAAACCTTTTCAAAGTCCATACCCAGGGTCACACCTCCTCCAACAAGGTACACCTATTTACTCTTACAGAACAGTTCCACCAACTGGATCAAGCAGTCAAACATATGAACCTATAGGGACCATTTACATTCAAACCATTAAGGACCCAGCCATTGGTTGGATCTTTGAGGGAGTTTATATAAACAATGGGTAAAGCTTATTATTTCTTATAATGTTTTCCTATAGGTGTTAGGAAGACAAGTTGAAAATAACAATGTTAAAATTTAAAGTGTAAGTTGCTTTAGCAAGTTGCTTCTAGATGCTTATCCCATAACATCCCCTTTTTTGTTTATATATTTGATTTTTTGAGTAATGAATGGGTTTGTTTCATTATTTCTTGTTCTTTGGAGTTATGAGAGGTTTTTATTTTTAAAGGACTGATATTTTAATTTGTTGTTTCCTTATATTATTAATTTTTGTTTTCTTTTCAGTAATTTCTACTTTGCTTCTTATTATTTCTTCCCTTCTACTACTTTGGGTTCGCTGTGTTCTTATGTTTCTAGACTCCTGAGGTGCTTCATTAAGTTATTACTTACTTTTGCCAGCAAGTGAATGTTTATGCAGCAAAGAGTAAACAGAGCAAAAGACCTAGAAGAGAACAGCCTAGAGTATATTGAGCAATTTTATAAAAGTTAAGGCAGGCAAATATGGTTACAAATACCTTCTAGTGTTTGTGGATACTTTCTCTGGATGAGTTGAGACTTTCCCTACCAAGCAGAAAACAGCTGCCATGATTAGAAGTAAATTTCGAGTTTCAGAGTGTCCAAGGTAATTGGATCAGACAATGGTCCTGTTTTGGTTTCTAAGGTAAGTCAGGGATTGACAGAGATATTGGGGACTAATTGAAAGCATTATTGGTTGTACTGTCCCCAGAGCTCAGGGCAGGTAGAGAAAATAAACAAAACATTATGAGAGACCTTAACTAATTGACCTTGGAGACTGGCTCAGGCTGGGTGGTGCCCCTCCCCTTGCTCCTTGTTCTTGTTCTGAGCCCAGAACATCCCCTGCCATTTTAACTTGACTCCTTTTGAAATCCTCTTTGGTACCCCAACTCCTTTGTTGTCCACTGGGCCCTCCCAGGAGGTATCCCACAACATGAGATTTGGCCCAAACTGTCTGCTTTAAATGCTTCAGGGATGCCAGAGACTCCTCACTGCTTCCAAACTGGTGACTGGGTCTGTCAGAAGTCTTCAGGGAACAGTCGCTGGGACCCTGATGAAAGAGACCCTTCCTGGCGCTACTGGCTACTCCCACAGGCCTCAAGGTAGACAGTACTGCAGCCTGGGTGCATGCTTCCCATGTGACCTGCAGATGCCCCTCTCTCCAGACCCCTGCTGGACAGTACAGAAGATAGACAATCTGCTCAAGCTCAAGGTCACTTGACCTTGATCATGACTGCCTGGTGGTACCCTTGGATTCTGGTTGTCCCCCCCACCCTCCTATGTATCCATTCACCAAACCTGTTATGGTACTCACTGTCTCCCTTCTGTTGGGGTTAGAGATGGCCAGGGCAGCCACCAGGACTTCCACTGTGGTCTTATTAGGGGAAAATTATGACAGTCTGATGACAGCCATTGATTTAGATATAGAGAAAATAGAAACTTCCATCAGTCACATTCAAGAATTATTGACTTCATTATCAGAAGTAGTACTGCAGGATAGGAGGGCTATATGCTGCCTTAGCTGAGGATTGTTGCTCTTACATAGACCATTCGGGGTTGTTAACCCTGTTAGGACCCCTAATTGTTCTCCAGCTATAGTTGACTTTTGGCCCCTCCATTTTGAACTGCTTAGTTGCTATTGTTAAGACACACTTAGGTACAGCTAATGATCTTAAAGGAGAGATACAAAGAACTAGATACAGAAGATCAGGAGTATGTGCTATCAGAATACCAGAAATTGCTTCAGGATTGAAGCATGCACACACAAAAAAGGGGGAGAATGAAAGGGTTAACTCAGAAACTTTGAAAAGGTCATGGAAGACTTGCTCCTCCCAGAAGGGCAAGTGTTCCCCCTCCCAGAAGGGAAAGGCTAAATTACATTCCTTAGACCACAGGGTGGTCCCTACAGCTAGGAAAGGCCCAGAGTCCTTGGCCACCTACCTCATCCCCTATCAACCAATCAGTTTAAAGGTAACACTGTTCTGCCAATCACATTGTGCCTAATGGTGGCTGCCCAGAGAACTGTATAAAAGGCCTGTGCGGCCCAGAGTGCACATTGTTCTGTCTCCATGTGCAGGGCGGTCCCAGCATGCTGGATAATAATAAAAATCCTCTTGCTTTTTGCATCAAAAAAAAAAGTTATTACTTACTTTTCATGATTTTTAAAAGATTTATTTATTTATTTATTTATTTATTCATTCATTCATTTATTTAGTGTGTGAGTGTTTTCTTTGAATATATATCTGGTATTTTGGGGGAGTAGAAGAGGGAGTTGGATCCTCTGGACTTGAAGTTACTGAGGGTTGTGAATCAGCTTGTGGTGACTTGAACTGATTCAGGACCATTTGGAAGAGCAATCAGTGCTCTTAACCACTAAGGTACCTCTCCGGCCCCTCTTTCTGAGGTACGCTGCTCTATAAATTTCCCTGTTAGGCCTGCATTCAATGTATCCCAGAGCTTTTAATATGTTGTGTTCATTTTCATTTAATTTCGATAATTTATTTCCTTCTTGATATCTTCAAGTGTGCATTCATTCTTCAGTAGTATACTGCTTAATCTTCAAGCATTTGTGCATTTTCTGAAGTTAACTTAGATATTGATTTCAAGATTTATTTTAGAAATTTTTTTTTCATGGATAACTAAGTATATGCTCTGAAGTGTTGGGAGGCCCTTCTGAGGATTCTGTAGTGTTTGTAGAGAGTGGCTGTTTAGTTAATTTGGTGTGGAATGTTTAGCACTAATATTTCATTGTTGTTTTAAAAAATCTGGATGATGTATTTATTGGTGAAATTAGGGTCTTGAATTCACTTATTGTTACCACGTTGGAGATTAGGGTTAACTTTCTTTTCTTAATGCCTACTAGTGACTGTTTTGTGAAATTGGGTGCACTTCAATTTGGTGCATCTATGTTGAGAATGATAATGCTCTTTTAGCAGATTGTTCTGATCATCATACTTAAGTGACACTATTTCTCTCTTTTGATTAGTTTGTTTTGAAGTCTGTTTTATCAGTCATGAGACCAGTGATGTCTGCTTGCTTCCTGATTTCATTTGCTTGAAACATGTTTTCCCAGTATTTCATTCTAAGGTAGTGCCTGTCTTTGAGTTTTGGGTTTATTTATTGTAGATAGCAAAACATAAAACAAAAAATAATAAAATAAAAAACAAAAATAATAAAGTAAAAAAACAAAACAAGGAAATCCTGTTTTCTGGTTCAGTTAGCTAATATCGACTTTTTGATTAGGGAAATTGAGGCCATTAATATTCAAAGTTACCATTTGTCTTAGTTTGGGTTTTACTGCTGTGAAGAAACACATGACCACTGCAACTGTCTTATAAGGGAAACCATTAATTGAGCCCAGCTTACTGTTTAGAGCTTTAATCCATTATTGTCCTGGTGGGAAGCATGGCGGCATGCAGGCAGCCATGGTGCTAGAGAAGTAACTGAGAGTTCTACATCTGGATCTGCAGGCCTCAGAAAGACACAGTGAGTCACTAGGTCTGGCTTGAATTTCTGAAACCTCAAAGTCTGCCCACCCGGTGATGACACACTTCCTCCAATAAAGCCACACTTACTCCAACAAGGTCTCTCCTCCTAATAGTTCTGCTCCCTATGTGCCTATCGGGGTCATTTTTAATCAATCTGTAAGGGTCTGTGATTTGCTAAGAATGATACCCCAGACTCAAGTAGTATGCAACAGCAAAGAGTGTTTATTCTGCAGAGAACCTGCCTGCAGGAGTCTACATCAAGAAAGAAGACAAAGGTGTGGCGTTGCAGGGTCAATTTAAGGCCTGTTAGGGTAGGAGCAGGTGACTTTTACCTTTCTTTCCATTGATTTGTTGACCCTATCTCCAGGAGTATGGGTGCCTTTGTGACTGGTTAGGGATCTTCGAGATTTTGGGAGATTTTGGGAGACTTTTGCTAATTAACTATACTTGGCTCAGGCTCTGTGGTGGGGCAGCTCCTGACAGCTCCAGATTGCCTGTCTGTGAGAGGTGTTTTTTCCTGGAATTGACTTATTTAGGACTTTTCCAGTTCTGGGAAAAAGAAACTTATGCCTAGTCTTCCAAACTGCTACTTTGCAGACTGTCATGGAGTCTGGCTCTGGCTAACTCAGTCCTCTCAAAACCACCACACTATTGAAAGATGCCCTGGAACTCTCTATGCAGACCAGATTGGCCTCAAACTCACATAAATACCTCTGTCTCTGTCTTTGTGCCTCTCTCTCTGTGTCTCTGTCTCTCTCTGTCTCTCTCTGTCTTTCTCTCTCTCTCTCTCTCTCTCTCTCTCTCTCTCTCTCTCTCTCTCTCTCTCTCTCTCTCTCTCTCTCTCTCTCTGCCTTTCTCTGCCATTATGCCTTCCTGTCTCTCTGCCTCTCTTCCTCTAGTGGGATTAAAGATATGCACTACCATGCCAGGTTTGATTTTTGTGTTTGTTTGTTTGTGTTCTTAATCCTACCTTGTATAATCACTATTCCAGTATTATATTCTATTCATGAATAGAATATACAGGAAATCTGGGATACCATGACTAGACTAACTCTACATATTATGGGCATAGAAGAATTCCAGGTGAAAACCTGTCTTGGTTAGGTTTTCTATTGCTATGGTGAATCACCATGACCATAACCAACTTAGCTGTACAAATTTTAGCTTACTGTTCTACAACACAATCTATCACTGAAAGAAGTCAGGCACCCAAGAATCAATGCGGGGGGTGACCTTATCTGTGACTCACAGACTTGGAGACATGGAACATGAAGAGGCTAGCTCCTATAATCAGGCTGGAACACCAATAGAGTGATGGGGACACCAACCTAGACCCAAAACTCATCTTGTCCACAAGAAATGCAGAGATGAGAGATGGAGCAGAGACTGGGGAAAAGGCCAACCAATAACCAGCCCAACTTGAGACCCATTCCAGGGGCAAGAACCAATCCCTGACACTATAAATGATACTCTGATATGTGTGTAGACAGAAGACTCACATAACTGTTCTCGAAAGGCTCTACCCAGCAGCTGGCTGAAAAAGTTGCAGAGAGCCACAGCCAAACATTAAACAGAATTTTGGAAATCTTGTAGAAGATTTGGGGGAAGTATTGAAGTAGAAAAGCTTATTTCAATTTTTTTTTATATCTGTTGAGAACTGTTTTGTGTCTGAGTATATGGTCAGTTTTAGAGAAAGTTCCATGAGGTATTGACAAGAAGTTTATTCCTTTGTGTTTGGGTGAAATGTTCTGTAAATATCCATTAGGTCCATTTGGTTCATAATATTTGTTAGTTCCACTATTTTCTATTTAGTTTTTGCCTGGACAACATGTCTCTTGGTGAAAGTGAAGTCCCGCACTATCAGTACATGAGGGTCAGTATGTGATTTAAGCTGTAGTTGTGTTTCTTTTACAAACTTGGGTGCCTTTTTGCTTGGGGCATAGATAATAAGATTTGAAATGCCATCTTGGTGGATTTTTCTCTTGATGAGTATATAGTGTCCTTCCCTGTTTCTTTTAATCAGTTTTAGTTTGATGTCTATTTTGTTAGCTATTAAAGTGGTTATACCAGCTTGCTATTTAGGCCTGTTTGCTTGGAATATTTTTTTCCAACCCTTTATCTTGAGGTAATGCATATCCTAAATGTTAAGATGTGTTTCTTGGATGCCACAGAAAGATGGATTCTCTTGTCACATCCATTCTCTTAGTCTGTCCTTTTTATTGGTGAATTGAGACCATTGATATTGAGAAATATCAATGATCAATGATTATTGATTCATGTTATTTTGGTGGTAGTGTTCGTGAAGGTGGTGTTTGTGAAGGTGGTGGTATGTGTGTGTTTCCCTTCTTTTGATTTTGCCAGTGTGGGCTTATTTATTTCCTGTGTCTTCATGGGTGTACTTAACTTCAATTCAAACCAAAACTAATTAAAAGAGACAGTGAAGGACACTACATGCTCATCAAAGGAAAAACCTACAAATCTAGCAAGATGACATTTGAATTCTTAACATCTATGCCCCAAGCACAAATTAATAAAAGACATACTGACTGCTACAGCTTCAATCACATATAACCCTTATGTTGGAGTTTTTCTTCTAGCGCTTTTTGTAGGACTGGATTTGTAGATAGATATTGTTTAAATTTGACTTTATCATGGAACATCCTATTTTATCCATGTATGGTGATTGAAAGGTTTGCAGGGTCTATAGTATTCTTGTCATCTGTGGTCTCTTAGAGTCTGTAGCACATCTTTTGGCCCTTCTCCATTGAGAATTCAGGTAATTCTAGTAGGTAATTATATACTTTTTTGTTTTGTTACCCTTGAAGTTTTAAATATTCGTTTCTTGTTCTGTATGTTTAGTGTTTTGATTATTATGTACCAAGGGAACTTTCTCTTCTAGTCCAATCTATTTGGTGCCCTATAAGCATTTTGTACCTATAAAGGCACAGGCATCCTTTTCTTTAGTTTAGGACATTTTTCTTCTATGATTTTGTTGAAAATATTTTCTTTGGCCTTTGAGCTGGGATTACTCTCCTTCCTCCATTTCTTTTATTTAAAGGTTTGGTCCTTTCACAGTGTCTCATATTTCCTGGATAGTTTTTGTCAGAAATTTTTTTGGATTAAAATTTTCTTTGACCAGTACATCTCTCTTCTATCTCCTGTATTCTGTTACTAAAGCTTTCCCCTGTATAGTTCCTGCTCTAATTTTTAAATTTTTTATTTCAGAATTCCAAAAGTTTGTGTTTTCATTGTTGATCCCATTTTAGGTATTGAACAGTTTTATTTGTTTCCTTCAAATGAATTGTTTGTGGGTTTTTTGGGGGGGGATTTCTTTAGGGAATTTAATCATTTCTTCCAAATTTTTGTTTGTTTTATTCCGGAATTTTAAAAGGGATTTATTCATTTCCTCTTTAAAGACCTCTATCATCTTCCTATAGTTGCTTTTAAGTTCATAAAGTTGCTTTTCCCCCTGTGTTTAAGCTATGCTGGAATATTGAAGTTCTGCTGTAGTAGGTTAGCTCTAGTGGGATCATATTGTTCTAGAGTTATTGATTGGGTTTTTACTTTAGTGCATCTGGGTTTGGGGTGATTGTAGGTCTAGATGCTGATTTCTGGATCTGTCTTTGTCAGATGAGTATTTTGTTCCTTGATTTCTGCTTCCTTTCTGGGTTTTCAGAGGGAATGGTAGTTGTGTATAGACTGATTGGCTAGTGTGTTCACAGAGAATGACTGTTGTTTGAGGCTGGGATACTGGGATGAGCTGGAGGGGGAAGGTTGAAGGAAAAACTCTTTGTAATCACTTGGAGATGTCCTCAGAGGGGAAATGGAGCCCACAACAGGTTTCCTGCTATAGCTGAGACTGGGGGTATTTAATCTTCCGAGCCTTTGGAAAGGTGTGGGTCTGCCTTCAGCCTACTTGTTGTCCTGTAGGAGCAGTCCTTGGGTTAGCAGTGGGTTCCTATTGGGGTTGAAATCTGGGAGAAAGCAACAAGTTGGGAGAGGGAGGTTAGAAGAGGAAGGTCTGTGGGTTCCACAGGAGATGGGTGCAGGGGAGCAGGGTAGGACGCCAAGGGTGCTCTGCTCCAGAGTTGGCAGTGAGACTGGAGGATTGGATTCTGGGGAGCAGAGAGAAGTGAGGTCTGCTTGCAGCCTACCTAGTTTTCTGGCTGATGTGGCCTGTGGTTTAGCAGGGGATGCCTGCCTGCTGGAGTTGGAGGCTTTTCCCTATTCTGCTTAGCTGGTGTGTTTACAATGAACACCTGCTGGTTTTAGAAGCTGGGATAATGGAATGTGTCAGAGGAAAGAAGGTTAGGAAAGAAGATCTTTTTGATCTATTGTGGATGAGGTCAGAGAGGGAAGGGAAACCACAACAAATTTCCTGCTAAAAACAGTGGGCTGGGTTGTTGGATCTCTGGAACAGAAGGAGAGTTGTGGTTCTTCCTTCAGCTTGTTACCCTGAGAGAAGCTGTCCTTGGGTTAGGAGGAGGTGTCTGTTGGGGTTAACGTCTGGGGCAAAGCAACAAGTGGGGGGAGGACTGTTAGAAGGGGAAGATCTGTGGGATCTATAGGAAATGAGACTGGGCAAGGAACAATGTCATCAATGTTCTGCTATAGAAATGGGAACAAGCCTGGGGAATTGGATCTGGGGGGACAAAGAAGAGAATGTTTATGGACAGCCTATTTGGTTTTCTGTCTTTACTGCCTGTATAAAGAGAGGATCCTAATGAATCTCATCAATTTCACGAACTTCCTGAAGCTATTTTGAATTATTTACTTCCTGCCTTAGGGAGCTTCCCTGCAGAATGGAGTGTTTCACCTACCCCTGGAACATCTTGTTTCATTTTCTTTCAAACATAGTGTTCTAAATAACCTGTTGTTTTACTTTTCTTTTATATATTCTGTCTTAATATTTTATCCCTCCATGATGGAAGGCTTTAACTGCAAAAGAAACTGATACAAAACTATGACTTATGGCGTTGAAGTATGTTAATAGGCTTGGCTTTAAGGTTTCAGAAGACTAGTGTCCTTTCTTTTTTTTTTCTTTTTTATTTTTATTTTTAATTTACATTCCAAATCATTTCCCCTTTCCCGTTTCCTCCCTCCCCGAAAGTCCCATAAGCCCCCTTCCCTCCCTCTTTTCTCCATTCAACCCCCTCTCGTTTCTCTGTCCTGGCGTTCCCCTACATCCAGTCTTTCCAGGACCAGGGGTCTCTCCTTCCATCTTCTTAGAAATCTGTTGCTATGCGAATTGTGTCTAGGGTATTCCAAGATTCTGGGTTAATATCCCCTTATCAGTGACTGCATACCATGTGTGTTCTTTTGTGATTGGGTTACCTCACTAAGGATGATATTTTCAAGTTCTGACCATTTGCCTAGGAATTTCGTGAATTCATTGTTTTTAATTGCAGAGTAGTATTCCATTGTGTAAATATACCACATCTTCTGAATCCATTCCTCCGTTGAGGGACATCTGGGTTCTTTCCAGCTTCTGGCTATTATAAATAAGGCTGCTATGAACATAGTGGAACATGTGTCCTTATTGCATGCAGGTAAAGCCTCTGGGTATATGCCCAGGAGTGGTATAGCCGGATCATCCGGAAGTGTCATGCCCACTTTTCGGAGGAACCACCAGACTGCTTTCCAGAGTGGTTGTACCAGCTTGCAATTCCACCAGCAGTGGAGGAGTGTTCCTCTTTCTCCACATCCTCGCCAACAACTGCTGTCTCCTGTGTTTTTGATCTTAGCCATCCTGACTGGTGTGAGATGGAATCTCAGGGTTGTTTTGATTTGCATTTCCCTAATGACTAAGGATGATGAACATCTCTTTAGGTGCTTCTCAGCCATTAGATATTCTTCAGGTGAGAACTCTTTGTTTAGCTCTCTACCCCATTTTTTAATAGGGTTACTTGCCTCTCTGGAGTTTAACTTCTTGAGTTCTTTGTATATATTGGATATTAGCCCTCTGTTGGATGTAAGGTTGGTAAAGATCATTTCCCAGTTAGTTGGTTGCCGCTTTGTCTTTTTGACAGTGTCTTTTGCCTTGCAGAAACTTTGTAATTTAATGAGGTCTCATTTGTCTATTCTTGATCTTAGAGCATAAGCTATTGGAGTTCTGTTCAGGAAATTCTCCCCTGTGCCCATATGTTCAAGGTTCTTCCCTAGTTTCCCTTCTATTAGTTTCAGTGTGTCTGGTTTTATGTGGGGATCCTTGATCCACTTGGAATTGAGCTTAGTGCAAGGAGATAAGAATGGGTCAGTTTGCATTCTTCTGCATGTTGACCTCCAGTTGTGCCAGCACCATTTGTTGAAAAGGCTATCTTTTTTCCACTGGATGGTTTTAGCTCCTTTGTCAAAGATCAAGTGACCATAGGAGTGTGGATTCATTTCTCGGTCTTCAATTCTGTTCCATTGATCCACATGCCTGTCACTATACCAATACCATGCGGTTTTTACACTATTGCTCTGTAGTACAGCTTGAGGTCCGGGATACTGATTCCCCCAGAGGTTCTTTTACTCTTGAGAATAGTTTTAGCTATTCTGGGTTTTCTGTTACTCCAGATGAATTTTTGAATTGCTCTTTCTAACTCTATGAAGAATTGAGTTGGGATTTTGATGGGGATTGCATTGAATCTGTATATTACTTTTGGTAAGATGCTCATTTTTACTATATTAATCCTGCCAATCCATGAGCATGGCAGATTTTTCCATCTTCTGAGGTCTTCTTCAATTTCTTTCTTCAGAGACGAAGTTCTTGTCATACAGATCTTTCACTTGTTTGGTTAGAGTCACGCCAAGATACTTTATATGGTTTGTGGCTATCGTGAAGGGTATCGTTTCTCTTACTTCTTTCTCAGCCTACTTATGCTTTGAGTATAGGAAGGCTTCTGACTTGCTTGAGCTGATTTTATATCCGGCCACTTTGCTGAAGTCCTTTATCAGCTGTAGGAGTTCTCTGGTGGAGTACTTTGAGTCGCTTAAGTATACTATCATATCGTCTGCAAATAGTGATAGTTTGACTTCTTCCTTTCCAATTTGTATCCCTTTGATCTCTTTTTGTTGTCTAATTGCTCTAGCTAGAACTTCAAGTACTATATTGAAAAGATATGGAGAGAGAGGGCAGCCTTGTCTAGTCCCTGATTTTAGTGGGATTGCTTCAAGTTTCTCTCCATTTAGATTGATGCTGGCTACCGGTTTGCTGTAAATTGCTTTTACTATGTTTAGATATGGGCCTTGAATTCCTGATCTTTCCAAGACCTTTAGCATGAAAGGATGCTGAATTTTGTCAAATGCTTTCTCAGCATCTAATGAGATGACCATGTGGTTTTTTTCTTTGAGATTATTTATATAGTGGATTACATTGATGGATTTCCTTATATTGAACAATCTCTGCATCCCTGTGATGAAGCCTACTTGATCGTAGTGAATGATCGTTTTGATGTGTTCTTGGATTCGGTTGGCAAGAATTTTATTGAGTATTTTTGCATCGATATTCATAAGAGAGATTGGCCTGAGATTCTCTTTCTTTGTCGGATCTTTGTGTGCTTTTGGTATTAGTGTAATTGTGGCTTCATAGAACGAGTTGGGTAGTGTTCCTTCTGTTTCTATTTTGTGGAACAGTTTGAAGTGTATTGGTGTTAGGTCTTCTTTGAAGGTCTGATAGAATTCTGCACTAAAACCATCTGGACCTGTGCTTTTTTTGGTTGGAAGACTTCCAATGACAACTTCTATTTCTTCAGGGGTTATAGGATGGTTTAGATGGTCTATTTGATCCTGATTTAATTTTGGTATTTGTTATCTGTCAAGGAAACTGTCCATTTCCTCGAGATTTTCTAGTTGTGTTGAATACAGGCTTTTGTAGTAGGATCTGATGATTTTTTGAATTTCCTCAGTTTCTGTTGTTATCTCTCACTTTTCATTTCTGATTTTAATAATTTGGATACTATCTTTGTGCCCTCTGGTTAGTCTGGCTAAGGGCTTATCTATCTTGTTGATTTTCTCAAAGAACCAACTCCTCGTTTTGTTGATTCTTTGTATGGTTTTATTTGTTTCTACTTGATTGATTTCAGCCCTGAGTTTGATGATTTCCTGCCTTCTACTCCTCTTTGGTGTATTTGCTTCTTTTTGTTCCAGGGCTTTCAGGTGTGCCATTAAGCTGTTAGTGTATGCTGTCTCCTGTTTCTTTTTGTTGGCACTCAGGGCTATGAATTTTCCTCTTAGCACTGCTTTCATTGTGTCCCATAAATTAGGGTATGTTGTGCCTTCATTTTCATTAACTTTCAAAAAGTCTTTGATTTCTTTCTTTATTTCCACCTTGCCCAAATTATCATTGAGTAGAGCATTGTTCAGCCTCCATGTGTACGTGGGTTTTCTTTTGTTTTTGTTGCCATTGAAGACCACCCTTATTCCATAGTGATCTGATAGGAGGCATGGGATTAATTCTACCTTCTTATATCTGTTGATGTCTGATTTGTGACCAATTATATGGTCAATTTTGGAGAAGGTACCATGAGGTGCTGAGAAGAAGGTGTATTCTTTAGCTCTAGGATGAAATGTTCTCTATATATCAGTTAGTTCCATTTGGTCCAAGGCTTCAATTAGATTCACTGTGTCCCTGTTTAGTTTCTGCTTTCCTGAATGATCCATTTCAGAGAGCGGGGTGTTGAAGTCACCCACTATTATTGTGTGAGGTGCGATGTGTGCTTTGAGTTTTAGTAAAGTTTCTTTTACGAATGAGGGTGCCCTTGAATTTGGAGCATAGATATTCACAATTGAGAGTTCTTCTTGGTGGATTTTTCCCTTGAACAGTATGTAGTGTCCTTCTGTGTCTTTTTTGATGACTTTAGGTTGAAAATCAATTTTATCTGATATTAGGATGGCTACTCCACCTCGTTTCTTGGGGCCATTTGCTTGTAAAATTGTTTTCCAGCCTTTTACTCTGAGGTAGTGTTTGTCTTTGACACTGAGGTGCGTTTCCTGCATGCAGCAAAATGCTGGGTCCTGTTTACGTATCCAGTCTGCTAGTCTATGTCTTTTAATTGGGGAATTGAGACCATTGATATTAAGACAGATTAAGGCATAGTGATTATTGCCATCTGCCATTCTTGACGCTATCTTTATGTTTGAGTGGTTATCTACTTTTGGGTTTGATTCAAGAAGGTTATTATCTCATTTTTTCCAGGGTGTTGTTTCTCTCCCTGTATTGGAGGTTTCCACCTATTATCCGTTGCAGGGCTGGATTTGTGGAAAGATATTGTGAAAATTTGGTTTTATCATGGAATATCTTGGTCTCTCCATCTATGGTGATTGAGAGTTTTGCTGGGTATAGTAGTCTAGGCTGGCATTTGTGCTCTCTTAGTGTCTGCATGAGATCTGCCCAGGATCTTCTGGCTTTCATAGTCTCTGGTGAGAAGTCTGATGTGATTCCGATAGGTCTTCCTTTGTATGTTACTTGGCCCTTTTCTCTTACTGCTTTTAGTATTCTTTCTTGTTTAGAACATTTGGTGTTTTGATTATTATGTAACGGGAGGTATTTCTGTTCTGGTCCAGTCTGTTTGGAGTTCTGTAGGCTTCTTGTACGTTCATCGGCATCTCTCTCTTTAGGTTAGGGAAGTTTTCCTCCATAATTTTGTTGAAGATGTTTACTGGCCCTTTAAGTTGCAAATCTTCACTCTCATCTATACCTATAATCCTTAGGTTTGGTCTTCTCATTGTGTCCTGGATTTCCTGGATGTTTTGGGTTACACGTTTTTTGCATTTTGCATTTTCTTTGACTGTTGAGTCGATGCTTTCTATGGAATCTTCAGCACCTGAGATTCTTTCTTCCATCTCTTGTATTCTATTGTTGATGTTTGCATCTATGACTCCTGATTTCTTCCCAAGGTTTTCTATCTCCAAAGTTGTCTCCCTTTGTGATTTCTTAGTTGTTTCTACTTCCTTTTTTAGTTCCTGAATGGATTTGCTGAGATCCTTCACTTGTTTGTTTGTATTTTCCTGTATTTCTTTAAGGTATTTTTGCATTACCTCTTTCAGGATTTCTGCCTGTTGACCCACATTCTCCTGCATTTCTCTGAGCGATTTTTGTGTTTCCTCCTCATGGGAATCCATCTGTTGATCCATTGTCTCCTGCTTTTCTTTAAGCAGTTCTCGTGTTTCCTTTGTAAGGGCATCTAACCGTTGATTCATTTCTTTAAGCAATTTTTGTGTTGCCTCCTTATGGGCATCCATCTGTTGACCCATATTCTTCTGCATTTCTTTATGCAATTTTTGTGATTCCTTTGTGAGTGCATCTACCCGTTGATTCATCTCGTTAAGCGATTTTTGTGTTGTTTCTTTGTGGGCCTCCATCTTTTGATCCATGTTCTCCTGCATTTCTCTAAGCAATTTTTGTGTTTCCTTTGTAAGGGCTTCTAACCATTGATTCATGGTCTCCTGTAATTCTTTATTAGATTTATTTGTGTCCTTCTTGTGATCCTCTAATAGCATCATGAGAAGTGATTTTAAATCCAGATCTTGTCTTTCGGGTGTGGTGGGGTATCCAGGACTTGCTGTTGTTGGAGAGTTGGATTCGGATGGTTCCATATTACTTTGATTTCTGTTAGTAACATTCCTACGTTTGCCTTTTGCCATCTGGATACCTCTGATGTTAGTTGGTCCTGCTGTCACTGGCTGTTGGTTGGACGTCCTGTGAGCCTGCAAAGCTATTTCTGCCCCCCCTGGTCTACCAGGATTCCCCTGGCACAGATTTCTGGGGCCTGCCCTGCTCCTGAGTGACTTTGGAGTCCTGATGTGCCTTGCCCCAAGTGATGTTATATTGGGGAGTCCTTGCACATCCAAAGGCTCAGCGTAGTGGATTCCTGGAGCAGAGGTCGCCAAAGGGAGGCTGGTAGGCTCCTGCCCTGTGCAGGGGTGTGTGATCTCTCCTAGAGTGGGGGGGGAGGGGGCATCCCTCTGCCAGGCAGAAGTCCCACAGCAGAGCTAGCACGCTGGTTACTGCAGATCTGCCCAGCTCTTGGGAGCCATGTACACACAATCCGCCCGAGACCCAAGCGATATTATGCCTGTCTGTCTCAGAGCCTGGCAGTCCCAACTTCCTTGCCACTGGAGCAAAGATGGCGGAGTGCACTCTGCACACTCTCTGTGGTGCTGCTCACCCTGCAGACGCGATGGCCTGCAGATCTGGCACCCAGAAGACCACAGCGCTGTCCCGTTCTTGGGAGCAGGCGGAAGCCCCAACAGGCCGTGTCCCAAGTGATGTTATATTAGGGAGAGCCTGGGTACCTGTCTCGTCAGTGCAGTCTGCGGGAACAGAGGTTGCGGAAGGAAAGCTGGTAGGCTCCCGCCCAGTGCGGGGTCCCTCTGCCAGGCAGAAGTTCCACAGCACAGTTGGCGCGCTGGTTACTGCAGATCAGCCCAGCACTTGGGAGCCGCATACACACAAGCCGCCCGAGACCCAAGGGATATTATGCCTGTCTGTCTCAGAGCCTGGCTGTCCCAACTTGACTAGTGTCCTTTCTAATGTGCCCTCTGCCTTTTCTTGTGAGATGTGAGCTCTCAGTTGCTGGTCCACCTGCCTGCTACCATGCCTTTGCTTATCCATAATGGATTCTGATCCTGTGATATGGTTAGCCTAATTAAATGCTTTCTTTTATAAGCTGCCTTTATTGTGGTGTCTTACCATTAATGGAAAAGTAACAAAGATGTAAAAAGAAAAACGGAATTGAGGCTTCTAAAACCAATTAAAAGTTGCAACCTATAGGTCAACAGGCCTTCTTCAGGATGTATACCAATGGAAATTAAATCAGTATTTGCACTTCTATGATTTACATTAGCTGGGATGTGAAAATGATTGGTTTGCTGACAGATGAACAGATAAAGATGTTGTATCCAAATGAAATATTGCTCATGATAAGAAACATTATATCAAGCCATTTGCCACAACATGGAAGAATCTGAAGGATATTACTCTAATGAAACAAGCCAAAATTATAATCAAAGAGGGTTCCATCTTGCTTATATACAGAATCCTTCCTATACATAAAAGAACAAATACAAAGAATAAAACCATGGTCCAGGGGGTGGGGAGAGGAGATGAGAATGAAAGAATATACAGTTCTAGACAGAAAGTAAAACCCTTCTAGAGATTCAATATACAGCATGAGGGCTCTAGTTAACATTTTATTATATTAGATTTTTTTTAAAGAACTAGAATGTTAGCCCTTTATGTTTAAAAAAAAGTCACATTAGACAGTACATATACAGTGATTTCTTCTACTAGAGTACCATCTATCACACATGTCATATAACCTGATCTTGTAAATCCTAATATCACATAAAATACTTAAGCTGGGGCTGAGTGGTCATATATGTTGCCTCTTCAAGCCACTTAAATTGTGAAGATAATTTGTTGTCAGTAAAAAATACTGTGAAACCCAGGGGAGAGTTATAAAGAAGAGAAGCAAACATTTCACTGTGTTTCTGGCCCAAGTTACAACTGTTTATAAACATGCATGAAAATGAGAAAGTACATCATTTCCATGAAGTAGCTTTGAATTCCTACATACAGAATTCAACTTCTCCACTGTATCTTCTGGAAAGACTCAAAATATTTTTTAGTTCATAGAACTGCCAGTTTGATTTTATTTAATAAAATATGGCATTTTAGGATTAAAGGAGAAAAGGAAGAATAAATAATGATTCATTAGCATCTTCCAACCTTAGCCAGATTTTTCTGTTGAGTTACAAAGAAAGGGAGGGTATGTCTGCACAAAGCTCAAGATACCTTCTATTAAAATGTTTTCAAACTTTTATTAAAATGCTAATTATATAAAAACAATTATATAAAGGGTGTTTTAACACCCAAAGCAAATTTTTTGAAAGCCTTTTCTTCCTTGCATCATCTGGTAGTGATTGCTTTATTGTTTATGGAAAATCTGGGTAAATGATTCAAGGTTATAATGATTCTATATATTTTCCTTTATTTAATAATTGGAATTGACTCTAAGTATATATGATTATATATTTTGCTGATGATACTGACTACACATATCTTCCTTTACCCCTCTCCTGCTCATGGATGGTAACAAGCTAAACTTCATTTCAATGGCACATTGCCATGATGTGTTGGCAAAGAGGAACCAGTGCAGGATTGTCAAACAATTGTGTTTTCTTTAAGCCAGTGCCATAAAATTAAAACCACATTTCAGGATAAGACATTCCATATGTTTTTAGCAGCCTTCTGGGAAGGCCTTGGTACTTTTTGTAACTCAATACTGGAGTTCTTGAGAGACAGAAATAATCAGTTGAGAATTTAGTCAGTGAGCATAACTGAAAATGAACAAAAATGAACATTCTTTTGGTTCTGGCTTGACTGTTTATACCATTATGTGGAATACACATACCTATGAAGAAATTTTGGTAAAATGGAAAGGACAGTCATATTTTGCAACATATTTAAAAACTTATATTAATGGTCTCATTATGTTTCTTTTAAGTATTTTTAATGTAATAGGTTTTGATCATATTATATTTTATCTTTAAGTATCTTTAATACAATATGTTTTGGTCATATTCTTCCCCCCACCACCCACAACACCTCCAAGATCCCCTTTCCCACCAGTTTTTAAAGGCAATACTTTTCCTTTGGGTACCACAAGCATAATCTATGTCATTCCATAATTGATACCTGTGGAATTTAGAAATTGTAATTGAAATGGAAAACTTTTGGGACTGTTCAGGGTACCAAATTGTAACTCTATTCTCATATAATACAGAGAATAATCTGTGATGTAAAGAGAATTCAGATATAGTTATATTAAAAAGTAAACAGGAGGCATTAGAACCAAATTTGTTATGGCTGTGAATTCAATCTAACATAAATACCGCAAAATGCTCATGCCTTACTCCATGACACATGTCAAAATTAGAAATGGCATTTGAATATGATATACCTTTCACACTATCCACAGAAACATTAAAGGGAGAAATTATTGAGATTCACAAATAATATGCAGATCCAATTTTTATTCTTTCGCCATTAGACCTCCCCCAGAGCTGGTAACAATCCCTGCAAATGACAATCTTGACACCAGCTTCTGAGAATTTCTTCTTTGCTCTTATCATTGGAATAGTGCTAAGGAATAAAAGGGTTAAAAGATACCTAACCAAAGGCTAGAAGTGGAACACAAGCCTAAAATGTATATTGTCCATAATTCAGAGTCTTAACCACCAAATAATAGAATGATGTATTTTCCTAAAGCTGATGAACTATACTTAGACACAGGCATATGTGGTCAAACCTATAGTTTTACTTCCTGGCACAATTACACTGGGTTAATTGGGCTAAGTAGGACTACCAAAATTTCATCTAACACTTCAAATAGTAAAGTTAAGTGGTTTGAAATTTTGTGGATTATTGCTTATTTGGGTAATACCCACCTATTATTAAAGTTCAGTCTGATTTTCATAGCAGTGTTCACATGATACCATAGTAGATAGTTAGAAGGAATTGGTTAAATACTTTGAATATGTAGGTTTCTCATGAAATTCTCAAAGAACTAATAAAAAATATTAAATGTTTTCATCACTAAGCGAAATGACATATTTCTCTTCATGGCTTCTATGCATAATTTGAATAAGTTAGTGTCATCTAAATGTCATACAGCTCTTGTTTTACTTTCTATACACTTAATTTTTAATACAATATATTTTGATTATATATTTTCAAACATATTTTAACTTTTTGCAGCAAATGAGCTAAAGGTAGACATCAATTTCTGATGCTGAACTGAAGAGATCATGGCAAAAAAAAAATGGGCAGAATATTTCCCCACCGTGGCTTGCATTCATTACAAGTCTTGCTTTTAGGTATTTTCAGAACGTTGGCTTATGCCTCAACACACTGATTATTTCTATCCTAACAGCTCCATTACACTCTAAAAGTCTAAAGCTGGTTCAGGAATGGAGTTCTAAAGTGAACATGTTGGCTTGGGAGGGTTTTCTTTTTTCTGGGAGGATTTTATTTAGAGCTATTCGTAGCTCAAGTTCCTTAAAGTTCCTTCTAAGATTTCCTAATATGCAAAGAGAACTACAGGATACATTTTCATTTAAGGTAGCACTGAGGGCAATTTAACTCTCTACACATTTTTTATACACATCTGCAGATAATTATTTAGGCATTTGTTCAGAGGGAGAAAGCATAAGAAATATTCCTTTAGCTGTGGATTTCAGTTGAATTATTAATCTTGTTAAGAAAGTCTGGCAAAAAAAAATATATCTAAAACAATTCCTTCATTTTCCTGAACTGAAAAATGCTTGCCCATGGCTGCTGTAGATCTTTTGCTAAGAAGTAATATTAGCAGGGTTTTGAGTGAAAGCCTAATTTAAAATAATTAAATGATGTCAGTTTGGTACTTGAAGAGAAATGGCTGCATCATCTTATGCAATAGAAAACATGTAGTATAGCACACTGAATCTTCCCAAGGATGCAAAGGGCTGATTTCACTTCCTTCACCCACCTATTTTCTTTCTTTTTTTTTTTTTTTTCCGAGGCAGGGTTTCTCTGTGTAGCCCTGGCTGTCCTGGAACTCACTCTGTAGACCAGGCTGGCCTTGAACTCAGAAATCCGCCTGCCTCTGCCTCCCAAGTGCTGGGATTAAAGGCGTGCCCACCACCGCCCGGCTACCCACCTAATTTTCAATGGACAGTGATTGGGAATTACAGAAGAATTTGGCTCAGAGTGCAGATTGCTAAGTTCCTCAAGGTCAAGGCATGTGACTTTAACATCTGTGGCATTCTGTAAACTGATGTTTATGGTTGATACCTAGCTGGTATTAATAAATGGTCAGTAATCTTCAGTCCATTGCTATAGAGATGGAATGCTGTTTCTGGGCTCTCTTGTATGCTGACAGATGTTCTATGCCTGCCTTTTTCACCCGAGTAGTTCTGCTCATTCAGGATTTCAAGCAATCCATCTGATTCAACAATGCAGCTTTTGAGGACTGAAACTTTATTTTAAAATGTATCTGAACAAGAAAACCAAAAAACAAGACACTATATAGGCAAAAGAGTATCTATCTAAGAAATGGATGAATGTATTTATTGACATATTTTATAAAACAGTGAATATAATCACCTCATAATTTTTTGGTGAGACCCTTAGCATTCTTGTATTCAAGTTAGAGCAAAGTTGATTTTGCTTTCACTGTGCATGAAAAAAAATTATAATATAAATAAAATGTGATGGGAGAATTAGACTATGATTTTGGAAATGAAAGGACAATGAATATTTAATATCAATTACTCATCCATTTATTTGTCTGTTGAAACAAACACAACTATCTATGAATAGAGACATGATACCTTTCTGGAAATAAAACTAGCTACATTAAAATAGAAAAATAATTATGATTCCTAGTTAATTTCTCAATGTTGAAGGTTTCAATTAATACCAGCTTTCAATAAGTTCACAATTCCTTTAGGGACTGAATATTTCACAGGTCTGATACATGCAATTATTAACATTTGAGAGGAATAGAAGTGTGTGTGTGTGTGTGTGTGTGTGTGTGTGTGTGTGTACTTATTTTCATTTGAATAGCTTAAGTTTAAGAGGAAATTTACCCTAGAACCCAGAGAGCTCAGATATTTTTTTCTTATTTACGCGAATGCTTGGTTCAATAATTGAGTGGGTTAGCCCTTTCGGTTTGTTTTCTTAAGTAATTCTTGTAATGCTCACAAAATCACAGACTAGATATCATATACTTTACATGTAAATCATTGTTCAGAAAAACATCAATAATAAACAAAAAAGAGGTGCTATAAATAATTGCTTCTCCCAAATATGAACTGTCCATCATAGATTTTTCAGGTATATTCTATTATATAGCTGCAACTTCAACATATGTTTTAAAACATACTTGAGTCATAGAACAGAGAAATTCAGTTAGTTCTGATCTGGAAGCTTCCTCCCTACTGGTGAGTCTTTAACTTGTTGGCAGATGATATGCATGCTACTGAAGGAGAAAAGTAGCCATCAATCTCAGGCACCTGTGAACTCTGTGAGTCTCAGTAATTCTGGTCTGGCAAAACATACAGACTAATGAAACAGTGGCATGAATATTATGGGAATAATCATCATGGTTTTTTTTTTAAATTGGACTTAAGGACCATTCCAAAAGATAGAATTCATGCCTTGCACTATTAACAGTGCAAAGAACTCATTGCTATGTAGTCTATGTACCCTAAGGGAGAACCTACTGCAATTATTCTGCTTAATGGACATATAAATTAGTACATATCTCAGTCCTCATCAGAGAAGCTTTGTTCTTCAGTGGATAATGATTATCGTAGAGAACTACAACTGGTCACCAGCAGAGAAGAAGAGACTATGGATTGCTTACTACCAAGTAGGATATCTATAATAACTTTCTGTAAGAGGAAATATAAAGATTGTAAGAGCCAGAGGTCATGGGTGATGTAGTGATTTCTGGACTCAACAGGGTAGCTCTCACTCTCAAGGTAGGAACTCACAGTGCTGGTGACTTCGTGCATGAGAGCTGCATAAGTTCAAACCATACCAGACAGAAGTCCCAGCATGAAGAGGCGAAGTAGTCACCAAGTCCTATACCTAGCTGAGGAATTATGGGTATTTATGAGTAAGACTCGGTTTTCTTCAGGGATGTAGCCTATTAGCTACCAAGGATGCAGTAGATGGCCCTATATCATTCACATACAGATAGCACTAAGGGGGGGGGGCATCCAGTGGGCTTAAAAAAAAAAACACATGAGAATGGAGCCCCTGGGACAGGAGTCTTCCCTTCTGGCCGCCATTTGCAACAGGGAACCAGGCAGCTCCTTAGCCTTCTGTGCTTAGCCCACCAGAAGAGAGTGATCTCCCAGCAACGATTTCACTTCTGAGTGTGGAGGTGAGATCTCCATCTTCTCTCTGGAGGGGTACAGCTAAGAGCGCACAGGGCATACAATCAGTGTAGCAGCTGGGACAGGAGTCTTCCCTTCTGGTCGCCATTTGCAGCAGGGAACCAGACAGTTCCACAGCCTTCTGTGCACAGACCCTGCCAGAAGAGAGTTGTCTCCCAGGAGTACAGACACAGGTTTACAGGCCCATAGGAGAGGCAAGCTCCAGCCAGAGACAACAAGACCAACTAACACCAGAAATAACGAGATGGTGAAAGGCAAGTGCAAGAACCCTACCAACAGAAACCAAGGCTACTTGGCAACATCAGAGTCCAGTTCTCCCACCACAGCAAATCTCGGATACCCCAACACACTGGAAAAGCAAGAGATGGATTTAAAGTCTCTTCTCACGATGCTGTTAGAGAACATCAAGAAGGACATAAATAACTCCCTTAAAGAAATATAGGAGAACATGGGTCAAATGGTAAAGCCCCTTAAAGAGCAAACACAAAAATCCCTTAAAGAAAAACAGGGTAACATGGGTGAACAGATAGAGGCCCTTAAAGAATTACAGGAGAACACAAACAAGTGAAGGAACTGAACAAAACCATCCAGGATCTAAAAATGGAAGTAGAAACAACTAAGAAATCACAAAGTGAGACATCTCTGGAGATAGAAAATCTTGGAAAGAATTCAGGAGTCATAGATGCAAGCATCAACAACAGAATATGAGAGATAGAAGAAAGAATCTCAGGGACTGAAGATACCATAGAAAACACTGACTCAACAGTTAAAGAAAATGCAAAATGCAAAAAGCTCCTGAACCAAAATATCCAGGAAATTCAGGACACAATGAGAAGACCAAACCTAAGGATTATAGGTATAAAAGAGAGTGAAGATTTCCAACTTAAAGGGTCAGTAAATATCTTCAACAAAATTATAGAAGAAAACTTCCCCTAACCTAAAGAAAGAAATGACCATGAACATACAAGAAGCCTATAGAACTCCAAACAGACTGGACCAGACCAGAAAGTCCTCCCATCACATAATAATCAAAACACCAAATGTACTAAACAAAGAAAGAATATTAAAAGCAGTAAGAGAAAAAGGTCAAGTAACCTAAAGGCAGGCCTATCAGAATTACACCAGACTTCTCACCTGAGACGATTAAAGCCAGAAGATCCTGGGCAGATCTCATACAGACCCTAAGAGAACACAAATGCCAGCCCAAACTACTATACCCAGCAAAACTCTCAATTACCATAGATGGAGAAACCAAGATATTCCATGATAAAATCAAATTTACACACAATATCTTTCCACAAATCCAGCCCTACAAAGGGTAATAGATGGAAAACGCCAACATGAGGAGGGAAACTACACCCTAGAAAAAGCAAGAAAGTAATTTTTTTCCAACAAACCCGAAAGGAAGTAACCACACAAACATAAAAAGAACATCAAAAATAACAGGAAGCAACAATCACTATTTCTTAATATCTTATAATGTCAGTAGACTCAATTCCTCAACAAAAAACATAGTCTAACAGAGATGTTTTTCATGTGGATCTTCAATTTTATCAGAAAATATTTGTGACTCCTCTTTCAATTTAGTAATGTTTTTTGTGTCTACCATTTTGACTGTATTATTTTCCATGATAATCTTTAATTTTAACATTTTTTTCTGTGTATTTCTTCGATTTCGTCGGAGGTGTTTTTCATGTAGATCTTCGGTTTCATCGGGGGGGGGGTGTTTGTAGTTCCACTTTTAATCATTTTAGGAAAGTTTTTGTGCCTACCATTTTGTCAATATAATTGTCCATGATAATCTTCAATTTTAACGTTTTTCTGTATTTTTCTTCAATTTTGTCAGAAGTATTTTCCATGTGGATCTTCAGTTTTATCAGACAATGTGTATAATTTTACTTTCAATCAACTTAGAAACATTTTTATACCTTCCATTTTATCTGTATAATTTTCCATGTAATAGTCAGTTTTAACATGTTTTTCTATATATTTCTTGAATTTTTTCAGGAATATTTTCCTTGTAGATCTTCAATTTTATCAGTAAGTGTTTATAATTCCACTGTCAAAAAACTTAGGAATATTTTTATGCCTACCATTTTATCTGTATAATTTTTCCATGAAATACTCAATCTTAAGGTGTTTTTTATATATTTCTTCAATTTTATCAGAGATATTTTCCAGGTAAATCTTGTTTTATCAGAAAATGTTTATAATTTCACTTTCAATCAACTTAGAAATATTTTTATGCCTACCATTTTATCTGTATAATTTTCCATGATAATCTTCAATTTTAATGTTTTTCCATAAATTTTTTCAATTTTATCAGAAATATTTTCCATGTAAATCTTCAGTTTTATCAGAAAATATTTATAACTCTACTTTCAATCAACTTAGGAATATTTTAATTCCTACCAATTTATCTGTATAAATTTCTTCAATTTTATCAGAGATATTTTCCATGTAAATCTTCAATTTTATCAGAAAATGTTTTTACTTCTACTTTCAATCAATTTAGGAATATTTTTATGCCTACCATATTATCTGTATAATTTTTCATGAGAAAGTTAGTTTTAAGGTGTTTTTCTATATATTTCTTGAGTTTTATCAGAAATATTTTTCTTGTAGATTTTCAATTTTATCAGAAAATGTTTATAATTCCACTTTCAATCAACTTAGGAATATTTTATGCCTACCATTTTATCTGTGTAATTTTTCCATGAAATAGTCAATCTTAACATGTTTTTCTATATATTTTTCAATTTTATCAGAGATATTTTTCATATATATTTACACAATGGAATACTACTCAGCAATTAAAAAACAATGAATTCATGAAATTCTTAGGTAAATGGGGAAAAAGGGGAGTGAAGAGGGCTTATGGGACTTTCGGGGAGGGGGGAACTGGGAAAGGAGAAATCATTTGGAATGTAAATAAATAATATAGAAAATTAAAAAAAAAACAAAAACAAAACCTGAAATAGAGAGGTAAACCTCATCAGAAGGATAGAGAAATGATTGGAGAGGAGGTGGTGGGGTTGACTTCTTCATGAAGGTGCGAAATTCTGAAATAATAAAAAGGAAATCACAGCAGATCTTGAGTTGCTTTTTTTTTTTTTCAGTATAGAGTAGAGTTTATTCAGGGCAGAGGATGGGAGTTAATGTGATAGTGGAGGCAGAGAAAGGCAGAGAGGGGGAGAGAGTAGAGAAGCAGGGGCCAGCCATGACCACATGGAGAAAGGGGGGAAGGGAGGGGAGCCCAAGAGGGGCAAGGGAGAGACAAGAAGCAAGAGCAGCAAGAGAGAGTAAGAGAAAGAAGAGCTGCTTTTTTTTTTAACAGATTATTTCAAGTTATTGCTTAAGACAAGTCACTTCCCGTACTTGATTTTGTTACACTAAATGCATTACCACCAACATCTCTAATATTAAGTCTTTGATATAGGGATCACTGGGATGGTATAATTTGTAGATGAAAAGCATACATAGGCTCTGGGAATCTAAGTGACAAGTGTAAGAGAAGCTGCTAGCTTGTTCCAGCTCATGAACACACTAGAATATAAATCCTAGTCTGCACAGCATAAAGGAAGACAGCAGAGCCGAGTCAAAGCCCAGACGAAAACACAGGAGAAATAAACAAAGCTCTTAGAGTGCTCCATTGGTGATTGATGCTAGTTCTGTGAGTAATCACTGCATTCCCAGATGTGTGTTTCCTAGCAAAGACTATGTTGGAGTTCTCACACGAGTACAAAATAATATTCAATAGTTCTGTATTTTTAGGAGTAAATAATCAAGTTTGCTTAGGATTATTGAGGCTTGAGTAAGTAATCTGAGCAGTACAAGGTTACAAATATTTTTGACCTTCTGCATTTATTGTTTACACAATCTCAGCATTGTGCTTAGGAAAAGCAGCCAAGATAAAGCCTTTTGATTTTTGCCAGCAACATTACACAATGAAGTTTTAAGAGTTCAACATTCATTTCCCAACATATTTTTCTTTATTCTTTAATTTAAATCTAGGAGTCTTAGCTTGAATAGATCACCTTTCACAGGTTTAAAACTGTTATGGTAGTAAGCAATTATCGGATGGCCATCTCGGCCCTATTCATCTTGAACATGATTGAAATGAAGACTCACCCTTGTGTAGAAGCTCATTTATGTTTGATTTTTCCATGACCACATTTCTAGGGAGCCAGAGATTTGGTATGCTTTTGTCTTACCTGCAAAGTGTCAAACAGCAATGGCTTTTATTGTTTCTTATTGTGTATGCAGAATTGGTGACTTGGCCCTCAGATTTCTCATAGAAAGCCAAAACATATTCAAGAACAAGCAAAAGTGTTACTGGTGATATAAATATGTTAGAGTTATAACCCTTAATTCTCCAAGAACTTGAGAGGTCCGTGAATTCATATGTCCTGAAAAAATAGACAGAAATGTATGTGGAGGGATGGGTATGGTTCAGTCACTTTGGGACCAATATTTGAGTTTCATATTCTTAGATTCTCAATTCTATTATATCACAAACAGACAGACAAAATGTCCCTCGATTTCCTCACAACTTCCTGTTTCACCGTAGTCTCAGTAAGTGACAGTATTTAGTGACAGTATGGTGCCTCAATTCTCCATTTCCACAGCAACACTATGAAGTTACTCTGCAACACTGTCACCTTTTCTGCTTCTTCAGAATATTTTAAGACTTGACTTAGCATTTCCAGTTTCTAGGAACTACAAACTGCATTATTTGGACAAGTTGTCTTTCTCATAAGAACTGAAAAGCTCAAATAAGGTTTTGGAAAATCCTCTTTAAAAATCAGGAGGGGGTAGCAATATACTGGCTTCCAAACCTGAAAAGAAAACAGGAGCCCAGAGTGTTGACAAACCCTTGAAGAAGGGTTTTGTGAATTCAGCACAGTTGAAATGAACATTTTCACAGTGCCATTATTGAAAGGGACAAAAGTTAAGATTCCCTGTCTACTTGAAGTGGGAACCTAGTAGCAGATTTTCTCTAAAATAAGTTGAGATTGTACCATCACTGATAAGAGTACATCAGAAAAACATTTCATTGGCCTTCTCAGTGTGAGGGCAGATTCCAGGGAAGGAATCTCAAGTCTAGAACTTCTAATCTAGGTTCACCCTAAGAGGTCCCAGGCTGGTGGGATACAACCAACAACAAATCCTCACTAGAGGGAGACACTTAAACATTTTCAAAACATTTACTTATTTTGTATGTGTGGCTGTTTTGACTGTCTATATGTGTGTGTATCATCTATATGCCTGGTGCTATGGAGGTCCAAAGAGGGCATTGTATCACCTAAAACTGGAGTTTGGAATGGTTGTGATCCATCATGTGGGTGGTAGAAACTGACCCTGGATCCTCTGCAAGATTAACAAATACAGAGCCATCTCTCCAATCTCTTAAAGGAAGATATTTTTTATCTTAGGCCCCCATGCAGACCTAAGACTACACCTGGAAGTATAGTACACAATATGCAAAGAAACCCTGGCCCACTGGGAAATTATATCAGGAGAGGTACAATCTATAGTAGGAGACCCTCAAAGGCTCCAACTGTTATACATGTTAGTTAGGGAAAAGATGTACACTATAATTACTATATTTAAAGCAATAAAATACAGACTAAAATATTTGCAGAAAAAATCAACAAAAGTTATAGGCATTTTAAACAAGTTTGTCACAAGTGCTGAAGTGGTCACATTGTATCTTATGCTTCACAGGAAATATTTATGCCTTTAATTCCAGCACTTCAGAGGAGTCATAGGCAGGCAGAACTCTGTGGGATCTGGGTAAGCCTGGTCTACATAGTGAGTTACAGGCCAACCAAAGCTACATGGTGAGACCCCATCTCAAAAAGAAGGAAATAGCTGGGTTTTCAGGTAGTAGTACTATGTCCAGTTTTCTTAGGAATCATTATCTAGAGGAAGAGTTTACTGAAAGGTGACTCTATAGCTGTCTCTGCCAGAGCCGGACCAATACAGATGCAGATGTACATTGCCAACCATCGGAGGAACCCAATAGAGAAGTTAGGGAAAGGACTGTAGGTTTGCAACCTCATAGGAAGAACAACAATATTGACCAACCAGACCCCCCAAAGCCCCTAAGGTCTAAACTACCAACCAAAGAGTACACAGGGGTTAGCCATGGCTCCAGCTGGAAATGTAGCAGAGGACTGCCTTATCTGGCATCACTGGGAGGGGAGCCCCTTATTCCTGTGGAGGCTTGATGACCCAGGATAGGGGCACACTAGGGTGAGGAAGCAGGAGTGGGTGGGCAGGTGGCAGAGCACCCTCATAGAGGCCGTGGGGAGGGAGAAAGGGATAGGAGATTTGTAGAGGGGAAACTGGGAAGGGGATAACATTTGAAATGTAAATAAATAAAATTAAAAACGGAAATAAAGCTTTCAGATCACTTTGTATTTTTCTCTTTGCACAGAAACTAATAGGGTTTCTTTGGTGATTTGGACATAGTAGGTTAGAAATGATTCCCCCTGGAGTAGATATCTTCAGGGGAAAAAAACTATTCCAAGAAACAAATAACCCTGCAAGTGTGCCTAACTTAAATTGTCCTACCTTAACTGAGCAACTCACTGAGGTAGAACATACTTGGTGTTCTTTCAGAAACTTTTCCCTTGTGCCCAGGTGTTTGAGACTTTCCCCCACCTTCTCTTCTATTAGTTTCAGTGTATCTGGTTTTATGTGGAGGACCTTGATCCACTGGACTTGAGCTTTGTACTGGGAGATAAGAATGGATCAATTTGCATTATTCTATATGTCTATTGCCAGTTGAACCAGCACCATTTGGTGAAAATGCTGTCTTTTTTCCACTGGATGGTTTTAGCTCCTTTGTCAAAGATAAAGTGACCATAGGTGTATGAGTTCATTTATGAGTCTTCAATTCTATTCCATTGATCTACCTGCCTGTCACTGTACCAATACCACAAAATTTATATTACTATTGCTCTGTAGTACAGCTTGAGGTCAGGGATGGTGATTCCCCCAGAAGTTCTTTTATAATTGAGAATAGTTTTCACTAGCCTAGTTTTTTTTGTTTTTTTTTTGTTATTCCAACTGAATTTGAGAATTCTACCTCTGTGAAGAATTGAGTTGAAATTTTGATGGGGATTGCATTGAATCTGAGGATTGCTTTTGGTAATATGGCTAATTTTACTATATTAATCCTCTAATCCATGAGCATGGAAGATCTTTCCATTTTTCCATCTTCTGAGGTCCTCTTTGATTTCTTTAATCTTAAATCTTTAAACTTGAAGTTCTAGCCATACAGATCTTTCATTTGTTTGGTTAGACTCACACCAAGATATTTTATATTGTTTGTGACTATTGGGAATGGTGTTGTTTCCCTAATTTCTTTCTCAGCCTGTTTATCCTTTGAGTAGAGGAAGGTGACTGATTTGTTTGAGTTAATTGTATATCCAGTCACTTTCCTGAAGTTGTTTATCAGCTGTAGGAGTTCTCTGGTGGAATTTCTGGGTCACTTAAGTATACTATCACGTCATCTGCAAATATTTTGATTTCTTCCTTTCCAATTTGTATCCCTTTGACCTCTTTATGTTGTCTAATTGCTCTAGCTGGAACTCCAAGTACTCTATTGAATAGATAGATAGAGAGTGGTAGCCTTGTCTAATCCCTGATTTTTGTGGGATTGCTTCAAGTTTCTCTCCATTTAGTTTGATGTTTATTACTGGCTTGCTGTATACTGCTTTTACTATGTTTAGGTATGGGCCTTGAATTCCTGGTCTTTCCAAGACTTTTACCATAAAAGGGTGTTGAATTCTGTCAAATACTTTCTCAGCATCTTATGAGATGATGTTTTGTTTTGTTATGTTTTGTTTTTGAGTTCATTAGTATAGTGGGTTACATTGATGGATTTTCATATATTGAACCATCTCTGCATCCCTGGGATGAACCCTACTTGATCATGATGGATGATCGTTTTGATGTGTTCTTGGATTATGATTGTGAGAATTTTATTGAGTACTTTTGTATCCATATTCATAAGGTAAATTGATCTGAAGATCTCTTTCTTTGTTGGGTATTGGTATGGTTTTAGTATCAGCATAACTATGGCTTCACAGAATGAATTGGGTAGTGTTCCTTCTGTTTCTATTTTGTGGAATAGTTTGAAGAGTATTGTTACTTGCTCTTCTTTGAAGGTCTGATAGAATTCTGCACTAAACCCATCTGGTCCTGGGATATTTTTGGTTGAGAGACTTTTAATGACTGCTTCTATTTCTTTACGGGTTATGGGACTGTTTTCTATTGTTTTTGTTGTTTATCTGATACTGATTTAACTTTGGTACCTGGTATCTGTCTAGAAAATTGACCATTTCATCCAGATTTTCAAGTTTTGTTGAATATAGGCTTTTGTATTAGGGTCTGATGATTTTTTGAATTTTCTCAGTTTCTGTTGTTATAACTCCCTTTTCATTTCTGATTTTGTTAATTTGTATGCTGTCTCTGTACCCTCTGGTTAGTCTGGCTAAGGATTGATTTATCTTGCTGATTTTCTCAAAGAACCATCTCCTGGTTTTGTTGATTTTTTTGTATAGTTCTTTTTGTTTCTACTTGGTTGATTTCATCCCTGAGTTTGATTATTTCCTGACATCTACTTCTCTTGGGTGTATTTGCTTCTTTCTTTTCTAGAGCTTATGGATGAGCTGTTAAGCTGCTAATGTATGTTGTGTCCAGTTTCTTTTTGGAGGCACTTACAGTGGTGATTTTTCTCTTAGCACTGCTTTCATTGTGTCCCATAAGTTTGGGTATGTTGTGCTTTCATTTTCATTTTATTCTAAAAGGTCTTTTATTTATTCCCTGATCAAGTTATCATTGACTTGGTCAGTTAGTAGGGCATTGTTCAGCTTCCATGTGTATGTGGGCTATCTGTTGTTTTTGTTGTTATTGAAGACCAGTCTTAGTCTGTGGTGATCTGATGGGAGGCATGGGATTATTTCAATCTTCTTGTATCCATTGAGGCCTGTTTTGTGACTGATTATATGGTCAAATTTGGAGGAGGTACCATGAGGTGCTGAGAAGAAGATATCTTCTTTTGTTTTAGGATGAAATCTTCTAGAGATATCTGTTAAATCCATTTGGTCCATAAGTTCTGTTAGTTTCAATGTATCTCTAGTTTGTGTTTCCATGATCTGCCCACTGATGAGCAGGAGGTACTGAAGTCTCCCACTCTCATTGTGTGAGGTGCAATTTGTGCTTTGAGCTTTAGTAAAGTTTCTTTTGTGAATGTGGGTGTCCTTGAATTTGGAGCATGGATGTTCAAAATTGAGAGTTCCTTTGATAGATTTTTCCTTTGATCAGAGTATAAAGTGTCCTTCCTTATTATTTTGATAACTTCTGTTTGAAAGTTAATTTTATTTGATATTAGAACGGCTACTCCTGCTTATTTCTTGGGACCATTTGCTTGGAAAATTGTTTTCCAGCCCTTTTACCTGAGGTAGTGTCTGTCTTTGACACTGAGGTGTGTTTCCTGAATGCAGCAAAATGCTGAGTCCTGTTTATGTATCCAGTCTGTTATGCTATGTCTTTTTATTGGGGAATTGAGTCCATTGATGTTAAGAGATATTAAGGAATAGTGCTTGTTGCTTTCTGTTATTTTTGATGTTATTTTTATGTTTGTATGGCTATCTTCTTTTGGGTTGGTTGAAAGATTACTTTCTTGCTTTTTCTAGGATGTAATTTCCCTCCTTCTGTTCGGGTTTTCCATCTATTATTGTGTAAATTTGGTTTTTATCAAGGAATATCTTGGTTTCTCCATCTACAGTGGTTGAGAGTTTTGCTTGGTATAGTAGCCCGGGATGGCATGTGTGTTCTCTTAGGGTCTGTATAACATCTGCCCAGGATCCGTAGTCTCTGGTGAAAGTCTAGTGTAATTCTGATGGGTTTGCCTTTATATGTTACTTGACCTTTTCCCTTACTGCTTTTATTATTGTTTGTTTAGTGCATTTGGTGTTTTGACTATTATGTGATGGGAGAAATTTCTCTTCTGGTCCAGTCTATTTGCAGTTCTGTAGCCTTCTTGTATGTTCATGGGTATATCTTTAGGTTAGGGAAGTTTTCTTCTATAATTTTGTTGAAGATATTTATTGGCCCTTTAAGTTGGAAATCTTTGCTTTCTTCTATACCTATAATCCTTAGGTTTGGTCTTCTCATTGTATCCTGGATTTCCTGAATGTTTTGGGTTAGGAGCTTTTTTCACTTTGAATTGTCTTTGACTATTGTGTCAATATTTTCTATGGTATCTTCTGCACCTGAGATTCTCTCTTCTATCTCTTGTATTCTGTTGGTGAATCATTGCATCTATGACTCTTTATCTCTTTCCTAGGTTTTCTATCTCCATGGTTGTCTCCCTTTGTGATTTCTTTGTTTTTTCTATTTGTGTTTTTAGATCCTGGATGGTTTTGTTCAATTCCTTGATCTGTTTGGTTGTATTTTCCTGTAATCCTTTAAGGAGATTTTGTGTTTTCTCTTAAAGAGCTTCTACCTGTTTACTGTGTTCTCCTGTATTTCTTTAAGGAAATTATTTATGTTCTTCTTAAAGTCCTCTATCATCATCATGAGAAGTAATTTTTATATTTGAATCCTGCTTTTCTGGTGTGTTGGGGTATCCAGGCCTCTCAGTGTTGGGAGAAGTGGGTTCTGATGATGCCAAGTAGCCTTTCTTTTCTGTTGCTTATGTTCTTGCCCTTGCCTCTTACCATCTGATTATTTCTGGTGTTAGCTAGTCTTGCTGTCTTTGACTGTGGCTTGTCCCTCCTGCAATCCTCTGTGTCAGTATTTCTGGGAGAACAGTTCTCTCCAGGAGGAATTTGGATGTGGAGAGCAGTGGCAGAGGATCAACTCTGGGTACAGACTGAAACTGGAAGGATCCTGTCCTGGACTGCTCCTCAATTCCTGGGTCCTGAGGGTTCTGGGCAGTTCCCTCTGAGCAGAAGTGGTGGTCTCACCTGTGCTCACAGGCTTGTCCACACTCTTGGAAGACCAACTCTGTCTCGGCAGTATGTGAGCATGGAGTGCTGTGGCACAGTATCATCTCAGAGTGCAGATGGAAATTGTAAGGATCCTCAACTCAGACTTTTTATTACCTCAGTTTCTTTCATCTTGTTGCAATTTTCTGATGCCTTGGGTGTCCATTAGTGGATTTTCTGGGATATGCCACTTAGACTCTTGTACCATGTAATAAAAACACATTGCTACCATTTCTCCCCTTGAGACGATTTATTCTTGTTCTAGTTACCCATTTCTGAAATATTTGCTTCCATATATGTCTTTAGTTGTATTTCCTTTAATCTTAGTCTCCTGGTTTTCTTTAATTTGGTTGTTCTCACACTCTGTCTTAGCAGGTCCCAGCTAGAGCTGTCTATGCACCTTCTTCTCTAGAGATTATGTGAAGAAAATGTGTACACTGTCATGGTTATGAGTCCCTCAGGCTGCTGTCACTGTCTTAATCTAGGCATGAGAGAATGGGAAGGAGAAGTTTATACTGTTCAAGTATATAAATGAAGAGCTTTCAGTGCAGAGCTGCTAAATCTAGTTGTATAAGATTCAGCCTTTCTCTTCTTTGTATAATATTAAGGAATCTTTCCCTCCACCAGTCCACTATTGACTTTAGAATAGCCAATTCTTTCTTTTGGAAACTTACAAGCCCATATTCTCCTGGATATACATCTTAGAAGAGAGGCCACAATGGCTTAGAAAAATAGGAAGGTTTGAAGGTTACTTAGCTGAATGGGCCATTATGATGCCACAGGTAGTTGGAAACACTCTTGGTTTATGAATGCTTCATGCTGATTCTATTCTTAGTCATTTCTATCATCAAATTATGACTATGGGGGATCTAATACCAATGAGAAATAAAACCTCAAAAGTTCTTTTGGGCCAAACCTATTTTTGGGGAGTATCTCACAGCTTCTCTATAATGCTAAATGGGAAATCTTTAAATGTTCCAGTAAAACCTTTTGATTTAGGTATTTGATTTAACATTACCTTATGTGGTTCATGTATGCATGTCTTCCTGTTAATTGCTCTAGAAAATGATTTCTGCATACAATGGGAAAAGAAAGGGAGGTGGGTAATCAGAGGAGAGGTAAAGAGAGAGGAGGAGAAAAGATACTGTTTTTAATTTCTAGGATTTGATTGCATCTGCATCAAGTAGTGCAGATAGGACCTGAGAACATTATATCACATTTTTGAGTAGTAAAGTCCTGGTGTTAACACAAATACCATGCTTTTCTTCTACTACTATGTTGACTAAAAATGTCATGATGTAAGTTGAGGTCACTTGGCATACAGAAGGATCATAATAAGAACCAGTTGTTGTTACCATTGAACTTGAAACAGCAATAGATTCTTAGAAGTTCTAGTTTCCTTAATTTTTACACTGTTTATTAATTTCTCTGTTGGTACCTTCTAGTTTGTTTTAAATTTAAGTTTATTTTACTCAGGGTCTGACACAGGCTTTTTCTACCTAAAGTTTATACAGTTGTGAAGACTTTTAAAAGAAAACAAATAGGACTCTGATGCCACTTGACCAAACAGAGGTATCCTGTGCACGAACTTACCTAACAATAAGAGGTCAAGGAGTGGGAGCAGCTTGGTTACTGTATGTATATGTGTAAATTTTCAAAGATCAAAGAAATGAACAGATATCTAAACCTATAGTATGACATAGGGTCTTTTGGAACTATGCATTAGAGTACTATAGCTGGATCATGTGTATATCTATTTCTGACTATTTGAGGAACCTCAACACTGATTTACATCATGGCTGCATCCATGTTCATTTCTTCCAGCAGTAAATAAGAATTCTATTTTTCTACAACCACACACCTCATCATTTGTCCTCATTTTTATATTAGTCATTTTGATGGAATAATATTAAAACTCAAAGTAGTTTTAATTTAAAATTCACTGGTGGCTAAGGATTTTGATCATTAGAAATATCACAGAATAATAAATATAGGCTGGGGTTCAAGAACATCTCTTCACTTTAAAATTGTTGGCCAGAAAGGTATCATAGACCCCCAAAGATTACACGCTACTGCCAGTGACATTGGTTACCCTCCAGAATTTGGTGGTAAAACCCTGTTGCTGAAGATACTACATACTTGAGTCATAGAACATAGAGAGATCAAGTTAGAAATTAGCTGGAAACTTCCTCCTTACTGGTGGTCTTTCATGGTGCTGGAAACTTCTACACATGCTACTGGAGAAGAAAAGTAGTTATCAGTTTTATCCAGGTGTGAACTCTGTGAGCTACAGTAAATTCTTGTCTGGCACAACATACTCACTGATGCAAAGTGATATGAATGCTATGGATATAACTACACCTTTTTTTTTTTATCGAATGTAAGGTCCACTCTACAAGATGGGTCCTATACTTGTCACCATTTGGGACCAAGCACTTATGCCTAAAAAGTCATAGGCTTTAGGGGGGAACCTACTATTATTTGCCTTAACATACTTAGTATTAAACTGAGTTCTAATACCTTATCATTATCCTCATAGATCAATGCATAACTGGACCCTTTTCAGAGAAGCTTCCTTTTGCATTAGATGGTCATTAACACAGTGACTCACAATGGATTCAATTGCAGAGAATAAGAGACTACAGAATTCTTAGTCCTAAATGGTACATTTATATCACACCTTCTCCTCCCAAAGCCCAGGGATTATTGCAGAAGAGTGAGAGAGCCAGAGATGTATGATTACAAGGAAACAGTGTCTTTTGGACACAGCAGGAAGTGGTACATATGAACTCATAGAAGATGTAACAGTATGACAAAGATCTGTGTAAGCTCAAGCTGGACCACATTGCTTCATGGTTAAGGGAGGGAGATGGGCAAGAATTTCCACTCAACACTGAGGGGCTATTGACAATCAATGGCTGCTCTATAAGGGAGATATAGTTTTCTTTAAGAGTATAGCTTTTGGTCCATCAATCACTTCAGTGGAAGGATACACATCCAAGGATATGTAAGTGACTTATATATTTACCTATATATGGGTGATTATCTGAATATAATTGAAACACATTACATGAAATCCTCAAAGCACTAATACAAAATAAAGACAAGAAGAAAATCAATCAAGGAAGGAAGGCAGGAAAAAGGAAGGAAGACAGGAAGAAAGGAATGAAGGAAGAAAGGAAGGAAGAAAGGAAGGAAGGAAGGAAGGAAGGAAGGAAGGAAGGAGGGAAGGAAGGAAGATTGAGTGATTACTTGAGCAAGCCAGGTAAGGCAAGTCTATAAGTAGTCTTTTTCTGTGTTCCTCACATTAGTTCTTGCCTTCATTCTCTGTGTGACACAATGCAAAGTGTAAGATTAAATAAATCCATTTATTCCCAAGTGCTTTTGGTCAGTGTTTTATCTCAGCAACAAAAAACAGAACTAAAACATCACCTAATGCACTAATATTCTGCTTACTGCTTTCCTATCAAGTAGAGGAATATCATGAAACACTAGTTAACCAAGGAAGGGTGGTGTTACGACATCTTCCCTATGTATAGTATGAAAAACAAAGCAAAACAAAACAACTTGACTTTTCTTTTCTATTCTTTTCTTTCCTCTCTCTCTCTCTCTCTCTCTCTCTCTCTTTTTTGTCAAACACTCTGATCTGGAATTCAGTAAATCAATCTTCTTTATGTCCTGAAAACTGGAGCAACATTTTCCACACTTCAGCACTCTGGCCCTTCTCCTGCTTTCCATGGTTTCCCAATGACTATTTCCAGTGGCTCAGTAATCATTGTCATACGTTTCTTTTAGGATGTAACTTCATGTTGCCAAAAGATCTAAAATCCCCTCTTACTCTGGCCTTGGGGTACTCCTGCTTCCTTTCCTTTCTGATTGTTCTGATGGTTCCTAACTTTTCCTGGGTCCATGACTTGGCAGGATAAGAAACCTATGGGTTCCTTAAATGTTGCCAAGGGTCACATGCAATCAAAGGTCCTTAGAAGCACCCATTTCATCATCAGATGCAGATGGAGCTTTGTTCTAAAGCACAACCAATAAAACCATTTTAGTCTTAGAGTTTTTTACATGGTGTGGTTCAATTGTGGGACCAGAAGTGCACAAACCTTGGTAATTCTGTCATTGATCACTCGTTATTGCTTAGTTAGTAGTCTTGCATTAGACACTAGAAAAAATGAAAGGAACTCAGATGATTTTTGTGTCTGTTTTCTTATTTATTCTTTTATCCTATTTTTAATTATCACTTGTTTAAGAAATGAGGTAATAATGGCTACAGTTAAGCACTTCACTCCACAATCAGGCCTCGGTGGCAGAATCAGACGAGTATAGCTAAACTGGAAGGAGAATCCAGACCTTTGGATGATGCTTTGGCATAGGCAAGTGTGAGAGGAATGTCTAGTTCCAACTTAAATAAACAGCACCAATGCTGTTTTTCCCATTAGCACTGCTGACCTTACAGTCTGAACATGAGTTTCCATAAGGAAACTTAATTTTAAAATGTCCAGAATACAAATATAGCTTTTAGAATATCATTCTGTCCATGTGCTCAGGTCCACCAGGAACAGAGCCAACAGATTAATGAAAAATGTTTAGCGAACTGAATTTACATATCACAAAGAATGTGAGTCACATATTGGACCCTGAAAGTCATTATAGCTATTTTACAGGGAGCAAGGTTCCAGGGGGAAATAATCTCAGAAGGAGTCAGAGAATTTGGGGACTGTTCACATGCATGCATGCACACATACACACACACACACACACACACACACACACACACACACACACACACAACTTACTTTTAGTCCTTGTTCTTAAAAGAGTTGAGAAGAAAAATACCTAGGCAGATTGTGATCACAGCTTCCCTGCTGTTTCAAGGGGCCTGGAATGTTGGGAAGGGTGGGCCTGGTTACACAGGGCTCAGAACCCCCTACTTACCCCTCCCTGTTCAGCTGAATTTCAATGGACTGAGGAGGAGTCATGGCTGCCCTCTAGCCAGGAAGGCTGGCTGGTTGCAGTAACCTGGAAAATCATACTGAGGATGCTCCTGTGGCCCTTTTGAAAGAAGGGGAGGGGAGGTGTTGGTAAGACATGCCAGATTCTTATTTTCTGTGAAATGCCTAAAATCACCCACTTGGGAGTTTGTAGCTTAAGGGTAGCACATAAACCTTACTTATCCTTAAAGAAACCTTTCATTCCATCCCTCTTCCCCACCCCTCCTCTCTCCTCCCCTTCCTTCCATCCTTTGCCCCTCCTTTGCCTCTCTCCCTTCCTCCTTGCCACCTACCTTTCCATCCAGCTTCCTTCTTTTCCCTCTGGACAGTATCTCACATAGCCCAGGATGGCCTCAAACTTGATGAGTAGCTGAGGATGACCTGCCTATATGTGCTGGGTGAGTGCTGGAATTACAAATCTGTACCCCAGTGCTCAGTTTGGGGGAAATCCCTTCTAAACAACAGCAACAACAGCAACAGCAACAACAGCAACCCCTTGCTTGTAACCAAGGGTATTTTCGCACATTTTTTTTTTGTAAACAGTGCTCATGTACACTTTTTGAAAGCTCCATTTGGTAGAAAGATCACAGCATAGCTTTGTTTTCACAGTTATACATATATAACAATTGTGCGGCTTGGTCTGCATGTGGGACTCCTAACAGAGGCACAGGGATTGTCAGACACCTCTGCCTGCCATTGGATCCCTTCCCCCTAACTGGGCTGCCTTGTCTAGCTTCAATAGGAAAAGATGGCCCTATTCTACTTAGACTTGATAAGCCAGGGCTGGGTGATAACCACGGGAGGCCTCCCCCACCCCCCCTTTTTTTTTTGGAAGAGAAAGGGAGGAAGAGTGGATGAGGGAGTAGAGGTGAGAGGGAGGGACTGAGAGAAGAGGAGGGGGAAAGCTTTGATCTGATCCTGATCAGGAGGGAGGTAAAGTAAATAAGTAAATAAATAAATTAAAAGAAATGAGGAGGGGAGATAACTCATCAGTTCAGACATATACTTTCCTTCTTTTCAGAGAACCAAAGTTCTGGGAACCCACATAAGGTGGCTCTCAACTCTCTGTAACTCCAGCTCAAGGGGAATTCAACACCTCTGGCTTCTATAGGCTATATATGGCACTCATATGCTCTTTTTTTTTCTTTAGTAAAAGTATAAAAAACAAGCACAGAAAAGTGTGTATATGTTTTTTCTCAATGTATATCTTAGTGATTTTTCCAAAGTTGAATATACATGTGTACCCTAAGACAGAAACCAGAGAACTGTTAATTCTTCTGATGTCTTGCTCTCTGCTGGTGAATAATGTTATGCAGGACACTCTTTGGGGTCTGAAATCCTTTGCTTAGTGTTATTCTATGACATATCAAAATGCCATGTGCAGCCACAGACCTTTCCTTCTGTCTAGTAGGGTTTACTGCATTGAGTGACTACCTCCAGTTTAGTTATTAAATGTTGATGGACTCTAGCTAGCTTACAATTTGGAGGTCTTTTAGTTGTGATACGACATTGTGATTTATATTGTTGGTATATGTATACATGTAATGATTTTGAAAAAAGACACATGGTCTATGTGTACTGAAGAGAAAGTGGAATATTGTTCAATGCTTTGGGGACTATGTAGAAGGTATTGCTGGGACACAGGATGAGCATTTATTTTTCTTTTGTACTATACATTTTTTTTTTGCTATAAATTTTATGCAGTGTTTTCTAATGTGTACCCCTAAGGTCAATGTCTAAGACTCCTCCCAGGCTGTGGCAGACTACAAAAGCAGCCACCTCCTAAGCATGGAATCTGAGGTATATTCCCTGATTTGGTAGAAGGAAAGCTGCAGATCCAATATGTACTTCCAGCTGATGTAGATCCTCTCTGAGGCCTAAGTTGTCCATAATTAACTCTCATCCAGATCCATGTTAGGTTATTTATTTATTTATTTTTTATTAGATATATTCTTTATATACATTTCAAATGTTATCCCCTTTCCTGGCTCTCCCCTCCCCTGAAAACCGCCTTCCCCAATCAACCCTCCCCCACTTCCCTGTCCTGGTATTCCTCTACACTATGGCATCAAATCTTTCCAGGACCAAGGGCCTTTCCTTCCTTTGGTGTCTAACAAGACTATCCTCTGCTGCCTATGTGTCTGGAGCCATGGGTAACTCCATGTGTACTCTTTGGTTGATGGTTTTGTCCCTGGGAGCTCTGGGAGTATTAGGTGACTCACATTGTTGTTCTTCCTGTGGCGCTGCAAACCCCTTCAGCTCCTTGGGTCCTTTCTCTAGCTGCCCCATTGGGAACCCTGTGCTCAGCTCAATGGCTGGCTAAGAGTGGCCCCCTCTGTATTTGTCATGCACCAGGAGAGCCTCCCAGGTGATAGCTATATCCAGCTCTGGTCAGCCAATACTTGTGGGCATCCACAATAGTGTCTGGGTTTTGTAACTGTATGTAGGATGGATACCTGGGTAGGGTATGTAATAAGGACACATGCTCCACTATGTTCATAGCAGCCCTATTTATAATAACTAGAAACTGGAAAGAACCCAGATGTCCCTTAACAGAGGAATGGATACAGAAAATATGGTATATATACACAATGGAGTACTATTCAGTCATTAAAAACAATGAATTCATGAAATTCTTAGACAAATGGACAGAACTGGAAAATATCATCCTGAGTGAGGTAACCCAATCACAAAAGAACACACATGGTATGCACTCACTGATAAGTGGATATTAGCCCAGAAGCTTGGAATACCCAAGACACATTTCACATATCAAATGAAGCCCAAGAAGGAGGAAGAACAAAGTATGGATCCTTGGGTCCTTTGTAGAAAGCGGAAAAAAAATACCCACAGAAGGAGATACAGAGACAAAAGGTAGAGCAGAGTCTGAGGGAAAGACCATCCAGATGTTAGCTTATTTTTGAGAGCTACTGTAAGACATTATTCAAACTACAGCAGAAGGCATCAGAGGCATGGCTGTTCCCCATAGTGGAAACCAGGCTGAGGTTATTACAGTGTATAGGCTGTGCTGACAATCATTTTAGGCTGAACAATCAGACAACCATAGTGAAAAGGAAACCAACTAAACATCAACTAAAACCAACAACCAAAAGCTGCTCAGTGCACCAGAAGTTCATTTTGAATTCCATTATATCTGACATGATTGAGATCAAACAAAATTCATAAACTCTCAGTTTCTCAGTATCAGTCACAGTTATCTGAAATATGGTGTTATGAAATGGGTGCCAAAAAATCAGATGTGCCAGTTCAACTCTGACAAATTTGAGACCATGTATCTTCACACTGAATCTCAGGAGAACAAAACAGGGAGGCCTTATCTCCACTTAGCATAAGTGGTGTCAACTGTAATCACATTTTAAAAGCTAAGGTTTGAAATTGGTTCCCTAAGGTTCTTTCATTTATTAGATTAGAAATACAACTCTATAGACTGGAAATGATTCAAACAAAACACAAATAGAGCTTTCCTTGTTGGGCTTCTATTAACATTGGCATTCTTCCATGAGGAAGGTGCTGTTTCTGATTTTGTGTTTTCTTCTCTTTCCCCTTTCCTCCTGTCTCCTGACTGATCTCGCTCTCCACCTCCTCTTTCCCCTCTTCCCTTTCCCCCTTTCCCGATTGGCTGTTCTCTTCATGCTTATCTTTTCCTTTTCCTTCACAGTGCTTCTGTTTCCTTACTGCTTCACGTTGCTAAGACTTCCTAATGTCTTCTTTTGAAATGTCAAGGATAGATAGTACAAATGCACACATTCATGTGCATTGTAGGTGGGTGGAAGGATACATGTGAGTGGGTGGATAGATACAGATAAGTAGATGCATGATATGATGCCTATGCTTGAAGGGAAAAGAATGGGGACCATTGAGAATTTTTTTATTCTTTAATAAATATAGTCCAGAATTTATCCTCTTCCTGGTCCACCCTCTGACTCTTCCACATACCACGCCTCCTCCCCCCACCCCCATCTCCAAGAGGATGCCTCCTCCTATCCCCATCCCTGTGGGCCTCTGTGCAGAGGCCCCACTGAAAGCAGGTGTGGGGGTTTGCCCACGCTACTCTGTGCCCTATCCTGTCCGAGGCTGGCGAAGGCTGCCTAGCCAGGAAAGGTTACGAAGGAGTGGCTGACAGTGTTTCGGGAGAGAGAACCTCTTCCCGTGTGTTACAGCTCTTTGTGATAAAATCTCCCAGACGACAGAGTAATCTTCAAACACCCTTTATTGTTCTATAGGATCCAGGATGGGATTTATATATGATTTGGGGATGCTCCGGGGTTTGGCAGCAGATACTTCTCATTGGCTTGGATTGAGAGTTTGGGGAAACCTTATTTACATGTGGGGAAGGCTTAGGGCTGCAACTACGTGACTAGTAGCCACACATCTCTCCTGAGGGACTGCAACTGTGCCAGGACCTAGGTTCCAGGGGGTGGTGACTGAACTCCTCCCATCCCACGCAGGTGGAAGTTTCGCCCACAAGGTTGTAGATAGAAGCCACCCCCTATCGGGTCCCGGGGTTCAAAGTCTTTGCTCTACCTGAGAACCAGGCTGCCTGTGCACAGATCACCTCCTGACACATCCCACCAGACCTCTCCACTCCTTGGGTCCCCAAGTCTTTCAAGGGTTAGGTGCATTTTCTCTGACTGAGTCCAGACCTGGCAGTCCTCTGCTGTATGTGTTGGGGGCCTCATATCAGCCGGTGTATATTACCTGGTTGGTGGCTTAGTGCCTCAGGTTTCTTTGGTCCTCAGATTCTTGTTTGTTGGTTAAAGTCTTAATTATAATTATTTATATATATATATATATATATATATATATATATATATATATATATATATTCCTCTGTAACTTTTTCAGAATTTGTGTATTGGACTGCTTAAAGGCCTAAAGAGTTGTGCCTGAGTCACTATACCACACACATTATTTATTTATTTGAAAATATGCAGTCTACACCGAATATAATAGGTAGTTTATTTATTTATTTGCTTTCCATACTGTTTGTAGCTCCCTCCTCTTCTCCCAGTCCCACCCTCATAAATCTGTCCCCTTATTACCTCTTCCCCTTCTCCTCAGAGAAGGAGAAACCCACCCTCCAACCCCAGCTTGGGTACCAGCCTGTCTTGGGACATCAAGTCACAGGATGACTGAGCTCATCCTCTCCCACTGAGGCTGAACCAGGCAGTCCAGCTAGGGGAAAGAGATTCAAAGGCAGTCAACAAAGACCTAGACAACCTGTTCTCTACTTGTTAGGGAGCCCACATGAAGACCAAGCTGCACATCTTCAAATGTGAAGTGGGCCTAGATTCAGTCCCTATATGCCCTATATGCTTTGGTTGATGGTTCAGTTTCCATGATCCCCCATGTGTCAAAATTAGTTGTGGTGTCTTCTTTAGATCTTCTTGTGGTGTCTTTGATCCATTTGGATGGCTCAATTCTTATACAGGCCTCCGTAAACTCTGCCTGATGTTTGACTGTGGATCTCTGCATCTGTCTTCATCAGTTGCTGGATGAAGCCTCTTAGGAGACAGTTATGCTAGGCTCCTGTCTGCAAGCATAGCACAGTATCATTAATAGTGTGAGGTCTTGGCTCTCTCCCATGGGATGGATCTCAAGTTGGGCCAGACTGGTTGGCCATTCTCTCAATTTCTACTACATCTTTATCCCTGCACATCAGATAGGCAGGACAAATTTTGGGTTGAAAGTTTTGTGGATGGGTCAATGTTCCCTTCCTCTGCTGGAATTCCCGCCTAGCTACAGGAAGTGGCCATTTTGGGGCAGGAGAAGGCTGGAAAAGAGAATGGAAATCTGTAGGGAACATCTTTGGGATTAGCTGGAGACCTGAAAGGGAGTAGGATGTGGGTAGGGTTAGGGTTAGGATGTTTCATGGGAGATATGGAGACTGAGTGCATTAGTTTATATATTTGGATGGTTTCATGCCACTGCCATATACCTTACAGTTTGCTAGGTGACTGATGTGAAATCACTAACTTTTTAATATTTGTAGTATGATCTGTCTTATTTTCTAAAAATGACTGAAAAAGCCCTTCTCCCCTTCCCTCCCCACCCCCACCCCGCCCATGCGTTTTAACAATGTAACTTCACCCTCCCACTGAGACATGTGTGCTCATCTGTGGTTTCTGAACAATTTGCTTACAATCAGCAAAAGGACCTTGGCGTGACCACTATGCTGACACTAGCTTCTGCTTCACTCTCCAGGATCGTTGTTTGTGGATCCCTGAGCAACAGCATAACAAGTTGACTGCTTGAAACATGTTGAGATAAAAACCCAGGACAAACAGAGAGGCCATGAGGGGTTCTCTCAGCAGTCCTAGCCAAGTTTCCAGTTGACAGCCAGCATGAAATGCTAAACATTCAAGCAAATGAGACTTAGGAAATGCCATCCATCTGTGGAGAAATTTCCAGCCATCAAGTCTTTCCAGCTGAAGTCACAGATGTTATGCAGCAGTATTCTTATAGTGTCATGCTCAACACTCTTCATTTCTGCAGACATTCTTTGTCCAGTGCTATCCCTGCTCCTTGGTCCTGACATTTGGCCTAAAACTGTGCTGTGATTTTATGCTTGTCTCTTAAATCAGAGGGTGGTGTGGCATGCCTGGTGCTGACACTTGGCTCTGTCCTTTGCTCTCCATCTGCTCTCACTGTTTAGAATGAACTTGCCCGAGACTCTCTAGTTAACAGCATGACATGATTCAGCCTGTCCTCTGGAAATGCTGCCTCGGGATTGCTCAATTTGCAACGTGTTCATCCAGTTGATTTGGCGCTGCTTGTTGAACTCAGGTCAAACTGGAGAGCAGAGGAAAAGAGTGGTCTGATTTGCAGGACACTTTTGTTGTGCTCTGAACGAACTCTCCTTGGTTCTCTTAAGCATAAAAGGTAATTAATGTTGATGCATACTTACGGACTTTCAAGGAGCTCTGTGTCTCCGTATTTAGCTTAGGTTTTTTTGGAAATAAATCATTTAATTTGGCAAAACAATCAGAAATCAAGCTCAATAAATGTATATCAAGATATTAGATGTTTTAGAATAGGGGAATCTACATGCATGCATGCATATATGTGCATACAATCTAAAGGACTCTAGTAGATAGTAGGTATTGAAAATGACTATAGGGGTTACTTGTTGATTTCTTCAAAATTTGCTGCTTAAAACTTTAAGGCATGTTTGTTGATGTGATTTTTGTTTATCACTGAAAAGTTGCCTTTCTCATAAAGTTGAGAAATTATATGATTCCAATTAAAATATTAATTTAGAGATTCTTCTTGAAATTTAATGTAATAAGTTGCAAAATCTAGAGCCTATATTGAAACATAATTAAATAGAAAAAGTGGGGAATTCTAATGTTAGCTGCAATTCAAATTAGTTTGATGACTGGACATAGTCATTGTATGTAGATTGAATCTGAAATGAAATGTTACTTTGTATTTTCTAAGGCTCCCTTAATGTTACCATTCATCCATATCTATGAACTCAACAGAAGATTCTAGTGTCCTTAACTTCAGCTCCTGTCTAGTCTAACTTTTGAGGAATAAATACACCTTCAAAACAACAAAATTGAAAAAAAAACCTTATATATTTATACAGGCTAAAGTGTTTAGTACTGCTGCAAAATACTTATACGCACACTTATTTGCTACAGGTTTGGTATTGGGGTGCTGAGGACCAAGTGGCTGTTTCTGGTAAGGGTTTCCTTGAGACTTAATAGCAGGAGAGAGAGAGAGAGAGAGAGAGAGAGAGAGAGAGAGAGAGAGAGAGAGAGAGAGAGAGAGAGAGATTGAGAGAGACAGAGGGAGCAAGGAAAGAGACATATAGTCAGAGAGACAGAGGAGGGAGAGAGAGGTTGAGAGAGAAGAGAGACAGAGGAGAGAGAGAACAAACACAGAATACAGGAGAGAGAACATTTTATTTCAAATTTACTAAGGAGGCAATAATATTAATCTTTAACACGGTTACAATCCCAAAAGTCAAGTTCATTTTTTAAGTGATAGTGTATGTACTAGCTGGCTCTGTGTGTCAAGAGTCATCAGAGAGGAAGGAGCCTCAGTTGGGGAAATGCCTCCATGAGATCCAGTTCTAAGGCATTTCCTCAATTAGTAATCCATTGGGGAGGGCCGAGCCTATGGTAGATAATGCCACCTCTGGGCAGGTAGTCCTGTGTTCTATAAGAAAGCAGGCTGACCAAGTCATGGGAAACAAGTCAACAGCATTCCTCTATGGCCTCTGTATCAGCTCCTACCGCAGGTCCAGCCTGACTTGAGTTCCTGTCCCAGTTTCCTTCAGTGACAAACAGCATTGTCGAAGTGTAAGCCAATAAACCTTGTTCTCCCAAGTTTGCTTTTAGGCCATGGTGTTTTGTTGAAGCAATAGTAACTAAGACAGTTGCAGTTCTTCGAGTGTCTCAGTCTCCTTAGTCCAGAAGCTGACGTGGTTTATTTGGCATTAAGAACTCTTGTTTGTGCATAGATACTGATCCCTAGAAAAAAATCTGTAAAGCCTAGATTTATTTCACTTCTAAGTCATGAAGAAAGAGTGGATTGTTCAGTATCTCTGTGAAGAAATTGTGCCACTCCCCTAACTTTCAAAAGGTAGGTTCATTTATTTACACATTTAATTATTTCTCCAAAATTTAATATTAAGTTCTCTCCTATAAATTGTCTATGTTTTAGAGCCACAACTAGAATATAGCTGCCTCTTTATTTAAAAATCAATTCTGTGTTCTACATTCTCTGCTGTCCTTACACTCCATGACAATAGGTTCAGATGTGGTACCAAAGACAGAGAGTAGGTAGTGGGGTGAGAACCTTTGGTCACAAGATCTTGCTCTAGGGCATAGCTATTATATTGTAGGAATCACCCAGGCTGCACAAATGCGGTCTGTGACTTCTAAGATGCCACTAAGAATTTATTTTTGCTATACTACGGGTATGTAAGGATTGTTGTCATATGGTATGACACACCAATACATACTTCTGCCACTCAATTGGCCTAGATAGGTTAGAAACTGGCAACCTTGAACTTGCTTATGAAACTGCTGACATCCAGTGGCAGAAACCAGGTTTACCACCTCCAAGGTCCTCCATCAGACCCCTGATAGGTGCAATGTCCTTGTTGTGCAAAATGGAGCTGTTAAAAGCATCATGGGAGATGTTCATGGATGGATTTTTGTTTTCATTCAAACTTTAGATACCATCATATATTTCCCACTTCTTGAGTTTTGGAAATATTATGCTGACGTCGATCTTCTCCAGTTAGTCATATGATAGGAACCATGAAAATACCCCCACGGCTTCTATCAGTGTAATATAACCACCACCACCACCAACAACAAAAATTAGTTTAGTTACCATTGCACTGAGGAAAATAAGCCAAGTAATTGTAGGTCACTCAGCTTTTGTGTTATTTGAATTAAGAATGGTCACAAAACAGAAGGAACATTCCAGTCAGGCTAATAGAATAACCCAAAAAAGGAATGAAACCAAAGCAAACAAGTCCATCAGCCACAGATCAATATTTCTCCAGAATACATAAAAGCATTGGTGCTGTCTTAAGGCAGAGCATTTTCTAGAGAACAATGGCACCCTGCTGTGTGAAGTCAGGAGAATGAGGGAAGCCATCTCCCTTCCTTTGGACTTGTCCTATGCAAGGGGAAACATGGGCAGTGAAAGTTGTTACAATTTGGTTTCTTACAAACACAAGGTGATAAGGTCTGGGACAATTGATGTGCCATATTTATAACTAACTCTGTGTTGCCTGGCTGTTGACATCTATCTTTACAGTCTCTCAAGCAAGAAGACTAAGCTATGCATGTGTTTCTTCACAGTGATGTGATCACTGTTAAGTTTTAGTCCTGGTGGCATGCAGTTGGCTTAAGCTGCAAACACGTGAGCAAACTGATCAGACTGAGAATGATACACATGGCTGCTTTCCTAGTCATGTTGGCTTCTTGGCCAAACACTATTTTAAATTCCAGTGCCTCCCAATCTTAGTCCACTTGTGCAAGAGTTCTGTTTACAGTTAACAAAACTATTTGTTGTTATTGTTCAAGGAAGAAAATGATTAAGTCTTTGTTTGCTTTATGAATCAAGCAAAGCTATTGCACACTGAACTTTCCTTAGATTATTCATTCTTTTGCATAATCTGTTAGCACTTGGTGTGCCCTTCCCCCAGCCTTGAGTGGGCTAAACCAGACCTTGTTTGCCACAAGTCACCTAGCCCACCTAGAGTGGAGTCTTCCAATCTAGGTGAAGTCTATTGTTCTGCCACATCAGCAACTTCCTGCAAGAAGCTGACCACCCACTGAGCAGCTGAGCTTGTTTTTCTGAGGAGATCCTGGCAAAGCCTGGGATGGGTTCTCCCCTTTAAATTCAGAGCTTAACATTAAACATTGGGCCTTAATCAGGACCCTTTGTCTTGGCTTTATTCCTTTCTCCTTGTCCATTCCATCCATCCCCAGCTTTCCTTCAAGATACCCAGTTTGACCAAAGCTGCTGGACAGCTACAACTTGGGAAGGGGATGTGTTGGGTACTCAGTTTCTATTAGAGGCATCAGTGCAGTGTTGATAAACAGGAATAAGAACAATAAAGAGTCTCATAAGCAGTTAAGAACCACCTTATGCCTCCTAAAGTATTGTGATAAGTTTTGTGTCAAAAAAACAAAACAAAATTAAAGATTGTTTCTTGATAAAATAAAGCAGATGAATCCAATTATCTGAAGCTCATAGGTTAAAGATGATTTGGTGTGGTTTTGTGTGTGTGTGTGTGTGTGTGTGTGTTATGTTGATATGAGTTAACTATTTTTTTAAGTGGTTTCTTCTATAGAGAATATGTAAACAGCAGAATTGAAAAAAAAAAGAGTACTTTTCAGCTTCTATTGGGCTCATCTGACCAAAGAGATTTGTGTAAGGTGGTAAATCAGCCATATTCAGAGTAGGAAGAGGCTAGTGAGCTTTTCATGAACACATTTGTTTTGTAAAGGAATGGTTTAACTCACTACATATATCTATGTACTGCTATACTTTGTGTCCTTAAATAAGCTGACAAACAAGATCCATATGCATAGGTAGGTAATGTGCTCCAGGATATGCTTAGTGGAGAAACAAGGAACAGAATAATACCCAGCTCAGTTTTTGCTTCTGGTTTGAAAACAGAGTCATTAAGAAGAAGTGTAAGGGTATGAGGAAGATGTTAGAGTCCGTCGGAAGACCCCCACTCAATAAAGTCACAGAGACCAGAATCGCTGCAATCTGCAAGAGGTTTAATGTTCCAATGTACACTGGGGCCCCCCAGCACGCAGGCAAGAGGAGACCCCGAGCTCACAAAGGATACCCTTTTTATAAACTTTTTGGCGGGGAGCTCAGTGGTCGCCTGAGTTGGATGACTGCGATTGGTTACCCTGAGCAACATTTAAAATTATTGGTCAACTTGAATGGGGAGTTTGTCTCTGCCATTCAGCCCTGTTCTGCCCACCTTGTGATATCTGTGGTATTTCCTGGCATTGTCTTTTAGTCACTTCCCTCTCTGTCCTAACCCTAGGTAGGGTAGTTCTGTTTAGCCCATTTCCATATCTGTCCTTACCCCAGGCAGTCATGGACAGAATGGAAAGTTCTTGTCCGGCTGTGTCCCCCACCTTGGTCGTGGGGAGCTGGCCTGATGTTTCTGACAGGGTTCTCACAAAGAGAGGAAAGTAATCATTGTATTATTATATAACTTTATGTGCCATTCTTATGTCTAAACATGTGGTTATTTTTCTAATTGAACTTAAATAAATCATTGAAAATGTAAGCCAAGAAAAACAAGTATCACTAGATACATAGAATATCAAATTAAGGTCTAATGACTGAAAGGGTTAACTCAGGAACTTTGGAAAGGTCAAGGAACACTTCCCCCTCCCAGAAGAGAGAGGCTAAATTACATCCCTCAGACCACAGGGAGGTCTCTGTGGCTAGGGAAGGCCCAGAGTCCATTGACCACCTACCTCATCCCCTAACAACCAATTAGTTTAAAGGTAACACTGTTCTGCCAGTCACATTTTGCCTAATGGCAGCTGCCATGAGGACGGTATAAAGTCCCACACAGCCCATTGCACGTGGTCGTTCTCTCCCCAGCATGCTAGATTGAATAAAAATCTTCTTGCTTTTGGCATCAATTCCCACTTCCACGTGGTTCACTTAGGGGTCTCCAGTAGGTTAAGGCTCTTCAGAGTCTTACAATGACATCCAGCTGAAACCAACTGGGGAAGTTTTCTGGCTGGATGTCCCCACTCCTTATGTCTGAGTTTTCCAGGGCTGAACACTTTAGCTTCTCTTTCCCACTGTGGGTACTCTTAAAACGTGGGTAAACAGCAGCAACATCCCTTGGAAACTGTTTAAGTTTTATCTGTTCTAAAGGGAACAGGGTTTTCCTTCATTTTGATTTTAAGAAATGACTATCAAGTCTGTTTTTGGACAATTATGTGCAAATCTAGTGTGTGACAGAATGACACAAATTGCTTTCATACTTTTTTCCATCAGTGGACATACATTTCTTATGTTTTATGTTTTTCCCCAAAGCTAGAAAATTGTTAGCTATAGCTCAAATTTGGCTCATGTATCTGTCTTAGCCAAAAAACACTTTAGAGTTTTGCTTTTCTCTTCTTTAATTTTGCATGAGCTGTGTGTGTGTGTGAGTGTGTGTGTGTGTGTGTGTGTGTGTGTCTATTGCTGAGTACTGAACCCAGGACTTGGCACATGCTAGGCCATCATACTAATATTGAGCTACTTGTCTGTGTTTCTATCCCTTTGTCTTAAGTTTTACTTTAGTTGACAACATTTACAAATTGGGAAATTGACCATAAAAATCTATGTTTTTGGCACCTTTTTGAGTAGTTACACACCATAACAAGTTTTGGCTTTGTATCTAGCCATGGAAATTTAGGCTTGACCTGAGAAGTAACTGATCTTTTAGAGAAATGTGGTGTTTGCCAGTTGGTCAAAGTTTTCACCATTTTTTGCTGCTGTTTCGATTGCTCTCTTGCTATTTCTACACATTTGGGTTTTTAAGTTGAATGTGATTATATGTATGTCTTTATAGGCAGAGAAAGATTAGACTGCTTAATGAATTAAGCATTAAAATGAGACATTATATGGAGATTTCTTTCTTTATAAACTTTTTGTTTATGCTTGTTTCTGTTTGCCTGCTTTAGTTCATTTATATCATATACCTACAGGGCCATCATGTATGTGGTAGATACTAAACTTATGTCCTCTGGAAGAATAGTGAGTCCTATGGACCAGTGGTCCATCTCTCTAGCTCTGAGTGGAGATTTCTTTAATGTACAGCTGAAAGTTTTCCTGGGCTGGTGATCCTGGGTTCTATAAGAAAACAGGTTAGGAAAACCATGAGACTAAGCCAGTAATAGCCACTATTCCATAGCCTTTGCATCAGCTACAGCTTTCAGGTTCCTGCCCTGGTTGAGTTCCTATCAATGATAAACAGTGATGTGGAAGTGTAAGCTAAACAAATGTTTTCTTCTTCCAGTTGGTTTGACCATGGTGTTCTATCACAGTGAGGGAAACCTTATCCAAGATACTGCCTGTCAGGTCAGCACCATTGATTGCTATTCTGGGTTTGTCCTCTTCTCCTCTTTAAACTGTCTGCTACTTAGAGTACTGACCCGTCCAGCAGGTCTAGTTATTCAGGGTCCCAAAGAGGCGCTACCTGAGGGTCAAGGGGGGAAGAAAGGAAGGAGACCAAGCAAGGTTCCATTGTCAAGGTCCTGTTTATTGTCACACAGGCAGCACGTTTTAAGCAGTGGGGATGAGGAAGTTGGGAAGGGGAGCTAGGGGGAAGTGAGCTACGGGCCAAGCCCTGAATGTGGAAGTTGGGAGGGGGAGCCAGGGGGAAGTGACCTTTGCAAAATGCAAAGGAGGGAGGGGTCAAGGTATTCTTGGCAGCAGGAAGCACAAACGGCATCTGGTGAAGACATCTGGTATCTGTGCACGTAGGGACATTCCACGGTTAAGGGTGGAGCAATCTGTAGTTACTCTCGGAATCCTTTTGTACTGGCAGTTCCTGGGCAGATCTTTGTTCAACAATCTCATGGTCGCCCTTCCGCGACCTCTGTTCCCGCGGACTGCGCTGGAGAGACCGGTACCCAGGCTCTCCCCCCAATATAACATCACTTGGGACACGGCCTGTTGGGGCTTCCGTCTGTGCCCGAGGGCGGGTTGGCGCTGTGGTCGTCTGGGTGCCAGATCGGCGGGCCATCGTGACCACAGGGTGAGCAGCGCCACGGAGAGTGCCCTCCGCCATCTTTGCTACAGTGACCAGGTAGTTGGGACCGCCAGGCTCAGAGACAGACAGGCATAATATCGCTTCGGTTTCAGGCAGCTTGTGTGTAACCTGCTCCCAGGTGCTGGGCTGATCTGCAGTAACCAGCGCGCCAGCTCTGCGGTGGGACCTTCTGCCTGGTGGAGGGACCCCGCGCTGGGAGGGAGCCTGCCAGCTTTCCTTACGCGACCTCTGTTCCAACGGACTGCGCTGGAGAGACCGTACCCAGGCTCTCCCCCCAATATAACATCACTTGGGACACAGCCTGTTGGGGCTTCCGTCTGTGCCCGAGGGCGGGTTGGCGCTGTGGTCGTCTGGGTGCCAGATCGGCGGGCCATTGTGACCACAGGGTGAGCAGCGCCACGGAGAGTGCCCTCCGTCATCTTTGCTCCAGTGACCAGGTAGTTGGGACCGCCAGGCTCAGAGACAGACAGGCATAATATCGCTTCGGGTTCAGGCAGCTTGTGTGTAACCTGCTCCCAGGTGCTGGGCTGATCTGCAGTGACCAGCGCGCCAGATCTGCTGTGGGACTTCTGCCTGGCAGAGGGACGCCCCCTCCCCCCCCCAGGAGAGATCACACACCCCTGCACAGGGCAGGAGCCTGCCAGCCTCCCTTTGGCGACCTCTGCTCCAGGAATCCACTAGGCTGAGCCTTTAGATGTGCAAGGCCTCCCCAATATAAGATCACTTGGGGCAAAGCACATTAGGGCTCCAAAGTCACTCAGGAGCAGGCAGGCCCCAGAAATTGGTGCCAGGGGAATCCTGGTAATCCAGGGGGGGCAGAAATAGCTTTGCAGGCTCACAGGAGGTCCAACCAACAGCCAGTGGCAACAGGACCAACTAACACCAGAGGTATCCAGATGGCAAAAGGCAAACGTAGGAATGTTACTAACAGTAATCAAAGTAATGTGGGACCATCCGAACCCAACTCTCCAACAGCAGCAAGTCCTGGATACCCCACCACACCCGAAAGACAAGATCTGGATTTAAAATCACTTCTCATGATGCTATTAGAGGATCACAAGAAGGACACAAATAAATCTCATAAAGAGTTACAGGAGACCATGAATCAACGGTTAGAAGCCCTTACAAAGGAAACACAAAAATCGCTTAGAGAAATGCGGGAGAACATGGATCAAAAGATGGAGGCGCACAAGGAGACAACACAAAAATCGCTTAACGAGATGAATCAACGGGTAGATGCACTCACAAAGGAATCACGAAATTTGCATAAAGAAATGCAGAAGAATATGGGTCAACAGACAGATGCCCATAAGGAGGCAACACAAAAATTGCTTAAAGAAATGAATCAACGGTTAGATGCCCTTACAAAGGAAACACGAGAACTGCTTAAAGAAATGCAGGAGACGATGGATCAACAGATGGAATCCCATGAGGAGGAAACACAAAAATCGCTCAGAGAAATGCAGGAGAACGTGGGTCATCAGGAAGAAATCCTGAAAGAGGTAATGCAAAAATACCTTAAAGAAATACAGGAAAATACAAACAAACAAGTGAAGGATCTCAGCAAATCCATCCAGGAAATAAAAAAGGAAGTAGAAACAACTAAGAAATCACAAAGGGAGACAACTTTGGAGATAGAAAACCTTGGGAAGAAATCAGGAGTCATAGATGCAAACATCAACAATAGAATACAAGAGATGGAAGAAAGAATCTCAGGTGCTGAAGATTCCATAGAAAGCATCGACTCAACAGTCAAAGAAAATGCAAAATGCAAAAAACGCGTAACCCAAAACATCCAGGAAATCCAGGACACAATGAGAAGACCAAACCTAAGGATTATAGGTATAGATGAGAGTGAAGATTTGCAACTTAAAGGGCCAGTAAACATCTTCAACAAAATTATGGAGGAAAACTTCCCTAACTTAAAGAGAGAGATGCCGATGAACGTACAAGAAGCCTACAGAACTCCAAACAGACTGGACCAGAACAGAAATACCTCCCGTCACATAATAATCAAAACACCGAATGTTCTAAACAAAGAAAGAATACTAAATGCAGTAAGAGAAAAGGGCCAAGTAACATACAAAGGAAGACCTATCCGAATCACATCAGACTTCTCACCAGAGACTATGAAAGCCAGAAGATCCTGGGCAGATCTCATGCAGACACTAAGAGAGCACAAATGCCAGCCTAGACTACTATACCCAGCAAAACTCTCAATCACCATAGATGGAGAGACCAAGATATTCCATGATAAAACCAAATTTTCACAATATCTTTCCACAAATCCAGCCCTGCAACGGATAATAGGTGGAAACCTCCAATACAGGGAGAGAAACAACACCCTGGAAAAAATGAGATAATAACCTTCTTGAATCAAACCCAAAAGTAGATAACCACTCAAACATAAAGATAGCGTCAAGAATGGCAGATGGCAATAATCACTATGCCTTAATCTCTCTTAATATCAATGGTCTCAATTCCCCAATTAAAAGACATAGACTAGCAGACTGGATACGTAAACAGGACCCAGCATTTTGCTGCATGCAGGAAACGCACCTCAGTGTCAAAGACAAACACTACCTCAGAGTAAAAGACTGGAAAACAATTTTACAAGCAAATGGCCCCAAGAAACGAGGTGGAGTAGCCATCCTAATATCGGATAAAATTGATTTTCAACCTAAAGTCATCAAAAAAGACACAGAAGGACACTACATACTGATCAAGGGAAAAATCCACCATCAAGAACTCTCAATCCTGAATATCTATGCTCCAAATGCAAGGGCACCCTCATTCGTAAAAGAAACTTTACTAAAACTCAAAGCACACATCGCACCGCACACAATAATAGTGGGTGACTTCAACACCCCGCTCTCTGAAATGGATCGTTCAGGAAAGCAGAAACTAAACAGGGACACAGTGAATCTAATTGAAGCCTTGGACCAAATGGAACTAACTGATATATATAGAACATTTCATCCTAGAGCTAAAGAATACACCTTCTTCTCAGCTCCTCATGGTACCTTCTCCAAAATTGACCATATAATTGGTCACAAATCAGACCTCAACAGATACAAGAAGATAGAAATAATCCCATGCCTCCTATCAGATCACTATGGAATAAGGGTGGTCTTCAATGGCAACAAAAACAAAAGAAAACCCACGTACACATGGAGGCTGAACAATGCTCTACTCAATGATAACTTGGTCAAGGTGGAAATAAAGAAAGAAATCAAAGACTTTTTGAAAGTTAATGAAAATGAAGGCACAACATACCCTAACTTATGGGACACAATGAAAGCAGTGCTAAGAGGAAAATTCATAGCCCTGAGTGCCGCCAAAAAGAAATGGGAGACAGCATACACTAACAGCTTAATGGCACACCTGAAAGCCCTGGAACAAAAAGAAGCAAATACACCAAAGAGGAGTAGAAGGCAGGAAATCATCAAACTCAGGGCTGAAATCAATCAAGTAGAAACAAATAAAACCATACAAAGAATCAACAAAACGAGGAGTTGGTTCTTTGAGAAAATCAACAAGATAGATAAGCCCTTAGCCAGACTAACCAGAGGGCACAGAGATAGTATCCAAATTAATAAAATCAGAAACGAAAAGGGAGAGATAACAACAGAAACTGAGGAAATTCAAAAAATCATCAGATCCTACTACAAAAACCTGTATTCAACACAACTAGAAAATCTTGAGGAAATGGACAATTTCCTTGACAGATACCAAGTACCAAAATTAAATCAGGATCAAATAGACCATCTAAACCATCCTATAACCCCTGAAGAAATAGAAGTTGTCGTTGGAAGTCTTCCAACCAAAAAAAGCACAGGTCCAGATGGTTTTAGTGCAGAATTCTATCAGACCTTCAAAGAAGACCTAACACCAATACTCTTCAAACTGTTCCACAAAATAGAAACAGAAGGAACACTACCCAACTCGTTCTATGAAGCCACAATTACACTAATACCAAAAGCACACAAAGATCCGACAAAGAAAGAGAATCTCAGGCCAATCTCTCTTATGAATATCGATGCAAAAATACTCAATAAAATTCTTGCCAACCGAATCCAAGAACACATCAAAACGATCATTCACCACGATCAAGTAGGCTTCATCCCAGGGATGCAGGGATGGTTCAATATAAGGAAATCCATCAATGTAATCCACTACATAAACAATCTCAAAGAAAAAAACCACATGGTCATCTCATTAGATGCTGAGAAAGCATTTGACAAAATTCAGCATCCTTTCATGCTAAAGGTCTTGGAAAGATCAGGAATTCAAGGCCCATATCTAAACATAGTAAAAGCAATTTACAGCAAACCAGTAGCCAGCATCAATCTAAACGGAGAGAAACTTGAAGCAATCCCACTAAAATCAGGGACTAGACAAGGCTGCCCTCTCTCTCCATATCTTTTCAATATAGTACTTGAAGTTCTAGCTAGAGCAATTAGACAACAAAAAGAGGTCAAAGGGATACAAATTGGAAAGGAAGAAGTCAAACTATCACTATTTGCAGACGATATGATAGTATACATAAGCGACCCAAAGAACTCCACCAGAGAACTCCTACAGCTGATAAACGACTTCAGCAAAGTGGCCGGATATAAAATCAACTCAAGCAAGTCAGAAGCCTTCCTATACTCAAAGGATAAGCAGGCTGAGAAAGAAGTAAGAGAAATAATACCCTTTACGATAGCCACAAACCATATTAAGTATCTTGGCGTGACGCTAACCAAACAAGTGAAAGATCTGTATGACAAGAACTTCAAGTCTCTGAAGAAAGAAATTGAAGAAGATCTCAGAAGATGGAAAAATCTGCCATGCTCATGGATTGGCAGGATTAATATAGTAAAAATGAGCATCTTACCAAAAGTAATACACAGATTCAATGCAATCCCCATCAAAATCCCAACTCAATTCTTCATAGAGTTAGAAAGAGCAATTCAAAAATTCATCTGGAATAACAGAAAACCCAGAATAGCTAAAACTATTCTCAAGAGTAAAAGAACCTCTGGGGGAATCAGTATCCCGGACCTCAAGCTGTACTACAGAGCAATAGTGTTAAAAACTGCATGGTATTGGTACAGTAACAGACATGTAGATCAATGGAACAGAATTGAAGACCCAGAAATGAATCCACACTCCTATGGTCACTTGATCTTTGACAAAGGAGCTAAAACCATCCAGTGGAAAAAAGATAGCCTTTTCAACAAATGGTGCTGGCTCAGCTGGAGGTCAACATGCAGAAGAATGCAAATTGACCCATCCTTATCTCCTTGCACTAAGCTCAATTCTAAGTGGATCAAAGATCTCCACATAAAACCAGACACACTGAAACTAATAGAAGGGAAACTAGGGAAGAACCTTGAACATATGGGCACAGGGGAGAATTTCCTGAACAGAACTCCAATAGCTTATACTCTAAGATCAAGAATAGACAAATGGGACCTCATTAAATTACAAAGTTTTTGCAAGGCAAAAGACACCGTCAAAAAGACAAAGCGGCAACCAACTAACTGGGAAATGATCTTTACCAACCTTACATCCGACAGAGGGCTAATATCCAAGATATACAAAGAACTCAAGAAGTTAAACTCCAGAGAGGCAAGTAACCCTATTAAAAAATGGGGTACAGAGCTCCACAAAGAGTTCTCACCTGAAGAATATCTAATGGCTGAGAAGCACCTAAAGAGATGTTCATCATCCTTAGTCATTAGGGAAATGCAAATCAAAACAACCCTGAGATTCCATCTCACACCAGTCAGGATGGCTAAGATCAAAAACACAGGAGACAGCAGTTGTTGGCGAGGATGTGGAGAAAGAGGAACACTCCTCCACTGCTGGTGGAATTGCAGGCTGGTACAACCACTCTGGAAAGCAGTCTGGCGGCTCCTCAGAAAACTGGGCATGACACTTCAGGAGGATCCGGCTATACCACTCCTGGGCATATACCCAGAGACTTTACCTGCATGCAATAAGGACACATGCTCCACTATATTCATAGCAGCCTTATTTATAATAGCCAGAAGCTGGAAAGAACCCAGATGTCCCTCAACGGAGGAATGGATTCAGAAGATGTGGTATATTTACACAATGGAATACTACTCTGCAATTAAAAACAATGAATTCACGAAATTCCTAGGCAAATGGTCAGAACTTGAAAATATCATCCTTAGTGAGGTAACCCAATCACAAAAGATCACACATGGTATGAAGTCACTGATAAGGGGATATTGACCCAGAATCTCAGAATACCCTAGACACAATCCGCATATCAATAGATTTCTAAAAAGATGGAAGGAGAGACCCCTGGTCCTGGAAAGACTGGATGTAGGGGAACGCCAGGACAGAGTAATGAGAGGGGGTTGAACGGAGAAAAGAGGGAGGGAAGGGGGCTTATGGGACTTTCGGGGAGGGAGGAAACGGGAAAGGGGAAGTGATTTGGAATGTAAATTAAAAAAATAAAATAAAATAAAATTAAAAAAAAAAAAAAACAATCTCATGGTCATAAGACAGCCATGGCTGAATGACCTTGTTTGGCTCCCCACATCTCCCCCTTCTTTGTATAATTGATGGAGAGTCTGTCTTAGGCTACATGGTGTGCACCCACTGCCAGCACCTAGAAGAGAGGGGTAGAGCCTCTGTCTTAGGCTACGTGAGGTGCCTCCATACCCAGAACCCCCAATAGGAGTTTGCTCCCTGGGCGATGGCCTCACGCTACTCCCGTCATAGAGTTACTCTACAGCCCTGAGATCATGCTCTACCGACTGAGTTAGCCGAGATCTCAGGTGTGCATCTGGCATGTGGCATCATGATACTCCCGTCATGGACGTCTCCATAGCTTTTTATACCAAGAGTTTTGGTAGTCTGCAGCCAGGATCGAGAAATTGAGGCCAGCAGAGGGGGTGCCCAAGGGCTCCTCGTAGGCACCCGGGTCATTATCTCTGACCTCTAGACGATGGTAATGCACTGAAACCGGCTTGTTGGTGAAAGCGGCATCCACCTGTGACTTGACAAATCGAGTTAATTTTTGGAAGGCCCAAAGCCCAAAAGAAATGAGCATGAGAAGGCCCACCAAAGGTCCCAAAAGACTAGGTAACAGAGTAGAGAGCAAAGGGGATGTAGAGAACCAGTTTTGATACCATGATTCTTTTTTCTCTCTTTCTTTCTTGAGGTTTTCTAGACTTTCCATGACCTTTTTTAGGCTATCTTCAACCAATCCTGTCTTGTCTGCATAAAAGCAGCATTCTTCTTTAAGGGCAGTGCATAACCCACCTTGTTGTAAAAAGAGCAAATCTAAACCTCTTCTGTTTTGTAACACTACCTCAGAGAGGGATGTAACAGAATCTTTAAGATTCTTTAGTCCTAACTGTAGCTCTTATAGGCCTCTATCGACCACTGCGCTGAGCTGCACATACTGCTAACTGGAAGTGACCAAGGAGGCAATTCCTGTTCCGGCCCTTGTGGCTCTCAAACCAAGGAGTATAGCCAGGGTGACTGCTGTTATAGGTTCTCTCTTTTTTCTGGACAAATGAGTTCCCCTTTCCCAAAAATTAAGGAGCTCATCAAAATCATGAATGGTCAATCAAGGGAGGAGCTTGACAAACACACAATATTCTCTATTCTCTAAAAAGGCAGCTGAAACTATAAAAGTGGTCAATCCTGAGGAGCAAGCAAGATAAGAATTATTAGAAACAGCAACGTATTGAAAGGAAGCATTAATTACAATAGTTTGATTGCAAACCTCAATCAGGGTCTTGGGGGGCAGCATATCAGGTCCCAGAAGGCACATGCCTAGGCCAGAAATTTGGCCAAGGGTGAGTCCTTGCTTCTCTGGAGGACTCCGCTGCAAAAGCGAGGTATCATTAATGGGCAATAATTCTCCAAAGCTTGGAATCCATTCATAAAAGGGTGGGGAGGGTGAATAACAGACCCAACATTCCTCTAAAATAGCTTCGTGTATGGCTTGTATCGAAGCATTAGCTAATGATAGCACAAGCTCAGTAGATGAGGGAGGACCCATAGGTAGAGTAGGCTGAAACAAAGAATTGGGTATTCGGGTATCTGGGATAGTGGGTGTTGCAGGGACCTGGTTTCCAGATAGATGTCTACTACCTCCAGCTCTTAACTGTAGCTCAGGGTTTGGGCCAACAGCGGCTGTTTGGGGAGCAGGGATCGTTTTTGATAACTTGATCTTGAAGGTTAGCCCCATATCATAATCATCCTTATATAGGCAGAGACCCCATTGGGCTCCTCTAGAGTTTTCCTAATCAAATTTTTTGCCCGCCTCTGTAAAGGCAATCTGGAGGGGGCTGCACCATCCTTTAGATGTTTTATTTTTCATGGAGCATGCCAAGGAATTTCCTTCCCACTTTAGGTATGGGGTGCTAGGATTGTGTGTTTGGAGGATACTTTCTTTTTACGGTAATAAGGTCCCAAGAGGAGCTGGGTTTCCAGTAAGTGTCTCCTGTAGTCTTGCAGCCCCAGGTTTTACAGTAAAAGTCAGATTCGTACTCACATGCCCAGGCAATGGAGCGGGCGCGATGACCTCCCAGGCAGACATAAAGTCCCCAGGGAAGGAGCGTTAAGTGTTTTCGCCTGCTACAGTGGAGCACATGGGGGACCAGTTAGAATCCGAAAGCTCGGGCGCGCTTTTTTGAGGGACAAAGGTGTCAGTGGTACCCCAATCCGCACTAGCTCCCCGAGCGAGCTGGTGAGCAACCACCTCATTGGGGCTACACATCGTCATCCCCATTTGAGAGAGAATGTCTCTCCCCCAAAGATTGACAGGGAGGCTCTCAACAATAAAAGACTGCACAGTGCCCGAATTCCCCTCTGAATCTTTCCATGTCAACAACTTTGAATTTTGTAAGGTATTTTTAGACTGGCTAATGCCTTGTAAATGAGTTATCGAGGGCTGGAGAGGCCAGGCAGAAGGCCAGGAGCTCAAACTAAGAACTGTGGTGTCAGCTCCCGTATCTATAATGCCGTCAAACTTTTGCCCGTCCAACCTAAGACACAAGGAGGGGTGCTCCTTAGAGAGTTGCTGGACCCAGTAGACATCAGAGGAACCAGGTTGGGTATCTCCTCTGAACCCTCCCATGTGAGCACCAGAGGAATCAAGCAGAAGAGGGAGCACCTGGGCTACTCTCTGACCAGGGAGAATGGTGACCGGGCCCTTTTCTGCCTTAAAACTTTTGTCTCTCCAGTACAGTCTGCATCCACAAGCGACTGGTGGACACTGAGACCCTGCATAGTAGCTGAGGCAGGCCCTATAATGAGAAAAAATGTGCCAGATGGCGGGGGTCCAAAAATTCCTATGGAGAGAACCTAAATACCATCTTGGGGGTTCAAAATTTTGTGGGAGGAGGCACACAGTTCCAGTCCTGTGCTCCCTGCTGTTGCCCTAGATAAGCTGGTGCCGCAGGAGCTTGGTGCTGTACTTGGGGGTGTGTGGTCATCTGTGGGTAGGGGCCCCAGTGCGAGGCCCCTTGGCCGTTTCCCTGGACCGCAGGGAGGGCTTGCCCATTAGCATCAGTTCTAGACCGACATTCTTTAGCCCAATGACGGCCTCTCCTACAACAAGGACAAACTCCCGGCGCGGTAGACTTAGGGGCCCCTTGGCCAATGACGGGATTAAATGGCTGGCTGGGGTTGAGAGCTCTACATTCTCTAGCAAAGTGACCAGGCTGCTCACGTCTAAAGCATGTTTTGCCTCTAGGATGGCCAGAATCTCCAGTTTTTTGGAACACAGCCCCGATAGCTAAACTGATAGACTTGGACACTTGATGTGAGAAGGAGTCAACATCAATGCAAAGTTTTAACATTCCTGTGAGGTCAAGATCTTTAGTCTTGCCTCGTAGAGCAGTTTTGCACGCTGAGTTAGCGTTCTCAAGAGCAAGCTGCTTAACGAGGAGCCCCTCACTTTCACTTTGACCTAAGATTCTTTCTGCTGCTTCCTGTAACCTCCCCACAAATTGAGCATAGGGTTCCTGGGCCCCCTGGGCTATTTTAGTTTAGGGTGGTGAGGGCTCCTGTAGCAGGAACCGCTCTCCAGGCAGATAAGGCAGCCTGTGCTGTTTGAGCAAGTACGCCTGGGGACAATCCTAATTGTTTTTCCTCAGAGGCAAATGGGCCCCTCCCACACAACTTGTCCGCCATCCAAGAGGTGGTCCTGCCTAGAGGGTATTTTCTGTTCCTAGAGGCCAGACTCTCGGCCCTATCTATGAATTCACATTTCCAAGTTAAGTATTGTCCTCTGGGTGAGGACAGACTGGACCACCTTAGTCCATTCACTAGCAGTCAGATATCCGGACCCCGACAGTCCTTCTAAAACAGACAAGGTAAACGGTGCAGTTAAACCATAATTTTTAACAGCTGAATGTAATTCTTTGATATGTTTAAGTTTGAGTTTCTTGTACATGGGACGTAAGGTCTCGTATTCACCTTGATTGGAGTCTTCCTCATCAGAATCTACAGCTACCTCATCATAATCATTTTCCTCTTCACTACCCTCTCTTTGGTCATGATTAGTACTATCTGGCTTGGGCTCATCTCGGGCCAGTCTATTTCGCGTCCTTGGGTTGTCTAACCCGGACTCCTTCCTGGCCTGTCTGGCGCATGCCCTAGTCATAACTGGGAAAGTTAGCTTTGGCTGGGATCTTTTTATGGCGTTAGATGGTCTTTTTGGGGCATCTTGTCCCTTTCTCATGGTCTCTTGTAAATTTTGAATATCTAAAGTAAGATCTCCTAATTCCTGCTGTAATTGTAAAACTTGCCTAAGGCCGGTAATTTTTGCCTGAAGTGCAGCCTTAGTTTGGGTTAGTCCCTCTACCACTGCAATCAGCAGGGGCACAGGGGGAGCTGACGGTAATGGGGGCAAGTAGAGCGGGGGGCGATTGGGTCCGGAATTTTGAGTGAAAAAAATCTGGGAATGTCGAGGTCCAGGACCGTATCTCTCTTTCTCCTATCTAGCGGCCTCCTCCTCTAATTCAGCCTCAGAGGCTGGATCGAGGTCTGAATCAGAAAAATGGCGAGATTGATATCGTTTGTTCTTGCCTCTTTTTCGATTGTTGGAAATCTCTTTAAGAGAGGAATAGATGGTCTTTGGGTCTTTGGACGCACTGGGATCTTCCAGGGAGTGTAGTGTCTTGGGCGGGGGACTTCCCCCCTCTCCCGGCATATCGATAATAATGGAGGGGCAAGGAGAATGAGGCTCGCCGCTTTTACTTTCGTTTTTATGTGACAGCGGCCGTGAAGCCTGCAAGAAGTCCTCTGCTATAGTTAAGAGACAGGCATTCTTGCCCCCTTTCTCAGCATCTTGTATTATGTCTCTTATAATGCCCCACTAACTAAAATATGCAGCGGACACTGGGTCACCAGCTTTTAAAAGCTTTTAATATCTTTACCAACCTTATTCCATGTAAGTGGGTGTATATCAGGGCTGCTTAAAACCAGCCAAGGACATTTTTCATCAACAAAACAAAAGAACTTAATTAAATCTTTTTTCTTGACTCTTATTCCTCTCTCCCTGAGCAAACACTTGATTTCTCCTATAAAACAAGCTTCCTTAGACAATTGTTTCCCCATGACAATCGGACGACAATTATTTGGCCAAACTCACCTCCCTTTCCAGCGACACACGAGCGATGCGGCATGAAAGGTCCTCGATTCCTTTTCCCGGGGTTCCTCCGTCGTCCGGTAGTTGGCCGTGCTTCAGGTCCCTGTTCGGGCGCCACTTGTCCCGTCCAGCAGGTCTAGTTATTCAGGGTCCCGAAGAGGTGCTACCTGAGGGTCACGGGGGAGAGAAAGAAAGGAGACCAAGCAAGATTCCATTTGTCAAGGCCTCGTTTATTGTCATACAGGCAGCACGTTTTAAGCAGTGGGGATGAGGAAGTTGGGAAGGGGCGCTAGGGGGAAGTGAGCTATGGGCCAAGCCCTGAATGAGGAAGTTGGGAGGGGGAGCTAGGGGGAAGTGACCTTTGCAAAATGCAAAGGAGGGAGGGGTCAAGGTATTCTTGGCAGCAGGAAGCGCAAAGGGCATCTGGTGAAGACATCTGGTATCTGTGCATGTAGGGACATTCCGCGGTTAAGGGTGGAGCGATCCGTAGTTACTCTCGGAATCCTTTGGTACCGGCAGTTCCTGGGCAGGTCTGTTCAACAATCTCATGGTCATAAGACAGCCATGGCTGAATGACCTTGTTTGGCTCCCCACAGAGTACAGTATAGTTCTTCTAAGCTTCTCTACCTTAAGAAGTAGAAGTATCCAGGTGTCACCAACTTCTCTGACAGACTGTGCCTAGGTTGCTGCCGACTGTCATTTTAAAAATTTGTTTTGTTAATTTCATTATTAAAAACTTTGATATTTAAATTTTTTTGTCTCACTTGAAGTTTTGGTTTGGCAGGGAAGTGTTAATTTATCATGATTAGCTTGTTTCTGTCCTTTTATTCCCGCATTTCTGCTGGTGTCTGATTTGCCAAGTAGCTACTATATTAAGTACAGGTATTTGTACATATTTTTAGTTTGAATTTAAACTTTAGCATTATAAGGTGTACTTTTTCTGGACTCATTTTATGTTTGCATGTCTTAACTTACTTTGTCTAGAATAAATGTTATAAATTTATTTAAAATTTATCTTACATCATCTTGTCTTAGCTAACACCTTTTTGAATCTATTTATTTTTATAAACACAGATTAGAGTTATGATTTGTTAGCCAATCTATACTTATTAGTAGATGTAAAATATTTTCTTTTTGAATTTTTGTTTAAGAATTGCTCACATGCATATTAATGTATTTTTATCATATTCATCCTCCATTCATTTTGTAAAAACTCACTATGCTCACTTAACATTGCGTGTGTATGCATGAATATACCACTGCCTATTAGGTATACTTAGTTTCTTGCGGCCTGGATCCCTGAAGAAAACTGACTCCCTCCAGCAACTACTGTTTTACTGAAAACATCTACTACTTCTGGATCTTATGATCTTTATGTTTCCTCTTCTGCAACAATTCCAGAAGTTTGGGCTGGGTGATGGTATGTGATATACATATTCACTTTATAACTCCATAGACTCTCATTTCCAGTACACAGAACAGTTTTGGAAACTAAATTTCTGTGATGATCATCGAGACTTGCCCTGATCTATGAGTATAAAGATGAAAACTTGGGCCTTTTGTTTTTGTTCATTAATCTGTCCACAGTGTAATAGCATTAGGTTGGCCCCTAGGGCTATGGCCTAGCTAGCCACAGGTCATTGCCACAGTCAATGGCACCAGTCCTAACTTCCACCTTGTGACATGAGTGAGTCTTTAATCTAGTCAGAAAGTAATTGGTTACTCTCATAATATCTGTACCAGTGGTCATACTTTCTTATCCCAGTTGTTATTGTTATTATCAGGGTTCATAGCTGTGTAAGATTGTACTTTTCCCTCCCTCCCTTCTTCCCTCCCTCCCTCCCTCCCTCCTTCCTTCCTTCCTTCTTTCCTCCCCTGCCCCCCCCCGTCTGTCTCTCTTTCCCCTTGCCTAGAATATTCCAGTTTAATGAAAGTTATCCATTAGAGATGAAACTTCTAGGTCAGTGCCAGCTTGATTTCTCCATGCCCTATACTACACATATATGATGTCTTCAGCAGTAGAATTTACCATCAAGTTCTGGAAAGTAAAAGAAGAACAATAACAATAGTTTGTGATATTTGAGGGGGTCTAGAAGCCTCACATACCAGAAATTTGAAAGGAGGTAACCCATACCTGGCACTTGGCTTTTTTTGATAGCCTATGGTGTCAGGTGTGGCATCATCTGCTGATTATAACCTAACTCCATTTTAACTCCTTTTACATATGTATATGTATATATAAACATATATGTATAAGTATAGTGATCTATATGTATATGATATATAAGTATATGTATTTTAGGAAACTACTACAGTAATACATTTTTACATGGCATTTTCAAAGGTCTTCATCATTAATTATTTCTCCTCATTCATCATCCTCTACTCTGCTTTCCCACCCATTTAACTCTTTCTTTTCTATTATTACCATCTCTCTTCATACACCTGCTTTCTATTTTTCTTCCCCTGACATCTGAGCTATGACTCTGTATTAGTTCTTTACCTTCTATGGATACTTCAGTTGAAACACACATGCCTGGAAATTCAAGGCCTGTATCAACATATAAAAGAGGACATGTAGCATTTGTCTTTTTGGATCTGTGTTACCTCATATAGAATGATTATTTTCAGACCCATCCTCTTACCAGCAAACCTCATAATTTCATTTCTCTTTATGGCACATATTTCATTGTGTTGTCACTGTCCAGTCATCAGTTGATAGATAGGCCATTTTCATGTTCTCGGTATTTTGAATAGAGCAGCAATAAACAAGAATAAACAGGTGTCTCTTTGGTGGGATATAAAGTCCTTTGGAAATATGCGTGTGGGTGTTAAAGCCACATCATGTGAGAGATCTATTCCTAGTGTTTTGAAACTCTACACTTGATGTGAACCTCATGAATAAGGGTCCTCAATAGTGAGGTGTGAAGTGGGTGAGCTAGAGATAAAAACTAAGGAAGACAAAAATAATTGAAGTATTTAATTTGCAAGGGTAAATCGCCAAGGTAAGCAAAGAGCAAAGTCAACCATGTTGGTAAGGAGAAAACAGCATACCTCAGACACAGTTGCCTAAGTACTGAAAACCACAGCCCTGGGAAAAGAGTCAGGTTCTTAGAAGACACAACCAGGACTCCGCTGAGGTACTGACTCCAACCTGAGACTACCCTTGCCAAGTCCACTCCTAGGCAAGGACACAGAACTCAAGTTCTCACCAGCGCTTCTGAGAAAGTCTTGGGTTGATCAGACTCCCTACCTCTCACCCCCACTCATGATGGTTGTGTCACTTTTCTTCATGATCAAAAGTCAAAGCATTCCTCTCCCCTCACCTATGCCAACCCTTGTTACGTTTTTTCTTTTTCTAAATCTTATCATATGTATACATACAAACAAGCATATACAAATTTCCTCAGATATAATTGTCTTTGGTACATATTTAGGAATGCTTTAAGTTCTGCTCATCGCTTTTATTGAGAATATGTTTTTTAATACTGTACCAACCTCTGAGATAAGAAATGCCAACAAAATTGATGGAAATGAAAAAAAAAAAACATAACCAGAAAAGCACAATGGAAGAAGCATAATTGGCAATAGCTTTTTCTTTAATCCATCACTAAGTTTGAAATAGTTAAATTCTCCTTTTTCCTAGAGACTAGTTTCTATGTTTATGCAAGCTAAAGTGAGCTCATTTTTCATATTCTTCAGCTGTTAAAGTCTCCATGTAAATATCTCCCTAATCTTGTCTGTAGCATCCACACTACATATTAATTACAAATTATGTAAAATAAGTTGAAATGTTAAAATAGCGGCTATCGTCTGGACATACCACACCAGGCTAAAGCAGTTCCACGTGGAAGAAGTTTACTGGAGACAAAGAGGGGAAAGAGAGAAAGACAAAGGGAAAAGGGGCAGAAGTGGGAAAGGGTCTGTCTTTTATTTAGGCTGTGATGTAACCTGTTTGCAGGTAAGTATGGCTAGTGGACTCTGGGAAGATACGTGGTTGTCATGGCAACAGGTGTCACCTATGTGTGACATTCCTGAGTTTGGAGCCAATCTGCAAAACTGGTTCTTGATACCAACATAAGTTATTTAGACAGAAAGAATATGTTAAGCAAAACAAACAAACAAACAAACAAAAAAACAAAAAAAACCTTGCATTGACATGATTTCCATGTTGGAAATAAAAAGAATTAAATATAAAATTTACTTTTTCTTAGTTTCGAAGATAAATGACTAGACATATTTATAGCAATGCATTTTGTGTATACAAGACAAACGTTTATTGGGAATGACTTGCTATTTGGATATCGGGAAAGTTTATTAAATTTTGTTAATTTAATTGTTTCAGCATTTAGCTCCAGATCCATATACTCATGCAACAAAGCAACCAACAAATTCTTCCAGAGATTTTAAAATAAAAATGCCTATATTTAACAACATTTCTTATACCAACATTTAGGGATGGTTTTTACTGTGGCTTTGTTCCAGAGGATGACTTATTGTTTTAGTAATGCTTATATCTCTTGTGCCTTAAAGAAAAATGAGCTAAACTGCTCAGTTGGATTCATAGCAGAATTCTACCCTGTTTTTAAACAGATATCATTGTCTAGTTATGCTTTAATACAGCTTCCCTTGTCCACTTTTTCCATGCCAATTAAATGCCACTTCTTTTTCTTTGTTGTTTTGTAAAAACTCAGTTTTTTTTGAAAGAGTGAGAAGAGGAGGAGAGAGAGGAATAGGGAGAGAGAGAGGAGTTAGAGGGAGAAAGAGAGGGAAAAGTAGAGAGTAGGGAGAGGGAGAGAGAGAGAGAGAGAGAGAGAGAGAGAGAGAGAGAGAGAGAGAGAGAGAAACTGTGAGGTTATGTGAGAAGAGTTTTTTATTATGACAGCAAAAACTGTGTTGAACAATTTTACTGGTTTTGAGGAAGAAATAACTTGATAAATAAAAGCTCAAACAGTTCATATTTTCTTGAACATGTTTCTAACTCTAGTCTGTGAATAGATTGGTAAAGTTTTAGGTTAAATCAAACATTTTACTAAGATTTTGCATGTTTCTGTGTTAGTCTGTGGGTTAAAGTAATCTGCCACAAGACCTTTGTGGTTCTTTGTAAGGACAAATTTGATAAAATCCAAGGTGATGTAATGTGGTGCTTCTGGAGCAACATTCACCTTTGACTCAGTTGTTTCTAAAGAAGCCAGCAGTTCTCTTGATTTTTCTTCATCCCACCAGCCTCTATTGACTTCCAGTAGTCAATAGAGTCTTGATATGCATTAAAAAGGAATATACAATTTCTTAAAAATTTGTTGTTTTGAAACTAACTGGCTCTCTGATACTAAACAATTTTCCTTGAAAACGTACATATGAGTAACACTGTATAGACTGAGCAGGTTATATTTAGGAACGTTAGAATGAAGAGGTCTGCTCAGAAACTGAAAAATTCCACCAGACCCCTCCCCTCCTGAAAGAAAAAGGTCATAAAGAACATAGGCACCCCTCCCCTCCAGAAGGGAGGGGCTAATTACATTCCTCAGACTACAGAGAGGAGGGACTGATCACCAGCCACCTGAGCATAGGGGAGGCCCAGAGCAATCATTGGCCACCTACCTCATTCCTTAAAGATCAGTCATTTTAAAAGTCACACTGTTCTGCCAATCACATTGTGCCTAATGGCTGCTTCTCTGAGAACTGTATAAAGGTTCTCTGGATAGACTTCATGAGGTTGTTTTCTCTCTCCATGTACAGGGAGACCCCAACATATTGGAACAATAAATTCTTCTTGCTTTTTGCATCAGTTTTCAACTCTGCATAGTTCACTCAGGGGGTTTCTGGTAAGCTAAGGCTCACCAGAGTCTTACAAGACATACATATATACATATCCATATGCTTAAATGAATGTAATAACAATTAATTAAAAGGCAGGCCATGAAATTGAAAGGAAGCAGGGAGGAGTTTATGAGAAGGTTTGGAGGGAGAAAAGGGGAACAGGAAAATGATGTAATTTTTATTATTGGTTTTAAGGTTAATTTATTTAGTCATTTTTATTATATATTCTTATACTTCTTTTTTTTCTTATTCTTTCTTGTATTGAATCTTTTCCAACCTTCTAGGAATGAACAGTAAATATTTATTCCAGTCTTTTCTCTGTTTTGATGTAAATTTAAACTCTATATCTCTTAAGACAGTAAGAGCTAATTCACATGACTTAGACATAATACTTAAGTATAATTTAAATCATAGCATTTAGTATACATTTATATATCATATTACTTTTTAGTTGTTTAAAAGTGCTTCTTTAGCTTTAGTCATTTGACAACTTTGCATTAATCTTCAAGTATTTATTCCTATTTCCATTCTTTTATTATGACTATATGATATATTTGAAGATATGGAGTTTCAGATTTTATCACTGTGTCTAATACATAGTCTACTTTTGCAATTTTCAACACACCAATTGCAAATGAATTCTGTGGCTCTTTGAGCATTTTTATTTTGTTACTTGTGTTGATTAGACTATCAATAAACACAAAAACTTGAACTGTATCACTTTGTGGATTTAAATATTATTTTTAAATTTTCTTAAGTTTTGCCTTACAAATTGTAAAACTGTATTATTAACTCCATACTATCTTAGACATTTTATATTCTTCATATGTTTGGACTCTTTTATTGCCATAAAAGTTTCCTTTTCTGATTTATGAATGCTTCATTTCTTACACTAGAACTTACATGGCCCTAGCATCTCAAAACCAGCTTTCTTCATAAGTGTGTGCAAGTGATGTCCATGGCCTCCTATAAGACTGGCATGTTCCCTGCTGCCCTAGCAAGGTACCTGCCATGAACTTTTATGAGGAGCTTGTTCTTCATTCTCAAGTGTGTTTAAATGCCTTCCATTATAGTGTAATAAGGTTTATATTCACGATATTATTTATATTTATGTCTGTCTCACTTGTTTAATTTACCTTTACTCTTCTTGCTTTCTTAAGTTAACTGTTATGTAAATATTAAATATAAAACATTTAATAAGATTTATTTTTCTTTTTACTAAGCTTTGAAATTAATCATAAAAGCAAGCCTCAATTTATACTAGCCCATTTCAAACCCAGATGCCACTCATGACCCTAGCTACTGAATTGGACAATACAATAGTAAATACAAATAAGTCAAGGAAATTATTAGAAATCATTGCCTTAATCACTGTATCTACTCTCTCTCTCACACACACACACACACACACACACACACACACACACACACACACACAGTGTTCAGGAAATACAATTAGTGTTCACCAAACAAGCATATGATGGCATTCAAAAATAGAATTTTAAATAATTTCAGATTTCAGAGTTTCAGATCACTATTAGTATAAGGTAAAGTTAATTTATACCTGTACACATTTTAATTTTCTTTTTGTCTTTGGCCCCATCCATTTCTGCATTTCTTCTGCAATTATTTTCTTCTGCTTGAATATGTTATTGTCTTTGTTTTCTTGTTAGACTGGGGAAGGGAGGGGATTATAAACATCAGGTAGGTTGGGAAATTCAAATGAAGGCATTGTTTGGTGAGGGCTTTGTTGCTGTGTCATTACATGACAAAGAGAAGGTATGCACAAGAAAGTGAAGTTGGTCTGAGCCCATTCTTTACACTGGAATCCTTGGTAGCTGACAGATCCTAGTGAAACCATGGTCCCTTGCTGATAGAATCAGCTTGGAAAGGCTGACCACTGCATTGTTCTACAATGACAATTAAAGTCAACACATGTTTTGGAGGCTTCATCCATACCATACTAATTATTGTTAGTACTTATTTTAAGCCTTTGATTGATATTTTCTCCAATTTTGTTTGTAGTAAAATAATTTTACTTACTGTTTTGTTTGTTTTGTTTTAATAAGTCATCTGTAGACTCTTGTTTTGGGTTAATTTTCACCTCCCTGAGTTTGTGAAAAGAAGGAAATGTCAATCAGATACTCCCTTGTATCTTGATAAATTCAGAAAATTGTATACATTTTAGAAAATGCTGATGTTCATTTAAATAGCTGCCGCAGGACAAGTTAAAACCCAAGGCAACTATTCAGAGTAACAAGCATTTCACAGGTTAGCGATTGTTTTTAAGTGGTATAACCACTTCTGAAATCCAGAAATCTTATGAAGTTGCTTTGACAGAATTAACTTTTATATTAACAACATAAGTATATTCTATAGCTTCATTTGAACAAGTTATTACTTTTTTCGTTTTCTTTCTTGCAGATTTCTTTCACAAATAATAGAAAGGTCTACATGAATAAAAGATAAATAGTACAATTTTATTAATAAATTCTAAGGAAATACTATTTTCCTTAGAAAATGAATACAATACGGACCATGTAACTAATCCAGAAAAAAACCATATAACTAGGGCCAATGAAGCACCAGGATGCTTCTACTGTCATTAATCTGAAAAAGGTTCCATTGCAATTTTCTCTTGAAATTATGCTTGCACTTAGGATTAGTAACTGTTCCTGACATTTAGCCAAACATTTTTGCAGACAGGTACAAAATGTCTGCATCATTGATAACACAATTGAATTTGTTAACTTGATTATATTTGCTAGGCAAATGAAAGATGGCTATGCTTTAAAACTTACTTGAGGATCAGGGCAATTGGGACCTCCAGGCACAGGGACAGTCAGGCATAATATCACTTGGGTCTCAGGCAGCTTGTGTGCATCCTGCTCCCAAGAGCTGGTAAGGTCTGCAGTAACTGATGTGCCAGCTCTGCTGTGGGACTTCTGCCCTGCAGAGGGAACCCCACTCTGGGAGAGATCACACACACCTGCACAGGGCAGGATCCTACCAACCTCCATTTGGCGACCTCCGGAAATCCACTATGCTGAGCCTTTGGATGTGCAGGGATTCCCCAATATAACATCACTTGGGGTAAGGCACATCAAGGCTCCAAAGTCACTCAGGAGCAGGGCAGGCCCCAGAAATCGGTGCCAGGGGAATCCTGGTAATCCAGTGGAATCAGAAATAGCCTTGCAGGCTCACAGGAGGTCCAACCAACAGCCAGTGACAGCAGGACCAACTAGCACCAGAGGTAACCAGATGGCAAAAGGCAAATGTAGGAATGTTACTAACAGAAATCAAAGTAATATGGCACCATCCAAACCCAACTCTCCAATAGCAGCAAGTCCTGGATACCCCATCACATCCGAAAGACAAGATCTGGATTTAAAATCACTTCTCATGATGCTATTAGAGGATTTCAAGAAGGACACAAATAAATCTCATAAAGAATTACAGGAGAACATGAATCAACAGTTAGAAGCCCTTACAAAGGAAACACAAAAATCGCTTAGAGAAATGCGGGAGAACATGGGTCAACAGATGGAGGCCCACAAGGAGGCAACACAAAAATCGCTTAAAGAAATGAATCAACGGGTAGATGCACTTTCAAAGGAATCAAAAAATCGCATAAAGAAATGCAGAAGAATATGGGTCAACAGATGGTTGCCCATAGGGAGGCAACACAAAAAGTGCTTAAAGAAATGAATCAATGGATAGATGCCCTTACAAAGGAAACACGAGAATTGCTTAAAGAAATGTAGGAGACGATGGATAAACAGATGGAAGACCATGAGGAGGAAACACAAAAATTGCTTAGAGAAATACAGGAGAACTTGGGTCAACAGGCAGAAATCCTGAAAGAGGAAACTCAAAAATGCCTTAAAGAAATACAGGAAAATACAAACAAACAAGTGAAGGATCTCAGCAAATCCATCCAGGATCTAAAAAAGGAAGTAGAAACAACTAAGAAATCACAAAGGGAGACAACTTTGGAGATAGAAAACCTTGGGAAGAAATCAGGAGTCATAGATGCAAACATCAACAGTAGAATACAAGAAATGGAAGAAAGAATCTCAGGTGCTGAAGATACCATAGAAAGCATTGACTCAACAGTCAAAGAAAAAGCAAAATGCAAAACACGTGTAACCCAAAACATCCAGGAAATCCAGGACACAATGAGAAGACCAAACCTAAGGATTATAGGTATAGATGAGAGTGAAGATTTGCAACTTAAAGGGCCAGTAAATATCTTCAACAAAATTATGGAGGAAAACTTCCCTAACCTAAAGAGAGAGATGCCGATGAACGTACAAGAAGCCTACAGAACTCCAAACAGACTGGACCAGAACAGAAATACCTCCTGTCACATAATAATCAAAACACCAAACGCTCTAAACAAAGAATGATTAAAAGCAGTAAGAGAAAAAGGCCAAGTAACATACAAAGGAAGACCTATCCGAATCACATCAGACTTCTCACCAGAGACTATGAAAGCCAGAAGATCTTGGGCAGATCTCATGCAGACACTAAGAGAACACAAATGCCAGCCTAGACTACTATACCCAGCAATTTACAGCAAACCGGTAGCCAGCATCAATTTAAATGGAGAGAAACTTGAAGCAATCCCACTAAAATCAGGGACTAGACAAGGCTGCCCTCTCTCTCCATATCTTTTCAATATAGTACTTGAAGTTCTAGCTAGAGCAATTAGACAACAAAAGGAGGTCAAAGGGATACAAATTGGAAAGGAATAAGTCAAACTATCACTATTTGCAGACGATATGATAGTATACTTAAGCGACCCAAAGAACTCCACTGGAGAACTCCTACAGCGGATAAACAACTTCAGCAAAGTGGCCGGATATAGAATCAACTCAAGCAAGTCAGTAGCCTTCCTATACTCAAAAGATAAGGAGGCTGAGAAAGAAGTAAGAGAAATGATACCCTTCACGATAGCCACAAACCATATAAAGTATCTTGGTGTGACTCTAACCAAGTGAAAGATCTGTATGACATGAACTTCAAGTCTCTGAAGAAAGAAATTATAGAAGACCTCAGAAGATGGAAAAATCTGCCATGCTCATGGATTGGCAGGATTAATATAGTAAAAATGACCATCTTGCCAAAAGCAATATACAGATTCAATGCAATCCCCATCAAAATCCCAATTCAATTCTTCATAGAGTTAGAAAGAGCAATTCAAAAATTCTTCTGGAATAACAGAAAACCCAGAATAGCTAAAACTATTCTCAAGAGTAAAAGAACTTCTGGGGGAATCAGTATCCTGGACCTCAAGCTGTACTACAGAGCAATAGCGTTAAAAACTGCATGGCATTGGTACAGTGACAGGCATGTAGATCAATGGAACAGAATTGAAGACCCAGAAATGAATCCACACTGCTATGGTCACTTGATCTTTGACAAAGGAGCTAAAACCATCCAGTGGAAAAAAGATAGCCTTTTCAACAAATGGTGCTGGTTCAACTGGAGGTCAACATACAGAAGAATGCAAATTGACCCATTCTTATCCCCTTGCACTAAGCTCAATTCTAAGTGGATCAAGGACCTCCACATAAAACCAGACACACTGAAACTAATAGAAAGGAAACTAGGGAATAACCTTGAACATATGGGCACAGGGGAGAATTTCCTGAATAGAACTCCAATAGCTTATGCTCTAAGATCAAGAATAGACAAATGGGACCTCATTAAATTACAAAGTTTTTGCAAGGCAAAAGACACTGTCAAAAAGACAAAGTGGCAACCAACTAACTGGGAAATGATCTTTACCAACCCTACATCCGAGAGAGGGTTAATATCCAATATATGCAAAGAACTCAAGAAGTTTAACTCCAGAGAGCCAAGTAACCCTATTAAAAATGGGGTACAGAGCTAAACAAAGAGTTCTCACCTGAAGAATATCTAATGGCTGAGAAGCACTTAAAGAGATGTTCATCATCCTTAGTCATTAGGGAAATGCAAATCAAAACAACCCTGAGATTCCATCTCACACCAGTCAGAATGGCTAAGATCAAAGACACAGGAGACAGCAGTTGTTGGGGAGGATGTGGAGAAAGAGGAACACTCCTCCACTGCTGGTGGAATTGCAGGCTGGTACAACCACTCTGGAAAGCAGTCTGGCCGTTCCTCAGAACACTGGGCATGACACTCCCGGAGGATCCGGCTATACCACTCCTGGGCATATACCCAGAGGCTTTACCTGCATGCAATAAGGACACATGCTCCACTATATTCATAGCAGCCTTATTTATAATAGCCCGAAGCTGGAAAGAACCCAGATGTCCCTCAACGGAGGAATGGATTCAGAAGATGTGGTATATTCACACAATGGAACACTACTCTGCAATTAAAAACAATTAATTCACAAAATTCCTAGGCAAATGGTCAGAACTTGAAAATATCCTCTTTAGTGAGGTAACCCAATCACAAAAGAACACACATTGTATGCAGTCAGTCACTGATAAGGGGATATTAACCCAGAATTTCGGAATACCATAGACACAATTTGCATATCAATATATTTCCAAGAAGATGGAAGGAGAGACCCCTGGTCCTGGAAAGACTGGATGTAGGGGAATACCAGCATAGAGAAGCGAGATGGGGTTGATTGGGGAAAGAGGGAGGGAAGGGGGCTTATGTGACTTTCGGGTCGGGAGGATAAGGGAAAGGGGAAATGATTTGGAAAGTAAATAAAAAAACTTAGAAAATAAAAAAAAAAAACCTTACTGGAGACTCACTACCAGTCCAAATGTCCAATAGGAAAAGGAAATAAACAAACAGAAAGGACACCAGTGAACTCTTGGCACAAGTACTTGAGGCCATTTGATAACCTAACTATACAGATAGTTAAAATTACATTGAAATCAGCTTATTGGGATTGATATATGAATACATATCACCTTGTAGCATTTTTTCAGTCAGAAAAATACTTGACTCATTACTGTAGGAATCCTGCTCTAACTCAGTAATTCTGCAGCCTGGCCTCTCTGCATCCTAGACAATGAAGAAGAGGGGCTCTCCTTAGTCCTGCACTCACAGATCTCCAGACCCACATCTATGTCTGAATCAGAGAGTAAGGCCAAAATTTTCTCTTAAAATAAAAATTGGAAATTTCTCTTTGAACATCATGTTTCTGGTTCCTATGAATTGTATTACCAATTACTATGTAAATTTGGATGAGAGTTTATTGGTTTGTTAAGAATGTATAATCTTTGGTCTAGATTGAACTAATGCAATGGTTTGGTTTCTATTTTGTTTGTTTTTTAAGAGTGGCCAGCTTTCCTTCCTGCAGTCGTTAATTGGGTAATATCTTTTTTTTTTTTCCTGGGCATTGATCTGAATCTTTTTTTTTTCCTTCAGTTTTCATGGTTTGTGCAGTTATATAAGCGTGTTTTAAAACTAATACTAACATTTATGAAAAAATTTTCTTGTTTACATTTGTTAACAGTCTTAAAATATTGTTTGGGTCTCAAATTTTACCCTTTGAAGATATAAGGAGAGAGTAGTCTAGAAGACATTGTTATATCCAGTGTGGTCGGAGGCTTGATATAAGCTGATTCTGAGGTTCTTAAACTTCAGGATTTAGGACTTCATCATGTATCAACTATCATCTGTTCCAGACCTAGGTGTAAGGGAAAGACTGAAGAAGCCAAGTATGCACTAAACCATGCTTTAGGAGTATTAAATCCACTGACGGCTCTGGATTCTTTACCTGCCTGGATGGCTCTTCATGTATCTCAATTCCAGATGTTTGCTGGATGAGCACATGTTTTCTTTTCCCTTTCTCCACAGCAAAATTCCTCTGCTTCGGGGAGCTCTCTACCATACAGAGGATTTAATGGGCGTCATGGAATATACATAAAAATTCAAGGGCATCCAGTCACATGTTCCTGGTGTAAGGCTACAGCTCACTTTTAGACATGGTTCATCTAACTTACATTAACCAAAATCCTATAAAGTAAGTAAATGACCCACACAATGGTTAATACTGTAGACCCACATGTCCTGTTCTGGCAAGGGACAGTATACCAGGGAAGGCAGAATCTCTGGTCTTGGGAAGCTTCCATGCTATAGTGAAGAGACATCACACTATGGGAAGCTGAGCAAACAAGGAGATGTAAGGAACTGTAATAGCAATGAAGAACGAGGCAGAAGTTGTTGCAAAAGAAGTCTAAGAGGATAGAGGCATGAAGGTTAAATTTCTCCAGGACTTTTTGCAAGATCATTTCTATTTTTTATCATAATACTTATATTAATAATCTGGAGAATTTACAATACAGTGATTGTCCAGAAATCATCATTCATCTCTCTCTGTAGTTGCTTAAATACATTTTAAAAAGTATAAAATTGACACCTTCTTTGGAAATTCATAAGCAAAAGAAGGTTTGCTAGATTTTGGTAAAATTTTACGGAAAACACTGTAAGCTGTTACTACAGGTTTCGTCAGCTTGTTGCTTTTTTGGCTTCTGTAGCGTTGGCGATTATTTAAGAGCTTGCAAGGATTGGTGTCCACAAATTGAACCTGGCTGAAGTAGAGGCATATTATCTTCCCACAGTCATCTGACCAAGGCAGTGGTTAGGACTATTTACCCACATGTGCTCTTAACTACATTTTCATCTGAAAATGTACTTGACAGTGGCAGCAGCTACACACACACACACACACACACACACACCCCTTCACACAGAGGAGAGACATACAGCATTGGTAAATCGAACCTTGCTTACAATGCAGAAATGCAGAGACTCTGATGAAATCTATGCAAATCCCACCCTGCTCTTTTGCATATTGAAGAAGTATTTGTAATTATTCTTGGCTGCAACTTCAGGAAGTGTTGTGTGTTGTAAGTCTCTGAAATATAACGTTTTCACCTTTTCTTAGTAGTCTGGTTTTAATGTAAGAAGAAATTATAAAATGAACAAGCCAATTTTCTAGGCAGAATAGGCTTTGTCTGTCCGAAGATAAACACTGAAATATTTTATGCAATGAAGGCATTATTGGAATCATCTTTAGTGGGCATTTTTAAGAGACAACCTTCAGTGGAATACAAACATTTTCTTACCCTCAATCATACTTTAAGAAATGGTAATACAAAATAGGCTACATCATCATTGTTCTACTGGAAAATCACATGAGAACAAGGTACTATTTTGCTGCCTGTGCTTCCTGGTGGAGTTGGCTTAGACTTTGCTTCTAAAGAATCTTAATAACTGTAGTTCTGGGTGATTCAACACCCTTCTCTGACCTCTGAGGTATCAGACACATAAACAGTGCATATACCTATAAGCAGACAACATACTCATACATCTTGTACCCTACAAAAGAGCTGAAAGTCTTTTAAAATACAAAGACACTGAAAGCTTACATTTCCTATGGCAGTAACAAAGCATTGTACTTAAGATTGTGAACTATGGTTGAGTCCTGGCTGGGCTTACTTTTCACTCTTATCTTTCACCAGGTGTTATGACAAAACTCTTTTCTGTGTTCGTTGGTTTCTTTCTTAAAATTATTTTTTCATTTTATGAGTATGTGTGGCTCTCTCTGTCTCTCTGTCTCTCTGTGTCTCTATCTCTGTCTCTGTCTCTGTCTCTCTCTCTCTCTCTTTCTCGTGTGTGTGTGTGTGTGTGTGTGTGTGTGTGTGTGTGTGTCATGTATGTCCAGGTGCCTGTTGGGGCCAGAAGAGGATATGAAGTCACTTGGAAGTGGAGTTGCAAGCAGTTAAGATATGCCTCATATGGGTGCTAGGATTTGAACCCTGATCCTCTGCAAGAGCAGCTAGTGCTCTTTCTCACTGAACCAGCTCCCAGCCTTTATTTTAGTTTTTTTAGGTATCAAAAATGGTTGGAGTAATATTTACCTTAGAAACTTTGAGATTAAATCTTTGTCTCTGTCTCTCTCTGTGTGTCTGTTTCTGTGTATCTCTCTGTCTCTCTGTCTCTGTCTCTGTCTCTCTCTCTCTCTCTCTCTCTCTCTCTCTCTCTCTCTCTCTCGGATTCAGTTTTTATCCTTATTATGTGGTGATAAATGACATCATTACTGCTTCACGAAAGTTGGCTGATTATAGGAGACTCCTAGGACAGAGTCTACCGGTGTCAGAGCAATTGGCATGCGTACTCAGCTTCAGTCAGTTCCCAAGTCCTGGTTGGGGGAAGGGTGTTATTCAGAGGATCCAGGTTGCTGCGAGATGCTCTGTTCACAGGGAGTTTGAAAAGGGCTATGGGCTTGATGAGCCATACTATTGAAAAAGGCAGTAAACTGATTTCCCCAGGATCCTGGTAAGAGATATTTCCTTCTTAGCCTGCTTCAGAGTTGAAAATTGAAAAGTCTTGCATTATTGGCATTCCTAGGGGGACATTATCACATGAAAAGATGAAATGGGCTGGAGAGATGGCTCAGTGGTTAAGAACACACTGACTGCTATTCAGAAGGTCCTGAATTCAATTCCCAGCAACCACATGGTGGCTCACAACCATCTGTAATGAGATCTGATGCCCTCTTCTGGTGTGTCTGAAGATTGTCTTTTATGTGGACAAATGGAAGACTGTCTTTTCTAACAATTTAAAGGACTTATAAAAAACGCTGTATACATATTAAATATTGAGGCTGTCTTTATTGGGCCCTGAACTACATAGCCTAAAACATAGAATTTTGAAGACATAATGATCATGAACTAAACCTTATGATTTATGTATTCCAAAACTCACTATATATTTAAGTAAAAATTACAAAAATGTTTTTCATATAAATACATATTTCTGGAATATACTTGGTGACACTTGATCTGTAGCATTTGACTACTTAGAAACTACTTGTTACTGTGACAGAAAAATCAAACATCATTTCACTAAGCAACACAAAATATAAGCAATTGGAATTTAACAAATGATCTATTTAATTTTCTGATGGCTTTCTTTGAGGAAGTGAGTGAGTGTGATATAAGGTGAATAAGTAAAAAAAATCTAAAATTAAAAAAAAAGTTGTTACCTCTTTTACAGGCAGCAAATATATTTTTTGGTTTCCTTCTTGAATATTTTTAAGAGTAGATTTTCAGAAAATTTTTCTCATGACTCTATATCAGAATGTATGTATATATACATATTATATATGCATATATACTTATAGAAAAATAGAGGCATATTATAAACAAATATTAGTAAGGAAAAGTGAGTTTGGGACCATTAGCAAAATTACAAAAGCAAAAATAAAGGAAAAATCCTGGAATGTTGAGTGTTTCAGCCATTAAAGTTCAAAAAGAAATAAAGGACCTTGGAATGAGTCTGTTTCAAAGAATGTAATTCAGAGAATGGGGTGGAGGGAGACTTGTGTAAGTGTTAATGAAAAATTATGATGTTAGTCAAAAATATAAATTTTCAATAAGAATTCATGTCACGAGGAGGAAGTGTCACAGACTGCAGTGATACTGAGAGGGACTAGCCACAGCTATGACAGCCTCCCCTGACACCAGCCCTCTGGCCTCCTCTCCAGTCTCAGCTCTTGTCTGTAGTTATGTTTAAGTGGTTTCTCTGTGGTTGGAACCAGACTGCCTTGCAATCTGAAACATTATTTTTATTTTTAAAAAAACCTTTTTGTGTTCCTTAAACTGGAATTTAAACTCTCAAGAAACTTAAACTCAGAGTCTTCTAGTGGAGTAGACTGAGCTATTGGACATGCTGAGGTTGAAGCCTGTGTAAACAGAGACTATTTTCTTTGTTGTTGTTCCTAAAGGAATGGTGAGTTGGGTTTCTGCAGTTGCAACTTATAACAGAGTAGAATTTAACTGTAGAGCAGGGGTTCTCAACCTTTCCAATGCTGCAATTTTATAATATAGTTCTTTATGTTGTGATGACCCCCAACCATAGAAATATTTTCACTGCTACTTCATAACTAATTTTGCTATGTGAATTGTAACGTGAATATCTGTGTTTTCCAATAGTCTTAGGTGACTTCTGTGAAAGGATCATTCATCTCCCAAAGGTGTCGTAACCCAAAGATTGAGAACTATTGTTTTAGAGTTTTTAATCACACTTGGAAACTATGAGAATGACCAAAATTGAGACCTGAACATGTAAACACAACTTAATAATAATAAAGCAATGGGACAGAACTAAAGTAAACAATTTTGTATAATATAGGAAACAATGGATAAAGTGAAAAGGCAGCCTATAGTTCAGAGGAAATATCTGCAAACTATACATTTGAGAGGGTGATAAAGAAGATAGACAAGGAGCCCATACTATTACCATAGCTATTACAAAACAACCAATTTGCCTCAAATTTAAACAAATTATAACATAGATATATCTTATTTTACTTCTTCATAAGGTAACAGAAACCAATGTAAACCTTTAAAAATTGGTAAATGAAAACAAGGCTTTCCTTTTAGCCTGACTGCATGTCTACTTTATGGCCACAAAACTGAACCTATTTCTTTGTTTAACAGCATTTCCTTCTCTGTGATTTGTATATTCATGTTCATGGCTCCTTATTTCACTGGACTTATATTCTGTTTTTAACGTACCACAATTCTTAAAAAGAAATAAATCCTACTCTGCAGTTGAAATTCAAAAGATAGTTATATTGTTCAAAGTTTTTAATGAGTTTTCCAGAAAGCAATAGTTTTTACTTCTTGGTCTTCTTTCATTTATTTATTTATTTATTTATGTCCCAAATGCTGCCCCTCTCTCTGACCCCCTTGCAGTGTTCCTCTCTCTATCCCTCCTCCCCACCTACTTTGAGAGGACAGCTCCCTCCTGGTATCCTCTGACCCTAGCACATCAAGTCTCTCCAGGATTAGATACATCCTCTCTCACTGAGCCAGACAAAGCAGCCCTGTGACATATGTGCTGGGGATCTTGGACCAGCATGTGTATGATTTTTGGTTGGTGGCTCAGGAAAAGCTAGGGTGAATCACAGCTGTTGATATATCCAGAGACAATGCCTTTGGATGCTGCTGACATCTGCACTCATGTGCACATTCCCTCACACAGACTAATAATTTTAAACAAAATAATTCTCAGAAAAAAACTTCACAGGTTCAGGTTTAGGGTAGAAGGAAAAGTCAAGTAAAATCTATTTTATGTAATAGCAAATCCTACAAGGGCAGAATAGTGATTAAAAACTTGTTAAAAACTAGCTGAGTTTAACTTGTGCAGAACAGCTGAAAAAATGATATAGAAACAAATTTAAAGATGAAATTTAAAATAAAAAGGATGCATGTATATTATATACAGAAATATGAAATTTTAAAGTTAATTCTCATATATTGCCTTGGAGAGACATATTTGCTAAGTGGGAAGCTGTGGTTTTTCTCCAAATACTGTGCTTTAAGTGAGATGATGCTTGATGGCTTTTTCCTGGAAACAGTACTCTATGCCTGTGTGGAAAATTCCATGACATATAAAACAGGCTGAAAATCAAAGTAATATACTTCAGAGGTGTGACTCTGAGATGCTATGTCAAAAAGTTATTGAAATAAATTCACCCTACCCAACATAGAGCCAGAAATGGAGCTCTAGGAACAAGAAGGTATTGGAAAGTCTTCTCATCTCAGGAAGGCCCTTACAGAGAGCTCTATCTTAGGTCCTGGACACATCCCCATGACACAGGAGTAACAGTCTTCAGAAGCTGACAAGTGTTCTCCTTGGTATACTTCTGTAATTTCTGGGATGTCAGAAACAAACATGTTCTCATTTAAATAGTACAAATTCTAACAAATCAGTTTGAAGGTTCAGTAATAATGTCTTACTATTCAAATAGCAGTCTTTAATAGGAAACTGAACTGGAAGCAACCTACAGGGATGTTTAAGGTGGCTTTTCTCCCCAAAGAAAAGGTTTTGTTGTGGGTTCTAACACATTTGATATCACTAACAACACTTAGAGAAATTATGGAATTAGATAATTCTTTGAGGATTTGAAATTAGGAAAACAGTGTTTAATAAATTCTACTTTCATGTTTTGCTAAACTTGGGATCAAACTACAAACTGATTTTCGTTGCTCAACGGCTGTAAACTGAACCCCAGAAGCTAAACATTTCCTTGGCTGAACATTAGTCCAAGTGGCCTCATGCTGTGTGTATGTGGCTTTCAAAACACATTCTGGAGTAGTTTAGACAGCAATGTAATCACTGTTTTCAAATCTCCAAACAACACATTGAGTTGTCTTGGCTTACTCCTATCATGAGTGGCTTGCTAACACAGCAACCTCATCATGAGAGCTCCCTTTCTCCTTTCCATTTCTCATGGCTGATATTGTCCTCTATTATCACTGACCTGCTGCCTGACCTCGAGGCTCCTGGACCCCAAAGTCTCTTTTCCTGCTTAGAGAGCTCTCATCATCTCTTAGGCCTGCATGTAACAATTCACATCTTTGCTTGCCTAAGTGACCATGCTCAGGGAGTGGCTCCATTCTGTAATGAATTAGCTCAAAGCTTCTGTTTTTAATATTATATGGAGTAAATTAAATAGCTTTTTGATGTCCAGGTGAAATGATTAAGAGAGAACTCTTGTATCACATAAAAATGCACCTATCATTAGCATTCCCACATTTTATTTCCTTTCCTGGAATAAGTTCTTTTTAAATAATAATCTAATATTGTCACTTTGAGAGTTTATGTCTTTCTTTGATTCTTGTTCTTATGATAAGAAAGAAGCTTGAACTTAAATGCAGAGCCTTGACAGTTGCTGGTGTTCTTCTCTCTCATAGTATTGTCAGAAAATGACGGAGTCCTGGTCAGGGGCATGGTCAGAGAGCTTTCCTGCAGACTGTGATTCTTCCTATTCCACCTCTATGGTTGAGATTTTCTATGCCTCAGTGATCTTCATTTGCTCTCTGAGGTTAAAACTTAACCCATTCACTGTGTGCAGGTTAAATATGGTAACAAATACAGATTAGTCAGATGTATGTGACTTCTATGCAAAAAGTCCTAATCTACTGTCAGGTGTGATATATGTGGAGGCATGTAAGGAGTCCCAATCCACTGTCAGGTGTAATATATATGCAGGCATGTAATGCTTGCTGAGATTTCCCTTCTCCATAAAGGTGAATTCTGCTTCAGCATTGAGGACAGGTATAGACTAGATCTATGACAATTATGGTTTTTAATTGAGGTAAAATTAACTTCTAACTTGATTTTATAAAGTCATAGTCATTATCCATTTTAAAGACTGAAAAAGAAAATGAAAACAAATTACAGAGTTTGTCAGGCTATATGGCAATAAATACCAGGTATGTTCTTCATAACTGTCTAGACAGATAACCTTTCATGGCCCCTTACCGCCTCTGTGGAATTCTACTATTGAACAGAAATTATAGGCCACCCCCTCTCTGTACTATGTGACTGCATTAAGTCCTACCACAAAAAGTAGAATTCAAAGTAGAGATGGTCCTGTTAACACTCCATCATTAAACTGAGATTCCTATGACTGAAAAATCTAGGGTATTTGTTAAGTTGTTTACAATCTCCTAGGAGTAATTAAGTTTGGAATGGAGCTTTCAATGTGAGGCTAGCCAGGAACTCCTGGTTAGTGAAAATTATCAATCTTACAATATAATACAAGTCAAAGAAAAACCAACAGCTGAACTTTTGGGATACAAAAATTTGGGAAGTTGAACTGTCCTACTAAGTAAGGGAGAGCTAGCTGTTTAGGACTGCATAAGGAGATGCTTTCCTCCACTTCTGATACGTTTCCTCCAGAATGTTATTTTGACTGTGACGTACCCCTTCTTCCTTATTTTTACAACCTGACTGCTTCCTTTTTTTTTTTTTTTGGAAAGTGAGTAAAAAGCTATCTGTTTTTACAGGGGCCAATTGGTCTCCTCTTGAAATTCTAAAATGAACTAAGAGATATTTAATAGATTCAGTGAGTTCCACAAACACATTAATATGTAGGAGTGAAGGATAGGAGGCTGTCATTTGCCTTCAGATGCAGGATGAGGAACAGAAAGTATGTAGCTGAGAGATAGGATACAGTTAACTCTATCTGAGACTCTTCATGTGATTTTTGCTGGATGTTCCATGTTTTGCATTACCTGCTTCTATCAGTACACTTTTCTGTCACGCTGATACCATAGCACCAAGATTTCTGCTGGAACTATATTATAATTGACAGAGCAGTCACTGGTGCCCCTCACTCACATCAAGGGTCATAGGCATTACAGGCTCCCTCATAAGAAAAGCAAGAGAAGACAGCAAGAGGAAAACATGCACCACATGGACTCCAAGTCATGGAAACTTTCAGAATTGGAGACACTACATTTCAAGGAAAACTACGTTTAGTCATTAGGTTTAATGAAAACTATTTTTAGTCATCAGGGTTAATGAAGCATTGGAAACCATGTAGAAGGCATAGACAAGTTGTTTTAGATGGAGGAGAGCAACCCACAAGGCTTCTTCTCAGATTTGTGGTGAACCTTTCCCCTGGGCATAAATTAGGAGCCCTCTAGACTAACGGTCTTTGCAGAAGAATTAGTGATGGCTTAAGGTTTAGTGGCTTGCTCTGTGGGATGGGGGTGCGTTGTGTCTATGAACAGCCTTGAGAATGAGAAATTCTGACTTCCATGATGCACTTTTGTGGCACGAGGACTAAAAGAAGATCAGAAAGAATTTGTTCCTGAGGCCTTTCCAGTCTCCTTCAGCTGAGTGCTCAGAGCACTAAGCTGCCTTGCTTTGAGGATGCCAGTTTTTGAGTGCCAATCACTTCTCTGTCTCAAATGTTTTGCTAGTAAATGAAGGAGGACTTGATAAGACTATTTTATTTATTTATTTATTTATTTATTTATTTATTTATTTATTTATTTAATTTTTGTTTTTTCGAGACAGAGTTTCTCTGTGTAGCCCTGGCTGTCCTGGAACTCACTCTGTAGACCAGACTGGCCTTGAACTCAGAGATCCACCTGCCTCTGCCTCCCAAGTGCTGGGATTACAGGCATGTGCCACCACTGCCCGGCGATAAGACTATTTTTAAGGAGACTTTTTTTTTTAGGTCTCATATTCAACAAAAGTATGCTGTGGGAAGATTAGAAAATGGATGTTCCATTCTAGGGATGGTCTACTAAATGGGAACTTACAATTTTCAAAGCCGAGTATTGGCAAACATAGTGGAAAGGAAGCAAGGGAAATTAGCTGGAGACAGATTAAGTTTCTACTTAAAAGAGTCAAGAATTATTGAATGATTATTCCTAAAAATAGGTAGATATTTTAAGTAATTTCAAATTTTTGTTAACCTTTTATGTGTTATAACATGAGGCATATATTAGAATCACTCAGGACCAAAAGAGACAGCTAAAAAATATCCAAAAAACAAACTGATTTAAGAAGTCAAACTGATCTAGCCATTTCTCTGGCCAATTAAATCTAAACTCCTACAGGCTGAAGAGAAACTGATGGAAGAATAACCATGAGCATACTGATTCTTGTGCTCTAAGATTTATTAAGCATATGAAGATAGTGAAACAATTATAGGGTTATCAAGATAATGCTAAACTCTCTTTAGAATATTCTTCACACATTTTAACATTTAGTTATTAATCTCTCTCATGAGTGTGTGTGTGTGTGTGTGTGTGTGTGTGTGTGTGTGTGTGTGTGCAGCACTTATAATGAAGTCAGGGGATAACTTTTGGGACTTGGATCTATCCTTCTCTTCTGTGGGTTCCAGGAAGAAGGAACTCAGTTATCTGCTTTGGCAGCAAACAACTTTACCTAACTGATATCTTGCTGGTCTATCAGCAAAATCTTTTAAAAAAAAAAAAGCTAAGTATATATAGTAATATGAATGAAAAGATAAAGCTTCTGTTTTTTATGTCCTTGTTTTTGTTTTGTTTTGTTTTTGGTTTTGGTTGTGAGCCTAGCTTTTAATGGTCAAGACATCACACAAGGAAAGAGTTTCTTCTTCACACAGCAGGGCACTTATTCATAGTGTACATATATACATAGCATAAACAAATCCTACACAAGCCCTAGTAAAGCCAAACCCAACAGAGGGGAGTTGGGCATGAAAATCCTACCCCTAATCATGGAATACTGGCAATTATTAGTTGCTGAGAGAGAAGGAGACTGTTTTCTCTAAGACGACTTGGCAAGTAGCGCACTGCACAGTGGAAGACCACACATCGAAGAATGTTTGGGCAGCACAAACATGTCTTAAAAGATAAAAACAAAACCAAAAAACTATGAAGATGGGTGGGTGGATCCTAGAAGAGCTGAGAGAAGAATGAACATAATTAATGCCAGCTGTATGAAATTCTCAAAGAACCGAAAGGAAAGAAAGAAAGAAAGAAAGAAAGAAAGAAAGAAAGAAAGAAAGAAAGAAAGAAAGAAAGAAAGAAAGAAAAGAAAGAAAGAAAGAAAGAGGGAGGGAAGGAAAGAAGGAAGGAAGGAAGGAAGGAAGGAAGGAAGAGAAAAGAGAAAGCATTGAGTCTAAGGTGTAGTTTCACTGTACTAACATATAATGAAGAAATAGTCAGTTTCAGTTTGTTGTCAGCAAAGCAGGTGCTGTGTTTACCAGGACATCTCAGGGCTCATGAAAAGGACTCAGCCTTAGCCTCTGAACATTTAGAATACATTCACAGAAATTAGTGGTCTAAGAGCAAGTTTTTTTTTTTAAGAGCAAGTTTTTGATCTGTGATTTATGCTCACTTATCTTTAAGATTAGTCTTTTCTGTTTTATTAAAAACTTTCTTTCTCCCTTCCTCTCCCTTCCTCTCTCTTCCTATCTGTTCTCTATTTGATGGCTTCTCTGGGCTGTTTTCAGATCCTTTGTTTAGCTTGTCTGTCTCTTGATTTAAAAGATTTTCACTCCTTTTATGGACCTATTGTTTGTTAGGGGCTGAGAGTTCACTACAGTGAATGCTATAAAATTCCGCTTCTTTCATAGATATATCATTTTAATAGAAGAAAAATACACTAAGAAAGTGACAAATAATTGAAGTATATACTGTACAATAAAAAGGGCATGACAGGAAAGAGATGGTGATGGGATCATCAGATCACCACCTTGCAATGTAGCTGTAATTAGAATTGCTTTTGAAGAGCTTTTGTTTTGCTGTTTGATTCTGATGCTAAGGCTACTTCAGATCACTTCTCAGGGTTGAAGCAATGTGAGCTAGAGTTGTTATTAGAGTTTCAGGTGACTCTGATACACCTAAGATGACTGAGAAACACTACTTCGTAGAAAAACACTTTGGGGATAAAACAAATGTGAGTTCAGCCCTGAAGGAAGACAAAGGCAAGACCGTCAGAACACCACAAGAGGCAAATGTGAAGCCATCAGAACAGCATCGGAAGGGAGGGAAGAAGAATGGTTTTGAGAACGAAACATCTACAAAGGCCCTGGTGTAGGAAGGATTCTGACTTGTGTGGCAAACAGCATGGATCAGCATAGATGGAATACAATGAGGAGGGAGGCAAAAGGAAAATGCAAAGATTCAGGCAAAATGTAGCTCATGACAAGGTTGGGCTTGTAGCTTATATGGAAAAGAAAAAAATCTCAGGAGACTTAATTGGATGAAACACACAAGATTACATGTCATGTAAATGAACATCCTGATTGCTGTATGGAAAATGGATTTGGAGAGACCCAGTGAGAGATTGGGAAAGGAGACTGTAACCTTAGCCCAATAGAAAGATGATATTGTCTTAGACACAGTGGCTTACATATCATGCTACCAATGGAGAAGAAGCATGTAGAAAATGAATGTATTTTAGAAGAAGTATAGCCAGATGTTTTATGCTCTTGAACAAGAAAAAAATCAGAGAAATAAATGAATCACTTAAATATCCATAGAAAGAATCTCCCCAACCTCCAATGTGGACTTCAGGAATTTCACAGAAACATGAATCTCCTCATATCTAATCAAGAATGGGTACCCTAGGATATGGAGCTTAACTAAGTCAAGGTGCAAGATGTGGTCCAGATGGAACTAGGCAAAGCAATTGATCTAAAATGGAGAGTGCTTTGGGGGAAGGGATGATAGGTGTGACAGCTACTAAGAATGTCTTGGACTCCTATGAAATTATTATTTTTATTATACGATGAATGACATTGTGGATAGCTTTTGGGGCTGCCTTGTAGGAATTTGGCAGTAGTTTAACATTGGGCTAGGACTCAGGAAGGAGGTTCAGAGGAGAATATTTACATTTGGGTTAATACAAAGCTCAAGCTAAACTGAGGTGAGGAATATGTGGCATTCCTTTTATCTTGGTCATCCTGATAAGCCCCAAGAAACTGTGATCATGGGACGTTGTTTATTGACTTGTTTGTTCCTTGACCTAGAACTGACCTTATTATTTGCATGTACTTAAAATAAAAAGCAGACTGGGAAAAAATAAACCTAATTCAGCCCCAGCACTGGCTGGAGACATGTTAAAATGTTATCTAATTGTCTTTTTCTTTTCAATCCTCAATCTCTCCCTTTAGACCCTGTTGACTGATTGAGCTGGCTTGGTCATGACATGAATGACAAACTAGTCAGATATAAAAATATATAAAGAAATAGAACTCACACTAAGCTCTATGTAAATATGTTTTAAAATCAGATTAGACATGCATTTATATGGAGATCAAGGTTTTTCTTGACTGGATATATATGTTGAATAGGCTGTTTTACCAAGCTGTAACTCCCCCCACCCACACACACACAAATATTGTTTATATTTGGCTGATTAAAAATGAGAAAGAAAAATGTTGCTTGGTTATTATTATAATGTTATAAATAAAGCTGTCCAAAACAACTGAGAACATATGCTTTCTAATATTGCTTGTCATATGCCAAAATTCACATATAGTCAAAGAATCCCTGAAAATGAGGGAAGTACTATAAATGTTTGCTATAAACAGTCTTCAAATTTCTTGGTAAACATAAAACTTGAGAAAATATCATAGTTTTCAATAAAAACTCATCTCATATTTACCTTCAGTTTCCCAAGTGAAAGTAGGAAGTATGTGGTCATTCAGATCCTGTGAATGTGCCATTTACTTCTGTCTCAGGCCACCCTGGTAGTGTGTACACTTATGAGCCTGTGGAGAGCCAGAGTCTTGATTTATTAACCTATTAAGTAAGAAAATTCTAATTTTCTTTCTGTAAATACAGGTGAAGGGGAAAAAGAAAGAAAACTAAGCAAATAAAGTATCTTAAGATATATCTTTTTATGTGTGAATTTCTCTGTTCTCTGTAATGAATATCTTACATGAATGTTTTAAAACGGGCTTTTATGAACTAGAGAGACATTCTGTTAGCTTTCTTACCAAAATATAGACCTCAAGATAGGATATGTGCTGGCCTAGTAATAATAAACATTTCTACAATTTTAGTTGCATGTAGAAAAGCAGCTTAAATCATCCATTTATTTTACCACTTTTATTTCAACCTAAATTCTGCTTTTCTTTCCTTTTTCAAAAATTATTAAAATTTATTCCTTGGAATTAGTATAGACATGAGAAGTAATTAAGTTCTGACAAAGAACTATGGAATTTTTCTCTAGGTTGAGCTGCTGACTCAATTTCAATTCTAAGACATTATACTACAAGCAAGAGAGCAGACCATACATAGGGCATTAGAGACACTTGGGTGATTGGAACAACAGAGAGAGCCACGGCACCATTTCCTTCTTCTTCCTAACTCTTAGTGACTTACAGTCTCCAGAGGGACATTTCTAGTCTTTTCGGCTGTTAACTAACTCCTCCTTTTAATCTCTAGTCTTCTGCATTTACAGGACCTTTTACCAACTTCTCAGAGCCTCAAAACATCCTTTCCCAGCCCTTAAATGCTTACTGAGGTCTCACAGTGTTAGAGTCCGTCAGAAGACCCCCACTCAATAAGGCCACAGAGACCAGAACCACTGTAATCCGCAAGAGGTTTAATATTCCAATGTACATTGGGGTCCCCCAGCACGCAGGCAAGAGGAGACCCCACACTTACAGAGCATACCCTTTTTATAAACATTTTGGCAGGGAGTTCAGCGATCACCTGAGTTGGACGACTGCGATTGGTTACCCTGAGCAACATTTAAAATTATTGGTCAACTCGAATGGGGAGGTTGTCTCTGTCATTTAGTCCTGTCCTGCCCACCTTGTGGTATTCCTGGTATTTCCTGGCATTGTCTTTTTGCTGAGTCACTTCCCTCTCTGTCCTCACCCTAGGCAGGGTAGTTCTCTGTTTAGACCATTTCCATATCTGTCCTTACCCCAGGCAGTCAGTCATGGGAGGAATGGAAAGTTCCTGTTCGGCTGTGTGCCCCCCCTTGGTCGTGGGGAACTGGCCTGCTGTTTCTGACAGGGTTCTCACAACTGTACCAAGTACATCTTTGGAAATGAACAGATAAAACATTTCTAATGTTTCCTTTTCATTCCAGTCACTTGGGTGTGACCTCCACACAGTGAATGAGATGATTTTATAGTTCATTCTCTATTATAATAATAAAGGATGTCTGCTTGTATAAAAGGGGAAAGGGAGATGGATTGGACAGAGGAAATATGAGGAAAGAGTGAAAATCTAGGGGCATTTAAGGGATGTATGGAAATCTAGTGCTGTGGAAACTTCATAAAATATATGAAGGTGATCCTAATGAAGTCTCTGAAAAATGAGGGAGATCAGGCCTCTACTGGCCATTTCATGTAGCTGTCCAGTAGTCATGGAGAACTGGGTACATATGGAAGGGGAGCTGGAGATAAAATAGGATGGGTGGATGAGAGAAATATGGAGCCAAGACAAAGGTTCTGATTGTTAGGGTTCTGTCTAAGCTCCACCCCACAGTTACCTGGCAACAGCCAGGTATGCCCCTCCCTACAATTACCTGGTAACAACCAGATAGGTCTGGCCTACTATAAAAAGGGCTGCTCAGCCCCTCCTCTCTCTCTTACTTCTCTTCTTATCTCTCTTACCTCTCTCACTCTCAGCTTCTCTCTTGCCCCTCTTGGGCTCTCCTCCACTCCCCCCTCTCTCCACGTGGTCGTGGCTGGCCACTGCTTCTCTACTCTTTCTCTCTCTCTGCCTTTCTCTGCCTCCACTACCCCCCTTAACTCCCATCCCATGCCCCGAATAAATATTCCATACTATGTTGGTGTGTGTCTAGTCCCTCGGGGGAAGGGATGCCTTGGCATGGGTCCGCTGGGGCACTCCTTTCCCCCACACCGCTGTATACCATATTCTCTAAACCTCTTTCTCTTTTTATGATCACAACACTGATCAAGATTCAAGGTTCAAAGCTTAATTTTTAGCTGCGTGTGTGTGTGTGTGTGTGTGTGTGTGTGTGTGTGTGTGTGTGTTAACTCCTTTTAATCTCTAGTCTTCTGTTCTGCATTTACAGGAACTTTTACCAACCTAAATTCTGCTGTGTATGTGTGTGTGTGATGTGTGTGTGTGTGTGTGTATACATACATACATACATACATACATGGGAAAAAAACCCAAAGTCCCATCCTTTTTTAGGCTGGGTTCTGTTGCAAAACAAGCTCAGCAGGCAGTCTGCTTCTGCAGAAAACTGCAGGTGCAAAGCAGGAGACTTTCACTTAGGTCAGAAGACTCCACCCTAGGTGGGCTAGGTTGTGGAAGATGGTGGCAAACAATTAAGGTCTGATTAGCCTGCTTAAGGCTGGGGGAAGGGCACAACTTCATAATCAAATGAAGCTTCTAGTACTGGGACTACATCTAGTAATTGGGAGTTATAACCAATTGAGTTGTCAGCCAAAGGTATCCCATGGAAATCTCCAAACATCTCAGACTGTTGTCAAGACAATTGGTTGTTCTCTTCAAACTGACAACAAGACCCCACGTTGAAGCTTATAAACACACAACTCATTGAAAATGGAAAGGTAGAGCTGGTGTCTACATAGAACCTTCACTCTGATATTCTAATGTCTTTGGCATGGGAATGTACTCAGCAAGTTACCAAAAGAAAAGCATAAACACAAATCCAGCCACAAAAATTTTAATCTACAATCTTTTCTGCTGTATGCTAGGACAAGGGTGGTACACAACTTGTGGGAATAACCAATCAATGTTTGATTTAACTTAGCACCTACTCCTTGTGATGGAACCTATACCCAACATTGCTTGCATGACTAAGAACCAGAAACTAGATGGTCCAGAGACCAAATACTAATGTTCTAAAAAAAGTAACAATTAATTGAACCCTAATGATATTCTATTATATTCATAGGTCAGTGCGTTGTTCAGCCATCATCAGAGAAACTTCCTCCTGCAGCAGATGGTAAAAATATAAAAACCCAACCAGGCATGAGAGAGAGAGAGAGAGAGAGAGAGAGAGAGAGAGAGAGAGAGAGAGAGAGAGAGAGAGAGAGAGATCTTGGAAGCCATAGCTCCAAATGAGATGTCTCTATCAAAGCCTTCTTTGAGCTCAGGGAACCCCAAAGAAGAGAAGGCAGAAGGAATGTGGGAACCAGAGGGGATGAAGAACACCAGGAGAACAAGTTCCTCTAAATCATGTGAGAAAAGCTCATATGTACTCACAGAGTCAGAAGCAGCAAGCACAGGCCTGCACAGCTATGCATCAGGTGCCCTGTGTATGTTATAGCTTTCAGTTTAGCACTTTTATGGGACTCATGGGCATGTAAACTAGTGGGTCTTTGATTGTTGTGCCTTCTTTTGAGGCTCTTTTCCGTTTGTTGGTTTGCCTTGTCTAACTTCAATGTGTTTTTTATCATACACACACACACACACACACACACACACACACACACACACACGATGTTTTGATAAAAGAGAGTAAGGATTTTCACTCATTCACATTCGCATTATTATTTAAATTCACATTATTAATCAAAAAAGAAGGAAAAATATATAAAGATATATCACATATTACTTTAGCTTCATTTGTTTATTTTTAGTGACTTTATTCATCATTGTTAAATCTTATGAGCAATTCAGATGACTTTTAGTGTGGAAATGGTAAGTAAATATACACCATGGTAATGCAGACAATACACTACCATCTAATACTAAAAAGAAACATGTTATAAAACTCTGGACGACCTAGAGGAAATGTTAATTCATATTACCCAGAGAAGGAAGTCTACACAGCAAGACAGCCATATACCATTTGCTAAAAGAGACGCCAAGAAAAAAACCAGAACTATAGATGCCGAGTAAATGATCCTTGAGTACCTGCAGTTGAGGAGAGGGAAGAACAAATAAGCAGGCACAGAAGATTTTCAGGATGGTGACTCTGTCCAAGCTCAAATGAGCCTTCACACAAACCATGGACTTTGGGTGATGATGTTGTAGCAATGTAGCTTCATTCCTTGGACCACTCTGCTAAGGGAGGCTGACACTAGGGCAACTCTGCATGCACAAGACAGTAACCTCTGGAAGATCTCTAGTCTTTTCTCTAAATTTTGTCTACATTGGGGAACAACAAGCAGGGGATCTGTCTAGATATGCTTTGAAAACCAAGACACATGAAACCTTCAGAAGCTTTGACCTGAGTAGAGATATTAAATTCAAACTTCCCACCAAAACATAGCAACGAGGTATTTCATGTTTGCTACACAACTAAACACACCAGATGCCTTTTCAAGACAAGGTTGGGTATTTACAAGTGTGGGTATTTACAAGCAAGAAGACTCATGCTCAGTTGAGATGCTTTCTTTCTGCCCTTTAAGTATACATTGAGTATATCCTTCTTAGCTTCACTTCTTAGAAATAAAATCTATATCATTGAAATTCTGCAAGCTAACAGGAAAAAACTTAGGCATTTTTTTTAATCTCATTAAAATAATTTTTCTTTAAATTTTATACTCATTTCATCAAGCTTTGAGATATCATATGAAATACTCTGAGTTGTATAATTTTTTTCTTCCATCCAGTATTGTTCACTGTTGTGCCTTTTATTATTGTTGGAGTTTTTTTTTTTTTCTTTTTGGTTTTTTGAGACAGGGTTTCTCTGTGTAGCTCTGGTTGTCCTGTAACTCACTCTATAGACCAGGCTGGCCTCGAACTCAGAAATCCACCTGCCTCTGCCTCCCAAGTGCTGGGATTAAAGACGTGTGCCACCACTGCCTGGCTTGGAGAATTTAATATATGAGTATTATGGGTTTTGATCAAATCAACTCCCCATCTAAATCCTTTCCTCTCCCCTTAACATCTTTACATTTTAACGTTATACGGCCTCCCTTTAAACCCATTGAGTTCACTCACAGTTGTTTATATGTTCCTGGGTATGGTACCATCTATCAGAGAATGGGTAGGTTTTAGGGGAGTATGAGGAATTTCAGGGTCTGCATCCCTGAAAAATATCTGACTCTCCCTTTCCCAGCTAAGAGGTGAGACTTAATGAGTTCCTCTCTATTTATGCTGGGGTTCTGACTGACTTGATCTAGTGCAGGTATTGTGCATACGTGCTGTTTCATCCTCTGTGAACTTGTACGTACAACTGCCCTGCCATGTCAGACAAATACTGTTTCACCTCAGAAATCTACTTTCCCAGTTCTTAGAATCTTACAGCTCTAACCTCCTCAATAATCCATGGGGCTTGGAGAACAGGCTGTGTTATTTGCCTCAGTTAGAGCCAAACTCTCCTCTCTATATCTCTTATTCTTTGCATGTGGAGTAGTCATAGGACTCTATATTGATTGCCATCTACTGCAAAAAAAGCTTCTCTGATGAGGAACAAGAGATTTACTAATCTATGGTAGTCTATGGTATAAAGATGGTGATTTATGGGCAGATAATTACTATATCTATTTAGAAGAAGAATGGTATTAAGTTCCTCCCTAGGATACATGACCTAGACAGCCATGGGAATTTTGCCCAGATGATGATTTCAAGAATAAGTTTTCTTTGGTGGATCATGCTATATATTAAATGAGAAAGTGATTGATTATTCCTATAATAGTCATACTACTATTGTAGCACTGGGATTTTTTTTTAACTGGCAGGGTTCTTAGCTGGATAAGAGTGTTGATAACTTTTGTCCCCAGTAGATTTTGTTCCCTACTGACCAACAACTGAAACTGAGGTAACCCATTTGGCTTTTAATTTGACAGTGTATGTATGGTGTTTATGATAGGTATTATAGGGTAAGACCATTTAAACTGAGTTTGTGTGTGTGTGTGTGTGTGTGTGTGTGTGTGTGTGTTTAGGAAGCTTCTATAGTAGCATATTTCTATATAGCTTTTTCAAAGGTGTTGTCCCTTCCTGTATGCCCTTCTTTTCCCTGCCCATCCATCCCCCACCTTGCCTAACATTTCCCTTCTCCAAATCTCCTGCTTTATCTCTTGCTTTCCATGAAAGCACTTCCACACTGGTGGACCTTTACTAGGTTCATGACCTCTATGAGTACACTAATTTAAAAGCAGTCACCTACAGATTCAGAGTTACTATTCAATACATGACAAATGACATGTGACATTTGTCATCCCAAGTTTGATACTTATTTCCAGATACAATCATTTACTTGTGAATTTAAAAATTTCATCTTTGTACAGATTAGCAATATTCTACTGTGCATTTGTACCACATTTCCATTACCCATTCATCAGTCAATGGACATTTATGGTGTTTCTGTTCCCTGGCTACTGTGAATAGATTAGCAATGAGCATGAATGAACAAGTATCTTTGTAGTATGATATAGTCATTTGGAAATATGCCTAGGAGTCTCACGCTTGGATCACATATAGATCTATTTCTTGCCTTTTTTTTTTTTTGAGAAGTCTTTGCACTGATTTTCACAGTGGCTGTACCAGTTTTCACTCTCTTCATCAGTGAATCAATGTTCCCCTTTACCTATACCCAGACCTGCATTTGTCATAATTTCCTTTATTTCATTGTAGTAGGTCAGACTGGGGTAAAAAAGAAATCTCAAATAAGTTTGAATTTGCATTTCTTCGGTAGCTAAGGATATGAAATTTTTAGTATGTATTTTTATTAATTTTTTAGAATTTCATACCCTATTTTATTATCAACTTCCATATACTGTTACAAAATTACATTTATGTTACACATTTATAAAGGTAATGCAGATAAAATAAGTGGTTATTGTTTGGGTAATGGCATTGAATGAAGTTAAAAGCATAAGATGATACTGGGATTCATTTCTGGGTCTTCAATTCTGTTCCATTGATCTACATGTCTGTCACTGTATCAATACTATGCAGTTTTTAACACTATTGCACACTCCGATGGTCACTTGATCTTTGATAAAGGAGCTAAAACCATCCAGTTGAAAAAAGATAGCCTTTTCAACAAATGGCGCTAGCTCAACTGGAGGTCAACATGTAGAAGAATGCAAATCATTCCATTCTTATCTCCTTGCAATAAGATCAATTCCAAGTGGATCAAGGACCTCCACATAAACCAGACACACTGAAACTAGTAAAAAGGAAACTAGGGAAGAACCTTGAACATATGGGCACAGGGGAAAATTTCCTGAACAGAACACCAATAGCTTATGCTCTAAGATCAAGAATTGACAAATGGAACCTCATAAAATTACAAAGTTTCTGTAAGGCAAAGGACACTGTCAAAAGGACAAAGTGGCAGCCAACAAACTGGGAAAAGATCTTTACCAACCCTACATCTGACAGAGGGCTAATATCCAATATATACAAAGAACTCAAGAAGTTAGACTCCAGAGAGCCAAATAACCCTATTAAAAAATGGGGTACAGAGCTAAACAAAGAGTTCTCACCTGAAGAATATCTAATGGCTGAGAAGCACCTAAAGAAATGTTCAACATCCTTAGTCATTAGGGAAATGCAAATCAAAACAAACCTGAGATTCCATCTCACACCAGTCAGAATGGCTAAGATCAAAAACACAGGAGACAGCATTTGTTGGCAAGGATGTGGAGAAAGAGGAACACTCCTCCACTGCTGGTGGGATTGCAAGCTGGTACAACCACTCTGGAAAGCAGTCTGGTGGTTCCTCAGAAAACTGTGCATGACACTCCCGGAGGATCCTGTTAGACCACTCCTGGGCATATACCCAGAGGCTTCCCCTGCATGCACTAAGGACACATGTTCCACTATGTTCATAGCAGCCTTATTTATAATAGCCAGAAGCTGGAAAGAACCCAGATATCCCTCAATGGAGGAATGGATTCAGAAGATGTGGTATATTTACACAATGGAATATTACTCTGCAATTAAAAATAATGAATTCACGAAATTTCTAGGCAAATGGTCAGAACTGGAAAATATCATCCTTAGTGAGGTAACCCAATCACAAAAGAACACACATGGTATGCAGTCACTGATAAGGGGATATTAACCCAGAATCTCGGAATACCCAAGACACAATTTGTATATCAATAGATTTCCAAGAAGATGGAAGGAGAGACCCCTGGTCCTGGAAAGACTGGATGTAGGGGAATGCCAGTGTAGAGAAGCGAGAAGGGGTTGATTGGGGAAAAGAGGGAGGGAAGTGGGCTTATGGAACTTTGGAGGAGGGAGGAAATGGGAAAGGGGAAATCATTTGGAATGTAAATAAAAAAATATAGAAAACTAAAAAAAAGAATTAAAAAAAGGAAACATTCAAGTGAACTTGTTTCAGAAATAAATAAATAGCCATTAAGAGCTTAAAAAAAAAGAAGATACTGGGAGATAAAATGTAAGGAGATTCTGCCAAGCCTGACCTGAGTTCAATTTCCACAGCTCATGTATAAATTCCAACCATGCTGGAGCAAACTTTTAGTTCCAGTGCTAAGGAGATAGAGACAGGCAGATCCTCAGGGCTCATTGGCTGATTACCCTTGCTTGCTCAGTCTACTTGGTGACCCCCAAGGCTAATAAGAGACCCTGTCCCAAATTACAGAGTGAATAGCTCTTGAACAATGACATCCACAGTTGACCTCAGACCCATGTGCACACAGTTATGTATAGACTTACACACACACACACACACACACACACACACACACACACACACACACACTGATTAGGAAACTGTCTTTTGGACCAGCCTTGAAAGAGATGAGTTGGCTGTCTCCTCAGATTCCCCAGGGTAGAGGGTTCTGCTTATTTGAACAAGGGAGCAGAAACATAACCATTTCCCTATGTCTTAAAACTGATTCATGTTGACAACTGTGCCTTTAAGATTACCAAACCATATGAAGTTAGTTTTCTTTTCTCCAAAAGTATTATCCAGCAGAGGAAGAGCTTATATGTTCTTGGCATGCCTAGCTTCCTGTCATGCAGACATAAGAATGATGGATATTATTTCCATTTATAGCATTTCCAGAGAGAGGAATTGGCCACATCTTGACATTTAAGAAACAGTAATTAATAGCAAATGTTTCTCTGTAGTTTTCAGTCTGTTGTTTTTGCTTGTGGCAGATGAGAAACTAACCTTGGGGACTGGCTAACTCTAGACACTGAGTTGTAGCTAAAAATGTTCCGCAAAGGATTGCCCTCATTTTGGTACCTAAGATTTATATAACAAATTGAGATTAGGTATGTTACCTCAAAAGCATATGACCAACAAAGGATTAAGCTGATTTTGAGATCTTACTTTTTATCCAGGAACAATGGAAATACTTCTTTAGTTATTAAGCTCATCATTGAGTACTGTGTCATGAGTTATTTATATTTTCTATGAGGGGCCCTTGCAGCACATGGCAGTTTGGTGACCGCCTGTGATCATCTTACAAATCTCTCTTCTCACCACTCTATCATACCGTGCTTCAGCATCATGTCCCCTCATTTCTAAGGCAGGTACTTGATTCAAATTTGTATCCTTTTCTTTTTCACTGAGGCATCTGAATATTTGCCAAATTCAATTACAGGAAAACGAGAGTATGCCTAGTTGCCCTTTGTGAATACCAGGCCCAGCTGACTGAATCCAATAACTCATCCATGTGATACAATTTACAAAACTTCCCCATTGTATGAACAAAATAAAATTTTTGAGACTTAATCAGTCACTATTTTATGATCTTAAGAGTACAAAAATTAAGGAAATCTTGGAGCACATAGTTGAGATGGTCAGACTATATCCTGTACTTGTTTCTTCTATTTTCCACTTTAAACCATTCTAAAGGTTCATGACACCAAATATTGGGATGACTCACTAATGTGCACTTGGGATTCAGAATTTTGAGGAAGAGAGAAATTGAGACTTAAGTGTTCCCCTTGAACACTTGATGGAGTCTGGGAAACAGACTCTGGAGTGCTTGGCATTGTTACAAAGGTACCAGACAAGCAATAGTCACCAGAGGCCATATCAGTTCCAGTCTCATGAGACTTAAGAATAAAACATTCTAATAGTAGGCGAGTGCACATACAAATGAAGTTTATTGAACAGCAAGCATAGGACACACACACACACACACACACACACACACACACACACACACACTACATTGGGGGAGACCTGGGGGACAGGGGGAGTTAGAACAAGAGAGAAAGATACAGAGAGAGAGAGAGAGAGAGAGAGAGAGAGAGAGAGAGAGAGAGAGAGAGAGAGAGAGAGAGAGAGAAAGAGAGCAAGAGCAAGAGTGAGAGAGCCAGAGAGAGAGAGAGAGAGAGCCAGAGAGAGAGAGAGAGAGAGAGAGAGAGAGAGAGAGAGAGAGAGAGAGAGAGAGAGAGAGAGAGAGAGAGAGAGAGAGAGAGAGAGAGAGAGAATAGTACAAAAAGGAAAAAGGCTTGAACCAATATTAACCATTGTCACTACAACTGTCCAACAGGAAAGATGGAGTGCCTTGGTTCAGCTTTTCGTTTGGAATTTACTAAAGCTCTCTGCAAAGGCAGTGGGTACTGTAGCATGCCATTCTGATGACTGTGTGCCTGCCTGCGTGCTTGCATGCGTGTGTGCGTGTGTGCGTGTGTGTGTGTGTGTGTGTGTGTGTGTGTGTTTTCCAACTCATGATGCCTTCAGTTATCTTGGTTATCAAATAGTTGTTACTAAGCAGCAAGCTGTCAATTCAGAAGTGGAAATCTGTTGGGCCATGATGGTGAGGGAGGTGTTCTATCCTGACTGCTTGGTGAAGTCTCAGAGATGACCTCAAAAACACTCAAGTATTCTCTCTCTCTCTCTCTCTCATGTGTATGTGTGAGTACATGAATTACTGGTACTGTTAGGCCCAAAATAAATGTGAGACAAATAGCTATGTGTGGTATCTATTACTATACCAAAGTGAATGCTGGTTTCTACCTCAGTATCACAACTAGCTGTGACTGCTCTCAGCTCTTCTCACCCTTACCCTAAATTTCACCAGCTGCTGGCCTCCCCTCCCTCAGCTTCTCATTCCCATATAACCCTGTCATTATGGCCACTATCTGCTCACTCTTTTTGTCTCACCCTCTTGGTCCCCTCTTTTTTGTCACTCTTTTTTGGTCTCCTTTACCTCTACTCACTTTGTCTTCCTCTCCCCCATATCCTTGGCCCAGTCCAGTCTGCTGGTCATGTCACTACACAACTTTCTCTCCTTGTTCTGGACTCTTCCAGATGCCTCTGGCCATACTCTTTCACAGCTACAATTAAAACCTTCTCCTCGACTGTATCTTGGAACCGTCAGGTCTTCAGTTTATACACATACTATGTGTATTCCCGATATTTGCAGAAATCAGAAGAAGGGATCAGATTCCTTGAAAGTGAGGGCTACTTGCGGTTTTGAACCACTGTGTGGGTGCTGGGAATGGAATCTAGGTACTTTGCAGGAGCAGCAAGTAGTAGTAACTGCTGAGCCATTTCTCCAGCCCTCAAAGTCTTCTTGGTTTCTGACAATATGTGAGATGCTTGTTTCTTGCCTGTAGACATTTCCTTTCTTGAATTTTTCCATTCACTGTTCTCTTCTGCTTCGGAGTTAATTTGACAAGGTGGTTCAGGCTTTATTCTCACTATTTCCTACTGTACTGCTTATTTAATCACTGCTTCCTTCTTCCTCCGTGTCAGGCTTAAACTCCACACCATAACCAAAATGCCACTGTGAGAGTCTGGCATTTTCATTTGATGGATATTGCACCTAGACCCTGTATCTTAGGCTACACGTCTCTTTTAGTTTTGTCAGCTTCTTCCCTCTAAACAGTTGCATGAGCTGCATGTACCTTTGTCTGTGCTTTTCTTCTGTCTCTAAAGGCTCATCCCATTGCCAACTCAAGCTTCTTACTCTTATCTTTATTTGTAGTTTCACCTGCATGCTACATTCCTCTAAATACTTCAGACTTTTGAACTTCCTTTGATTTAGAATCTGCATATGACTTTAACCAGGGATAAATACAGACACTAAATACTCCATCTTAGTATTGTGAAATGTCAAGGGACTGGAAGAGACAGCAGGCAGGGTGGACCTCCTTGACCCTCTGTTGAGGTTCTTCAGCTCAAGTGGAAATATGGATACCTCCAAGTACTGGGACCCAGACTCAGACTCTCTTCAGACGACAAGCTCATGTGAGAGTAACTGTTATTGGCCTCTGTTGTTAGATGCTCTTCTGATGATTTCTTGTGTGACACCTTTGCACCAATGCCAAAGAAAAGGGGCCCAGCTTGTGTCCTAGTGTTCCCAAGAAATAAAGACTTGGGGAAGAAGCTGTACAGGATGCTTCTAGACATTATGGTAGCTGGCAGATCTAACCTTTGCAAAGGTAGGAACCTAGTTCCTAAGATACCACATCTATCATGAAGCTATTGTTCTATGTTTAGTTCTCCTAATAACCACCATCTTGAATGTCAGGGTGTTATACTTATTTACATTTCCACAATACCATTTCCCCACACCCTGCCCAGCATTGGTTATTTGTTTCCTAGTTAGTTGCTATTCCCACAGAGGGGAAATGGTATTTCGAATTGGTTTTGATGTGCATTTTTCTTTTCTTTTTCTTTTTTTTTTTGATGTGCATTTTTCTAATGAATTGGGTTTTGTTGTTGTTGCTGCTGCTGTGTTTTCATTGATTGGTTGGTAGGTTTTTTTTTCTTTTAAAAGAGTTTTTAATTTTTAGTCTTTTTATATTATGAAGTACATTTGGTAAACACGTTCTTTCATTCTGCAAACTGTCTTCATTCTGGTGGTAGTTTCCTTTACTATGTAGAGGCTTTGTAATTCTACACAATCTGAGCTGACAATTCCTAGAACTCTTTCATGTGTTATTGGGTTTCTATTCAGCAATTGGATTAATTAATTAATCAGCTAATTAGCTGATTAATTAATTAATTCTGCCTGTTCCAAGATCCTGAAATGTTTTCCTTTAGCATTTTCCCTGTTCCTTGTTTTATTTTTATTTTAAATTTATTCTTTTCCGACACATTTCATCCTCACTGCATTTTCTCATACCTCCACTCCTCTCAGCAACCCCTTTCCTAACCTCTCGTCTCCCCAAGACTCACATCTCCTCCATTTTCCTTAAAAAAAAAAAGAGCAAAATATCAAATGAGCCCAGCATAACAAGTTGCAATAAGACTAAGCAAGAAGGACCATATTAAGGCTGGGCTAGGCAACTTAGTAGGAGGAAAAGAGTCCCAAGAGCAGGCAAAGGGTCAGACACTCCATCTCATACTGTTAGGAGTGTCCCCCAAACCCCATGCTAAACAACAGCAGCATGGAGGAACTACTGCAGACCCATGCAGGTTTCCTAATTGCTGCTTCAGTTTCTGTGTGCCCCTATGAGTCCTGCTCAGCAGGTTCAGTGGAAAGTGTTGTGTCCTTGAACGCTCTGGCTCCTATAGTCCTCCCCCTCTTCCATAGGGTTCTCTAAGCTCCGTCTAATGCTTGGCTGTGAGTCTCTGCATCTGCTCCCATCAGTTTCTGGATGAAGTCTCTCTCTTATGACAATTGGGCTAGGCTCTAATCTATGTGTGTAGTAGAATATCATAAGGAATCTTTTCATTGACTTTTTTCCCTAACAGTTATGTTTGGTTCTATCCTAGGCTTCTGGGCTATCCAGCCTCTGGTTCCTGGCCATCCAGTCATTGCTTGGCTACTCTCACAAGTTTTGCAATACTGTACCCTAGCATCTCTTGCAGGCAGGACAAATTATAGGTTGAAAGTTTGGTGGCTAGATTGGTGTCCAAATCACCACTGGAAGCCTTGTCTAGTTACAGAAGATGATTGGTTCATGCTCCATATCCCTCATTGCTAGGAGACTCTCCTAGGTCACCCTCATAGATTACATGGAGTTTCTATTGCACTTGGTTTCTACATTACCACAAAAATGCATTGCTTTTCCAGCCATTTCTCCCAGTTCTCTCGCTCCATGCCCCAGCTGATCCATCTTGTTCTCATCTCTATCCTCTCCAGTCCATCTGCAAAATCTGTTCTATTTCCCCTTCCTAGCAGGATCCATGTGTCCCCTCTGAGCCTTCCTTGTTACTTATCCTCTTGGGGTCTGTGAATTACAGCATGATTATTCTTTATTTAACAGCTAATATTCATGAGTACATACCATGTTTGTCCTTTTGGGTCTGGTTACCTCATTCAGGATGATATTTTTATAGTTCAAATCCATTTGGAGTTGAGTTTTATGTAGGGTGAGAGATGAGGAAAATGGCAACTATGGTGGATGGATTAAGTGTTAAATATTTAGAGAACATACTACAGTCTTGACTTTTGTCCCCTATGAGGTTTATAGACAAGATGACCAGATCTCTAGGGGCAGAGTTCTCTAGTGGACAGCATTACCTGCTCTAAAGTTCCTGAGTGCCATTGAGATGACACCAGGCTTCTTCCACTTCAGTGGTTGTTCTTGCTGCCCAGCTTCTGTTTCCTCTCTCTTCCCTGTTGTGCTCTACCTAGTCTTGCTCTTATGCTGCCTCATTTTCCTTTTTTGTTTTGTTTTTTTTTTTTGGTTTTTTCGAGACAGGGTTTCTCTGTGTAGCCCTGGCTGTCCTGGAACTCACTTTGTAGACCAGGCTGGCCTCGAACTCAGAAATCCTCCTGCCTCTTCCTCCCAAGTGCTGGGATTAAAGGCGTGCGCCACCACCGCCTGGCATGCTGCCTCATTTTCATGTGTCTCATTTTTCCTGAATCACTCTAGGGCAGGTCTACCTGCCACACTGCCTCACCTTCAGGACAGTCCCAACCATCACTGTTTAAACAAGAAACTTTTATGCTAATAAGTACTGATCTTTAGTTGATCATAACTACATTTAAAATATTGAGCTCTGATCTTTTACCCTCTGATTATATCTCTTAACCTGCTTTCCCTCTTAATGTGACATCAGTTTTTACCCAAATTCCCATTTTCTTATGTTACTTACTCAGCCTGAGCACTAGAATTACTTTATCCTTTTCAATAAGCCCTTACATGTTGTTTTCATGGTTATCACATTTGCCTCACTCTGGAAAGGTCCCCAGTTCACAATCCTGTGGAAACAACTAAGCTTACTTTTAGGTGAATGAGGGATGCAAAGGGATTTTCCAGTCCCATACCTTCCTTACAGCTTCCCCCTCCTGCCTGGGGTCAAGGTTAGACCAAGTTCCATTCTCCACCCACAGGAACATTCTTGAGTAAAAAACTCACAGAATGTACTAATTGTCACCTGACCCTCTGAAAAGTTCCAGGTAGAGTTCAAATCATGTCATGCTTGCTAGCCAATAGATTTAAAGGTCAATATGTTTAGCCAATAAGTTTGAACTGTAACCTTGCTGATGTAACCTGTGCCCCTAAAAAACATAGAAACTGCTTTAATAGCCATTTGGGGTCATCTTATTGTCACTTGCCTCTTGCTTTTGCATGGGAAAAAAAAAACCCTTACGACTTTCTTACAACCACTGCCAATATTGAACTTAGAATGAACCAAATGACCTCTTACCCTTGGATTCCTAAGCATGAAGAAGACAGAGTAGGCTGATGGTAGTGTTAATAAATTGGATGCTTACAGTCATTGCCAAGTTTTGACAGTTCATGAATGCAGATGTGGACCTAGTCATGTATGTGATCTACAGCACATCACATGCTGTAGAAAAGTAGCAGCAGGCCTTTATTTATATAATGATGAGTAACAAATCTTCCTTCAGAGAAATATGCTAACAGAGCCTATAGTGGAAAAATATTGTTAGTCACACAAAGTACAATGTTTCTGGGATTTGTAATCTTCAGTTCTTAAGGACATTGATGTGTCCATATGGATAGGTTCTTCAAAGTACACATCTTCATATCTTTTCACTGCCACTTTACTCTGTCCTCCTTTTCTTCCATTCACCTTCCCAGAAGAGAGTCATCTACATGAATAACAGAATATTTCATTATGCTTTTTCCTTCAGTTATGCCCCATGGTCCCATTGTCATCCCATGGCTGTTATTCCTCACAACCTGATCATATCCTATTAATTTATTTTCCTAATTGTAATTTCCCTATAACTTTATAGCTGTATAGTATCTTGGCAGATATGCTTCAAACCTTTATGTAATGGGTAATTTCTTCCATTCTTTTTGTTTTGTTTTGTTTTGTTTTGTTTTTTGTTTTTGTTTTTTTTGAGACAGGGTTTCTCTGTGTAGCCCTGGCTGTCCTGGAACTCACTCTGTAGACCAGGCTGGCCTCGAACTCAGAAATCCGCCTGCCTCTGCCTCCCAAGTGCTGGGATTAAAGGCATGAACCACCACTGCCCAGCTCAATTTCCTCCATTTTTAAACATTTACGTGTCCTGGGTCATACTTCAAAAAACATGGCTAGACCTTTAACTCATTGAAAATGTGTCCTGTCTCATGACTTATTATTTTATTGTTTCCAGTGTGCTCTAAAGAGAGGGCTGACATTATTATTGTTGTCTTCCCTAGAAGCTTTACTTTGGGAAAGGTGTTGATTAACTACTTTTTTTAATTTCTTCACCAGTCTGAGCAGGTTGTGCATGGTTGATCTACCTACTTCCTGACTTGCCAGATGCTTTTGACTTCTTGCTCAGTTTGTTCTCATGATACCTTCATACTTCATACTCAGAAGAAATCAAACACCTTTCCATTGGCTGAAAATTCTTCCCCAGGTGCTTCCTAGGCTTCAATCATTCTTTGCTTTCTTGCCCTAGGATGATAGAGACAGATGGGCAGGGGCCTTCCAGTGTTGTGCACCATTGTGGCTATCTAGCTACTAGAGACTCAGTAAATAAACAGTGTTGGAATGAAGGAATAAGAAAATAAGGAATTGCAAAGAATTAATCTATTATATAGATGTACTGGCTAATTATTTAGCTAGATCATATAAATAGACAGTTTGGCTACTTTTTTATCGTTTCTTCTTATAAATAATTCTAAGATGAATATCATTAAAATATGCCAATTATCAATATAAATGCACAAATGGGGTCATATTTTAAGGCTTTAGGGATTAAACTACAAATATGTAGTTTACTTATTCACCTTTTTCAGAGACAGTCTCAAGATATGGTCTCTATGGGAACATGTGAAGGTTCCCATGGCTAAATAGCTTCACTAGCATGTTTTGGTTTTAATAGAATTTTGTGATTATTGCCAATTATGACAAGTATGGGATATCTCTAGCTGAATATGGTTAGGTATTGCAGGAAATATTAAAAAGAGGCACCAATTTCCTGTGCTACACCCAGCTACTCTCTGCCCCAGTGAGCTGGCTGGCTATGTACTGGTGGCAATGGCAGGCCTGCTCTTATCTCATGGAGACTCTCTGACTCAGAGTTCCAAAATCTCTCCACCTAGCTTGCTAATTCCCACTGGTGGGTCACTACCATTTCAGCCCCATGCTTCAAAACTCCCATGTCCTTTTGTGGTACACATTTGGCAAACCCAAACTTTGTCGGAGTACCTTTCTCTCTGGAACCCAGGTAAAACTTGCATAAAGGAAAACACAACACAAACTTAGTTCAGAAACTATGGTAACTCAATCTCTGGGCACAACAGCTAGAATCCTAATCTTGTAAGCCCTATTAAATCTAAATCCTCTGGTGGCAAATCCTGGCAGATCCACCATAGAAACTGAGAGATTTTAGCAGTTACATCTTGTCCTCTCCTATCTCCATCCAAAAATCCCCTAACTCTCTCCTGCTTCCTCTCTTCCTCCATCCAACCCCAAAGTCCCAACTACTTGTCCAGTGATTTGTCTCTTTATTCATTGGGGGAAGGTTCTCAAGAAGTCACCTGAGTATTTAACTCATTCCTTTTTTCCAGAAAGCCCCTCATGAGAAAGCAGAATTAACATCAAAATACAAGTAGCACCAGGACCATCCACAACAGTTAGGAACCATTTGAAAATTTTCTCATCCATGGTCACTGAAATATGACACCAAATAAAATATCTCTTACCCATTTTGTGATGGGTAGTGTGTTTTTAACATCATTAGCAGCCAGATATTAGAAACTGTGGAGTTTGTTGATGAAGAATCTCTCCAGCAATCAGCATTTAACTTTACCTCTTGTATCTCTAGTAATGCACCAATTTTGAGAAAGGTGAAAGAATAAAAATGGTCCCTTCTTAGAATAACCATTACTAACCCCCATTACCAATACCTTGTTCAGACACTGATTTTTTTCATGAAGATGATAGGAGTTTCTTTTGTCAGGGCAAAGCCAAAGTCCTCCCATAACAAGGGGAAAATCCTGTTTTAAAACCCAAGCGAACAACCAGCAAATGATAAAAACATACACTTAAAGATAAATTGAGAAGATTGCAGAAATATCTATCCCTTAATGATAAATATATATATTTATAGTATATTTATCTATACTTATAAAGTCTAGAACCTCCATACCATATAATTGTTTATAGACACTTATTGCTAAACCTGGTTAGTTTCTATACTTTTCTATTTTCTATTTCTTTCTTTTTATATACTATTCGAAATTCTAAATCTGGTTACCACAACACTGTGGACTTTCGGACTTTCTGTTTCTTTCTCCCTCCCCCAATCCTTCTCCCAAGCTCCCTCCTCTCCTCATTCTCTACCATGTGGTTACTCACTTCTACTGCTGAGCCTGCTTGCTTTTCTTAAAGTTTAACTTTCCATTCTTCACTTTCCCCATTTCCTTTCTTCTGGCAGTTCCAGAGGGCACCATCTTACCTGGCACAGTATTACATTTCCTCTCAAACTCCAAAAAGTTTCTCTTCAGTATTCCTTCTGAGTCTGCCATTGAATTCTTTATTCTGCTCATTTATGAGTTAAAGAACTTGCAGAAAGTCACCAGGGGGTAATACCTATCTCCTTAATTATCTGTATTTGTATATACTCACAGTGGACAGTCAGGCTTCATTATATAAATCCAAGGGAAGGAAAAATACTAACTCTAAGTTTTAATAAAGTTTTCTTATTAAGAAATAATACTGACTTTGTTAACACAAACCCAACTTCTTATTTGCCTATGAAAGTACTCAGTGACCTAATTTAAACTGAATTTGGTTCTTTCCCTTTAGTTTTCCTGAGGCTTTCTCCCTTTCCCTGTACTTCAAAGCTGCAGAGATAGAAAACGATGTCTACAAAAGTGGAAAATGAATAGACTTGGAAGAAAAGCTATTTGGACGAAAAGGAGGTTGAGATATGTTTTAACTTGGTCTGAAATGGAATTAAAATGAATCAAAAATGAAGAACAAAGCCTCATTCATTCATTTTTCCATATCCTGCATTTCCTACAGTTTTTATAGAATAGAAATATCAGTAAACAAACAAAATGACCATGAGGTCAAGCTTTCCTTGTCTTCTGCCTTTAATATTTTAAACTATTCTCTCTGCTTGTGATGATTTCTGTGAGATAGTTTTGGAGGTCTATTATTGGAGTGTAGTTCCATCACACTCGTGTCAAAATTTAATGGCACATAGGGGATCCCTTAGATTTGGAAATGTTTTTTGACTATGAACATCAGACACATGGCCTTTGGGAAGGATACAGAAAGAATGGCTCACTAAAATGGGACCCCATGACTGAATCCTGGTGTCCTTACATGAGAGCGAGAGACTATCTAGACAGACACACATAAATAACCACACCTTCCTCCTTTCTTGCCATGTGATGACTGCCTGGACTCTGATAATCAGGAGGTCATTTCCAGATGCAGGCACTTAGCTTTGTATATCCAACAAGTTACCAATAAACCTGTTTATCACAGAAGGAAGCCTGCATCAGATTTGTGAATTACTGTTAAATTAGGGTCATGGGCAGAGATAGGGATTTGGATATTTAAGACAGAATAAGTCCTTTAAAATAACATTTTGGCTAACCTCACTGAAAAGTCTCACTACAAATGTCAAGAAATGCTTTCCATAGATATGGAAGAGCTTCATTTAATTATGCACTCACAAAACATGAGCAGCAAGGACTTTCTGCTGTGTGGTGATTAGGAACTGTGGGGGAATTACTTGTGCTTTAATGGAGTTCCTCTACTGACAACCTACAAGCTTGGAAAAGCCATTCTTGACTGTTCTTGGAACTTGGCTCTTATGTTCTGGAAAACTGTTAATAGTTCTTTTAATTTGAATGTCAAAGGTTTTGAAGTTTCCTTAGTTTAGTCTGTTTTCTTCTGGCAGATTTTTTTCCCAAATCTATTATTTATAGATTTTTTTGAATACCCATGCTCTCTATGAATAGGTTAAAGACAAAATGTCAGAGTGGGAGAATGGCTTGCTCTCTTTACAGGCTTCGTGATCTTAACGAGTGAGAGAGAAACAAGGATTCAGAATGACAGTGAAGTGTAGGAACTGTCTGGGCTTTGGACCTTCAGAAAATTGTGAGGTAGAAGGAGGTCATGAGTTTACTCCATTTTATGGCAGGGAAGCTTTGTTGAGGTTGAGTTTAGTGTTCTTGTTTTTTCATTTGGAAAATCTGGAGCTTCTTGGTATGAGCTGTTTTACTGAATTGCTCCAGCTGGAAGAAGCTCTTTGATATGCAGTTGCCTATGGTATTTGCTCCTTCCAAATGGTTATTTTAACTTTAGATCTATTTTTTATATTGATGCAACATCTCAAATCTCTTCTATTCCTTAACATTCTAGGAGAAAATATGAGTTCCAACTTTAAGTCATGTCTTTGTGCCGGACAATATTAGTTCTATGTTCTCCATTCCACAAATATACTTGCTTACTTTTGTTGTAAGAATGTGTTATTTAGTAAGATTAAAAGAGTATCTCTTGCCTAAAATCAAAGCATGTACCTCTCAGACAAAGATATACAACACAAATGAAACACTATTCTCATTACCTATCAATTGGTGGTAACTATAGTTGTTTTTCCCCAGCGTATTTTTAAAATAAGCTTATCTTGTTATATTTGATCTTGAAATTAGAGATTATTTTAGTGTTTATACCATAAATTGATGGACTGAAACTTTCCTCTGAGGTGAACACAGTAAACTATTAGCCAAATTAAACAACAACAACAACAACAACAGCAACAACAACAACAGCAACAACAACAACAACATCATGCTGCCTTAAACTCATTATCATCCTGTCTCAGACTCCCAAGTAATGAGATTAGAGGTACTCCCAATCCAAGCATCAGTTTTTATATGTTATAGCTTGTCCTAAGACTTTCATGATCTGACACTTTTTTTATTGGCTTCTTAGACGTTGATAGCAGCTTGTCCTGCCCTTACTAAGAATTAGTATTGAGCAAATGAAAGAATTACTGATAAATATGAACTTTCCCTTTGCTCTAAACTTGCCATATAATATCTGAAGACAATTGAATTTTCTTGTCCATGCATGTGATTTGATGTTGTAGGAGAGGTCTTTTGAGTCTTTTACTGGAATATGTCATGTAGTCTACCTGTTTAATATCTTCCTTTAAATACATTCAATATTTAGTTTGACATCTCTCAAAAAAATTTAAATATTAAATTAAAGAGTAATCTATGCTCTCCTCTTGACTTTTCTTCTATGGGGATTTCACTCTATCTGTGTTGACTAGTCCTTACCTAAAGTGAACATGGCTGTTTGTTAAAAATCATTAGCATCTTGTTTCTAGTCTCTTCTATGCATTAATTTTCTTTTAAGTTTTGTTTTATTATAGTGTTCACTTGATAAGCACACAGTAAGGTAAATTTCAATACTTGGGAGCCACTGCATAGCTTCATTGCTACAGATACTCCTCTTTGTCTAGTGAAACTCTCCCTTCACCCCATCTTTTATAGCTGCTGATCTTTCCTTCTCCATATGTTAATAAAAGATACCATATGTAGACTTACATAGCATGTATCCATCAAGTGCCTTTTATCTGATACTTTTTTTATTTTAATGTTACATTTCCCTATGTCTTTACCTGACTTACATCTCATGCCAATTTTATTCTCCCATGTGTCCATTTGTATCTCACTTATAGTTTTTGAAATGGTATAGTTTGATCAATATTTTGTGGGCACTTTCTTTTTTAATTTTGACAAAGAGTCCCTCGATTTATTGCCCAAGCTAGTATTAAATTCCTGATGTCAAGTGATTTTCCTGCCTCAGCCTCCCAAGTGGCTGAGACCAATAGCATGCTGTAGATGATGTGGCTATATTTTGTAGACTAATTTTCAGTGTGCTATTTACTAATTTACTAATTTCTGGGGTTTTATGAGTCTAGGTTTTCTTTCACACCACTGGTAATGTTCTTCTCCATTTGCAATGGTCTTGGTGTGTGCTTTTCTTGCCTGCAACGATGTTATTGCTTGATTTTCTATTTATTTTGAATTAGGTAGTTCACCACTATTATTTTCTTAACTTTTACAAGGAGGTGATGATTTTGGTTCTTTCCTAACCTGTGGCTCTAGAGTCCCTTCTTCAAGTTATTGTTCTTCCAGACTTCACCTTTTCTTCCCAAGCTTCATTTCATTCATAGGACCAATTCTATTTGACATTCTGAAGTTTCTTCTCAGTGTGGGAATCTTTCTTTGACAAGGATTTAATTGAGGAGTGCTGAGTGTCAAGAGAGTTCAGGTTAGGCCCTTCAGATGTAACATCAGATGGGTTGCATTTACCTATATTAGGATGTGGTCCCCTGCTAGGGTCAAGTGCTATCTCACACTTATCAGAACAATTTCAAGTGAATGCAAGCTTTTCAGTCAGATATTCTTTTGCTCCTTCTTCTTCTTTTTTTTTTAAAGCATAGAATAGAGTTTATTTAGGGCATGGGGAGGGGAGTCAAGAGAGTAGCAGAGACTGAGAAATACAGAGAGAAGGAGAGAGTAGAGAAGTAGAGGCCGGCCATGACCACGTGGAGAGAGGGGGAAAGGGAATGGGGAGAAGGGGAGCAAGAGGACAAGAGACAAGAGAGCAAGAGTAAGAGAACAAGAAGATAAGAGAGCATTCTTTTGCTTCTTGCATAGATTTTTTTTTATACAAACAGGCTTTGTGGTTGTTGGAATATTCTTCCTGTGTTAGGTTTAAATATTTGTACAATAAAATGAGTTCCCTGATCATTATGTAACTTAGTAGGAATGCGCCAACTAGGAAAAAAAGTGTTTAGAAAGTATTTTCCTACCATTAAGGCAATGAATACCCAACAAGTGAAGGAGTTGCCAATGGGAAAATGTATAAAACATAAAAATGAAATCTAATCATAGGTTTTAAGTATTTTACTTAGGAAGAAGAGGAAACAACTCCCTGTTTGTCTTTCCAATCGAATTATTTTTATTATTTTATTATTATTTTCAGTAGTTATAGTAGTAGTAGTAGTAGTAGTAGTAGTAGTAGAAGTAGTACTAGTAGTAGTAGTAGTAGACCTTACTGAGAGTAACTGAAAACAATATCAGAGCAGGAGAGATGGCTCAGTACTTAAGAGAGCCTACTAATCTTGCAGAAGATCTGAATTCTGTTTTTAGTACCCACATCAGGCAGCTCACAAATACCCAGAACTTAAGATCCAGAGGCCCAGACACCTCTGCTAGTCTCCATGGGCTCCTGACTCATATCCACACACTAATACACAGAGATACACAAGTATACACAATTAAAGAATGAAAATCTATTAAAACACCTTGTGGTAAATAGAGAATCAGATAGATTTTAATGTCATGATATTAAGTATTGACCTTAAAGTTTTAATTACCGTTATTTATGACCAAGTTATATCTATGTTCACTTTAAGTTTAATTCCCACATCTTCCTATAGCATATTTTAATCTTCTAATTTTGTTTTACATTCATTTTATATTCATCAACTTTATCATGTTTTCTTGCTATTTTTAACCTTTGATTATCTTAATATTTAATAGACTCATTGGGGTTTTTAAAGCGTAATATATATAAATCACTTTCTATATGTGATTATACAAAATTTTTATTCTCTCTCATATGATAATCCCAACCGTAGTTTCTCCTCCCTCCAATCCTCCCAGATCCCTTCTCTCCCCTTTCCCCCAGATACATTCCTCCTCCATTTCCATTCAGAAAAGAGCAGGTGTCACAAGGATATCAACTAAACACAGCGTAACATGTTACAGTAAGAATTCATCTTAGCACAAGCATTCATATTAGCATAAAAGAAAGCAACCCAGTAGGAGTAAAAGGGTCCCAAGTAGACAAAAGAGTCAGAGACATCTCCATTCCCACTGTTAGTAGTTCCATAACATATTTGCAGGAGATCTAGTGTGAACTCATGCAGGCCCGTGATTGCCTCTCCAGTCTCTGTGAACTGCTCTGAGCCCTGCTTACTTAAAAGTGTGAGATGTATTCTTGACCCTTCTAGCTCTCACAATTCTTCCTTCCCCTCTTCCTTGGGGTTCCCCAAGCTCCAAAGGGAAGAAACCCAAATTGGAGATCTCCAATTTTAGCTCTCTCCCGGGATAATGTTTAGCCTTGGGTCTCTGAGTCTGCTCCCATCAGCTAGCTGACAGAGGAAATCTCTCTTACAATGACTGGGATAAGCACTCATCTATGTGTATAGCAGAATATCCTTAGGGATCAGTTTATTGACTTTCTTTCTTTCCTAGGTCTCATCGTCATTACTAGGATGACCAGTCTCTGGTTCTTGGTCATCCTAGTAATGTGGGGCATGGGCTCCCTTTCCTGGCATGTGCCCCAAATTAGACCAGTCATTGGTTGGCCACTCCCACAAGCTCTGAACAACCACCATTGCCCCTTCACATCTTGCAAGCAGGATAGATCATAGGTAGAAGGTTTTGTGGTTGTGTTGGTGTCCCTGTCCTACCTCTGGAAGCTACCCATTTACAGAAGATGACCAGTTCAGGCTCTGAATCATCCATTACTAGAAATCCTTCCTAGGATCATCCACCTAAAATCCTGGGAGTTTCTACTTCATTAGGCTTCCTAATCACTCTTTTAATGCCATTTCCCTTCGTCAGGAGATTCATGCATCTACCTTAGAGCCCTCCTTGTTACCTAGCCTTTCTGGAACTGTGGGTTATAGCATAATTATAATTTACTTAACAGCTAATATCTACTTATCAGTGAGTACATACCATGTTTGTCCTTTTGGGTCTGGGTTACCTCATTCAGGATGATATAATACAAATGTTTAATACTTGTCCTTAAAACTTCAGTAGGTTTAGATATATTCTGAATATTTTATTTTATTTAGCTTTTCATATATAATTCTAGGCCTATATGCACGAGGACATCATTTTAAAATAAGAAAACATGAGCTAAATGTACTGAGTCATGACTGGTTGGTGTTAGAGATATCTATAAAATAGGGAAGTTAGGATTTTTCTGAAAAGTAAAGATTTATAAATACTTGGATTAGTATAAGCCTTCTTTTGTCCCTCACTGTTTTCTGTTTTCTGAACTTCATTTTTCTTTCTCAAAAGGAACATATCAATAATGCAATCTGGAGTTAAGTTATGTATAAAGTCTATTCAATGTGCACTTTCAATTGCCTTTTCCTTGGTTTGTTTTGTGAAAAAAAAAAAACAACTAAGACTTTACAGGTACAGCTCTTGATGTTACTAGGAGACACAATCTCAGAGCAAAATCCTTGATCCACAATCAATCTCTTACAAGAGCTCCTGCCTTGCTCCACAATGTTCTAAACATACGTTGAACAAGGGGGACACCAGTGAACTCAACTAGGGAAAGTTCATGAGACTTCAACTCTGCATAGAGAACTAGAGACAACTGAGCCAAGCCACAAATGGAAGAGGTGGTCTTCTCCAGGGAAGAATAGACCAATTGGTTGTCCAGTGCTAAACGATCAGCTCTGAAAACATACATACAAATAGCCTTATATGGACGTAGCAGGTTAGATGCATATGTGCGTGCGCACACACACACACACACACACACACACACACTAACAACTGGTGAAAAGAAGGCCTTGAATTTGGAGAGTAGGGAGGGACGTATGGAAGAATTTGGAAGGAATAAAGGAAAGGGGAAAATGTAATTAAATTATAACCTCAAAAAAGCACGTAATGAAAAAAAGTTCAAGTGGTTTTAATGAGAATTTTCAGTTCCTTACATTAAAGATTATTTTATGAAAAGTGAAGAGCATAAGACAGAGAAGAGATGGGCTTATTTCTCCTGTTTTTAAAGGATATCCTGTATTTACAAAGATGCTCAAAAGCAAACTATCCCTGGCGAGCCCTTTTAGAGTATAGCAAATGTATTATTTTTATTTATGTTTCAACTTCTAATCCAGAAGCCTTTATTAACCAACAGTCTCATGTCTGTGTTGTGTTCAAGTGACAAAATTCCGCAGGTTCCTAAATCTCTTTATTATCATCATAAGCAAAAATTGGTGAGACTTATACATCAAGGCATATGAAATTCACTAATATGGCATTTTTATGTTTTGCTAAATACTTTAACAGAGACAGCATTTCTCCCTAAAACTAACTCATTCTTGACTTTGTCATAATCTTCTAAGAATACTTTTAAACTAGAAATAAAGTCAATTGTTTTTTGTGTTTATAGTGAATTACGGTTTACTGTTACTCTTAGAAAAGGAAAAGCCAGGAGAAAAATAGGTGAAAGCAGCCCTGCAAAACAAATATCCACCAAAACCTGAGAGCAACATAGATAGTCTGTTGTGATGCTTAGAGTATTGTTTGCTACTTTGTCAGTTGAACTCATGAAAGTTTAATCCCTTGTAAAATCCTGTTTTGCAAAAAAAAAAAAAAAGATTTCTGTAAATTATTCCCTATTCCTTATTCATGTGATGCTTTGTGTGCTGCACAATAAATGTAGAACAAACTTTTTAAGGAAAGCGTGCACATATGTACACATAAAGACAGAGGGACAGACAGACAAACATGACAACTTAGAGGAAAGCAAAGGTGTAGACTCATACAAATGTCAGGTTACAGCGAGAGGACAACAGGAACTCAAGGAAACACAAGTAGAGAAATAAATTCTGGTCTCTCTCTTGGTAAAATCACTCCGAAGGGAAATACTTTAATTTTTTTTCTTAATGTGACATAGTTTTAGTTACTCTCACAGTATTACTAATATATTCAAAATTATACCATGGTAAATGACAATGTGTTAGAAAGGTGGTAGGAATTATTGTTCAGAACTTCTAAACCATGTAATTGCTAACAGACTTACTGCTAAGACTGCCCATGGTCTATCTCCTCCACCCCTCTTTTGGATTCTGGAAACATTTCTAAACTTATTTTTCCTAACACATTGGGCTTTCCAATTTTCTCTATGAAACTCATTCTTCCTGTGTTCAGACTTCTGCTGCTAATCCTGCCTACTTTTTTGACCTCTAACTCAGAAGCCTTAACTTTGTTCCTCTTCTCCATCTTTTTTTGTACTGGTAGAGGTTTCAGCTTACTTGACACACTGTTGTTTTCCTATCAAATTCCATAGGATTCTTTTCAAGATTCTTTCTCAGTCTGTTTTCTAATTCTTTTCATTTTTGATACTAAATACCTGCAAAATGCATTCTATGTTCCCAGAGGACAAGAGCTGTCTCCTTAATTATCTGTCTATGAATACAGTCATATTACAGAGTTGGGCTTCAGTATATAGACTTTGAGGAAGACATAAGTATCTTTTTGTGTTTTAATAAATCTTTCTTCTTATTAAATAAGATTGGCTCTGTAGAATCCAGGGTAAAAACCTAATTAGTGATTAATGCAGATTGAACAAATCCCAAATACTTTCTGTCTCTATCCTTCAGTTTTCCTAAGTCTAATTTTTCCTCTTCTTCTATTTAAAAGCTGCACCCAGAGATGGGCAGTAAACTCTTCATCCAGAAAATAATGTGAGTAAACTTGGGGGAAAAGGCTGTTTTGAAGAAAGCAGGGTGATGGGATATATTTGAAAGTAACTTGGGATGGAATTAAATTGTCTCAATTGAAAAATGAAGTATACATTTTCATTCAGTCCTTTTCTGTGGTCTTCACAGTCTTTTTAGCACAGCAACTTCACTCAAGTCAAATTGGTTTTTTTCCTACCTTTAAATTTTTTAAACTGATCTTCTGATAGGGATAATTTCTATCAACAGATTTTGGAAGGTTATTGTTTGTATGGTGTTTGCCTCACATTTATACTGAAGTTCAATCACTCATTGGAAACATTAAAACTGGAAACTATATAACTTAGAATTTCTTATATGGGCCCTTTGTGAGGGTTTAAGATTGAATGAATCCTGTTGTTAATGGGACTTAATTTTTTTTTAATAAGACTGGAGGTTACTGGATAAGCAAACAGACATTTAAAAACAAGTATACTCTTCCTGTCTCTTGCAAGTGACTGGTCTCCTAGATTAAGCTAGATAGATGGCAATCATTGCATATAGTTCATAGATCTTTAAGTTGCAAATCTTCATTCTCATCTATACCTATAATCCTTAGGTTTGGTCTTCTCATTGTGTCCTGGATTTCCTGGATGTTTTGGGTTACACGTTTTTTGCATTTTGTATTTTCTTTGACTGTTGAGTCGATGCTTTCTATGGAATCTTCAGCACCTGAGATTATTTCTTCCATTTCTTGTATTCTATTGTTGATGTTTGCATCTATGTCTCCTGATTCCTTCCCAAGGTTTTCTATCTTCAAAGTCGTCTCCCTTTGTGATTTCTTAGTTGTTTCTACTTCCTTTTTTAGTTCCTGGATGGATTTGCTGAGATCCTTCACTTGTTTGTTTGTATTTTCCTGTATTTCTTTAAGGTATTTTTGCATTACCTCTTTCAGGATTTCTGCCTGTTGACCCACGTTCTCCTGCATTTCTCTGAGCGATTTTTGTGTTCCCTCTTCATGGGAATCCATCTGTTGATCCATCGTCTCCTGCATTTCTTTAAGCAGTTCTCGTGTTTCCTTTGTAAGGGCATGTATCCGTTGATTCATTTCTTTAAGCAGTTTTTGTGTTGCCTCCTTATGGGCATCTGTCTGTTGACCCATATTCTTCTGCATTTCTTTATGCAATTTTTCTGATTCCTTTGTGAGTGCATCTACCCGTTGATTCATTTCTTTAAGCAATTTTTGTGTTGTCTCCTTGTGCACCTCCATCTTTTGATCCATGTTCTCCTGCATTTCTCTAAGCGATTTTTGTGTTTCCTTTGTAAGGGCTTCTAACCATTGATTCATGGTCTCCTGTAATTCTTTATTAGATTTATTTGTGTCCTTCTTGTGATCCTCTAATAGCATCATGAGAAGTGAGTTTAAATCCAGATCTTATCTTTTGGGTGTGGTGGGGTATCCAGGACTTGCTGCTGTTGGAGAGTTGGGTTCGGATGGTGCCATATTACTTTGATTTCTGTTAGCAATGTTCCTACGTTTGCCTTTTGCCATCTGGATACCTCTGATTTTAGTTGGTCCTGCTGTCACTGGCTGTTGGTTGGACCTCCTGTGAGCCTGCAAAGCTATTTCTGCCCCCCCCCGGTTTACCAGGATTCCCCTGGCACAGATTTCTGGGGCCTGCCCTGCTCCTCAGTGACTTTGTAGCCCTGATGTGCCTTGCTCCAAGTGATGTTATATTGGGGAGTCCTTGCACATCCAAAGGCTCAGCGTAGTGTATTCCTGGAGCAGAGGTCGCCAAAGGGAGGCTGGTAGGCTCCTGCCCTGTGCAGGGGTGTGTGATCTCTCCTAGAGTGGGGGGGGAGGGGGACGTCCCTCTGCCAGGCAGAAGTCCCACAGCAGAGCTAGCACGCTGGTTACTGCAGATCTGCCCAGCTCTTGGGAGCCACGTACACACAATCCGCCCGAGACCCAAGTGATATTATGCCTTTCTGTCTCAGGGCCTGGCAGTCCCAACTTCCTGGCCACTGGAGCAAAGATGGCGGAGTGCACTCTGCACTCTTTCCGTGGCGCTGCTCACCCTGCAGAGGCGATGGCCTGCAGATCTGGCACCCAGACGACCACAGCGCTGTCTTGTTCTTGGGCGCAGGTGGAAGCCCCAACAGGCCGTGTCCCAAGTGATGTTATATTGGGGAGAGCCTGGGTACCTGTCTCTTCAGTGCAGTCTACCAGAACAGAGGTCGCGGAAGGGAATCTGGAAGGCTCCCGCCCAGTGCGGGGTCCCTCTGCCAGGCAGAAGTCCCACAGCAGAGCTGCGTGCTGGTTACTGCAGGTCAGCCCAGCACTTGGGAGCCGCATACACATAAGCCGCCAGAGACCCAAGCGATATTATCGGTTTAGACAATTTCTACTCAGTGTACTTATATGCTCACCTATTTTCTGCTTTCTATACAGTAACAAGCATTATCTACTTTCCTCATTCTTCAGTGTTCACTGTTTTTTCAGGTGCTTAATTTCTATTTTGTGCATCCTGTAAATTTTGAACCTACTTAGTCATTGCTCATACATGTATTAACATATTTTAAAAGACTTGTCTTCTATTGTCTTGCTGAATATTTCTAATCATTACTTAATCAGATGTAGTTTGCTTTGTCATATTTTTCAAAAAGGACCATAAACTTTTCTTGGGGTCACCCTGTCCACTTGCTCTGAAGATTATAGATTCACTAGCCTCCACAATTATAAAAAGGAATTCCTAAAAGTGTTTTATAGGCAAAAGTCTACAAAAATTATTTTTTTTTGTTGGACATGAGACCTAACTTCAAGTTTTTGATAACAACCTGGAGTTTTATGTGAAGAGGTACCATGACCATGGCAACTCTTATGAAGTAAAACGTTTAACTGGGGCTGGTTTACAGTTTCTGAAGTTCAGTCTGTTATTATCATGGTGTGAAACATGGCAGCATGCAGTTAGGTTTGGTGCTGGAGAAGAAGCTGAGAGTTCTAAATCTTGAATCAAGGGCAGCAGAGGAGACTGTATGCTACACTGGATGTAGACTGAGCATAGGAGACCTCAAAGACTTCTCTTACAGTGACATATTTCCTCCAACAGGGCCATAACTATGCCAAAAGTCCACACCTCCTAATAGTGCCACTCCATATGGGCCAAACATTCAAACACAGGAGTCTATGGGGGCCAAATCTATTCAAACCACCACAGTGAGGGCCAATTGTCAACAGCTTCTTGGCTAGAGATGGGAGCCCCTGTCCTAGTCTCCTTTTTGAGGTTGGCATCCTGTCTTACTTGAACCTGTGATGGTCCTGTCCATACTCATAGTAAATTTGAGTTCATATGTGCAATGATTTTATGATCTTCCTGAATGATGTGCTGGTATATCATTGGCACAAGTGTATGAGAGTAATGAATCCCTCTGATTAGAGTTAAGGCTCATTCGATGAGATGCAATCCATGCCTTACACTTCAAGTCAGAAACCTGAGGCTGGAGAAGCCATAGGCCTAGGGGAAAACCAAATACTACTTTTCTATTAAAGGATCATAGCCATAAAATGACCTTCATTGACATTATGTTATAGATCAGTGTCTCACATAGCCATCATCAGAGAATCTTCCTCTCACAGCATATGAGAATAGTGAGATCCTCATCTGAACAACTTGTAGAGAATAGCTCTGGGATACTCACTCCTAAATGAGATGTCTCCATATAACTCTTCCTATCATCACTTGGAGACCTCTCTTTATAAATTCCATGATAGTTAATAATGCCAAGGCCAATGGAGGTCAGGAGACTCATCCTGAATGCCAGACTATAAGTAAAAGAATGAGCTGAACACTAGCATCTCTTTCTCTCTCTGCTTCCTGAATGCCCATGCAATGTGACTAGGCAGTCTGCCATTCTGCAGCTTTCCCTGCTAAGGCAATATACTCTCCAACTCTACCAGAATAAATCCTTCCTTTTTAATATTGGTTATTGTCAGCTATTGTTTTTTGGAGAAAGAAGAAAAATAATACAACCTCAGGAGTAGGATCATGAAAAGAGCATTTATAAGAGAATGTGTGGTTAATCAACAGAGCATATCATCTGCAAGTACCAGCACTGATACTTACAAACAAAAAACTAATTCTACAATGAAGTATTTCCTTCATTCAAAAAAAGAACTGAAACAACAAAAATGGAAAGGAAGCACAGACTAGTTTCCCTGGTGAATACAGGCACATCAATTCCCAGCAAAATGACTTTTATTTTAAATTCAGAAGGCCAAACAAACAAAACCAAAACAAAAAAGCAAAACAAACAAACAAAAAACAAGCCATGAACAAATTGGTTCTATTCTAATGTAAGGATATAGCAACAAATAAAATACAGCACCAAAAGATAAATATACTATTTATGAAAAAGAGAAAAGAAATTAAATAAAAGTTGAGCTATTCAGAGGTGTTGGAAGAGAGGGGAACAAGTGAGACCTTGCTAGCAAAATCACTGAGAAGCACATAAAGAAATGTTCAGCATCCTTAGTCATCAGGGAAATGCAAATCAAAACAACCTGAGATTTCACCTCACACCAGTCAGAATGGCTAAGATCAAAAACTCAGATGACAGCAAATGCTGCCGAGGATGTGGAGAAAGAGAACACTCCTCCATTGCTGGTGGGATTGCAAGCTGGTATAACCACTCTGGAAATCAGTTTGGTGGTTCCTCAGAAAATTAGACATAGTACTACCTGAGGACCCTCAGGTATATACCACTCCTGGGAATATACCTAGAAGATGCTCCACCATGTAATATGGACACATGCTCCACTATGTTCACAGCAGCCTTATTTATAATAGCCAGAAGTTGGAAAGAACCCAGATGTCCCTCAACGGAGGAATGGATACAGAAAAATGTGGTACATTTACACAATGGAGTACCTCTCAGTTATTACAAACAATGATTTCATGAAATTGTCAGGCAAATGGATGGAACTAGAAAATATCATCTTGAGTGTGGTAACCCAGTCACAAAAGTACACACATGAATTTTATGTACTCACTGATAAGTGGATATTAGCCCAAAAGTTAGGAATACCCAAGATACAATTCATAGATCATATGAAGCCCAAGAGGAAGGAAGACTAAAGTTTGGATGCTTCAGTTCTTCTTAAAAAGGGGAAGAAAATACTCACAGGAGGAAATATGGAGAAAAAGTGTGGAGCAGAGACTGAAGGAAAGGCCATTCAGAGGCTGTCCCACCTGGGGATCCATCCCATACACAGTCACCAAACCTTGAAGCTATGTGGATGGTGGAAAGTGCTTGCTGACAGGAGCCTGATATGGCTGTTTCCTGAGAGGCTCTGTCAGAGACTGACAAATACAGATGTGGATGCTTGCAGCCAACCATTGGGCTGAGCGTGGGGTCCTGATGGAGGAGCTGGAGAAGGGACTGAAGGAGCTGAGGGGGTTTGCAGCCCCATGGAGGGAGCAACAGTATCCACTGGCCAGACCCCCCTGGAGCTCCCGGGGACTGGACCACCAACCAAAGAGTACACATGGAGGGACATCTGACCACATATGTGGCAGAGGATGGACTTGTTGGACATCAGTGCAAGGAGGAGCAGCCCTTGGGCCTGAGGGTGTTTGAAGCCCCAGTGTGGGGGAGTTCCAGGGCCTGTAGAGAGGAGTGGGTGGGTGGGGGAGCACCCTCATAGAGGCAGGGGGAGGGGTGACTGGATAGGGAGTTTCTGAAGGGGAGATCTGGAAAGGGGAAAACATTTGAAATGTAAATAAAGAAAATATCCAAAACAAAACAAAAAAAGTATCCCAGAGCATTGATTAAAATAAAAATGTCCCTGTAGAGAAAATTAAAAAACAAAAATCTGACGACTATTGACTTTAGTTTTAAGAGCTACAGACTGGGAATGTAAATAAATAAAACAATTTTTTAAAAAAGAAAAAGAAGTAGTAAGCACCAAACATGTCAAACAATCATACACAAGCAGCAGAATCGCCAGGACGTCAGAAAATTAACATTGATTTTAATGTTTTCTAGTGGAAATGCAGCTATTTATGAATGTGTTCCAGCATCACAGGGAAGCAAACATGTCTGGAGATCAACTCAGACTACTCCCTGGATATGCAGTCTCTGCACACACAATGGATCACCACATGAATTCAAAAGAATACTCTAAATAATTATACCTACAGCTGATAGTTGGCTCGGTACCATCCTTCCATTAAGAGGCTTTGTCTATCAATGAATGCAATCCACCTTCAAGTTTGATCTTACAAAACTTATAGTAAATTTTTAAGCTTTAGGAATAATTTGCAGTAAGATGTTAACCTTGTCCTCCAATACACAAATTGTGCTTTTGAAAAGCAGTATATAAACTCCATGTGAAGTGAATAACAAGAACAACTACCTTAATTTACCTAGAACTGACTGAAATAATGAATGGACAGCACATGACTGCAAAACATTATAGTTTACATAGCATAAGCACACTATAATGCTCAGTCCATACAAACATCACTACGATTGTACTTTATCATACTTTCTTCTCATTCGTGGTTTTTTTCTTTGCTATTTACTAAACTTTTTCTTTTGTTGAGACAGCATGCTACTCTATAGTCATGGTTGGACTAGTAGTAGCTTTATAGACCACCTGGATCTTCAACTCTCAGATCTGTGTGCCTTGTTGCCTCTGGAGTACTGGAGAGTAATGTGCCAACCCAGCCAGTCCTCAAGATTCCATTCATATTGCAAGCCTGTATTTCATCACATTTTTGTACTACCCTACCAGTTTTGAATATTCAGAGCACATCTTTCCTGACAAATTATAATTAATGGCAATAATGAAGTGAATATCCTCATTTTAGCAATATTTGTAAGATTTAGAAGATAATGTAACTTTCTCAAACATATTCAGTACTCTTTATTCAAACTGAAATATAGATTTACCCCAAACTCAGATTATTTTGTGCCCATTCATCATACAGTATTTAAATATAGCTATCAGATTACTTTTCTAACTAGATCACTTCATAGCTACACGTATTTCTAATTTATAGGTTTTCTTCTAACCAACGAATATATCTATTTCTTACTTTAAATCCTAGATGTAAAACCATTGAACCCGTAGTGAATGATAGAACTCCATGAACTCCCCCCTCTATGTGGTCATGAATGACTTGAATGCCAACATTTCTAAGCCTAGTGATGTAAATGAAACTATCATCTCTTAATAGATCATGTTCGCAAGTGAGGATATAAGTTAGTGGCAAATTCTGTAACTGGGAGTCATTGACTAGCAAAGGAAACAGCCTGCTATCCACAAGTGCTGGGTAGGAAGCATTCGATTTTCCAAGAACTGGTTCAGTGTAAACATGGTTCTTTTTATACTTCTCAGGAAGGAAGTCACTCCAGTTAACAAACTTGAATAGGTGTCTTGATCCTTCAGGCATGTGCTCATTTCTCAGTAAGGCCTGGGCCAGTGATGAGTCTTTGGTCACATATAGAGATGCCAACTTGAGCATCATCTCCCTGTGCAGGATTGGTCCATGTTCATACTCTCGGTGAGATGGCAGAAAGGTGTCAATCATCTGTAGGCCAGGGTATATCAAGGCTTGTGCCTTGATTCTATTTTTGAATTCTGGATCATTCCGTAGCTAGAAATATAATGAATAGTCATGAGGCAATAGCTTTCAAACAAAAGGATTGGCAGCTTTACTTTAATAGCCTGAGGTAAAATTAATTTATTAATCTGAAACATTATCCGTGATTTTTCTCATAAAATTTACTCATTAATTTAGACATGAGAGTATATCATTCTAATTTCATCTGTTCAGGAACAATGCATATTCTGTTTCTTACACATTTATTCACATATAACAAGCAAAGAGGAATATGGTCAGGATGATCAGAATCATCCTAGTAAAGATGACAGAATAACTACAATGTATTTGTTGCTTGTTTCTTTTAAGAGATTTAGCTTTTGTTGTTTGTAATAAAGCTTTGTTATGAATCTCAGGCTGTTCTAGAATATAGTGTCCTCCTGCCTCAGTCTCCCAATTTCTATAATAATAATCATATGTTACCATGTCTAGTTTCCCTAGAAGAATATTTGACCTGAGTAATATAATGAGAAAAATCTACAAATATAATAAAATACAAGTGCCAATACTTACATGTAAAGTCCAATGGAACATGGCATGCTAAAGAAAACACTTAACATTTATCTAAATAGTGTGGTGTGATAACAGTGATAGAAGAGACAGAGAATAATTAATGAAAATCAAAAGATCAGAAAAGGATGTAGAATGTTGCATGTAGAGCCTCTGTTTCTTATCAGAAATAAGAGGAGTCATGAGTCTGCAGCTCCATTCTTTTCTTCTTGTACACTCCACAGCATTAAACCCAGACTTTACCTGTGAGCATGAGAACCTCAAGAGCACCAGCTTCTGTGGCACTTCTGCATCAGTGACTGCACTTGCTGCCATTGTTTGGGAAATCCCAAGCTATTCAAAGTGCTCTCAAGTGTAGAGAGAAACTCTTGTGCAATGTACGAAAGCATCACTTGTCAATAAAATGCTGTTGGCCTATGAGCTTAGGCAGGAAATAAGGAGGTGGAAGTTCTGGTATAGGGAGAGGGTTTCTGGGATAGAATCAGGTGCCTTGAGATTTGCCCCAAACTCTGAGGAAGATGGTCACATGAACCTGAGGAGAGGTAGTTAGCCACGTGGAGATAGTTAGAATAGTGTAAATAGGATAATTGAGCTAATGGGAATAAGCATTATGGCCTAGGCATTTATTCATATATGGTTGAGTCTCAGTCATTATTTCTGGAACTTGTGGATGGGTGGAAAAGCATGAGGATTTACTCAAGGTCATGCCCTCATAAAGGCAAAGACACAAAATGAAAGAATTCCGTGAAATTCCTTAGCTCATCACAAGACTAACCATTGGAACAATTCCAAATTACAAAACAATAGAAGGCAAGAAGAAAACGAAGAAATAAAAATCTCTTCAAGAGAATCTTTCCAGGTTCTTGTTTCTTCCCAGTGTTTTTGGAAGAGGAATTTTCTAAATAAAATGAAGCCTTTCAGAGGAGTAGAGAACAATTCTTCAGCGAGCACAGTTTCAAAACTGAGGCAGAATTATTACAGCTTCTTCATGTGTAGCAGGGTTGCTGCCACCCACCCCCAAGTGACTTAGTACACATGCTTGTACCTGAGGAACCCCAAAATTACAAGGTAGTTGACCTTTTAATTTCATATTGAAATACAAAAGAAAATGAATGAGAAACTAGTTCAGTCAAATGTGGAGTACATAGAGATGGCTCAGTCAGTAAATTATTTGTTGATACAAGATAGACGAGCTGAGTACAGATGGCCAGAACATAGAAACCTGGGCATAGCAGCATACACCTGTTATGTCAGCACTGTGTGGGTAGGGTGGACTCAAGGGGAGTCCTGAATTTAAATGTACAGCAAATCTAGGTGACTCAGAGATCTTAGGCCCTGTTAAAGACCCAGTTTCAAAAATAAGGTAGAGAAATATAGAAGAAGAAACCCGATGTCAATCTCTGGAATCTATGAATAACCATACATGTGAACATGCATACGCAAATACACACAGTTTTTAAAATAAACCCGTGTACATACATACACACACATTAAATAAAAACTATTGCACTTAACAGAAAAAGTGGGAGGACAATAGTTCTCTAGGTAGTAGTTGAAAATTCCACATGCTCTAAATCAAAATAGTCTGGAATAAATGCCATGATGTTATTACCCATTGGGGAGAGGGTCTGGGCTTATAATTTCATTAGTCCTGCACTGTTCTTAATCAATAGATTCCTTCTTCTTTTAATATCCACTGTACTAAAGCTAGCAAAATCTCATGGTGAAAATACTGTCTTTATCTCTAAGTTTTCAGTTTTAAACTTTACTTTAAACTTTATTATAAAAATGTTTCAAATAATTGCCATCACAAATACTCATTAATATCAGTATCACTTATTATAAAATCCTGAATTTGGATCATAGTACACTAAAACAATTTCAGAATATCCTATGCCAAGTCCTCTGTAGAGATTCTGGTGACAAGGTAAAGGTCCCTTTTCACCGAAGAGAACAATTGCTGAATAGTTGATATTTATCTAGGACACTGAACACCAGATGAGGAACAGCAATGGATGTCTTAACCTTAGCAAGTCAGATGGATCACAGGGTCTAACCTAGCCCAAAGCACCTGACCCTTGAAGCACAGGAAGGAGACTTTGTGGCCACATCTGTGCTTCTCACAATCTTTTCACATGTAACAGTGTTTTGTGACACCAACCTGGACTTTGTGGGAAGGGCACCACCCTTACAACAGAATCAGAAGATGACTTTACACTCTGTACAAGGCTCCCACTGCCACAGACCTAAGCAATTCCCACTGCCATGACTTTCCTGCCATTATGCACTGAATGCTTCAAACTAGGAGCTGTTAAAATCCCTCTTTCCTTTAATTGCTTCTGGTCAGATATTTAGTCTCAGAGGAAAAAAGTAACTAATGCACTCATCAATGATAGTGGTACAGAAATATTGATAATTTTTATATTTTATCTATAGAAACTCAATAAATCGTGAATGTAAAATCCTTCATAGTAAAGAATAGAGTGTTTCATAAATACTGTTGCATTTTCCCCTAACATTGGCAGATTGAGCTAGAGTCATTATAGTTTCCTAGTACCTGGTTCTTGAGTTGTTGGACCAGGAGGTTCATAAGTTCAAAGCCAGCACAAACTATAGAGCAATTCCTGGAATCTTATCAAAAGCTCATTTTGAAACAGTTCAAGTTTCAAAGTAAAGTTTGCATAGTCCTCTGGAAGCATATATGCCTGGCAAGCATATTGTCCTGGATTCAATGCCTAGAACCTGCCCCCAACCTCTAAAAATGTTAAGATTGTAAAAGCCTTTCCTAACATTAGACAATAGAACCACATCTAAGGTAATATCATGCAAAATGGATAATCACACTTGTTTAAATTTCACATATAACAGTATAAAAGTAATGCAAACACACTTAAAACAGAGCTTCTTTTGTGTTAGGATTGAAACATATATAATACATACAACATACCAGCTGAGTCACAGTTGCTGCCAAGGCACCCCCAGAACTGTCTCCCATAATGCATATGCGAGAGGGATCCACTCTGTATTTGGCAAGAACTTTATCCTGGAGAAAGAACTTGGTCACATTGACACAATCTTCAAGGGCAACTGGGAATGGATACTGAGGAGCAAGTCTGTAGCTTTAGAGGTAAATCAAGCAAATCCACAACAAAACCCTTGTTAAAGTTATGCAAGGAAGTAACTCACCCTCACCAACAGATATACTGATATGTTGACCCTACTTTGAATCCTAAATCTCACCAATTAACTAGAACTCACTGGTAACATCTGCCTTAAAAGTGAGGACTAGATTGTGGTTAAGGGTTTCAGATATTGGTTGTAGGGAAATGAATGAGACAGTGTTCATTCTGTGATGTCTGCATGTGTCAGCAGCCCTCAGTGTGTGCAATTCACAATCATAGACAGGGATACCCAGAAACTTTGAATGCAGAAAATATGAGAGCAAATTATTGACACATGTAAATATATATATGTACATACTCAACAAAAAATGTACACTTTCATACCTTAAACTGAAGATCAGAATTTAAATCAGCATAGTCATTATGAAATATGCATATTTTAAGTATACCAAAGATCTTACTCAAATTTTTGAATTTTTTCATTAGACTAAGTACTACTACATCTTTTCAGTCTTTGTTGTATGTGTTCTGTCTTTGGAGTACAACTCAATGGAGTTCACATTTTTAATTTTTTCATCTTAATATCTGCTAGAATTAGTGAATATTTCACATGCTGATATTAAACAGTGTTCATCACACGATCCTTGTACATGTTTATATTTTACCCTGTTTTAAATATTTGAAAACTAGCAAAATGATTTAAAATATTAATATTCTTCAAGGTAAAGAACAGCAAGTACCTAAAATCATGTAGAAATCTTAAACAGTATACAATGTATCATACCATTAAAAGAGCTTATTAAAGACGATAATGTGTTACATTTAGGTAAAATTACTGTATGAAAGGGACATCATTCTTCCTGTTATAATATTTTTTAAAACCTAAGTTTTCTTTTCTGGTTCTATTGACAAGTAATTATGAGCAGAATAGAACTGAAATCTCTAGTGCGTTCTACTGACCACTACTCTCAACTATGAAATAACTTGCAGTGATTTCGCATGAGGTATGTAAGTCTGTAAAGTCTATTTCTATACCATGCATTATGGAACTGACAAAGTCTTCATCCTTCTGATGAGAATTTCAGTAGTACAGAGGAAAGAGTTGCTCATAAAGTAAAAAAGAACTTGCTTATATTTTTGTATGTTAGTGGACATGTTAGTAAAAGTTATGAGATAAGATATTGTTTTGATAATGTCTTAAAATATTCAAAAATTTCCTAACATTTTCACCTAAAATAATGCGAACTAAGAACAACAGGAAACTTACACTGTTTTAAAACCAGGTCGAATAATATAATGAGTACTTTTTAGGTAAGTTACCTGCAGATAAAGTTAGCTACTGGTCAAATCTGGAATTCATACTTCTAGAGATGTTATAGCTATGATAATAAAGATGTTTATTCCTCTGGCATTATACTTGCATTTACAATGGCAAAAATCACAGCAGATACTAATGCTTTTGAGGATATATTGATACAAAAATTCTACGAAAAATGATATAACAAAACCCCTCAGGATAAAGCTATTTGATAGCTAGGTGACAAGCTTTGAAAAAATCAAGCTTATATTGAGAGGGCCAAGGATATGGTAAACAGTATTATTATTCTCTTACTCGATTCCTACAACAACAGCACCAAGCTTGTTCGACGTGAGTCTGTTCAGGTTGTCATGACCTTTTATCTCTGAAACAAATCAAATAAATATAAATTGGTACACTGTAAATAGAAAAACAATGGAAACCCACAAATACCTATGAATGTGATAGAAATGTGAATTGTGGTTAGCTGATGGAACACTATAATCCCCACTTTTGTTGTTAACATAGAAAAATACTGTTAGACTTTAGGAAATAAAAAGTAAGTTGTCTGCAACTCATTACCACCATATTCCATTAAAACCCTTGCTAGAAGAATTGGGAAATAAGGAATTAAGTTGAAAAATAACATTGTAGCTTGTGTTATAATTTTTCACAAAGGAAGATATTTACCATAGTTATTGTTTAAAGGAATTTTTCAAAGAAGGGACATCAGCTTACTTAAAGCAAGATGCATTTTTACTGTAATTAAAACAAATGAATTTTTTCCTTTGCCAAAGGCTTACATTTTTACATAAGGTCATGCATACTTAATAAACTTAGAAGTAAAATTCATATTAACTTTCTGTATAGAAAAGTAATTTAATTTTTATAAAATCAAGTAATAGCATGGTTTTACATTTGTAGTTCCTTAAAAAGTTAACTGTGGATGAAATAAAGTTATAATGAACTTAAAAGAATTAGAAAGGAGAGCAAAGGAAAATGCTTCACAGGTAGCAATGTCAATGTTCCTTTTAGATAGCAAACTATATTGATTCACCTAAAATGTATAAATCACCATCCATTATGTTAGACATAAAAAACATAATAACCATGAGGAAACAAATTAGAGAAAAATTAAAAAAATTTAGTGAAAAATTAATGTTTATGAGAATTTTCAAAGTTCAGAGAAATATATGTAACCAAGTATAGTTGAAATGTAAACTTAGAGTAGAGGCAGAAAGTGGACAAAGTTATAAGATTAGGAATGGAAGATCTATATTTCAATGTTCAACCCAAGGTTTATTGCTAGGTGTTCAATATGTCTCAAATGTTTATCAATAGATCATTTAGCTATATTTTCAAGTTATGGAAGGTGAGAAAGAAGGTGCCAGAAATGAAGTAATGGTGATGAGTTAGTTGAATTAAGGAATGAAGTTCAGGATGCAATCTAAATGTTATGCTACCAAGTATGGACAGGAACAAGAAGATGTTTAGAATTCTGTGCCGAGAATATGTTACAAGGTGTAGGAGATAAGAGACTGTAATGCAGAGCACAGTGGTCACTACCGAGGGATATTTGCCTTTCTTGGGATGTTCAGAGATGTATTTATTTCTTTGTTTACTCCTTGAGAAAGTAATATGATGGTATCTGTTAAGGAATTCATATGGTACTCTAATAACCGGTATGCACAACAGTCTGCAACTGAATTGATTGAACTTAAGTCCAGCAACAATGTTAGAGACGGGAAACAGCCAAAATCAACAGAATGGGCATGGGGGGTAGAGTGGATACAAATAAAGAATAAAGTGTAGGAAAATGTGAAACCAACAACTGAAGAATAAAATACTAGAATGTGGGGAATATTAATATTGGTAAAGTACAAACAATTAACTTATTTCAGCATGGTTTTTAGCTTTTCTCTTGTTTTAATGTTGGAGCTGCAAATGAAGGGATAAAGTAAAGGAGGAAAAAATGAAGGACACAGAGATTTCTTTTATACAAGCTAGCAGTGTAGCAAAGAGCAATGTTTCCTCTCAGGTTATGCTTCTCTAAGAATCAGAAGCCAAGAAAGAGACAAACGTGGAAACAAGTCTCAGAAAATAGAGAATGATAAGATAATAATTAGAAAGAACAACCAGGTGCTGACAGAGGTCAAGGCAGAAAAGGCAATGCACACTTGGGAATCAACAAAGGGGGTAAAATTGCAGGTAGAAGAAGCACAAATCAGGTGATGATTTGGAAGGAAATATAATTCCTAGGAAAGTAAAGAATCATCTTGACCAAAAGATAAATACGTCTTATTCCAGGATGTAAATAGAGAGTAATGAAGAAGGGATCAATAAGATGCCAGTAAGTTTCAAACAGTGCAGACAGGTAAGGAGAGACATGGCTTGGGAGATACCAGACATGCACTTATATCCTAGAAGAGCAGGTAAAGTTGGATACAGGGTGATAATTTAGAAATGTCACTAGAGCAAAACAGAGGACCTAACAGCTTCTGACAGGTGGCATTTTCCAGCAACATGGAGAGCGTGCATGGGCTGCTCAGCCCTGGTTTCTGCTTATAGGCCTGTTGCTTTCTCTCCTTTCTGTTGGACTTTGAAAACATTTTTGAATCTCTTTGTTTTTTTTTAACCACTAAAACATGATGATAATACCTATATGAAAAGGTACCTAGTCAGCAGAAGTATCTGAAATACCTTTCTGAAACATGCTCACTCAGTTGACTGACCAGCTCCCACAGTGGTGTTTTTGATGAAGAGAAAATGCTAGATATTATGATTAAAGTACAGGTTCATTGAGGACAGGAGGGTTATTACTTGGTTGTTACATCTGTTAAGTACACAGTACAACACCCTAATGCTTTTCTGTGTAGTAAATCCATAAGTCATCAAGTCTAAAATTCTCTCTATCCCCCTCAGCTCTTATATCTGTCTCTGTCTCTGTCGCTGTCTCTCTCTGTCTCTCTGTCTGTCTCTCTGTCTCTGACTCTGTCTCTGTCTCTGTCTGTCTCTCTCTCTCTCTCTCTCTCTCTCTCTCTCTCTCTCTCTCTGTGTATGTGTGTGTGTGTGTGTGTGTGTGTGTGTGTGTGTGTGTGTGTGTTGTAGCAACTACATTCACCTCTGGACAAGAATACAGAGATTTAAGCCAGGAACTGATTACTCAGATTTATTTCACTTTTATCATTTTAATACCAAGTTATGCTTTGATTTCTAAGCCTCAAATGTTATTGTTATATCATGATCTACTACTTGAACAAATGTGGACTGCAGTATAACAGTTATATTTCAGATACAACAACTAAAGGATCTGGTTCATGTTAGTGTTTCATACAATTTATGTGATTAGGTTATTTTAGTCTGAATTCAAGTTTATCATTTACACTTCCAACTCTAGGCTATCTATATGTTTATTTAAAAGTAACATTTTCTTAATGGAAAAATCTTATTTCTACAAGATTGTTTTAATTACTAAGCTGTAAATAAAGAAATATGTGTGAGCCACGACCCATACTTTCCAATGTATCTCTGCTAAGAAGTACATATTACCCAAGTCAATTGACAAAACTCTGTCAATACACAGCACTTATTTGAATATAAATATATGAACAACACACACATCAGAAATACACTTACTGCAACTTCCGGAGACAAAGATACCACCATGAATGAAAATCACAGCTGGTCTCTTTCTTTCAAACTTCCTCTTTGGCAAGTACAAACGAACAGGGATGTTAATGAAGTCTGTGTCAATCACTGTAATGTTTTCATCTGAAACTGCTTGTGTAATGTAAAATGTTGTCACAGTTGAAAATACTTTTTCATATTTCATGAGACCTATGTTTTCAAATAATGTGGCCTATAAAAGCATGACAAAATTTTTAACCATTATACATTTTTATTTTTATAACAACAAACACACATATGTAATGATAAAAATAATGTGATAATACTTTAGAGGACTGGTTTTATTTTCTAATTGTATTTTGGTAGTACAGATATCTCAATGTGTTCACCTGCATCAGACCAACACAAGATTGAGTTCATGAACAAGTCATATGATGGGGGAATGAGCAAAATCCTATTCCTCCCTGAAGACATACTGGAAGTTATTGGTTATTGAGGAAGGAAGTATAATTTTCTTTAATATCTGTTAGTCATTTACCTTTGCTCTCATAAATAATCTCCCTGAAATTCTCATCAAGAAACTCTAATTAAGCTAATTAGATTGCACAAAAGATTGAAAATATAAAAGTAGGAGGAAAATGTGTTTAGAAAATGGATTCCAGTAGGCTCATGAAGGGGAAAAAGAGGGAAATTCATCAGGTAAATGAATAAAACTTTCAAACAAACAATAGTTAAATCAGTTAAATTGTTGTATATTTTTATATAACTAGAATATTCCAGAGCAGATATTGTGCCTGTCACATGATACTAAAGTCATAAAAGTATACCCATCTACATTGATGGTATACTGACTCCAGAAACTCCCATGGCTGACCAATGTAACACAGAAAGAAGAAAAATGTGCAATCCATTTTTATAGGTTAGTGGTACATTATCATCTTCTTTTTATAAGCAGCTGATATATTACAGATCTAAAAACAAAAGTTAATAAAATGCTTAACTCTAGAGGAATATAGTAAGTACAAAAGCAAAATGGTAGTTGTATAAAGAATTATGTTTGAGAAGTGACAAGTGCTGTAGATGGTTTCAGAATTTCTGTTTTTTTCACATTCAAGAGTTTTTTTTTAATAGTATACAGCACTCAACTTAAGAACAAATATGCACATATAAAAATATGTGTATGTATAAAAACATCTATTGAGAAAAGCCCAGGGCCAGAGAGTTTTATCACAGAATTCTACCAGATTTTAATGAAGAGCTAACACCAACATTCCTCAAATTTTTACACAAAATAGAAACTGAAGGAAGATTGCCAAATTTATTCTATGAAGTCATAGTCATAGCCAAACCACACAAAGATTCAACAAAGGAAAGAATTATATACCAATTTCCCTTATGAACATAGAAGGAAAATACTCAAAAACTGAATGAATGCAATATCACATCAAAAAGATCATCTTCCATGATCAAATAGGCTTCATCCAAGAGATGAAGGGTTAGTTCAACATCAGAAAATCACTTTGTAATTCATCATAAAAACTGAATGAAAAACAACAACAACAAAAAAACCACATGAACATCTCATTAGATGCCAAAAAAGCCTTGGACAAAATTCAACACCCCTTCAAGATAATATTCAAGATTAAGGAAGAATACAAGGCAATTTACAACACACCTAGAGTCAACAAAAATTAAATGGAGAGAAACTCAAAGTAATTCTACTGAAAGTTGGAACAAGACAAGGCTTTCCACTCTATCCATATCTACTCAAAATAGTACTTGACATTCTAACTAGAGCAACCAAAGAATTGGAAAAAAATCAAGGGGCTATAAATTGGAAAGGAAGAAGACAAAATATCACTATTTACAGATCATATGATAGTGTACATAAGTACCCCTAAACATTCTACCAGGGAACTCCTGCAGGTGATAAAAATCTTCATCAATGTAGCTGGATACAAAATTAACTAAAAAATAAATAAAAACTAAAAAATCAGTAGCCCTCCTACATACAAATGACAAACAGACAGAGGAAGAATTCAGGGAAATGACATCCTTTATAATATCCACAAACAATATAAAATATTTTGAGGTAACCCTAGCAGAGCAAGTAAAAGACTTGATTGGCAAAAACTTTTAAGTCTTTGAAGTAGATATCAGAAGATAAAAAAAAAATCACTTGTGTTCATGGATTGATAGAATTAACATGATAAAAATGATCATCCTACCAAAAGACAGTCTACAGATTTAATGGAATCTCCATCAAAATTCCACTTTTTTTTATAGACCTTGAAAGGTCAATATTCAATTTCATACAGAAAAACAGTAACAACAAAAATTCTCATGATAGCTAGAACAATCCTCTTCAATAAAGGAGCATCTGGAGATATCACCATCCTCAATTTTAAGATATACTACAGAGCTATAGTAATAAAACTCGCTTGTAATTGGCATAAAAAACAAACAGATTGATCAACTGAATCAAATTGAAGACCCAGATGTAAATCAAAATGCCTATAGACACCTGATGTTTGATAAAGAATCGAGAAATACACAATGAAAAAAAAAAGCATCTTCAACAAATGGTGGTTGGATGTCTGCATGTAGAAGAATGCAAATAGATCCGTATTTATCACATGCATGAAATTCAAGTGAAAGGGCATCAAAGACCTCAACATAAAGTCAAATACACTGTACCTGTTCTAATAGAATATAGGGAATTGCCTTGAATGTACTGGCACAGAAGACAACTACCTGAACAGCACACTGATAGCTCAAGCATTAAGAACAACAATAGATGGGATATCATGAAACTGCAAAGCTCTGTAAGGCAAAAAACACCATCAATAGAAAAAAAAATACAACAGTCAACAGAATGAGAAAAGATTTTCACCATTCCACATCTGACAGAGGGCTAATATCCAGAATATATGCACAGTTCAAGAAACTAGACATCAACAAACCAAATAACTCAATTAAAATGGGTGTAAATCTAAATCAAGAATTAGTAGAGAAAACTCAAATGACTGAGAAACACTTAATGTTCAAAATTCCTATCCATCAGGGAAGAGGAAATCAAAATGACTTTGAGAGTCAATTATACATTTGTCAGAAAGCTAAGAGCAAAATTATAAATGACAGGTTATGCTGGTGAGGATGTGGAGAAAGGGGAATATTCTTCCATTGTTGGTAGAAGAGCAAACTTTTATGGCCACTATGGACAGCAATATGGAGGCTCCTCAGAATATTGGGAATTGATCTACTAAAAGAACCCAGCTATACCACTCCTGGGTATCTACCCAAAGCACACTTTATCCTAACACAAGGACACTTTCTCAACTATTTTCATAGTTGCTTTATTCATAAGAGCCAGAAACTGGAAACAAACTAGAGATCCGACAATTGAAGAATGGATAAAGAAGAAATGTTCAGCATCCTTAGTCATCAGGGAAATGTAAATCAAAACAATCCTCACACCAGTCAGAACGGCTAAGATCAATAACTCAGGTGACAGCAGATGCTGGCAAGGATATGGAGAAAGATTAAATTTCCTCCATTGCTGGTGAGATTGCAAGATTGTACTCTGGAAATCAGTTTGGCAGTTCCTCAGAAAACTGGACAAAGTTCTACCTGAGGACCCAGCTATACCACTCCTGGGCATATACTCAGAAGATTCTCCAACATGTAATAAGGACACATGCCCCACTATGTTCATAGCAGTCTTATTTATAATAGCCAGAAGCTGAATAGAACCCAGATGTCCCTCAACATGGGAATGGATACAGAAAATTTACATTTATACAACAGAGTACAACTCAGTTATTAAACATAATGAATTCATGAAATTCTTAGGCAAATGGATGGAACTAGAAAATATCATCCGGAGTGAGGTAACCCAATCACAAAAAACACACATGGTATGCACTCACTGATAAGTGGATATTAGCCCAGAAGCACTGATTACCCAAGATATAATTCACAGACCATCTGAAGGTCAAGAAGGAAGACCAAAGTGTGAATAATTTGGTCCTTCTTAGAAAGGGGAACAAAATACCCATGGGAGGAGATACAGAGACAAACTGTGGAGCAGAGACTGAAGGAAAGGCCATTCAGAGACTGTCTCACCTGGGGATCCATCCCATATACAGTTACCAAATCCAGATATTATTGTGGATGCCAAGAAGTGCTTGCTGACAGGAGCCTGATATAGCTGTCTCCTGAGATGCTCTGATATTGCCTGACAAATACAGAGATAGATGCTCTCAGCCCACCATTGGACTGAGCACAGGGTCCCCAATGGAGGAGCTAGAGAAAGGACTCAGGGATCTGAAGGGGTTTGCAGCCCCTTAGGAAGAATAACAATATGAATCAGCCAGTACCCCAAGAGCTCTCAGGGACTAAACCACCAACCATAGTACACATGGAGGTACCCATGGCTCCAGCTGCATATGGAGCAGAGGATGGTCTTGTAGGCCATATTCATCAAAGAGAGGAAAGGCCCTTGGTCCTATGAAAGCTCGTTGCCCCAGTGTAGGAGAGTGCCAGGACAGGGAAGCAGGAGTGGGTAGGTTAGTGAGCAAGGGTAGGGGGACAGTATAGGGGTTTTTGGAGGGGAAACTAGGAACATTTGAAATGTAAATAAAGAAAATATCTAATTAAAAATGTAGTTAATAAAACATACACTGATGATGACTAGATGTATAGCTTAGTGGCAGAATACCTCCCTTGGTCCTATATTCAATTCAGAGGACTGCCAAAATAATAGATAAAGTAAAACAAAATAATATAAAACTACTTTATTATTTTCTTATTGCTGTGACAGAATACCTGACAAATATGACTTAAGGAAGTAAGAGCTAATTATGACTCACAATTGAACCTTTTATATGACACCCAAACATATGTCTCCTGTGTGATAGAAGACCAGACATATCTTCAAAGTGGGGGACATAGTTCTATAGACCAGAGTCCCAAACTGAATAAGATGGGAAAAGAGAAAGCTAATGGAGCCTAGCATTGACCTTTCTGCTTCCTGACTGCATGTGACCTGTTTCCTCAAGCATCTGTCAGCATTGCCTCACCCAACATGATATTCAGCAGGAAGCAAACATCCAGGTGCTTCAGTTCCCAATCAGCTCATTGCTCAGCACATATCTTATGCACAGTCTTATGAAGCCAGGATGTTCTTTCTATAGTGTGTAAATGCTCTTTTGACTTAAAATGCTTTCAATTTTAATGGGATTGTTGGGATAAATGATACATCTGTACATTAAATACTTAATAGATTGGAGAGTGTTTCCATAGTAGAACTAACTAACATTGTTTTTTTTTTTTTTTTTTTTTTTTTTTTTTTTTTTTTGTTTTTTTTTTTAATTTAATTTTATTTTATTTTTTTAATTTACATTCCAAATCACTTCCCCTTTCCCGTTTCCTCCCTCCCCGAAAGTCCCATAAGCCCCCTTCCCTCCCTCTTTTCTCCGTTCAACCCCCTCTCATTACTCTGTCCTGGCGTTCCCCTACATCCAGTCTTTCCAGGACCAGGGGTCTCTCCTTCCATCTTTTTAGAAATCTATTGATATGCTGATTGTGTCTAGGGTATTCTGAGATTCTGGGTCAATATCCCCTTATCAGTGACTTCATACCATGTGTGATCTTTTGTGATTGGGTTACCTCACTAAGGATGATATTTTCAAGTTCTGACCATTTGCCTAGGAATTTCGTGAATTCATTGTTTTTAATTGCAGAGTAGTATTCCATTGTGTAAATATACCACATCTTCTGAATCCATTCCTCCGTTGAGGGACATCTGGGTTCTTTCCAGCTTCTGGCTATTATAAATAAGGCTGCTATGAATATAGTGGAGCATGTGTCCTTATTGCATGCAGGTAAAGTCTCTGTAACTAACATTGTTAACGAATAATGTGAGAAACTTTTAAAGTTGGTAATATCTTTTTTCTTTTTTTTAAAGAGTATGTCAAAATAGTTGCAGAATATCATAATAAAAAGATACTTTTGTACAGGAATTTGTAAAAAAAAAAAAAAAAAAGAAAAACTGGTACATTTATATAACTGAGTATTACTTAGTTGTTAAGAACAATGGCATTAGGAAAACTGCAAGCGAATGGATTGAATTTGAGGAAATCATTCTGAGTGAGCTAACCCAGACCCAGAGGGGCAAATATGATATGTACCAACTTATAAATGGTCATTAGCTCTTAAATAAAGGAGAAATATGTTACAATCCAGAGAACCAGTGAGGCTAAGTAACACGAAGAACTCAAGGGAGGACACATAGGTCTCCTGGGTAGGGGAAATAGAATAGATTTTGCAGGTGGATTAAGGGCAGGTGGCAATGGGAAGAGGGGGGATTAGGTGAGGTAGAGAGAGATTTGAGAGAGACAATTGGAATGGACAGGCATTTGGTATGTGATGCAGAAATCAATGCAGTAGAAACTTCTTTATATATATATATATATATATATATATATATATATATATATATATATATATATATTTATATATATATGAAAACCCTACCACCAGAGAACATCTACAGTGGATAAATAGTTTCAGCAAAGTAGGAAGATACAAAATATTCACAAAAATTGATAGCCTTCCTATATAAAAATGGCAGTTTGAACAAAGAAAATAGGGAAATAATACCTTTCACAATAGCCTCAAAAGATTAAAATATCTTGGAGTAACTCTACCCAAGCCAAAGAAAGGCTTGTATGATAAAACCTTCAAGACATTGAAGAAAAATATTGAATAAGATATAAGATAATGGAAAAATCTCCCTTGCTCTTGGATCAGAAGGATTAATGCAGCTAAAATGACAACCTCACCAAAAGCAATATACAGATTCACTGCAATCCTCATCAAAATTCCAACACAGTTCTACTACAGAGGCACTTGGCTAATTCTTTTCACTACTTCTCTCTTTATAACAGCCAGAAATTGGAAAATAGTCTAGAACTTCACCAGCAGATGAATAGATAAGGAAAACTGTGATTTTTATACATATTCAGTTATAAAGTTGAAATCATAAAATTTGCAGGTAAATTGTTGAAGTTAAAAAAAAACATCATCCCAGTGAGGTAATCCAAATATTGTACATATTCTCTTATATGTGGATTTTTACTTTTAGGCTTTCAATAGCATAAAAAACCTATATAATCATAGAGATCAGGCATAGAGTAAGGCACTATGGAAAAGTAGTAGGTATCTCCAGGGAGAGGAAATAGATTACACTGTCATGAAGCAAAAGTCAGGATACTGGAATAGGAGGATTAAATGGCAAGTAATGGGAAGATGAGTTAAGCAATATGATAGTAAAAGAAACATCCAATACTAAGGGCCATTTGAGAGTCACATGGAAAGTTACTATTGTCGAAGCTTCATATATGTGTGTGTGTGTGTGTGTGTGTGTGTGTGTGAAAAAATTCTAGATGGAGTTACCAAATAGCAGAGTAGACAATGCCCAAACTAGACATCCTTTATAAGCAAATGAAAATTCTAGTGCCAGAAATGGGTTACATGTAATTAAACAGTCAAATGGGCCCTAGAAAAACCTCTCAATAACTCATTATTGTCAAGACTAATGGCTGCATGCCACAAACTGATGGTAAGAAGATAAGATCTACATGTCTCATTCAACACAGAGAAGTTGAGTGGTTCTTAAAGACTTCTCTCTTACTGACCATTGTCTACGGTATGGAAGGTACTCTGCACACTACCAAGTTAGAAAGGTGAAGAACATTCCAGCTACAAACCCTGTTATTTACCATGGGGACTTGTCTGAATTATACCCTTGTGCAACAGTTGTACAGAGGGAGAAACCAATGACTCTGATTGGATTTATGGCCCACTCTATGAGAAGGAAGCCATGCCTGATTTTGGTCAGGTGGCTAAAAACCTGAGATTGGATAGGACATGTGCTTAGGGGAAAACCGAACATTGTTGTATTACTAAAAGATAATAAATGACTCCTAATACAATTTTTTTATACATATAGATCAGTGTCTTGATCAGCCATCACCAGAGAAGTTTTCTCCTGTGATATATGGGAACAATAAACAGAGACCCACAATTGGACAATATGTAGAAAGTGAGAGACTTTACAATATTCACCCTTGAATGGGATATCTTCATCAAACCCCTCTCCTCAGGCTATGTGGAAGAGGAGGTGGAAAGATTCTAAGAGCCAGAGGAAAGTGGTGAGATCAAGGAAAGAGCGTTTTCAATACACAACAAGACTGACATACACAGGAACTCACAGAGGTTGTGACAGCACGAACAGCGCCTGCACCGGTTCAAGCCAAATGGGGTCCCAGTGCTGAGAGGGAGAAGTGAACATAAGCTCCTATAGCTAAGCAAGAAGCTATCTCCAACCAATCAACACTTGCAGTGCAAAACTTAGTTATCTCCAGTGTCCTCTCACTGGCTATAGAAACCACACTTAAGGGTAGGCCCCATGTTGAGCAGCATATGGCCAACACAAAATGAAGTGTATAGTGCTTTCTAGTTTCTTGACTAATATCGCTTTTTCAGGCATCTAAAAATAAACCTTACTGATCTTTTCCTTGTAATTTATGGCTTTTCAATCTTGTGTTTTTATAGTGGTGTATGTGTGTGTGTGTCTTGTGCTTTTCTGTTTCTTTGGTATTTTGTTTTGTTTCAGTTTTCCTGCTTTCTAGAGAAAGAGAGGGATGAGCTGAGAGATGAATAGTTTCTGGGATGAGATAGGTGAGGGGATCCATCATCATAATATAGTGTATACATTTTCAATTAAAATATGATATGGTTTTTAATGTATGCAAATATAAAATACTTTAAAACAAGACTAAACTCAAATTATGAACTAATTTCATAAACTGACTTCTTATATTCATGTATAAAATGGGAGTAACGAACACCTATTCAAAGTGAAATTATAGAATTTAAATATTTTATGAAAATTAAAATAAGACAGGGTACAGTAGTAGCACAATAAATTTGAACTCAATCCTTACATATAAAATATTTTCAATGATACAGTTAATGATAAAGATAGTCTCAATTAAAAAAAATCTCATTATACAGTTAACTTCCATACTTATCTTACCTCTAGTCATGGGATTAATGTTGGTCCTCTCCACATGTTATTAGCTCAGATTCTAGACATTGAGTCTATGCCATACCATCCTGACCATGCCTGATGTCATTTAGAAATTATTGAGTGAGTTTTGGTAACATACACTTTCCTATTCTCCTAATGTCAATGCTATAATATAGTATTCATTTTATTCTTGAGAAAAAAGAAACAAGAGAAATTAAATAGACTGATTAAAGTATACTGGGTTTAAGTTTATTTGCTTTTGACTATCTTATACCTTGTACAATTTGACTGAATTACCATCAAATATTCAATCTTCCACACTAGTTTATCAAATCTTCAAATTTTTATCTCATAAAATAAATTTCAAAATTAACTTCTTCTGGGAATGATATGAGTTGCTTTAATGCAGTGATAATAATAACTAGCTACTTATCAATTATACTGCAAGTGGAAGTTTGTCAACCACTATGAAGAATATTTAAATAACTGAGTTTGTCCATATATATATATACATATGTATGTATATATATGTAAAATCATTTATGCATCTATATGCATCATTATTTAACTTTGAAATATGAGGAATAAGAGTCAAATTCCACATTGTGTGTTTTCAGAATACATTCCTGTTAATGAGGAGATAAGTGTCAGTCTTCTTCATCATTGACTCAGAGATGTAGCAGTTTCTCTACTGAAACACACCTCTTCTATAATCCAGTAAAGTGAGATGTGAATTAGGAAAGAAAGAAAGTGGTTCCCAGATGACCCAGCAAATGTTAGACTCTTGGAATAAGATGTGTGAGATGTCTAGATGGGAAAGTTGGCAGCCCTTCTCCAGTGCATCAGATAGCACTTCCTCATCTCCCACACTTTTGCATGACTGTCATTCATGGTTTTCATCTATTTTCTGCCTAAGCTTCCTATCATCTCTGTATTGGTAAGGCTTCCAAGCATTTTGGCTAATGGTAGCCTGGTGGATTCTATGTGTTCAAATTATATAACTGCCATTAAAAAAGAGATCTGAATTCCAGAGTAACTTAGGACTCAAGATAACAATAGCAGTAGATGTCAAGAAATTGCTTTTGATCACTGTGGGTCTTGGGGACATGTTAGCAAACTTTTAGATTAAAAATAAAAAAAAATAAATCTGTTCTGCACATGAGAACACAGTACAGTTTTCCAGAAGATTTTGAAGATGGGCTATCACAACAGACTATTAAAAACCCAGATAGAAGAGCCAAGTATTGTCCACAAATAAATGTAGTAAGGTTTGATTTGAGGAAACAAAATAAATACCACTATCTCTTCTGCATGTTATTAATACATATTTCATCTAAGTGTAAATATATTAGTTGTACTTACTTATAATGATGTTATCATCATCATCATCATCATCATCATCATCATCATCATTATCATCATAGGGAAAATTGTTCACATAGTTAATATTGACAAATATACTCAAATCAAAATTTTTTGGAAGCCTCAGTAAAGTAATACAAAGAATATACATAGCTTCTGTGAGGAGAAATCTTGAGAAGTAGTTTAAAACACAAAATCACTGGAACAACAAATAATTAAATACATCAAAAATTTAACCTTAATTGATATAAACCAGAAAGTTTTCAAAGACTGTATTAGCCTATTGCATTATTGAAAGCACCAAACACACCCAATCTTCTTAATTTCCAAATATTTAGAAATACTATTTTTTTATTCTGATGTTGATATATGGTAACTACATTTAGTATTATAACAAACATTGTATGTCCCCTTGTTTATAGAAAACCAGTTAAGAATGTTAGAGATTATTTTTTAAAAAAGTCTGGATTATCTGGTTTACATATAACAAAGAAAGCCAGGTGATAGTGGCACATGCCTTTGATTCCAAAACTCAGGAGACAGAACTCTGAGTTGGAGGCTAGCCTAATCAATAGATCAAATTTCAGGACAGTGAGGGCTACACAGAGAAACCCTGTCTTGAAAAACAAAAACCAAAACAAGGAAACAAAGAAAACAAAAAAAAAATCAGCAGCAAAAAACAAAACAAAAACAAAAACAGAACAAACACCCCCCCATAACCAACAACAACAACAAACAAAAACAAAAAACAGGACAAAAACCCAACCAAGCAACAACAAAACAAAGAAAATAACACCTGCAAATAGCAATACTTTGACTTTTTCCTTTCCAATTTTTTTCCCTTGAACACCTTTAGTTGTCTTATTGCTCTAACTAAAACTTCAGGAATACTTCAAATATATTTATAACAGGTACCCCCATTCCCCACTTAAAATACATTACCATACATGAAGTCACTTTTATAAGAATATCCACATATCTCACTTTCCAGGGTTCTTCAATATTCTCTGGAAAGGGTGAATAATAAAGACAATAAGCAAATAAAATGCAAGAGAATCCAAAGCACAGAGTCTTGTACCCCATGGTGTCTCTGGAGAAGCTGTGTGCTGTGAGAGTGAATGGAATCCTATATATGGACAGTAAGACAAAGGTAGGTAAACTGTGTGAGGTACAATGACGGTATTTGCAATAGTGACTTGCAATTGAGCACTAAGAACAAGTCACTGTTGAAACTGGTTATGCAACTGCAATGGAACAGAATTTACTATTAAAATGTCTGATAAAGTATACAACAGTGGCAAAACCTTATGAGAGTAGTGAGTTCCTATTTCACCACAGAACACCAGAATAGCAGAAGCATTAAGGGATCTAATTAGAACACATGAAAAAGACCAAGAAATTCCTTTGTTCTATTGCCATTTGCCAAGAGTAGTGGCAACAGAATGAAAGCAACATACAACATTAGGTAACATTTGATCATCCTTAAGGCTAATGCCCATAGCACAGGTCATTTAGAGACTTTCAATGAAATTAAATTGCTATTCTCTTCCAACTTACAAACCAATTCATCTAATATTTAGATTTGTATATAGCTCACTACATATTAAACATAAAGCTTGTAGATTCGTATTGTTACTTGTACAATCATGGAAAAACAATGCTTTAATTAAACCAATACTTGTTGCATCCTGTTAGTCATTCAGATTAGACAAAAAATTTTAAAAATTGAGTAAGACTTGGCATCATTGTTCCTCTGTGAAAATTCTTCTCTCTTTTTCTTAACCATGTTCTATCAGCTCTTCCATAGAACACCTACCTCAGGTGAGGGCTCTTCCACCTTCCTCATTAACCTGTGGGGCAGAAACCTTTCCTGGCACTCTTACTCCTCTTTTGTTGCAATCTTAAGGCAACCCTACTTTGATGTCCATCTGAACATTGGAACATCAGGGTCAAAAGTCATTGTACAATTTAGGGAACAAAAAGGGTATGGATCATGGATAGAAGAAGGTTAGGGATATTGCAAACAAGTTGAATGGATCAACCTCAAATGTGCATCCTGGAAGCATTAACCCGCTATTTAAAATATTAGGTTACTTTTGCATGTTCTTCCTACCTTCTCTGCTCTGAAGTGCATAGAACTCACATGGAATTCAATTGATCTTATCCTTACTCCTATCCAGTCAGGTTAGCTCTGTTTACCCTCAAATTTTCAAAATCAGAATTATAATCAGTAAGAAAGAAAACATTAAAAAACTTTTATCTGTCTTGCTTCTGACATCATATTTTTTTCTAATAGGTTTTAGTAAAAGCATAAACATGAAGGCATGAGGACATGCCGATAACATTAATCTCAACAGTATCAGAGAAAAAAACAAGTGTCGAAGGCAACAAAGCCTGAGAGATGTTTTTGTGCATTGATCTCCTGTGTACCCAGGTGACTCTCATGAGCACAGGAGAGAACTGGTTTGGGGAGAAGGGTTGCCCTGGGGGTGGGGTGTTGCTGTTCCGGAAGAGATTGAGGGTGAGTAGGTGCAAACTGAGAGACGACACAAAACCACACTGCATGAACTGCAAGCAGTATAAACACAGAGGAATCTTAAACAAACTCCCAACTGCTGACAAAAGAAAGTAAAAATCCTTGTAATAAATAGAATTCTGAGGTGACCCTCAAGGTTCCCAGTCATATTATCTGGGAGATACACATTATCTGACACAGTCAGTTAAACAATAAGGTTGGTACTCGAGAAGAAATTTTGTAGATGAAATGAAGTTTTCAAACAAGGGCCCTTCAGACCAGGTGGCTAGATTAGATAGCCTAACCAATCAAGTGGTCCCTCAAAGAAAGGATTACATTGTCTACAAAAAAGACAAGCCTGAGAGGGGAAAACGGAGGCCATGTGAGTATCTCTCAATTGCCTCTTGAAGTAAAAGGGGTCACATGGCAACCTTTACAAAAGAGATTTCTTCCCAATCAAATAACTGAAAAAAAAAAGCCTAAAAACAAATTAAACCAGTTATGGTAGGGCAGAGCTGAATTCCCAGCAAGAGGGAGTCCACTTGGAAGAAGAATTAGGAGTTCAAAGTGAATCTTGGCAGCATAGCATGCTTCAGGTCAATTTTACTATGAGGCAATACCTTTTCTCAAAATGTAAAAGAGACAGGCAGGGAGGAAGAGAAATGGAGGGATGGGGGAGGGAGAGTGGTGAGGAGAGAGGGAGGAATGGGAGAAGAGGGAAAAAAAGAGAAGGGGAGAGAGGGAGAGGAAGAATGAAAAGTAGACAAAGTAGGAGAGGGAGGAAAGGGAGAGGGGAGGGTGAGAGGGAGAGGAGGGAGAGGAAGGGACAGAGGGAAGGGGAGGGAGGGGAGATAAGAGAGAGAGGAGGGAGAGGGAATGTTCTTAGAATGATTCCTTAGTTCTACCACCATGAAAACTTACAGAGTTTCAGTATATAATTTCTAAAGATCTACACCTCGTACCCCTCTTTTGCTAGTTGGTCTTTACTTCCCACCAGTCCCTGGCTTCACACACAACAGGAAAAACCAGAATGATGTTATTTGGTGATTGAGCATCGAAGCCAGAGCTGCAGGGGCCTGGATTTTCAGTGGGGGTTGTCGGAGGGTATCCTAATTGCTGATATAAATATTGATCACTGTGAGAAATTTTAGTGCTCTTTCCTTTGCCAATCATTTGATAAAAAAGAAAAACTACAAAGTGGGCTATCAGAAGGCAGACTGTATTAAAAGTACCAAGCAATATGGGGTGGGGTGGGATCAGACCTTCCACCTTTATCACTGGCATATGGTGCTTCTTCTAATTCATATTTCTGGGATGTTTGTCTAAATTCAGGGTGATGAGGTTACATGGGTTATTTTCATGACTTCTAGTATGATATATTGAGTACTCTGATCAGTTTTTAAGTCTGTATCGTGCTGATTTCATTCTTATGGTTCAGCACAATAAGAAATCTAGTATGAGGGTTCGTGGGTATTTGTCAAGTAGTATTCTTTTCCCTAGAACTCTTTTGCTGTGCAGGATCTTTTCTAATTCCTAATGCATTTGATATTGGTTTGCAATGTTACTGCAGTTTTAAATGATGGCATTGAATCTACAGTAGGCTTTGTATAATGAATATTTACTCAGTACGAATTATTGATATCTGTAGTTATGTTTGGTCTTCCATTTTCTAGTTTCTTGCTCAGTTGCTTTAAGATTTTAACCTTTTCTTTGTCCTACTGTTAATGACAAGGTATTTCTTTCTGAAATTATTGATGATGAGATTATTTTACCGATTTATTCCCAAAGTGATTTCCAGCTATATAGAAGACTACAGATTATTCTAATTTAATTTTGTCTCCTTCCATTTTACTTTATAAACTTTTCTTTTTATTAGATATTTTCTTAATTTACATTTCAATTGTTATCCTGGTTTCCCCTCCAAAAGCACCCTATCCCATCCTCCCTCGCCCTACTTACCAACCCACCCACTCCCTCTTCCCTGTCCCGGCATTCCACTATACTGGGACATTCTACCTTCTCAGGACAGCTCTCTGTTCCGGGGATCAACTGCACTGAGGATACAGGTACCCAGGGACACCAGTATAACATCACTTGGGACACAGCCTGTTGGGCTTCCATCTGCACCCAAGAGCGGGGCAGTACTGCGGACATTTGGGCACCAGCTCTGCTGTGGGACATCTGCCCTGCAGAGGGAACACCCCCCCCACCCTGGGAGAGAGCGCAACTGCAGAGGGCAGGAGCATACCAACCTCCCCTTGGTGACCTCTGCTCCGGGAAATCACTACGCTGAGCCTTTGGAGGTACAGGGACTCCCCAATATAACATCACTTGGGGCAAGGCACATCAGGGCTCCAAAGTCACTCAGGAGCATGGCAGGCCCCAGAAATCGGTGCCAGGGGAATCCCGGTAATCCAGGGGGATCAGAAATAGCCTTGCAGGCTCACAGGAGGTCCAACCAACAGCCAGTGACAGCAGGACCAACTAACACCAGAGGTAACCAGATGGCAAAAGGCAAACGTAGGAACATTACTAACAGAAATCAAAGTAATATGGCACCATCCGAACCCAACTCTCCAACAGCAGCAAGTCCTGGATACACCATCACACCTGAAAGACAAGATCTGGATTTAAAATCACTTCTCATGATGCTATTAGAGGATTTCAAGAAGGACACAAATAAATCTCATAAAGAATTACAGGAGAACATGAATCAACGGTTAGAAGCCCTTACAAAGGAAACACAAAAATCGTGTAGAGAAATGCAGGAAAACATGGGTCAACAGATGTAGGTCCATAAGGAGGCAATACAAAACTCGCTTAAAGAAATGAATAAATGGGTAGATGCACTTTCAAAGGAATCACAAAAATTGCATTGAGAAATGAAGAAGAATATGGGTCAACTGATGGAGGCCCATAGGGAGGCAACACAAAAAACCGCTTAACGAAATGAATCAACAGGTAGATGCCCTTACAAAGAAAGCACGAGAATTGCTTAAAGAAATGCAGGAGACTATGGATCAAGAGATGGAAGCTCATGAGGAGGAAACACAAAAATTGCTTAGAGAAATACGGGAGAACTTGGGTCAACAGGCAGAAATCCTGAAAGAGGAAATGCAAAATTATCTTAAAGAAATACAGGAAAATAAAAACAAACAAGTGAAGGATCTGAGCAAATCCATCGAGGATCTAAAAAAGGAAGTAGAAACAATTAAGAAATCACAAAGGGAGACAACTTTGGAGATAGAAAACATTGGGAAGAAATCAGGAGTCACAGATGCAAACATCAACAATTGAATACGAGAGATGGAAGGAAGAATCTCAGGTGCTGAAGATACCATAGAAAGCATCGACTCAACAGTCAAAGAAAATGCAAAATGCAAAAAACGTGTAACCCAAAACATCTAGGAAATCCAGGACACAATGAGAAGACCAAACCTAAGGATTATAGGTATAGATGAGAATGAAGATTTGCAACTTAAAGGGCCAGTAAATATCTTCAACAAAATTATGGAGGAAAACTTCCCTAACCTAAAGAGAGAGATGCCAATGAACTTACAAGAAGCCTACAGAACTCCAAACAGATTCGACCAGAACAGAAAAACCTGCCGTTACATAATAATCAAAACCTCAAATGTACTAAACAAAGAAAGAATATTAAAAGCAGTAAGAGAAAAAGGCCAAATAACATACAAAGGAAGACCTATCCGAATCACATCAGACTTCTCTCCAGAGACTATGAAAGCCAGAAGATCCTGGGCAGATCTCATGCAGACACTAAGAGAACACAAATGCCAGCCCAAACTACTATACCCAGCAAAACTCTCAATCAGCATAGATGGAGAGACCAAGATATTCCATGATAAAATCAAATTTACACAATATCTTTCCACAAACCCAGCCCTGCAAAGGATAATAGGTGGAAACCACCAATACAAAGAGAGAAACAACACACTGGAAAAAACGAGATAGTAACCTTCTTGCATCAAACCCAAAAGTAGAGAACCACTCAAACATAAAGATAGTGTCAAAAATAGCAGGTAGCAATAATCACTATTCCTTAATCTCTCTTAATATCAATGGTCTCAATTCCCCAACAAAAAGACATAGACTAACAGACTGGATATGTAAATAGGACCCAGCATTTTGCTGTGTGCAGGAAATGCACCTCAGTGTCAAAGACAAACACTACCTCAGAGTAAAAGGCTGGAAAACAATTTTACAAGCAAAAAGTCCCAGGAAACGAGCCGGAGTAGCCATCCTAATATCAGATAAAATTGATTTTCAACCTAAAGTCATCAAAAAAGACACAGAAGGACACTACATACTGATCAAGAGAAATATCCACCAAGAAGAACTCTCAATTCTGAATATCTATGCTCCAAATGCAAGGGCATCCTCATTCTTAAAAGAAACTTTACTAAAGCTCAAATCACACATCGCACCTCACACAATAATAGTGGGTGACTTCAGCACGGTGCTCTCTGAAATGGATCGTTCAGGAAAGCAGAAACTAAACAGGAACACAGTGAATCTAATTGAATCCTTGGACCAAATGGAACTAACAAATATATATAGAACATTTCATCCTAAAGCAAAATAATACACCTTCTTAGCACCTCATGTTACCTTCTCCAAAATTGACCATAACAATGAGGTCACAAAACAGACCTCAACAGATATGAGAAGATAGAACTAATCCCATGCCTCCTATCAGATCACTATGGAATAAGGGTGGTCTTCAATGGCAACAAAAACAACAGAAAACCCACATACACATGGAGGGTGAACAAAGCTCTACTCAATGATAACTTGGTCAAGGAGGAAAAAAAGAAAGAAATTAAAGACTTCTTAAAATTTAATGAAAATGAAGGCACAACATACTGTAATTTATGGGACACGATGAAAGTGGTGCTAAGAGGAAAAATTCATAGCCCTGAGTGCCACCAAAGAGAAACGGGAGACAGCATACACTAGCAACTTAATGGCACACCTGAAAGCCCTGGAACAGAAAGAAGAAAATACACCCAAGCGGAGTAGAAAGCAGGAAATCATCAATCTCAGGGCCGAAATCAATCAAGTAGAAACAAATAAAGCCATATAAAGAATCAACAAAACTAGGAGTTGGTTCTTTGAGAAATTCAACAAGATAGATCAGCCCTTAGCCAGACTAACAAGAGGGCACAGAGAGAGTATCCAAATTAAAAAAATCAGAAATGAAAAGGGAGAGATAACAACAGAAACTAAGGAAATTCAAAAATCATTAGATCCTACTACAAAAGCCTGTATTCAACACAACTAGAAAATCACAAGGAAATGGACAATTTCCTTGACAGTTACCAAATACCAAAATTAAATCAGGATCAAATAGACCATTTAAACCGTCCTAGAACCCCTGAAGAAATAGAAGTCGTCATTGGAAGTCTTCCAACCAAAAAAAGCATAGGTCCACATGGTTTTAGTGTGGAATTCTATCAGACCTTCATAGAAGACCTAACACCAATACTCTTCAAACTATTCCACAAAATAGAAACAGAAGGAACACTACCCAACTCATTCTATGAAGCCACAATTGCGCTAATACCAAAATCACACAAAGTTCCGACAAAGAAAGAGAATCCCAGGCCAATCTCTCTTATGAATATCAATGCAAAAATACTCAATAAAATTCTTGCCAACCAGCCGGGCGGTGGTGGCGCACGCCTTTAATCCCAGCACTTGGGAGGCAGAGGCAGGAGGATTTCTGAGTTCGAGGCCAGCCTGGTCTACAAAGTGAGTTCCAGGCCAGCCAGGGCTACACAGAGAAACCCTGTCTCAAAAAACCAAAAAAAAAAAAAAAAAATTCTTGCCAACCGAATCGAAGAACACATCAAAACAATCATTCACCAAGATCAAGGAGGCTTCATCCCAGGGATGCAGGGATGGTTCAAAATAAGGAAGTCCATCAATGTAATCCACTACATAAACAATCTCAAAGAAAAAAAATCACATGGTTATTTCATTCGATGCTGAGAAAGCATTTGACAAAATTCAGCATCCTTTCATATTAAAGGTCTTGGAAAGATCAGGAATTCGAAGCCCATATCTAAACATAGTAAAAGCAATTTACAGCAAACCGGTAGCCAACATCAAACTTAATGGAGAGAAACTTGAAGCAGTCCCACTAAAATCAGGGACTAGACAAGGCTGCCCTCTCTCTCCATATCTTTTCAATACAGTACTTGAAGTTCTAGCTAGAACAATTAAACAACAAAAGGAGGTGAAAGGGATACAAATGGGGAAGGAAGAAGTCAAACTATCACTATTTGCAGATGATATGATAGTATACTTAAGTGACCCAAAGAACTCCACCACAGAACTCCTACAGCTGATAAAAACCTTCAGCAAAAGGGCCGGATATAAAATCAACTCAAGCAAGTCAGTAGCCTTCCTATAATCAAAGGATAAACAGGCTGAGAAAGAAGTAAGAGAAATGATACCCTTCACGATAGCCACAAACCATATAAAGTATCTTGGTGTGGCTCTAACCAAACAAGTGAAAGATCTGTATGACAAGAACTTCAAGTATATGAAGAAATAAATTGAAGAAGACCTCAGAAGATGGAAAAATCTGCCATGCTCATGGATTGGCAGGATTAATATAGTAAAAATGATCTTCTTGCCAAAAGAAATATATATATATATTCAATGCAATCCCCATCAAAATCCCAACTCAATTCTTCATAGAGTTAGAAAGAGCAACTCAAAAATTCATCGGTTTAACAAAAAATCCAGGATAGTTAAAACTATTCTCAAGAGTAAAAGAACCTCTGGAGGAATCAGTATCCCGGACCTCAAGCTGTACTACAGAACAATAGTGTTAAAAACTGCATGGTATTGGTACAGTGACAGGCATGTATATCAATGGAACAGAATTGAAGACCCAGAAAGGAATCCACACTCCTATGGTCACTTGATCTTTGACAAAGGAGCTAAAACCATCCAGTGGAAAAAAGATAACCTTTGCAACAAATGGTACTGGTTCACCTGGAGGTCAACATGCAGAAGAATGCAAATTGACCCATTCTTATCTCCTAGCACTAAGCTCAATTCCAAGTGGATCAAGGACCTCCACATAAACCAGACACACTGAAACCAATAGAAAGGAAACTAGTGAAGAATCTTGAACATATGGGCACAGGGGAGAATTTCCTGAACAGAACTCCAATAGCTTATGCTCTAAGATCAAGAATTGATAAATGGGACCTCATAAAATTACAAAGTTTCTGTAAGGCAAAAGACACTGTCAAAAAGACAAAGAGGCAACCAACTAACTGGGAAATGATCTTTACCAACCCTACATCCAACAGAGGGTTAATATCCAATATATACAAAAATCTCAAGAAGTTAAACTCAAGAGAGGCATGTAACCCTATTCAAAAATGGGGCACAGAGCTAAACAAAGCGTTCTCACCTGAAGAATATCTAATGGCTGAGAAGCACTTAAAGAGATGTTCATCATCCTTAGTCATTAGGGAAATGCAAATCAAAACAACCCTGAGATTCCATCTCACACCAGTCAGAATGGCTAAGATCAAAAACACAGGAGACAGCAATTGTTGGCGAGGATGTGGAGAAAGAGGAACACTCCTCCACTGCTGGTGGGATTGCAAACTGATACAACCACTCTGGAAAGCTGTCTGGCGGTTCCTCAGAAAACTGGGCATGACACTCCTGGAGGATCCAGCTATAGCACTCCTGGGCATATACCCAGAGGCTTTACCTGCATGCAATAAGGACACATACTCCACTATGTTCATAGCAGCCTTATTTATAATAGCCAGAAGCTGAGAAGAACTCAGATGTCCCTCAACGGAGGAATGGATTCAGAAGATGTGGTATATTTACACAAGGGAATACTACTCTGCATTTTAAAAAAATGAACTCACGAAATTCCTAGGCAAATGATCAGAACTTGAAAATATCATCCTTAGTGAGGTAACCCAATCACAAAAGAACACACATGGTATGCAGTCATTGATAAGGGGATATTAACCCAGAATTTCGGGATACCCTAGACACAATTCACATATCAACAGATTTCCAAGAAGAGGGAAAGAGAGACCCCTGGTCCTGGAAAGACTGGATGTAGGGGAATTCCAGGACAGAGAAGCGAGAGGGGGTTGAATGGGGAAAAGAGGGGGAGGGAAGGGGCCTTATGGGACTTTTGGGGAGGGTGGAAACAGGAAAACGGAAAACTTTTTTTTTTTGCTATCTTTTTTCCACTGGATGTTTTTAGCTCCTTTGTCAAAGATCAAGTGACCATAGGAATGTGGATTCATTTCCAGGTCTTCAATTCTGTTCCATTGATCTACATGCCTGTCACTGTACCAATACCATGCAGTTTTTAACACTATTGCTCTGTAGTACAGCATGAGGTCTGGGATACTGATTCCCCCAGAGGTTCTTTTACTCTTGAGAATAGTTTTAGCTATCCTGGGTTTTCTGTTAAACAGATGAATTTTTGAATTGCTCTTTCTAACTCTATGAAGAATTGAGTTGGGATTTTGTTGGGGATTACATTGAATCTGTATACAGCTTTTGGCAAGAAGATCATTTTTACTATATTAATCCTGCCAATCCATGAGCATGGCAGATTTTTCCATCTTCTCAGGTCTTCTTTAATTTCTTTCTTCAGACACTTGAAGTTCTTGTCATACAGATCTTTCACTTGTTTGGTTAGAGTCACACCAAGATACTTTATATGGTTTGTGGCTATTGTGAAGGGTATCATTTCTCTTACTTCTTTCTCAGCCTGCTTATCCTTTGAGTATAGGAAGGCTACTGACTTGCTTGAGTTGATTTTATATCCGGTCTTTTTGCTGAAGTTGTTTATCAGCTGTAGGAGTTCTGTGGTGGAGTTCTTTGGGTCGCTTAAGTATACTATCATATCGTCTGCAAATAGTGATAGTTTGACTACTTCTTTTCCAATTTGTCTCCCTTTGACCTCCTTTTGTTGTCTAATTGCTCTAGCTAGAACTTCAAGTACTATATTGAAAAGATATGGAGAGAGAGGGCAGCCTTGTCTAGTCCCTGATTTTAGTGGTATTGCTTCAAGTTTGTCTCCATATAGATTGATGTTGGCTACTGGTTTGGTGTAAATTGCTTTTACTATGTTTAGATATGGGCCTCGAATTCCTGATCTTTCCAAGACCTTTAGCATGAAAGGATGCTGAATTTTGTCAAATGCTTTCTCAGCATCTAATGAAATGACCATGTGGTTTTTTTCTTTGAGATTGTTTATATAGTGGATTACATTGATGGATTTACTTATATTGAGCCATCCCTGCATCCCTGGGATGAAGCCTACTTGATCGTGGTGAATGATCATTTTGATGAGTTCTTGGATTTGGTTGGCAAGAATTTTATTGAGTATTTTTGCATCGATATTCAAAAGAGAGATTGGCCTGAGATTCTCTTTTTTTGTCGGATCTTTGTGTGCTTTTGGTATTAGCGCAATTTTGGCTTCATAGAACGAGTTGGGTAGTGTTCCTTCTATTTTGTGGAATAGTTTGAAGAGCATTGGTGTTAGGTCTTCTTTGCAGGTCTGATAGAATTCTGCACTGAAACCATCTGGACCTGTGCTTTTTTTGGTTGGAAGACTTCCAATGACAACTTCTATTTCTTCAGGGGTTCTAGGATGGTTTACATGATCTATTTGATCCTGATTTAATTTTGGTATTTGGTATCTGTCAAGGAAATTGTCCATTTCCTCAAGATTTTCTAGTTGTGTTGAATACAGGCTTTTGTAGTAGGATCTGATGATTTTTTCAATTTCCTCAGTTTCTGTTGTTTTCTCTCCCTTTTCGTTTCTGATTTTATTAATTTTGGTATTTTCTCTGTGCCCTCTGGCTAGTCTAGCTAAGGGCTTATCTATCTTGTTGATTTTCTCAAAGAACTAACTCCTAGTTTTGTTGATTCTTTGTATGGTTTTATTTGTTTCTACTTGATTGATTTCAGCCCTGAGTTTGATGATTTCCTGCCTTCTACTCCTCTTGGGTATATTTGCTTCTTTTTGTTCCAGGGCTTTCAGGTGTGCCATTAAGCTGCTAGTGTATGCTGTCTCCCATTTCTTTTTGGCGGCACTCAGGGCTCTGAATTTTCCTCTTAGCACTTCTTTCATTTTGTCCCACAAATTACAGTATGTTGTGCCTTCATTTTCATTAAATTTTAAAAAGTCTTTGATTTCTTTCTTTATTTCCACCTTGACCAAGTTATCATTGAGTAGAGCATTGTTCAGCCTCCATGTGTATGTGAGTTTTCTGTTGTTTTTGTTGCCATTGAAGACCACCCTTATTCCATAGTGATCTGATAGGAGGCATGGGATTAGTTCTATCTTCTTATATCTGTTGAGGTCTGATTTGTGACCAATTATATAGTCAATTTTGGAGAAGGCACCATGAAGTGCTAAGAAGGTGCATTATTTTGCTCTAGGATGAAATTTTCTATATATATCTGTTAGTTCCATTTGGTCCAAGGCTTCAATTAGATTCACTGTGTCCCTCTTTAGTTTCTGCTTTCCTGAACGATCCATTCAGAGAGTGGGGTGTTGAAGTCACGCACTATTATTGTGTGAGGTGCGATGTGTGCATTGAGTGTTAGTAAAATTTCTTTTATGAATGAGGGTGCCCTTGCATTTGGAGCATAGATATTCAGAATTGAGAGTTCTTGATGGTGGATATTTCTCTTGATCAGTATGTAGTGTCCTTCTGTGTCTTTTTTGATGACTTTAGGTTGAAAATCAATTTTATCTGATATTAGGATGGCTACTCCGCCTCTTTTCTTGGGGCCATTTGCTTGTAAAATTGTTTTCCAGCCTTTTACTCTGAGGTAGTGTTTGTCTTTGACACTGAGGTGCGTTTCCTGCACGCAGCAAAATGCTGGGTCCTGTTTACGTATCTAGTCTGTTAGTCTATGTCTTTTTATTTGGGAATTGAGACCATTGATATTATGAGAGATTAAGGAATAGTGATTATTGCCACCTGCCATTCTTGACGCTATTTTTATGTTTGAGTGGTTCTCTACTTTTGGGTTTGATGCAAGAAAGTTACTATCTCATTTTTTCCAGGGTGTTGTTTCTCTCCTTATATTGGTGGTTTCCACCTATTATCCTTTGCAGGGCTGGATTTGTGGAAAGATATTGTGAAAATTTGGTTTTATTATTGAATATCTTGGTCTCTCCATCTGTGGTGATTGAGCGTTTTGCTGGGTATAGTAGTCTAGGCTGGCATTTGTGCTCTCTTAGTGTCTGCATGAGATCTGTCCAGGATCTTCTGGCTTTCATATTCTCTGTTGAGAAATCTGATGTGATTCGGATAGGTCTTCCTTTGTACGTTACTTGGACTTTTTCTCTTACTGCTTTTAATATTCTTTCTTTGTTTAGTACATTTGAGGTTTTGATTATTATGTGATGGGAGGTATTTCTGTTCTGGTCCAGTCTGTTTGGAGTTCTGTAGGCTTCTTGTAAGTTCATCGGCATCTCTCTCTTTAGGTTAGGGAAGTTTTCCTCCATTATTTTGTTGAAGATATTTACTGGCCCTTTAAGTTGCAAATCTTCATTCTCATCTATACCTATAATCCTTAGGTTTGGTCTTCTCATTGTGTCCTGGATTTCCTGGACGTTTTGGGTTACACGTTTTTTGCATTTTGCATTTTCTTTGACTATTGAGTCGATGCTTTCTATGGTATCTTCAGCACCTGAGATTCTTTCTTCCATCTCTTGTATTCTATTGTTGATGTTTGCATCTGTGACTCCTGATTTCTTCCCAATGTTTTCTATCTCCAAAGTTGTCTCCCTTTGTGTTTTCTTAGTTGTTTCTACTTACTTTTTTAGTTCCTGGATGGATTTGCTGAGATCCTTCACTTGTTTGTTTGTATTTTCCTGTATTTCTTTAAGGTATTTTTACATTTCCTCTTTCAGGATTTCTGCCTGTTGACCCAAGTTCTCCTGTATTTCTCTAAGCGATTTTTGTGTTTCCTCCTCATGGGCTTCCATCTGTTGATCCATAGTCTCCTGCATTTCTTTAAGCAATTCTCGTGTTTCCTTTGTAAGTGCATCTATCTGTTGATTCATTTCTTTAAGCAATTTTTGTGTTGCCTCCCTATGGTCATCTATCTGTTGACCCATATTCTTCTGCATTTCTCAATGCAATTTTTGTGATTCCTTTGAAAGAGCATCTACCCATTTATTCATTTCTTTAAGCGATTTTTGTGTTGCCTCCTTGTGGGCCTCCATCTGTTGATCCATGTTCTCCTGCATTTCTCTAAGCGATTTTTTGTGTTTCCTTTGTAAGGGCTTGTAACCGTTGATTCATGGTCTCCTGTCATTCTTTATTAGATTTATTTGGGTCCTTCTTGTGATCCTCTAATGGCATCATGAGATGTGATTTTAAATCCAGATCTTGTCTTTCGGTTGTGGTGGCGTATCCAGGACTTGCTGCTGTTGGAGTGTTGGGTTCGAATGGTGCCATATTACTTTTATTTCTGTTAGTAACTTTCCTACATTTGTCTTTTACCATCTGGTTACCTATGGTGTTAGTTGGTCCTGCTGTCACTAGCTGTTGGTTGGACCTCATGTGAGCCTGCAAAGCTGTTTCTGGCCCCCCTGGATTACCGGGATTCCCCTGGACTGATTTCTGGGGCCTGCCCTGCTCCTGAGTTACTTTGGAGCCCTGATGTTCCTTGCTCCAAGTGATGTTATATTGGGGAGTCCCTGCACATCTAAAGGTTCAGGGTAGTGGACTCCTGGAGCAGAGGTCGCCAAAGGGAGGCTGGTAGGCTCCAGTCCTGTGCAGGCGTGTGTGATCTCTCCTGGGATGGGGGGGAGGTGGCGTCCCTCTGCAGGGCAGAAGTCCCACAGCAGGGCTGGCCTGTGGATTACTGCAGACCTGCCTAGCTCTTGGGAACAGGGTACACACAAGCTGCCTGTGACCCAAGCGATATTATGCTTGTTTGTCTCTGAGCCTTGCGGTCCCAGCTGCCCTGGTGCTGGAGCAAAGTTGTTGGAGTGCACTCTGCACTCTCTCTGCAGCTCAGGTCACTCTGCAGGGGGGATGACCCACAGCAGAGCTGGTGCCCAGAGGACCACAGTGCTGTCCAGCTCTTGGGGGCAGATGGAAGCCCCAACAGGCCGTGTCCCAAGCGATGTTTTATTAGAGGAAACCTGGGTACCTGTCTCCTCAGTGCAGTCAATCCAGGAACAGAGGTCGCCAAAGGGAAGCTGGTAGGCTCCCGCCCAGTGAGGTGGGCGGGGGGGGGGGTGCGTCACTGTGCAAGGCAGAAGTCCCACAGCAGAGCTGGTGCGCTGGTTACTGCAGATCTGCCCAGCTCTTGGAGCAGGGTATACACAAGCTGCCTGAGACCGAAGCAATATTATGCCTGTCTGTCTCTGAGCCTGGCGGTCCCAACTACCCAGACACTGGAGCCTACAGTAAGTTTTTTAAAAAATGTTTGCTTTAAATTTTATTTTATTCTAGAAAATGTATTTTGCCTGTTTTAATTTTTAAGGTTACAAATAAATAACAACATTTCTCCTTCCTCCAAAATCTCCCCATATACCTCTCTTCATCATGAATGCAATGGACTCTTGATAGTCTGAATCTTAATATAAGAGTAAGTAGTGAATATTCTTAATTTCATTAGCACAGGGACAGATTTTCTAAAATGTACAGCAATAGCACAGGCACTATAACCAGCAATTAAAAATAGGACCTCATGAATCTGAAAAACTTCTCTGTGACAAAGTCCGCCATCATTTGGAGAAAGAGACAGGCTACAGAACTGGAAATATCCTTATCAAGTACACATTGTGTGAGTATTAGTATCTAAGATAAATAAAGAACTGAAAAACAATCTAATTTTAAAAAATGGATACAGTTTTGTGTTCAATACTGCCTTTCAATCAGAAAGAAATGGTCTACAGACCTCAGATAAGCTATCTTCTCTAGGGAGCCCCATTTTACTTCCGTATTCTCTCATTTACCCAAATTAGCAGATGAGGGAGCAAGTCTGGTGGGACAGCCAAGGAGTGAAGGTTTTTGTAAAGTATCCACTTATAAACAAACCCACATCACTTCTCTTAGGGGAAATGCTTGGATTCTCAGATATAAATACAGTTTGAGTCTCTTTTTCAATCACACACCTATACCAATAGAGCTGACTTTGTGGCCATGAATTTCTTTAGTTATATTTAGCATGGAAAGTTTCTCTCTCCCTTTTATTTGTGAAGGACAGCTTTGCTTGATAAAGCAATCAGAGAAGGCAGTTAACATTTTTCAAATAGAATATCTCATTCAAAAAAAAAGTTCCCTTGCTGCTAAGAAATCTGCTTGTTTGTTGGGTTTTATTTTATATATGAGTTGGTACTTTTGTCCTCTTTAGTATATTGTTTTTCTGTATACTTATTGTTCTCAGTATTATATGACATAGTGAGGTTCTTGTCTGCTCTTGTAAAATTGTTGTAAACCTGTTAAAGCAGGTTCGTAAGTAGGCAGAGTCTTATCCCAACAGGCTATCATTGAGTGTTTTTTTCTGCCCAGGTATCAGCAGAAGCCAGCCTTCCCTCATGAATCTTCTAGCCATCTGTGTAGATTGCTTTTCCAGGATATTCTCTTCCTCCCAGCACTCATCTACTTGGTTTTCGACATGTTCTGCCTAGACAGGATTCCAGGTACAGATTTCAGTGTCTGAGGTCCTGAGGTCTAGATGTGGCTAGGCCCACATCTAGAGAAGATGGAGGAGAATTCTCTCCTCTTCTGCTTCTGGTACTTTTTTTTTTTTTTAGACATTTTCTTGGTTTACATTTCAAATGTTATCCCCTTTCCACGTTTCCCCTTTGAGAACCCCCTATCCCATCCCCCCTCCTTAGGCAAATGGATCAAACTAGAAAATATCATACTGAGTGAGATAACCTGTTGGGAGCCAAACAAGGTCATTCAGCCATGGCTGTCTTATGACCATGAGACTGTTGAACAAAGACCTGCCCAGGAACTGCCGGTACAAAAGGATTCCGAGAGTAACTACGGATCGCTCCACCCTTAACCGCGGAATGTCCCTATGTGCGCAGATACCAGATGTCTTCACCAGATGCCCTTTGCACTTCCTGCTGCCAAGAATACCTTGACCCCTCCCTCCTTTGCATTTTGCAAAGGTCACTTCCCCCTAGCTCCCCCTCCCAACTTCCTCATTCAGGGCTTGGCCTATAGCTCACTTCCCCCTAGCTCCCCTTCCCAACCTCCTCATCCCTACTGCTTAAAAACTGCTGTCTGTGTGGCAATAAACGAGAGCTTGACAACGGAACCTTGCTTGGTCTCCTTCTTTTCTCCCCCGCCTTGACCCTCAGGTAGCACCTCTTCGGGACCCTGAATAACTAGACCTGCTGGACGGGTCAATAACCCAATCATAAAAGAACACACACTGATAAGGTGGATAATAGCCGAGAAGCTTGGAATACCCAAGATATAATTCACAGACCACATGAAGCTCAAGAAGGGAGACCAAAGTGTGGATACTTCAGTCCTGATTTTGGTACTCTTGAGTTTGAGTTTACTGCTTCCCTTATAAATTTAATGTTTTGTATTTTTTTTTATTTTATCTAGTCTCGCATGTTTGCTGACCACTATAAGCTTACATTGTCCTTTTTACCTTTTCTTAGAGACATTCATCAGATACATTTGTTTCTTTCAGATTTGTGTGCATGTGGAAGAGTGCCATTTCTTGCTACTGGCTTCCTTCACTCACACTGCCAACTCTTATTCCTCTAATCAACTCTAGCTTTAGTAGCACACTGAATAGTACTGAAAAGAGTGAATATTGCAAGGTCACTTGGAGAAATAAATGCTTATCAAATTTTTATTAGAAAACCCCTCAATTAAATTGAATTTTTCGAAGTTATGAAATAGAAAACCATGTAATCATTGTTAAAGGAATAATTAAAATAAACCATTGTACCAACATCTTAAATAAACATTATTGTATATGTATTAATTAGTTTTTGTCAGCTTGACACAATCTAAACTACTCTGAAAGGTGAACCTCAGTTAAGGTATTGTCTCAGATTATTCTGTGGGCAACTCTGTGGGGGTATTATATTGATTAATGATAGATATAGAATGACTCAGATCTGTTATCAGTGCCAAGCCTGAGTAGGCAGTACTGAGTTATATAAAAACAATCAAGCTGAACGAGTGATGGATAACAAACAAGTAAGCACCTTTCTTTCATGGCTCCTGTTTCTGTTCCTTCTTGGCTCTTTCCATTTTTCCTTTTCCTCTCCTCAGCTCTTCTCACCCATGTTCATCCAAATCTGCTGGAATTCTGACATCTTATTCTGTAATTGTGATATACTCAGTAATATATATATATATATATATATATATATATATATATATATATATACATTGCAATGCAATACACATACATATGTATATATGTAATATTACATATTACAGTGTTGTGTTGCCCTTGTTTGTATTTGTTTAGGGCTGATTGTTAAGAATTGGAGTCTTTGTGAGAAAAAAAATCCTCTGGTTCTTTCTGCCTTTGCATAGCTTCAACATAGTGTGTCATTTTAACATTTGATAACTTTTTGGCTTTATATTCTTTTGTTTGAGCTTTTGTATTTTTAATCTCATTAGGATTCTACTTGTACATTATGATTTTTGACTGTGTTTCTATGGGCTTATGTGTGTGTGTGTATGTATGTATGTATGTGTTTCTTGTGCTTTCTCTGTTATTTTTCTTTTTCCCTTAATTTTTTTTTTTACTTGTATTGTGAGTTTTTGCTACCCACCTTTAAGCTCCAGGCAGACTGCATTTCCTTCCCTGCCCAGTTTCCCTTGGATTTGTGGATGAAACACACACACACACACACACACACACACACACACACACACACACACACACATACACTCACACCCACACACACTCACTCACACAAACTTATTTTTGACAGGTTTTAGCTCAAAGGCAGGGTTCTTCTTAGCCTCCCTCAGCTACCACACCCTTCTTTTCACTCCCAGCCCAGCCCACCACCTTAAATCTGCCTTCAACTTTAGTAGCTGCTTCTTGTTCAGCCGCCCAAATCTGCCTCCAGATTAATAACGTTTCTATTCTCCTTCCTGCTACCCCAGGTCCAGTAGGAGAAGCCGCCGAAGGCCGCTCTGCCTGAGATCTCACATGGCTGATGGCTCCTTCTTCCTTTGAAACATGGTGAAAAACCCTTTTCCTCTCCCCTGCATCTGATAGTCTGCCAGCAGAAAAACGGCAAGTCCTGCCTATTTTGCCTAGTTCATTGGCTGCTATCATCTTTATTGATCGATCAAGAACCAATTGGAAAACAGGACCTTCAGTGTTCACATGCAGATTCCCTATCAAAACATCAGAACCACCCCCTACAAACTTGTTTGCCTGTTTATTGTATAAAGAGAGAGAGGAAAATGCATGGGGTTTGGTTGGTGGATGGTGAGGTAGGGATGATCTGGGAGCAGTTGAGGGAGAAAAACAGTAATTAGGATATGTTGTATGAAAAATAATAAAAAATAATAAAAAGGAAAAAAGATTTGACAACATTGTAATGCATATATATTAGGCATTATGATATATAAATCAGATTTTGACTTACTGGATGTCTCAGGTACAGGCAGAATATTGATTCCAAATTCACTAGAAAAATTTTGTGAATACATTTATTTTGGTGATCAGATGAACATATTTGGTATTAAAAACTCATTCAGCCAAAATCATAGGAAAAGTAAATGCATTCCTACTTATGAAATAGCTTTCATAAGCCAGACTTAAAATATTAAAAAAAGAAATCACACACTATATTATATTTTGAAGTGGATTAGTAGCTGAAAGTACAATATAAAACATTATTGGAGAACTTGAAAGAATTAAAGAATGACTTTGGGATATTTATCTTATATAAGGAAGGTTTCATGTAATAAAACAAATTTTTGTAACTTGTATGCAGGTTTACCTTTTATTCACTGTAAAGTGTACCATATTAAACTTTATAGTAAAAAATTAAGAATTGCAGCTGTAGACATAATTTAAAATATGCCCAGTGGAGGGAAGGAGAGGGGGAGAGAGGGAGAGAAGGATGGATTAAGAAGGAAAAAAGATGCCAAGCAGTACATGGCTGACAGGAGCCTGACATAGTTGTCTCATGAGAGGCTCTGCTAGAGCCTGACAAATCCAGAGGTGGTAGATGAGCAGGAGTTAGAGAAAGGACTGAAGGAGCTGAAGGGATTTGCAACTCCATAGGAAGAACAACAATATCAACCAACCAGACCCCACAGAGCTCCCAGGGACTAAACCACCAATCAAAGAGTACACATGGAGGGACCCATGGCTCTAGTCACATATGTAGCAGAGGATGGTGTTGTCAGGCATCAATGGGAGAAAAGACCCTTGGTCCTGTGAAGGTCCGATGTCCCAGTGTAGGGGAATGTGAGGGTGGGGAGGCAGGAGTGGTTGGGTGGGTACAGGAACACCCTCATAGAAGTAGGGGGAGGGGGAATGGGATAGGGAGTTTGGGGCAGGATCAGGAATGGGGATAACATTTGAAATATAAATCAAGAAAATATCCAACAACAACAACAAAAAAAAATAAAAGAGAGAGAGGGAGAAAATATTCTTTTTTTCATTGAACACTTTTGCCTTCTTTGTCAATTAAGTGTGTGGGTTTTTTTCAGGGTCTTTGATTCAATTCCATTGATCAACCTGTCCCTATACCAACACCCTGAAGTTTTTATTGTTTTTGCTCTATAGTACAGCTTATGGACAGGGATGGTGATGCTTCCAGAAGTTATTGTATTGTTCAAGATTGTTTCAGCTATCCTGGGTATTTTGTTTTCCATAGGAAGTTTATAATTGTTCATTTCCCCTTTCCCGTTTCCTCCCTCCCCAAAAGTCCCATAAGCCCCCTTCCCTCCCTCTTTTCCCCATTCAACCCCCTCTCACTTCTCTGTCCTGGCATTCCCCTACATCCACTCTTTCCAGGACCAGGGGTCTCTCCTTCCATCTTCTTGGAAATCTATTGATATGCGAATTGTGTCTAGGGTATTCAGAGATTCTGGGTTAATATCCCCTTATCAGTGACTGCATACCATGTGTGTTCTTTTGTGATTGGGTTACCTCACTAAGGATGATGTTTTCAAGTTCTGACCATTTGCCTAGGAATTTCGTGAATTCATTGTTTTTAATTGCAGAGTAGTATTCCATTGTGTAAATATACCACATCTTCTGAATCCATTCCTCCGTTGAGGGACATCTGGGGTCTTTCCAGCTTCTGGCTATTATAAATAAGGCTGCTATGAACATAGTGGAGTATGTGTCCTTATTGCATGCAGGTAAAGCCTCTGGGTATATGCCCAGGAGTGGTATAGCCGGATCCTCCGGGAGTGTCATGCCCAGTTTTCTGAGGAACCGCCAGACTGCTTTCCAGAGTGGTTGTACCAGCTTGCAATTGCACCAGCATTGGAGGAGTGTTCCACTTTCTCCACATCCTCTCCAACAACTGCTGTCTCTTGTGTTTTTGATCTTAGCCATTCTGACTGGTGTGAGATGGAATCTCAGGGTTGTTTTGATTTGCATTTCCCTAATGACTAAGGATGATGAACATCTCTTTAGGTGCTTCTCAGGGATATTCTTCAGGTGAGAACTCTTTGTTTAGCTCTGTATCTCATTTTTTAATAGGGTTACTTGCCTCTCTGGAGTTTAACTTCTTGAGTTCTTTGTATATATTGGATATTAGCCCTCTGTTGGATGTAGGGTTGGTAAAGATCATTTCCCAGTTAGTTGGTTGCCGCTTTGTCTTTTTGACAGTGTCTTTTGCCTTGAAAAAACTTTGTAATTTAATGAGGTCCCATTTGTCAATTCTTGATCTTAGAGCATAAGCTATTGGAGTTCTATTCAGGAAATTCTCTCCTGTGCCCATATGTTCAAGGTTCTTCCCTAGTTTCCTTTCTATTAGTTTCAGTGTGTCTGGTTTTATGTGGAGGTCGTTGATCCACTTGGAATTGAGCTTAGTGCAAGGAGATAAGAATGGGTCAATTTGCATTCTTCTGCATGTTGACCTCCAGTTGAGCCAGCACCATTTGTTGAAAAGGCTATCTTATGGGACTTTCGGGGAGGGAGGAAACGGGAAAGGGGAAGTGATTTGGAATGTAAATTAAAAAAAAATAAAATTAAATTAAATTAAAAAAAAAAAAAAGGCTATCTTTTTTCCACTGGATGGTTTTAGCTCCTTTGTCAAAGATCAAGTGACCATAGGAGTGTGGATTCCTTTCTGGGTCTTCAATTCTGTTCCATTGATCTACATGCCTGTCACTGTACCAAGAACCTCTGGGGGAATCAGTATCCCAGACCTCAAGCTATACTACAGAGCAATAGTGATAATTCTTCTTTCAATGTCTGTAAAGAATTGAGTTGGAATTTTTATTGGAATTGCATTGAATCTGTAGATTGCATTTGGTAAGATGGCCATTTTCTCTGTTAAGCTACTGATCCATGAGCATGGGAGATCTTTCCGTCTTCTGATATCTTCCTCAATTTTGTTCTTTACTAATTTAAAATTCTCTTTTACTTGCTTGGTTAGAGTTATGCCAAAGTATTTTATATTATTTGTAAATATTGTAATGAGTGTTGTTTCCCTAATTTCTTTCTTGGCCTAATTACTGTTTGTATAAAAGAGGGCTATTCATTTTTTTGGAATTAGATTTGTATCTAGCCACTTTTCTGAATGTGATATAAGAGTTCTCTGGTAGAATTTTTGGGATTGCTTATGAATACTATTATATTATCTGCAAATAGCAATACTTTGACTTTTTCCTTTCCAATTTTTTCCCCTTAAATACCTTTAGTTGTCTTATTGGTTTAAGTAAAACTTCAGGAATACTTTGAATATATAGAAATATCATAGGTAGCCTTGCCTTGTCCCTGATTTTAGTGGAATTCCTTTAAGTTTCTATTTAATTGATGTTGGCTATTGGCTTACTGTTTATTATGGTTAGGTATATTCCTTGTATCCCTGATCTCTCTAAAACTGTTAATATGAAGAGGTGTTGAATTTTGTTAATGGCTTTCTGAGGGTCTGAAGAGATAATCATGTGATTATTTTTCTTTCAGTTTGTTTATATAATGGATTATATTGATGGATTTTTGTATGTTGAACCATTCTCGCATTCCTGGGATGAAGCCTACATGATCATGAGGGATGATATTTTTTTTATCTGTTCCTGGATTCAGTTTTTGGACATTTTATTGAGTATTTTTGCATCCACATTTATAAATAAAATTGGTCTGAAAATTTCTTTTTGTTGAGTCTTTGTGTGGTTTAGGTATCACAGTGACTGTGGCCTCATAGAGTGAGTTTGCCAGAGTCCTTTCTGTTTCTATTTTGTGTACTAGTTTGAGGGAGTATTGGTATTGTCTCTTCTTTGAAAGTCTGGTAGAGACTGGAGAGATGGCTCAGCAGTTAAGAGCACTGACTGCTCTTTCATAGGTCCTGAGTTCAAATCCCAGCAACCACATGGTGGTTCACAACCATCTGTAATGAAATCTGAAGCCCTCTTCTAGTATGTCTGAAAAGAGTAACAGTGTACTCACATACACAAAATAAATAAATAAATAAATAAATAAATAAATAAATAAATAAATATTGAGAGAGAGAGAGAGAGAGAGAGAGAGAGAGAGAGAGAACTCTTGGCACTAAATGGGACAACTATGTTATACCAACTCCTCTTGGAACTCAGTGGCCATCTCAGAAGAGGAGGCAGAAAGTCTGCTAGAACTTTGTGCTAAAACTATCTGGCCTTGGACTTTTTTTGCCGGGGGAGGGGACTTTTAATGACTAATACTATTTCCTTAGGGGGTCTAGGGCTACCTAAATAGTTTACCTGATCTTGATATAACTTTTGTTAGTGGTATCTGTCTAGAAAATCATTCACTTTCTTAAGATTTTCCAATTTTGTAGAGTATAAGCTTTTTGAAGTAACACCTAATTTCCTTGGTGTCTGTTGTCATGTCTTTCTTTACACTTCTGATTTTTATTTATTTATTTATTTATTTATTTATTTATTTATTTATTTATTTTTTTGGATACTGTCTCTCTGTCTTTTGGTTAATTTAAGGATTTGTTTGTCTATCATGTTGATTTTCTCAAAGAATTAGCTCTTGGTTTTGGTGTTCTCTTTGTTTCTACTTGATTGATTTCAGCCCTGATTTTGATTATTCCCTGCCTTGTACTCCTCTTTGGGATACTTGCTCCTTTTTTTTCTAGATTTTTTTCAGGTATAGTTTAAATTGCTGTATGAGAATTTTCTAATTTCTTTATGAAGGCAGGTAGTTTTGTGAACTTTCTTCTTAGCACTGCTTTCATCATGTCCCATACATGTGTGCTGTTGTGTCTCCATTCTCACTGAATTCTAAAGTCTTTCTTTTATTTTATTATTTCTTTTCTGACTCAGAGATCATTGAGTATAGAGTTTTTCAAATTCCATGAATGTATAAGCTTTCTGGTGATTCTGTTGTTGCTGAAGTCCATCTTTAATCCATGGTAGTCTGATAAGACACAAGGTGTTGTTTCAATTTTCTTGCATTTGTTGAGGTTTGCTTTGTGACCAACTATATGGTTAGTTTTAAAGAAGGATCTATGAGGTACTGAAAAGAAGGTATATTCTTGTGTGTTTGGTTAAAACATTCTATAGATGTCTTCTGGGTCCATTTGATTCATAATGTCTGTTACTTTCATTATTTTTTGGAGACAACTCTACTAATTAATGTTGAAGTTCACCATGACCTGATGACCTCTAAGAAGGGCATACAATGGGAGATTCTTGTTACCATATTTTCTCCTTCACTGACATTGTCAGGGGATTCTAAGCCCCCACACTTGCCTACTTGAGGAAAGTCACATAGCATAAAAACCTGGAATTTTCCATGCTAATGAGATATCTAGATGGGCCCTGAGTGGTTAGTCAATGAACTTCTGTTTAGCTTTTGACTGGATGACCAGTAAAATTGGTAAGAGTGGCATGTTGAAGTCTCCCACTATCAATGCATGGGTTTTGATGTGGACTTTAACCTTTATCAATGTTTCTTTTACAAACGTGGGTGCCCTTGTGTTTGGAGCATAGATGTTCAGAATTGAGATTCTTTCTTGGTAGTTTTTTTTTCCCTTTGAGAATGAAGCATCCTTTCCTGTCTCTTTTGATTAAGTTTGGTTGAAAGTCTATTTTTTATTAGATATTAGAATGACTACTTCTGCTCACTTCTTGGGTCTATTTGCTTGAAAAATGTTTTTCCAGTCCATTACTCTGAGATAATATATATCATTATTGCTGAGGTGCATTTCTTATATGCTGCCGAATGATGGATCCTGTTTTCATATCCATTTTGTTAGCCTGTGTCTTTATTTGGTAATTAAATCCATTGATGTTGAGAGATATTAATGACTAGTTATTGATAATTCATGTTATTTTGATGTTGGCAGTGTGTGTGTGTGTGTGTGTGTGTACTTCTCTTGGTTTTGTTGGAATAGAATTACCTACTTCCTGTGTTTTCTTGGATGTAGTTAGTTATCCTCCTTGGGTTGGAGTTTTCCTTATAGTATTTTCTGTAGGGCTGGATTTGTGAATAGATATTGCTTAAATTTGGATTTGTCTTGAAATATCTTGTTTTCTCCATCTATGGTTATTGAGAGTTTTGCTGGATATAATAGTCAAGGTTGGCATCTATATTTTTCTTTAAGAGGTTGGAAGATATTTGTCCAGTCCCTTCTAGCTTTTAGAGTCTCTGTTGAGAAGTGAGTGTAATTATGATAGGTTTGCCTTTGTATGTTACCTGGACTTTTTTCCATGACACATTATTCTTTCTTTGTTCTGTAGATTTGTGTTTTGATTATTATGTGTTAGGAGGATTTTTTTTGTGTTCCAGTCTAATTGATGTTCTGTAAATTTCTTGTCCATTTATAGGTATCTCTTCCTTTAGCTTGGGAAAGTTTTCTTCCATGATTTTGTTGAAAGTATTTTCTGGTCCTTAAACCTGTGACTCTTTACCTTCTTCTAAGAATATTATTCTTTTCTCAGCATCCCAGAATTTTTTAGATATTTGTGTCAGGAAGTTTTTAGCTTTAACATTTTCTTTGACTGATGTATCAATTTCTTCTATTGTATATTCTATGCCTCAGATTTTTCTTTTCCATTTCTCGTATTATGTTGTTGGTGCTTGCATCTGTTGTTCCTGTTTTCTTACCTAGGTTTTCCACCTCCAGGATTCCCTTAGTTTGTGTTTTCTTTATTGCTTCTATTTCCACTTTTAGATCTTCTTGAACAGTTTTATAGAAAATGTGGTATATGCACACAATGGAGTAATATTCAACTACTAAAAACAATGAATTCATGAAATTCTTAGACAAATGGATGGAACTGGAAAATATCATCCTGAGTGAGGTCACCTAATCACAAAAGAGTACAAATGGCATGCACACACTGATAAGTGAATATTAGCCCAGAAGCTTGGAATACCCAAGACACATTTCACATATCAAATGATGCCCAAGAAGGAGGAAGAACAAATTATGGATCCTTGGGTCCTCTGTAGAAAGGGAAAAAAAATACCCACAGAAGGATATACAGGGATAAAAGGTGGAGCAGAGTCTGAGGGAGAGACCATCCAGAGAATACCCCACCTAGGGATCCATCCTATATAGAGTCACATAACCCAGACACTATTGTGGATGCCTAAAAGTGCTGACTGACCAGAGCCAGATATAACTATCACCTGGGAGGTTCTCCTAGTGCATGACAAATACAGAGAGGGACACTGAACTGAGCACAGGGTCCCCAATGGGGGTGCTAGGGAAAGGACCCATGGAGCTGAAGGGGTTTGCAGAGCCACAGGAGGAACAACAGTATGAGTCACCCAGTAATCCCAGAGCTCCCAGGGACAAAACCATCAACCAAAGAGTACACATGGAGTTACTCATGGCTCCAGATACATAGGCAGCAGAGGATGGTCTTGTTAGACACCAAAGGGAGGAGAGGCCTGAAAGACTTGACACTGTAGTGTAAAGGAATACCAGGACAGGGAAGTGGGGGAGGGTTGACTGGGGAAGGAGAGATGGCTTTTGGGATTTTGGGAGTACGGAAGAATCAGGAAAGGGGATAACATTTGAAATGTAAATAAAGAATATATCTAATAAAAATATATTTATTTTCCTTCTGTTTAATTGTATTTTTCAATATTTATATAAGGGATTTATTAATTTTCTCTTTAAAGGGCTCTATCGTCTCTGTAAGACTGGATTTAAAGTCATTTTTCTTGTGCTTTGGTTATGTTAGGAAATCAAGAGCTTGCTATAGTAGAATAGCTGTGCTCTAATGGTGTCATATTTCCCTGGCTTTTGTTGTGTGCTTTTGAGGACCTTTAGTCATTTAGAAGGCTTTAGTTTCTGGATGTCCACGTTGTAGCAGGTATTGGAAGAGGGCCTAACCTCTATGATCTTGGTGTGGCAGGTCTCTGCTGGAAATCCTTGGTCTGTCTGGTTCTGGATCAGCAGATCTGATGAAGAAGGGTGAGAGGTGGCAGCAGAATGAAAGTCCAGCAGGTATAGAAGGCTCTCTGCAGCTGCTCCATGCAGCTGGCTATTCCCAGAGGACTCAGTGGAAAGGGAAGATGGGTGCAGTAAGGGAATCTAACCTGTATGTATGTCTCTGGATAACAGGTCTGATGAGGTAGGCAGAGAGATGGTGAGACAGAGCAAGAGTAATAAAAACTACATGGTTGTGGAGGATGTGGATGTCAACCCTGTAAGGGAAAATGTGGGAGGGAAAGTGAGGTGCTACAGACTCTTAAAACAGTCCTGATCTTTGGTTCATGGCATTCGATCTAACATAGCACCAGGCACAACATGGCAAAAACGAACTGAGGCCAGGGTGGGGACTACTTCCTCCAACTTCATGGAAGACCTTACAGGTGACAATACTCCTCTCGTTACTTTTTTTTTTTAAAGTTGCCTTTGTTTTTTTTTTTGTTTGTTTGTTTGTTTTTTGTTTTTATTGAATATAATCATTTACATTTCAAATGTTAAAACCTTTCTTGGTTTCCCCCCTCTCTGACACCCACCAAACCCTCCTCCCACCCGCTGCCTCCAAGTATATGCCCCTCCACCCAATCTACTTCCACCTCCCCCACCCCTTGATTTCCATTTGCTGGGTCCTCTATTGAGCCTTCATTGGACCAAGGATTACTTCTCCCACTGATGCCCAACAAGGCATTCCTCTGCCACATTTTTGGCTGGAACCATGTGTACCCCTTGGTTGATAGTTTAGTCTCTGGGAGTCCTGGGACATCTGCGTGGCCGACATCATTGTTCTTCCCATGGGACTGTAAACCCCTTCAGCTCCTCTGGACTGCCTTCCAACTCCTCCATTGGGGACCTCACGCCCAGTCCAATGGTTGGCTGCTAGCAACTGTCTCTGTATGTGTAAGGCTCCAGCAGGGCCCCTCTGGAGACAACCATGACATGCTCCTTTTGGTATGTACTTCTTGTCAACCATAATAGTGTCAGGATTTGGAGACTGTTTATAGGATGAATCCCCAGGTAGGGCAGTATCTGGGTGGCCTTTCCTTCAGTCCCTGCTCCACACATTGTTTCCTTTATTGCTCCTGTGAGTATTTTGTTCCTTTTCTCAGAGGAACCAAAGCAACCTCACTTCAATCCTCCTTTTTCTTGAGCTTCCTGTGGTCTGTGAATTGTAACTTGTTTATTTTGGGTTTTTGGGCTAACATCAACTTATCAGTGAGTGCATACCATGTGTGTTCTTTTGTGATTGGGTTACCTCGTTCACGATGACACTTTCTAGTTCCATCCATTTGCCTAAGAATTTCATGAATTCATTGTTTTTAATAGCTGAATAGTACTCCATTGTGTATATATACCACAATTTTTGTATCCACTCCTCTGTTGAAGGACATCTGGGTTCTTTCCAACTTCTGGCTATTGTAAATAGGCTGCTATGAACATAGTGGAGCATGTGTCCTTATTACATGTTGGAGCATCTTCTGGGTATATGCCCAGGAGTGGTATAGCTGGGTCATCATGTAGTACTATGTCTAATTTTCTGAGGAACTGTGAAACTGATTTCCAGAGTGGTTTTACCAGTTTGCAATCCCACCAACAATGGAGAAGTGTTCTTCTTTCCCCACATCCTCTCCAGCATCTGCTGTCCCCTGAGTTTTTCATCTTAGTCATTCTGACCCATGTGAAGTGGAATCTCATTGTTGTTTTGATTTGCATTTTCCTGATAACTAAGGATGCTGAACATTTCTTTAGGTGCTTTAGAGCCATTCAAGTTTCCTCAGTTGAGAATTCCCTGTTTAGCTCTGTACCCCATTTTTTAAAAATTAGATATATTCTTTATTTACATTTCAAATGCTGTCCCCTTTCCTGGTTCCCCTTCCCCCCAAAATCCCATAAGCTATCTCCACTTCCCCAATCAATCCTCCCCCACCTCCTTGTCCTGGTATTCCTCTACACTACAGCATCAAGTTTTTCCAGGACCAAGGGCCTCTCCTTCCTTTGGTGTCCATCAAGACCATCCTCTCTGCCTATGTGTCAGGAGCCATGGGTAACTCCATGTGTACTCTTTGGTTGAAGGTTTTGTCACTGGGAGTTCTGGGAGTACTGGATGATTCATGTTGTTGTTCCTCCTGTGGCTCTGCAAACCCCTTCAGCTCCATGGGTCCTTTCTCCAGCTCCCCCATTGGTGACCCTGTACTCAGTACAATGTCTGGCTGAGAGTGTCCCCCTCTGTATTTGTCATGCACTAGGAGAGCCTCCCAGGTGATAGCTATATCTGGCTCCAGTCAGCCAGCACTTGTGAGCATCCACAATAGTGTCTGGGTTTTGTAACTGTATATGGGATGGATCCCTGGGTGGGGGGTAGTCTCTGGATGGTCTTTCCCTCAGTCTCTGCTCCATCTTTTGTCTTTGTATCTCCTTCTGTGGGTATTTTTCCCCCTTTCTACAAAGGACTCAAGGATCCATACTTTGTTCTTCCTGCTTCTTGGGCATCATTTGATATGTGAAATGTGTCTTGGGTATTCCAAACTTTTGGGCTAATATCCACTTATCAGTGAGTGCATGCCATTTGTGTTCTTTTGTCATTGGGTTAAGTCACTCAGGATAATATTTTCCAGTTCCATCCATTTGTTTAAGAATTTCATGAATTCATTGTATACCACATTTTCTGTATCCATTCCTCTGTTGAGGGACATGTGGGTTCTTTCCACCTTCTGGCTATTATGAATAGAGCTGCTGTGAACATAGTGGAACATGTGTCCTTATTATATGCTGGAGAATTCTCTGGGTATATGCCTATGAGTGGTATAGCAGGGTACTCCGGTAGTATTATGCCCAGTTTTCTGAGGAACTGATTTCCAGAGTGATTGTACCAGCTTGCAATCCCACCAGCAGTGGAGGAGTATTCCTTTTGCTCCACAACCTCTCCAGCACCTGCTGTCTCCTGAGTTTTTTATCTTAGGCATTCTGACCCATGTGAGGTGAAATCTAAGGGTTGTTTTGATTTGCATTTCCCTGTTAACTAAGGATGTTGATCCTTTCTTTAGGTGCTTTTCAGCCATTTGCTATTCTGTGGAGGCTCTCAGAGCTATGAGTTTTCCTCTTAGCACTTCTTTCATTGTCTCCCATAATTTGGGATATGTTGTGCTTTCATTTTCGTTAAATTCTAAAAAGTCCTTAATTTCTTTCTTTATTTCTTCCTTGACCAAGTTATCATTGTGTAAATAGTTGTTCAGTTTCCATGTGCATGTGGGCTTTCTGTTGTTTTTGTTGTTATTGAAGATCAGCCTTAGTCTTCAGTAATCTGATAGGATACATGGGATTATTTCAGTCTTCTTGTATCTGTTGAGACTTTTTTTTAATGACAGATTACATGTTCAATTTTTGAGAAGGTACCATGCATGAGGTGCTGAGAAAAATGTATATTCTTTTGTTTGAGGATGAAATGTTCTGTAGATATCTGTTAAATCCAATTGGTCATAAGTTTTGATAATTTCACCATGTCTCTGTTTAGTTTGTGTTTCCCTGATCTGTCCTTTGGTGAGAGTGTTGTGTTAAGGTCTTCCACTATTATAGTGTGAGGTTCAATGTGCACTTTGAGTTTTAGTAAAGTTTCTTTTATGAATGTGGTTGCCCTTGTATTTGGGGCATAGATATTCAGAATTGAGAGTTCATCTTGTTAGATTTTTTTCTTTAATGAGTATGAAGTGTTCTTCCTCACATTTTTTTGATAACTTTTCATTGAAAGTCAATTTTATTTGATATTAGAATGGCTACTCCAGCCTTTTACTTGGAACCATTTGCTTTGAATTTTTTTTCCAGCCTTTTACTCTATGGTAGTGTTTTTGTTTGTCACTGAGGTGCGGTTCCTGTATGCAGCAAAATGCTGGGTCTTATTTATATATCTTGTTTGTTAGTCTATGTGATTTTATTGGTGACTTGAGCCCATTGATATTAAGAGATATCAGGACCACTGATTATTGCTTCCTGTTATTTCTGTTGTTAGAGGTGGAAATAAGTTTTTGTGGCTATCTTCTTTTCAGTTTGTTGAAAGAAGATTTGTTTCTTCTTTTTCTTGGGTGTAATGTCCCTTCTTGTGTTGGAGTTTTCAATCTATTATCTTTTGTAGGGCTGAATTTGTAGAAATATATTGTGTAAATTTGGTTTTGTGATGGAATATCTTGGTTTCTCCATTTATCGTAATTTATAGTTTTGCTGGATATAGTAGCCTGGGCCAAGAATTTTGTTCACTTAGGGTCTGTATGACATCAGCCCAGGATCTTCTGGATTTTAGTCTCTGTTGAAAAGTCTGTTGCAATTGTGATATATATTTATATATTGTATGACCTTTTCCCCTTACTGCTTTTAATATTCTTTCTTTGTTTTGTGCATTTGGTGTTTTAATTATTATGTGACCTAAGGAATTTGTTTTCTTGTTCAATCTATTTGGTGTTCTGTAGGCTTCCTGTATTTTTATGTTCATCTTTTTCTTTAGGTTAGGGAAGTTTTATTCTATAATTTTGATGGTGGTGCACACCTTTCATCCCAGCACTTGGGAGGCAGAGGAAGGTAGATTTCTTGTGTTTGAGGCCATCATGGTCTACAGAGTGAGTTTCAGGACAGCCAGGGCTATACAGAGAAACCCTGTCTCACAAAACAAACAAACAAAAAAAATGTTTACTGGCCCTTTGAGTTGGGAATCTTCGCTCTTTTTTATGCCTATTTTCCTTAAGTTTGTTTTTGTTTTTCACCTGTTTGTTTTGGGTTAGGAGCTTTTTGTATTCTGCATTTTCTTTGACTGTTTTACTGTTGTATCAATGGTTCTATGGTATCTTCTACACCTGAGATTCTCTCTTCTTTCTCCTGTATTCTATTAGTGATGCTTGCATCTATGACTCCTGATCTCTTTCCTGGGTTTTCTATCTCCAGGTTTGTCTCCCTTTGAGATTTCTTTATCATAGAAATTTCCTTTTCTAGATCTTAGATGATTTTGTTCCATCCATTAACCTGTTTTGTTGTGCTTTCCTGTATTTCTTTAAGGGACTTATGTGTTTCCTTTTAAGGGATTCTATGTGTTTACCTGAGTTCTCCTGTATTTCTTTAAGGGAGTTATTTATGTCCTTCTTAAAGTTCTCTATCATCATCATGAGATATGGTTTTTAAATCAGAATCTTGCTTTTCAGGTGTGTAGTGCTATCCAGGGTTTACTGTGTTGGGAGAACTGGGTTCTGATGATGCCACATATCCTTGCTTTCTGTTGCTTATGTTCTTGTACTTGCCTCTCACTTTCTGGTTATTTCTGGTGTTATCTAGTCTTGCTGTCTCTACCCATAGCTTGTCCCTCCTATAAGCCTGTGAGCCTGTGGTCCTATGTGTGTCAGCACTCCTAGGAGTGAAACTCTCTCCTGGCAGGATTGGGGCACAGATAGCTGTGGCACAGGGTCAGTTCCAGGGGGCAGATGGAAACCAGAAGGATTGTGTTCTTGGCTGGCTTTCCTGTCCTGCTCTGAGGTTTCAGGGTCTTGTGTGCTCCTGGCAGGTCCCACTTGGGTCAGGTATTGAAGCAGTAGTGGTGGTCTCACCTGTGATTTTAGGTGTGTCAACACTCCTGGTAGGCAAGCTCTCTTTGGGTAGGAAAGGGGTGCAGACAGCTATGGCACAGTTTCAGCTCTGGGTGCTAATGGAGACAGTACCAGATTTTCAACTCAACATAGAATATTTCTTCTTCCAATTTTACTCAAATATTCTCTGTTTGGAAGTTTTGTTGATGACAGTGACAATAGGATGTTTCAGAGAGACAGAAATAGACAATGAACGATCAGAGAAGAAAAAGACAAGTAGTAAATGAGGAAGACATGGTTACACAAGAAGTCTGTGTTACACAAGAGACAGCAGAATTCTCCAGACAAACATATGAGGCATTTTCCTCTCTGAGTCCACTGTTTGCTGAGTCATCTTGACTCCCTAATTTCTACTATCTTACTGTGTACTGGATAAAAGAGTAGAAGGCAGGTGAGCATGTGCGAATCCAAAAACTACTTATTTAACTTCCCTGAATAGATAATTTTAGATTTCATTTCCTCACAAATATGAATTATTTAAAACATTTTAGCAATAGGTGTATTTGTCTTTTTTTTTTCAAATCTAAAACTCAATTATATTGTGATGCCTTTAAAATATATACACTGTTGTTTGCATAGGCATAGGGATAATAAACAAAGTATCATATTAGCGATTAACTAGATTCTACTCCGATTTTATGGGATAAGTAGTTTGCTATTGTCAACATTGAATTAAAAGACATTAGAAGTTCCTAGGAGAGGTAAATTTTAATGTAACATCATGAACCAAATTCACAGAGCTGATATAATGGTGATTGAAATTTTAGTACTTATCCATAATGCATTCTAAGTATAAACAATGAAAAGTGGGGAAAGAGCATGCTTTTAAGCAAGTTAGATTTTAGTTTACTTAATTTCTCTTGAGATTCATTTACTTCAACTTTAAAATTAAAAATGATAGTACATTACAGTACTGAAATTAATAAAACAGCAATTTACTATGAAAGTCAAAAAGTGTGTGATGTGCAGCATAATTTAGTAATATATGGAATGATGGCTGAATTTTAATTAACATACCTAAAATTATTGCTCATTATTTGACAGAATTAAATGAAGATGACAATATAAAACTCTATTTATAAAAGTTAACTTTATAATGAGATTTTTATTTAAATGAAAATATCTTTTTGGTGTTGTTTTATGAATATGTTATATATTTGGATATTAGCTACTATTGTATATGGAGTTGTTAAAATTTTTCTCCCATCTTTTTAAGCTGTTTCTTTGTCTAAATGACAGTGACTTTTGCATTCCAGAAGCTTTTCATTTTCATAATGAAACTACTTTTTCTTATACTATGCTCACTGTATCTGGGTTTACACTGAGGTCTTTGATCCATTTGAAGTTGAATTTTGTGCAGGGTGGTAAGTATCGATCTAGTAGCATTCTCTTGCAAGCATTCAAAAAATCTGATCAGTACCATTTGTTGAAGATATCTTTTTTCCAGTGTATATTTCCTATTTACCAAAATTTATCAAAATCAGGTGTACATAGGTACGTGGATCTATGTCTGATTTTTTAAATTCCAAATCCATTTTATTAACATGCATGTTTTTATGCCACTATCATACTATTTCAATTACTATAGCTTTAGAATACAACTTGAAATTAGAAATGGGGGAAACTGTGAAAGGGGATAACATTTGAAATTCAAATAAAGAAAATATCCATTAAAACAAAACAAAACAAATCAAAACAAAAAAAGAAATGGTGAGTCCTTCAGCAGTTCTTCTATTGTTAATGTTAGGTTTAGACAACCTGAGTTTGTTGTTTTTCCATATGAAATTGAGAATGATCCTCTTTGTGGCCTCATGCAACAAATTGTATAATGTTCTTTCTGAGTATAACTTGTGGAATAATTTAAGAAGTTTTGGCATTAACTATTTGTTGAAAGTATGGAAGAATTCAGGACTAAAACCACCTGGCCCAATGTTTTTGGTTGGGGAACTTTTAATGTCTACTTATATTTCACTGGGTGCTATAGCTCTTGATTTCACTTGTCAAGTGATACCTATAGGGAAAATTATACATCTTAAAAATATTTTTCCAATTTGGTACAATAAAGAGTTTTGAAGTATGTCCTTATGATTCTCTGTATTTCCTTGAAGTCTGTTGTTATGGTCCCCTTTTCATTTTTGATTTTCTTAATTTGGATATTGTTTCTCTACATTTTTATTAATTTGGTAAAGTGATTGTCACAAAGAAACAACTCTTTTCATTGATTCTTTATATTGTTCTTCTAGATTTTATTTTATTGATTTCAATCCTGAGTTAGATTTTTTTCAACTGTCTATTCCAATTGGGTGTGATTGTTTTCTTTTTGTTTTTTCATCTATGTTATTAAGTTGATAGTTTAAGACCACACCATTTATTTTTAAAATGTAGGCACTTTCTGCTATGAATTTGCCTCTTAGAACAGCTTTCACTGTGTCCAATAAGATTGGGTATGTTTTGTATTCAATTTTATTTAAATCTAGAAAGTTGTTAATTTTTCAGCCTTAACTCATTTGTCATTTTGTAGGAATTTGTTAAGTCTCTATGAAAATTTTAACCTTTCTGCTTTTCTATTGTTACTGATATCAAGCTTTAATCTTTGATGGTTTGACAGATTATAGGGAGTCATTTCAATTTTCTTATATCTGTTGAGACTTGCTTTATATCCACGTTTGTGGTCAATTTTGAAGAAAGCTCTAGGAGGTGCAGACAAGGAGATATATACTTTGTTTTTTTGTGAAATGTTCTACAAATATTTAATAGGTCTATAGGTTTTGGTTTATAGGTTTATTAGCCCCAGAATTTCCCAGTTTAGTTTTGGTTTGGATGACCAGTCTGGAGAGTGGGTACTGAAGTTTCCCATTATCAGTGTGTGATTAAGTATGTTATTTAAGCTATAGCAGTGTTTCTTTTACAGACTAGGATGCCTTTGTGACTTAGCTGTTGAAAATTGAAATGTCTTCTTGGTGGATTTCTCCTTTGATGAATGTGTAGTGTCTTTATTATATCTTTTGATTAATTATGGTTTTAAGTCTATTTTATTAGGTATTAAAATTGATACATCAACTTGCTTCTTAGGTCCATTTGGATATAAAAATATATTTTTAGAACTTGGAATATATTTCTTCAACCCTTTTCTCCTTGATATCGAAGTCTGTTTCTTAGATGCAGAAAGATAGATCCTATTTTCACACCCATTCTGTTAGCCTGTGTCATTTTATTGGGTGAATTGACACCATTGATATTGGTAGATATCAATGATGAATGATTACTCATTCCTGTTATTTTATTGGTGGTGTTTGTGCTGCTTCTGATCCTCTGTGTGAGTATATGTTTGTGTGATTCTCTTGTATTGATTTTTTTGGTATAAGATTAATTATTTCCTCTGTGTTCTTGGGTGTAGCCAACTTTCTTAGGTTGGAGTCTTCTTTTTAGCACCTGTGTAGGGCTGGATTAATAGATAGATAATGTTTAATTTGACATTTCATGGAATATTTTAGTTTTCCATCTGTGGTGATTGAATGGTTTGCTTGGTATAGTAGTCTGGACTGGTCTTATATGATCTTTTAGTTTCTATAGAACATCTGTCCAGGCTCTTCTAGATTTTAGAGCCTCCATTGAGAAGTTAGAGGCAATTCAAATAGGTCTACCTTTATGTCACTTTTTAATTTTCCCTTGAAGCTTTTAATAGTCTTCCTTTGCTCTGTATGTTTGGTGTTTTGATTATTGTCTGGCAAGGAGAATATCTTTTCTGGCTCACTCTACTTGGTTTTCTGTATACTTCATTGTACCTTTATAGACATTGCCTTCTTAAGGTTTTGTTGGAAGCTTATTCTGGGCATTTGGGGTGGGTTTCTCTTTCCCCTATACCCATTATACTTAGGTTTGTTCCTTTCATAGTATTTCAGATATCATGGCTCTTTTGTGCCAGTAGTATTTTTTTTGATCTTTTGTTCTTGATTCACATATTTTGACTCATGCATTCATTTCTTCTATCAATTATCACATAGAAATGTATATTTCAGGTTGAGCTTAGTTTGATTATGGTAGTATATAAATGTAATGGGACCATTCAGGAGGAAGCAGCAGGAAAAATGTAAGTTCACAGCCAAACTTAATATACAGTAAGATTCATTCTGTACAAACAAACAAATGCAAAACAAAATATAAAACTGGACAAAATCAAATGTTTGGCCAGAACTACAGAATGTGAATATAAACCTTGAAGAAATGGCTAGATTACTAATGGTTACCATGTGAATCTAGATCCTAGAGAAGATTCTAGGCCTTGCTGTTGCCTGTGTGCATGACTCAGAGACACACTGTCTTAGGGTTTTACTGCTGTCAACAGACACCATGACCAAGGCAACTATTATAAGGACAACATTTATTTGGGGCTGGCTTACAGGTGCAGAGGTTCAGTCCATTATCGTCAAGTGGGAGCACGATACCATCTAGGCAGGCATGATGCAGGAAGAGCTAAGAGTTCTATATCTTCATCTGGAGGCTGCTAGGAAAATACTAACTTCCAGGCAGCTAGGACAAGGGTTTTAAAGTCCATACCAACAGTGACAATCCTACTTCTACAAGGCTACACTTCCTTATAGTGTTACCCCCTAGGCCAAGCATATATAAAACATCACTTATGTATCTTTTCATTTTGGCAAGACTGGACATAGACATTCTCAAAAATGGAATAAACTACAAGGACTGGAGTTAGTGATAACTTTCTTCTCTTCCTTTTGTATCTTACTTCATTTTCAATAAGTTTCCTACCATTGCCAGTATCTGAACTATCTATTCAGGAAAATGGAACCTCACTAGGTGGACTAATAATAAATTCTCAATTTTAACCCAAAGGTTAAATAGTATATAACTTGTCCAGAAGAAAACATTTCATTCATAAAGAGGTGTTAAACCTGTTTAAACACCAGAATAACTGGTGTAATAACTGGAAGTAATTAACATTTAAAAGAATCTATGTTATCTTTCTGGAATACTCCAAGGACTCATTGTTATGAAAACGTCTTTTAGTGGTACAGAAATACAAAAGTGATGTTGTGTATGCTCCAACCATCTTGCAGCTTACAGGCAGAAGAGCTTGAATGATGGCTTCTAACCTGGCTTTCCTGTGGAGATATGAAAATACATATAGTCAGGCAAATAAGAATGGACCAAAGAAACAATTCCATTTTATTGAGTTTGAATTTAATTTGGGTTACTTAGAGGAGCATGGGCAACAGATGGGAATTTATACTTTCTGAGGCACTTATACTTTCCCAGATCATTAATCGTAGAAAAGGGAGAAGCTTCATGTGCCTCCTGAGACTTTGATATGCTTCTGAATCTGACATTTCCTGTCCATTGTGAGCCCTCTACCATTCCATAAAGGAATTTTAGTGGGTCCCTTCTTGTGAGAGTGTAATATGGGTAAACACAGCTGGTCTGATGTCAGGATGGAAACTGTCACATCATAACAAGAGGAGACATTTTTACACTAAAACATCTTACACACTTAGCAAATGGAAAACTATCAAAATTACAAGTGGCAACATAACACACTCCTATACTCACATGATGGATAAAAAAGAGTGCTCTAGCACAAAAGTCCTATAGATTAGTATATGGAGGGAAACACTGAGCTATTGGAGGGTATAAGAAGATTAGAAAGTCATAATCCTGGGCAGTATAGAAATCCAAAGATTTGTTTCAACCAACCAAAGCATTGTGTACTGACAAGACTTGCAGAATGAACAAAAAGAAGAGTTAGATTACAAAAACAGCTCAGCATAACTTCTACTGGTAGATAAAGTATAGCCACAACTGGAATAGGGTTACCCTGGTGAGCTGACTTATCTACAAGAATGTGACATTAACTGGGAGTGTGGCATACCTCTTAGTCTCCTATCTTGTAGCAATACTGCAAATGAACTTTCAAAATGTTAGAAATGCTACTTGAGACATTTTTTTTTTAACCAGTCCTCATTTCTCTCACCCTGCTAGTGTGAATTTAACCAGCAGTAATAACAACACAGATGCATGACAGAACCTGAGCTTTGGAATGTCAAGAAGGATGGAATTCATGACATAAGGAGTGGGAATAAAGGAACAATATCATATGAGAAACAACCAGTTAATCTGATTGGAAATATGGCTGTCAAATGCTAATACCGCTAAGCTTATTAGCTTGCCATTGAATAATACATTGAAAAAGAGTTACATTCCCTGTGGATTGTTTAGGAACAACTCAGGTATGAAAGAGGCATTTATGATTGTGAAACCAGTGGATGGTAGAATTCTCCCTCCTTTGTGTGCTTATGGGATACCTGGAAATAAACCTAAGGGATGAGTTCAATTATTGTATCAGTAGACTATGGCTATACATTAGGATTACTAAACATCTATCTGTAGACTACTATTTTTCTTGTTGCTGTGGTTAAATTCTTTACAAGCAACAACCTATAGTCTGTTACAGCAGATAAAGGCAACAGGAAGTTGAGGAAGCTATTTACATCATATCCATTGAAACAGAGACATAATATACCTGGGCTCTGCACATTTTATCCTTTTTATGCAATTTGGGACCACTGCTTGTGGAATTATTCTGAAAGGTGGCAAGTGTTGTTATCTTAATTAACTGAATCCAAATAATCCTTTAAAGGCATGACTAGAGAATAAATAATCCATCATAGGTCTGGAGTCTTATCTTCTAAGTGATCCCAGAGCCCATCATGGTGTCAATTACAAAGAACCACCAAAGCACTGTATAGTACTGTCACCTATAACCAAGTTTATAACTTTTCTGAGATCTTTGCTACCATAATGAGTGCTCATGAAAAATATTGAGAATGCCACCATGGTCTGGGACATATTTTATCTTCATCACTTCTACTGCTTTGGTAGGTAAGAAACATTCTTCTGTTTTCTCAGGTTGTTTTAGAAATAATTTTTTTCTAGGCTGTCAGTGAACTAGGTGGTGTATGCTATTGTTTAAGCCTCCTTACATACATAGATAATGCTGAAATTAATATCAAATCTCAGTAAGAGGTGATCTACAAACACTTCCATTTGCTGTTCAGTCAGATTATTTAAACTATCTTATCTTTGGCACCTGCTTACATAAATATCTACAATCCTAGGATAGGTCACACTACCTTAGACAGATTTGATCAAATTCCTGTTACAGAAGTTATCAGAAGCCCAATGATGTGCATGTTGTGTCTAGGTCAATGATGTTTCATTTAGAATACATCAGTGAAGGCCTCATTTGATGAAACATTCCTTCTCCTCCTAATTTGGAAACCACAGTGATGTATGAAAGCAGATGGGCCAACCCAGTTTTCCACATGTTTTATAAATTAGTTGTAGGGCTGGAACTGAGTCTAGGAATATACCACCGGGCTATGAAAATCTCAGACATCTGTAAATCTTTTGTTTGAAATTCTTATACATGACTTTAAGATATGCACAGGAAGCAATATTTTCAGATAATGAGAATCTTGTAAAAAAATTGTCTTGGCTTTTCTGTGATACTCTTCATGAACACCTATACTTTAGTGAGTTAGTGCAGCATCTCCAGTTCCCTCAGAAAATAAGAACACAGGAGGCTGTTTTATGGAGCCTTCAACTACAAAGCAAGAAAAGCATGGGAAGTCATTTCTTGCCTGCCCCCTTAATTCTGCAGAACTAATGTACAAGTACTTTAATGCCTCTGTTGTCCCTTTTTGCCTGTCTGCAACTTGCAGATCAGCTTCATGTACTAGTTTTGTGGATGGGTTTTCTGTTCCATCAGTTTGTAAAGTTTATAAGAAATTTAAGATGAGCCTATGTCAGATAAGATTAACATAAAATAATGTAATTGTCTTTTGAGTCCGAATTAATGAAATATCTAACATAATTAAGGTAAGGTGCTTATCTTAAGGCAAAGAAAATAAATAAAATAATAATAATTTGCCTTAAAATGAGCAAGGGACTTGTATAGACTTTTTTTCACTGGGGACACACACTGTACAATTGGGCATGGGAAAAACTATTGAATACCGCCAGTAACAAGATGAATATAATAGAAAAGTCAAACAATAGGTTTTCACTCTATACATGTGACAATAATTTAAAAACAAAAATATTTGTGATACTTGGAAGAAAATGAAAACTCCATTCTCTTTTGTGGGAAGAAAAAAATGAATGTAACCTTTATGGAAAACTGGTTGAAATAGTCCACAAATAACAAGAAATAGAATTAGATTTACTACATTATATAAAAACTTATTTCTGGGGATGTAAGCAAAGTTAAAGAAAGTTATAGTTTAGAGTGGTATCTGTACATGAAATTAATTTAGGTGGTCATTTTGGATGCATGAATAAAATAATAGGATGTAAGACATAATTTTGACATGGAATAGACTAGGTCAAGTAAAATGTCAGACAGAAAACATGCCACATTTAAATTTATTTTAGATCATTTGACTAGCATGTAAAAAGCTCCTTGCAGTTCCTCTGCACTACAAAATATAAAAACAAGAAAGTTGACTTCATAGAAAAGTACAGTGTGGTATTTAGTGGAGGCTGGAGTGATGGGTTTGGTTAGAACAAGGTTCAATGGACAGAAAATTTTGGCAGCATTTTAGGAAAAAATCCAAGATCCATGTGGTGAACAATCATGGCTTTAATTGTAGCAATGAATATTGCTGAGCAAAGATTTTAAATGTTAATCAATTTGAATTAACTATTTCCTAATATGTGCATATATCAAAAGTCAATTATATAATACATAAACATAAGATTTATTACTGATATATGCCACAATTAAACAAGAGTGAAATAAATTATTTAAGGCTGAAAAAACCTCCAAGTAACAGCAAAATACCAAAACAGTTTATACCTGATAACATTGCATTAAATGATAGCTCATACCATATCTAAATGTAACATTAATTCATTATGGGACCAGAGATTGTATGACACTTGTTCTAAAGTTACTGCTTAGAATCTCTTCAGACATAGAGCAATGCTACTGGTTACATCAAATTCCTATCAACTGAGGGCTAAAATCCAGCAAATACAATACCTCCTCCATTTTTTATTTCAGTAAAGTTCTTTGGTTTCAAACTCTAAGGACAAATTATTAAGACATGAATCTGAGCATCCAAAGTTCAATGGGTGGAATCTGGTTTTCTGTGGATTCATAGTACAACCAAAAATAAAATAAACAATCAGAAGTCACCACTGTTTCAATGAGAGGATATCAAATCTTTGAATCTTCATTATCTGCTAATCTAAAAGAGATGAGAGATGTGTGGTGCGATGATTATAATGTCTCTAATCAGCACATGGTAGTTTGTGTGATACCTGCTCAGGTGCAATTAATGTTAGTTGGGTCCTTTACTAATGTCATTACTTTAAAGAAGTCAATTAGCATTTTTTTTAAAAAAGAAAAGGAAAAGAAGAAGCATGAACAACAATGAAATCATTGATCTTTGATTTAGATTTTGATCTACAAGAAAAAATCCATAGGTGTTATGGCCAAAAATCTATGGCTGGACAGATCATAGTCCTAAGGTAGAATCTATTGATATTATGCTGCTAACTGAATACAGTTTTACACCCACTCCTAAGATCTTATTATAATATCCCAGAATAATTTGCTACTTCTCAACAGAGAAGTTTGTGTCTACAGCAGACAGTGCTTATTACAGAGATCTACAACTTGGCAAGATGTAGATAATAAGTATTGTCTAAATACTCAGCCTTAAACAGGATATAACTATTATACTTTTTTCTCTAAAGACTCAGGGATCATTTTGGAGGAGGGAGGAAAAAAATTGGTCCCACCTTTCAAATCTAAGTGTCAGGATTGGAATTCTACATCAATCATGTTTGCCAATGCTCTGGAGTCCTTATTCTTATGAGAAACTACCAAATTCAAATAATTAAACTTGAATATTCCTATAAGCTAATCCATAGTCTAAAACTATTGTCCAATAAAAGTTATTTTTTATGTGCTTTCAAGTTTGACAAAGCCTATGACAATGCATCTAAGCCATTGCATTTACTGTCTCTAATCCCATTTCTCTGAATCTACATTGGAGTATATTCTATCACAAGATTTGTCCTCTATTGTGACCCATACTACCTATCCTGTCTGATTCCTTAACATTCTTATAAAATTTGTTTTCAATAGATAAAAAGTGTCAATATAGAAGTGGTTATGCAAATGAAAATAACATGAATATTCTGTGTACCATGGGTAGTCTTTCTTCTGGCCAAATGTCCATCTGAGGGTTCTTATTTTTTTTTGTGTGTGGGGAAGTTAGTTATTATTTTTTATTGGACATTTTCTTTATTTACATTTCTTTTTTTATTTTCTATATTTTTTATTTACATTCCCAATGATTTCCCCTTTCCTGGTTCCCCCCTCTCCAAAAGTACCTTAAGCCCTCTTCCTTCCCCCTGTTCCCCATTCAACCCCCTCCCGTTTCTCTGTCCTGGTATTCCCTTACACTGCTACATCCAGTCTTTCCAGGACCAGGGGTCTCTCCTTCCTTCTTCTTGGAAATCAATTGATGTGGGAATTGTATCTTGGGTATTCCGAGCTTCTGGGTTAATATCCCCTTATCAGTGACTGCATACCATGTGTGTTCTTTTGTGATTGGTTTACCTCACTAAGGATGATATTTTCCAGTTCTGACCATTTGCCTAAGAATGTCATGAATTCATTGTTTTTAATTGCGAGAGTAGTATTCCATTGTGTAAATATAGCACATCTTCTGCATCCATTCCTCCATTGAGGGACATCTGTGTTCTTTCCTGCTGCATGGTACTGGTACAGTGACAGGCATGTAGATCAATGGAACAGAACTGAAGACCCAGAAATGAATCCACACTCCTATGGTCACTTGATCTTTGACAAAGGAGCTAATTCCACCCAGTGGAAAAAGATAGCCTTTTCAGCAAATGGTGCTGGTTCAAGTGGAGGTCAGCATGCAGAAGGATGCAAATTGATTCATTCTTATCTCCTTCTACTGAGCTCAACTCCAAGTGGATCAAGGACCTCCACATAAAACCAGATACACTGAAAATAATAGAAAAGAAACTGGGGAAAAACCTTGAGCACATGGACACAGGGGAACATTTCCTGAACAGAACACCAATAGCTTATGCTCTAAGATCAATAATTGACAAATGGGAACCTTATAAAATTACAAAGTTTCTTTATTTACATTTCAAATGTTATCCCCTTTCCTGGTTTCCCCTCCGAAAACACCCTGTCCCATCTGCAGCTCCCCTTGCTTACCAACCCACCCACTCTTTCTTCCCAGTCCCAGGATTCCCCTGTACAGGTGCATTGAGTGAGGGCTCTTATTTTGACATCCCTTCACAAATTATGTCAGAGAGATGACTACAGGCCTCCCTCAGTAGTTGGGGAAAATACTCAAAGATTATTAATCTGGAGTAGAGGGAATATAAATTACCAAGTTTTGATTTTATGGCCCTCCCTACTCAGAGTAACACAGTAAATTTTACTATAGTCTTCTGTCCTCAGCAGAAAATTTCTACTTCTCTGAAATGCCTGTGCTACTATAATCCATCAACATTTCAGTCATTTCTTTCCTTGTGGACATCAGAGACACCATCCATATAACAGAAGGTGTACATGGAAAGTATGGTTGAATAAATAGGAAAAAGAGGAAGAAAGATTACTATGTATGCCACCCTAAACCCAAATAAATGCTGAACCTCCCCAGTTCAAAGATCAGCCTGCCTCTGCCTGCAAAGTGGTTAAAGTGCAAAGTGCACATATCACTAGATCCAGCTTGTATACAGATAATTTACATGGAGCCATCTAATAATGAAATGAGCACGACTGTTACTAGACACAGCAGGTTAACAAATATAAAGCCTAGTGCCACTTCTCTGCTCAAAGACTCTGTGATCCTTGACAATCAACACTTTCCATTTGCATGATGCTTTTTAGTGTTTTTGTAATTGTTTAAATGATGGGGGAAAAGGAAAAGAAAAAAATGCCTTCCTCCTACCTAATATCCAAAGTGTGTCACAGAACTGACTTCAGCTCTAATTGGGGAAACACCCTCCCCTTCTGCTGAGTGTCAGGACTTTATTGTTCTTACAACTTGGCGTCTGGATTGTAGGTTTTGGCTTTTTAAATCGAGGAACAGTTAATTGATTGTTACCCTCTTTACTGGGGTTTTCAATACATAATTCAGGGTCAGTAACTCCTCTAGGACTATTTAGATGCCCTGTCTCTAATCCCATTTCTCTGAACCTACATTGTAGTGCATTCTCTCACATGATTTCTCCTCTATTATGACCCATACTACCTATCTTTCAACATGTCTTTCTTGTCAGTCTAATCACAGAATATGACAGTCACATGGTTACCCTAAAACAGCTTTATCAAATGATAACCAAAAAAAATCTACCAAGATGATCATGAAAATGAGGTGGGAGCTGGGAAAAAACTGTAGAGATCACAGGCAAGGAGGAATGTAACAAAGCCCAAACACCTACCAGTGGTTTATAATATTTGTAGTTGTCTAAGAGCAACTTACTTATATCTATGTGACTGCAAAGATACTCTACATTTTTCTGGAGTGAAGGAATCACACTGATCACTTTGTTTTGTCTAGGAGATCACTTTTGTGTAGAAGGAGCCACCTTTTACCCTTACTCTAAAGAACCACCTAAGAAAGGTCCAAACAATTTGGGCTTTACTATCTCAGTTTTTGTTGTTGAGTTTTTTTCCCCCTGTGGCAAAGATCTGAAGGAAGTAAGGTGGTAGAGTTTTTTTGTTTTAGAGCTTGAGGGAATATAGTTCTTTACGATGGGGATGTTGGCATTATAAGGTAGGTAGCCACTGGTTTTCAGCTCATTATTGTGGACTGTGACCTTCAAATGGTACAGTCAATATTCACTTCTTCTCTCCTCTGTTGCATCTTTTAGGAAGTACCATTATACATACAGAGTTATCTGTTCAAGGTGATTCAAAACCTATTTGTTATGATGCATAAGAACAATCCCACTATCCATTTTATGATATGTTATTCTGTGTCATATTCCTTCAAATGTTTTTATAGGAATTCATAGCAATTTCTTAGGAAATTGTACTTTGGTTATGATACTGAACTAAAGTGTAAAAGAGTATACATAATGCTCAGTTGATGCACTCAGATTTATGGACAATGCTCCTGTATATATATTTTTTCATTATTCATCATAATGAAAATGGTAAAGATGGCTGGTGAATTTCTCATTCACTTTTCCTTCTCTCTCAGTGCTATTACATGTGACTTAATACTTTATGCAAATATGAATTTTAGGAATATTACACGACTTGCCATATGTTTCCAAAAGTTATGTGAGCTTTTCTCCTTCAGAGAACCAAAATAGTTTTCTCTACAAATGTTCTAGCACATGAGTATATATGCACCATGGAGTGCATAGGAAATCAGAGCACATTTTTTCACAGTCATTGCAGCTCTATTTCTCTAAAGGTTTTGGAGAATGCCCTTTCTTTCTAATTCTCAGTGTGGTATTCAGATAGATAACAAGCCAGGTGGGATTAAGATCACAGCATGAATTTGCATAGAACAATTAAGAATGGCAGTAACACTACATGCAAAATAAGTGGAGAAATTTTCAGAGTCTCATTCTAGTTAAGTGTTTAGTGACAAGAGTGTAGAAAGTGTCTTAGAAAAATTGACATTAGACAGAAAGAGAATGGGCTGGTGAGGAACCTCTAAATATGAAGGGAAAATCCAGCTCCAGAAAATTGTACCCTGACATTTGTGCACATTCTGTGGCATGCACACTCTTACATTTACAAATATTTATCATATACACATATGCACATGGAAGGGGGGCAAGAAAGAGAAATAATAATAACAAAATTCAGTTGTTGAAAAGCCTCAGAGAAGACTGGGTAAATGATAGTTGCACTTAAATTTTTAATTATTTTCACAATACTGAGCAATATAGAAGATCAATAAAATTATATTGATGTATAATCATAGAATAATTCAAAATTTGTCTAATATATTTGCAAAAGACTATATGGATTAAAAATGTAACTTTTTTTGTACATAGATACTTTGTAAAATTCTGACTGATTAGCCTATTTTAAAAGTTGAACAAGAAAATTGGTTTCATTCATTCCTGTAAAAATGGTATGTATAAGTTGCGATTGACTTTAATTTTTGTAATGATATGTGTTAAAAGGCACTAGCCTAGGTGTTGGTTGTTGCATAAACTTTTGGCTTGTTTTTAAGGTTTTGCTACAACTCTTTTCCGAATGGCATGAAAATGGGTTTCCTTGTTTTTTCTTGCATTGTATTGAAGTTTCTAATAAGGTATATTAGACTGCTTATTGTAAAATAAGAACCACTATCCCCTGCTATCTTTACATTGTTTTCCATTGATACATACTTAAGTAGACACGCTGGGAATTTAGTTTCATAGCAAAATATAATTGTATAACCAGTGTACAAGCTGGTTTAGTGTGTCAACTTGACACAGACTGGAGTTATCACAGAGAAAGGAGCTTCAGTTGAGAAAATTCCTCCATGAGATCCAGCTGTAAGGCATTTTCTCAATTAGTGATCAAGGGGGAAGGGCCCATCATGGCTGGTGCCATCCTGGGCTGGTAGTCTTGAGTTCTATAAGAAAGCAAGCTGAGCAAGCCAGTGAGAAACATCCCTATATGGCCTCTGTATTGGCTCCTGCTTCCTGACCTGCTTGAGTTCCAGTCCTGACTTTTTTTTTTTTATTAGATATAATCTTTATTTACATTTTAAATGTCCCCTTTCCTGGTTCCCCTCCCAAAAATCCCATAAGTCATCTTCCCTTCCCCAATCAACCCTCTCCCACTTCCCGGTCCTAGTATTCCTCTACACTAAGGCATCAAGTCTTTCCAGGACCAAGGGCCTCTCCTCCCTTTGTGTCTTACAAAGTCATCCTCTACTACCTGTGTGTCTGCAGCCATGGGTAACTCCATGTGTACTCGTTGGTTGTTGGTTTTGTTCCTGGGAGCCCTGGGAGGACCAGGTGTCTCATATTGTAGTTCTTCCTATGGCGCTGCAAACCCCTTCAGTTCCTTGTGTCCTTTCTCCAGCTCCTCCATTGTGGACCCTGTGCTCAGTTCAATGGCTGGCTGAAAGTGCCCCCCTCTGTATTTGTCATGCACTAGCAGAGCCTCTCAAGTGATAGCTATATCTGGCTCTGGTCAGCAAGCACTTGTGGGCATTGATAATAGTGTCTGGGTTTTGTAACTGTATATGGGATGGATCCCTGGGTGGGGTAGTCTCTGGATATCTTTCCCTCAGACTCTTCTCCCTTTGTCTCTGTATCTCCTTCTGCGGGTATTTTGTTCCCCCTTCTCCGAAGGACCAGAATATCCATAATTTGTTCCTCCTGCTTCTTGGGCATCAATTGATTTGTGAAATGTGTCTTGGGTATTCCAAGCTTCTGTGTTAAAAACGGCATGGTATTGGTACAGTGACAGGAAGGTAGATCAATGGAACAGAATTGAAGACCCATAAATGAACCCACACATTTATGGTCACTTGATCTTTGACAAAGGAGCTAAAACCATCCAGTGGAAAAAAGATAGCCTTTTCAACAAATGGTGCTGGCTCAACTGGAGGCTACCAAGCAGAAGAATGCAAATCAATCCATTCTTATCTCCTTGTACTAAGCTCAAGTCCAAGTGGATTGAGGACCTCCACATAAAACCAGACACACTGAAACTAATAGAATAGAAACTGGGGAAGAGCCTTGAACACATGGGCACAGGAGAATTTTTTTGAAGAGAACACCTATGCTCTAAGATCAAGAATTGACAAATGGGACCTCATAAAATTACAAAGTTTCTGTAAGGCAAAGGACACTGACAATAGGACAAAAAGGCAACAAACAAATTGGGAAAAGATCTTTACTAACCCTACATCTGACAGGGGGCTAATATCCAATATATGCAAAGAAATCAAGAAGTTAGACTACAGAGAACCAAATAACCCTATTTAAAAATGGGGTACAGAACTAAACAAAAAAAATTCACCTGAGGAATATTGAATGACTGAGAAGTACCTAAAGAAATGTTCAACATCCTTAGTCATCAGGAAAATGCAAATCAAAACAACCCTAAGATTTCACCTCATACCAGTCAGAATGGCCAAGAACAAAATCTCAGGGTGCAGCAAGTTCTGGTGAGGATGTGGAGAAAGAGGAACACTCCTCCACTGCTGGTGGGAGTGCAAGCTGGTACAACCAGTCTGGAAATAAGTTTGGCGTTTCCTCAAAAAACTTGGCATAATACTATCAGATGACCCTATTATACCACTCCTGGGCATATACCCAGAGTATTCTCCAGCATGTAATAAGGACACATGCTCTGCTGTGTTCATAGCAGCCCTATTTATAATAGCCAGAAGGTGGAAAGAACCCAAATGTCCCTCAGTGGAGGAATGGATACAAAAAATGTAGCATATATACACAATGGAGTACTACTCAGCTATTAAAAACAATGCATTAATGAAATTCTTAGACAAATGGATGGAACTAGAAAATATCATCCTGAGTGAGGTAAACCAATCACAAAAGAACACACATGGTATGCTCTCACTGATAAGTGTATATTAGCCCAGAAGCTTGGAATACCCAAGACTCATTTCACAGTCCTGACTTTCTTTGGTGCTGAACAGCAATGCAGAAGTGTAAGCTGAATAAACTCTTTCCTCCCCAACATGCTTCTTGGTCATGATGTTTGTGCAGGGATAGACAGGTAACAGCATAGTGGTGTATTCCTGTGACAACCTGACCATGTTTTGGGGAGGACTGTGGAAGGACTTTAGAACTTTTGTCTAGAAAATCCATTAGGTGTCAAGAACACTGTGGGATATTGTGTAGGAGCTTGGAAGACAATGTTGAGAACAGTGCAGAAGGTGAAGACCTGATTTGTGAAATTTCATAGGGAAGATTAAAGACTCTTATCAGAGCTGTTGATATTTTGATTGTGAAGATTCTGTGGTTTTTGTTAGCTGGGGCTGACGAATCAGCTGTGTTTAACAAGGTACCAGGACTATGAAAGGGAAAACTTTGCATTGCTGGGACTATTGCTGCTGGTTAGCTGGAGCTAAGAAATTAGTTGTGATTAAGAAGAGACTGGCATCATTGAGGTGAAATCCTCTGGGAAGTGTTTTCTGAGAGCTCAGAGGCTGTGTTCCAGAGATAGCCAAGGTTGTACCTTGTACTGTGGCTGGACTTGTTAATGTGTAAGAGTCACCCAGGTGGTACTGGTTTTGAAGGCATAACTGGGTCATGACAAGCAGCTGAGGCTCAGCACTGTGAAAGTCCATGGAAGGCCTTTGGTGAAGCTTCAGCATCAATTGCAATTGATGACCCAGGACTGAAGGAGTCATGCAAAGGAGTTGAGGCTTGGCACCATGAAGAAAATCTGTGAGAGACTATAGGTGAAGCCTAGTTACAGTGGAAGACAGCAGTGTTTTAAAGATGCCCGTATCATGAATGATCACCAAGAACAGCAGCAGCAGTGAAGTACAGGCAGCTGGAGCCTAGAAGACAAGGTCTGAGCTATAAAGGGAAGGGCTGCAGAAGTGACCCAAGCCCTTGGAGGAGCCTAGAAGACCGTGAGTGGATCCCAGACATTGGACAATTGGAGTTTGATTTTGCTTTTGATTGTGACTGTGTGCTGATATTTTTCCCTCTTGAAGGAAGAAAGTATTTTAGTGGAGCCCACAGTTAAGCGTCTTTTAATTGTAAAAAGACTTTGGATTTTAAAAGAGATTGGATATTTTTTAAGGGACTGAAATTTTAATATGTAAGAATTTGCAAAGTCTGTGTGACATTTAAAGATACTTCGATCTTGGTGATAAATAAGAAAGTAAGTGTTGAGGCTTAATAGTGATGTGTTTGTATGTCAAGTTGACAAGGGGTCAATTGTCCTGACTGATTTTGTGTGTCAACTTGATACAGACTGGAGTTATCACAGAGAAAGGAGCTTCAGTTGAGAAAATGCCTCCATGAGATCCAGCTGTAAGGCATTTTCTCAATTAGTGATCAAGGCGGGTGGGCCCATCATGGGTGATGCCATCCTGAGCTGGTAGTCTTGGGTTCTATAAGAAAGTGAGCTGAACAAGTCAGGGTAAGCATGTCCATAAGAAACATTCCTCCACGGCCTCTACATCAGCTCCTGCTTCCTGACCTGCTTGAGTTCTATTCCTGACTTCCTTTAGTATTGAACAGCAATGTGGAAATGCAAGGTGAATAAACCCTTTCCTCACTAACATGCTTCTTGGGGAGGAAACCCTGACTAAGACAACCAGTAACTACCTTGATTGTTAATTCTGAAACTGAATGTTGTTAGTGTTGCTAGAATTAGAATATTGCCTAAGAGAGAATGTTGTTAGTGTTGCTAGAGTTAGAATATTGATGAAGAAGTTTTACCATCCAACTTTGTTTTACAATTTAGCACTTTAAATATAATGGTACTGAACTGTCACCACACAGTCATTTGGAAAACAGGCAACATTGTTTACAAAATTCTGTGCTTTTGAGTTTCTTGTATTTTCTTTGCTTTTATGATTTACACTTCTATACCAGAAAATATTGAAGACAACTTAAAAGTTTGATTCAAGTATGCTGTTACGAAACTTATAGTAATCTTGATTCTAGGAGGTTTGAAAGCTTGTAAGCATATATAAAATGTACTTCAGCTACTATTTTGAAACAGACTTTGTTTTTTCTTTAGGAATAAATAAATCAAATAATAATATTATTTATCTTATTAATCATTAGCATGCTTAGTTGACTGTGTCAAAGTGTGAAATACACAATTCTTGATAAGCATTTATTTCTAAAATAAAAATGCATATATTGTCATTGGAATGAAATAATATTTTCTGTGATGAATTACTAAGATACTTGAATATATCTGACACTTTAAGGAAACCCAAGATCATATATTCTCTTAAATTTTTCATACATAACATTGTAATCAAATATTATGGTCAGTTCATCTTTCACTATTTTTCCAATGTTGGAGAGTTCTCAGAAGTTCTATTTTCAGAAACTCTGTCCATTTTCTGAATTCCTGATGAATCCAGAGAGTTTTAAACATGACTAATATTTATCAATATTAAATGTATTAGTAATTAACCCAATGGTGAATTTGTTGATGAAGGTAATTATATAAGAAGTTAATATATATGATATATATTATATGTTATATATATATATATATTAAAATGAAATATGTTTCAATAACCAGGAAATCATGATTGTAACATTCATTCCATTTCCTCAGATCTACTGAATACATTTCTTTATGGAAAACAGCTGGTTTTCCATCTGGTTCTGTATTACTTCTAGATATCCCTCTGGAAAGACTGCCTGTTCATCCAAGGAACAAATTAAATTTAGTGTGTTGGTTTAAACCTACTGTGTAATCATGTCTCAGAGTGTCAAAGGGCTTAAACCACTACTGATGTGTGGTTATTGTCATTTTTCTTCAGTTCCTATGCTGAATTTCAGAATTTTTCAAGAGGCTTTCTTGGTTTTTCTGAGGTTGATGTTTAAGTGTTTTATTGCTGTGAAGAGACACCATGACCATGGCAACTCTTATAAAACATTTAATTGATGGTGGCTTATAGTTTCAGTGGTTTACTGGGTAAACTCCAAACTCTTTATCTCCATGTTGATATCAAAATGCTCTTCAGATCTCTAACTCCTCTTAGCTTTGTTGACTTCAACAAACTTCTTTCTCTTGGGATGGTTCCACATCTTGGTAGCTGCTCTCCTTGTCAAAATATCCCACAACTTTGGCATTTCACCTTTACAGATCCACACATTGCCCTCTCTAGACCTCCATGCAGGGACATTCTTGCCACATGTCTAGCCTCAATGGTTTTCCTTAGTCATGAAGGGTGATTTCATAATCCCTTTCTTCTGTCATTGACTCTAAATTCAGACCCACATGGCCAAACCTGCCAAGTTCTTCTGCTTGCTGGGGCTGGAACATGGCCCCCTGGTTCAATTACATCTTTACTGACTTTCTATTTTTGATAGTTTTCTTCATTCCTGAAACTTCACTGTCCTGGAACTTGATCTGTAGTCCAGGCTTGTCTTGAATTTAGAGATCTACCCCTCTCTGCTTCCTGAGTCCTGGTTTTAAAGGTGTATGCCACCACACTAGGCTTTAATACTTCCTTTAATTCCTTCTTGTTTTTCATTAATTTGTTTTCACAGATGGAGACTTAGCTAGGTGACGTTTTACTTTGAAGTTATCATGCCCTTTATTACACTTAGTATTAGGCTTTCCTTTATTTTAGATTTCCTGGTGCCTGCTTTCTCTTCAAATTGTACATTATATTCTTTCTTTCCTTTGTAAATCTGCATAAGGGTAAACACTAACAGCCACACAATAGAATCAATGCAAGACTGTTTTGTAATTTCCTCTGATAATGTAATTCATCCAAAACTCTTCAATTTTATTCCCAGGTAGACCTTTGGGACAAGGACAAAACAACCATATTTTTGTCAAAATACCACGAGAACTGTCTCGAGAACACATACTAACACTCTTCCTCTGAAACCTCCTTAGCCAGGCTCCCACACATGAAATCATCCTCAGCACCACAAAGATATGGAATTTTACTATAGAGGCCAGGCTTGATGGATGTTACTCACATCCTTCTGAACCCTGGTTCAATCCAATTAGGGAAGTTATTCGGGCTCCTGATCATTGAATTCTATCATGCTCAGACTGTCAATATATTTTCAGACAGTCAATATATACTACAGGCTCTTCAAACACTATCATTCTCCTACATAAAAGAACAGAATAGGCCCATATACATCCTTGTGAAGTCCCTTCAAGGAACCCTTGAGAATAGGGCACATCCATGGTTCATTTCTCACATCAGATCCCAATGCAGACTACCAGGAATCATGGCTAAGGGCAATGTGATGACTGGCTTAATGATAATGACTGTTGATCAGGGGCTCTTGGAATAGGCAGGAGCATTGCATCAGCAATTTCACCTTTCCCCACAAAACTTACATAAGATCTTGCTGGAATTTTCCATGGCATAATGCAAACATCTTGCAAGAACTAGCACCACCTGCACCCCATTTGTGTCATTGGGGCCACTTAATATGGGAGGTGTCAACCCATGTGGGTTACTCCCCAATGGTATTTTGCATGTGGACCTAACTCACTATCCTTCTTTTGGTTATCTTAGATATGTACATGTTATTGTAGTACTTGCTCCTCCTTTGTATATGCTGTGGCTTTGACAGAAAAAGCCTCGCATGCTGTCTAGGCTACGAAATCTGCTATGTTTGTTATGGACATTTCTTGAGTTTTGAAGATGGATGATGGCCCTGCCTATGCCTCTCAACAATTCAATGAGTTTGCTGCCTCATAGAGAATTAACATTATTTTTGGCTTTCCCTATAATTCCTCAAGCCCAGGTGAGAATAGAAAGGTCCACTTGGACTCTAAAGGAGTTGCTACCTCCCCTGAGTCCAAATGTGACCCTCACCTGGTCCTAGCAGAGGCCTTGTTTCACCTAAACTTCCTCATCTTCGATGATCAGTGATTAAGCCCTGCCTATATACACTGGGCTTTCCTACCCAGGAATAACCATCTTCCATTGGTACAGTTGAGAGTTCCCCAACAGCACAATGGCAGTCAGCCTCTTGATGACATGGGGACCAGGATACTCATGTGTTTCCCACAGGACTCCACACCATGATGAATGGTGGGACAGGACTTCTTTCCTGCCATGGGAAATGAGAAAATGGATGAAGACTCCTCCCCCTCAGACCTTCTCGCTGAGGAATTGGCATTTGTTAGAGATATGTCTCTACTTGCCTGTCATTCCCATTTTCATGTCATTTGCCTTATACCCTATGAAGTACAACATATTTCCCAGGCCTGTGAACAACTAGCCCATTATAAGAAGGGAACTTGCTCCAACAAATTCTTAAACTGTTAGGTCAGGGAAAGTATATCTAAGCTCAATGAGACCAGGGTACCCATTCTTGATTTGGATTTTGATATAGGATTAATGGAAAAGGTTTGGAACAATATAAAAAAGATTTTTGACCCCCCTTGATAGTGCCTTATGCTATGGGAGGAATAATAATAATAGTAATAATAATAATAATAATAATAATAATAATAATAATAATGCTTAAGGGTCTTGTATAGCACATCTCTTGGCAAACTTCAAAAGTGTATACTTCAAGTACTCATGGCTCTTGAGCATCCAGACTGAGGCCCTCTCAGAGAGTAGAGCCTGGCTTACAGAAGATTGGGAGGTCTCTGTTTAGACTCACTCCTTACTCCTTGATATGCCCTCTAGGGTGGTTGTTCTTTGATTGCTAGTAGTCAATGAAAGGTAAGAACCTGCTTTGCAGGTCAACCAAAGATAGGCACAGTCCACTATATTGGAGGCCCCAAGAGGTATATCAATAAGGCCTGAAAAAAGAACTCCAATTCCCACTGATCAATCAAAAATAGGAACAAAAGAGTGGAAATGTAGGAGTAACTTAGCCAATCAGGCCCAGTAGCTATGCTGGCATAGGTACTGCTGATACATCTTCCCTGAGCCAACCTAGAGTCTGCCAGCAGAGCTAGAGACTGTTGATGCTGGACCAGACTGTGGAGCAAGCCACTGAGAAAAAGATATCATCATATTTGGCTACTTGAGAGCCAATGAGATGCAGGGAGGTGGTTATAATGTTTTGCCCAGTCACTGTAATAAAAGAGTTTGCTTTTGCCAGTCGCCCAACTCCTGGAGTCTATGTTGTTAATTCTATGCTTTCTTCCCCAATGACTTTAAGGGTCTTGGACCTGGTTGCAAGCAACAAGGCTTTGAAAAGATATTTAACTTAAAAGATACACAGGTGACAAGAAGGAACATACAAATGTGTTCAACTCCATCCTTTACTAGAGAATTTCAAGTTAATATCAAGTGAGATATCACAGCACACTTTCTGGGAAGAACAGAACAAATATATCTCAGAATATAAATTCTACTTGGGGTATAAAACAAGGAACTCCAATGCATCGCAGGTATGAGTCTCACAAGTCTCATTTCAAATGATTCAAGATTGTTTGTTCTAGAGGCAAATATGAATACCATGGCCCAATCAAGCTTTGTTTTAGGTCTCAGATTATGTCCAGTCATATGCTTAGCTTTTTTTCTTTTGATGTTTTATTTATTTATTCTATCATATATTATATCTTGACCATAGCTTCCACAACCCCTTTTCTCCCATTCCCTCCTCCTTCCACCTACACATCTCCATGTACTTCTCCTCCACTTCTCTTCAGAAAAGGGCAGTCCTCCTAGGAATATCAACCAAACACTGCATATCAAATGACCGTAAGACTAGGTTGCTCCCTTCATGCTGAGGCTGGATGAGGCAACCCAGGTAGAGGACAAAAGTGCACAAAGCAAGCAAAAGCATCAGAAGCAGCCCCTGATCATGCTGTTGGGAGACTCACAAAAACAATATTCTACACAACTATAATAAATTGAGGGTGTGGTCAGCTAGTGACCGGTCCAGGCTGAGACCCATCCCACTTGAGGGAGGCCAACCTTGCCATTACTTGAAGGACAAAAAAACCAGAGGCCTGGAAGTTGTTCTGGTGACCTAAGATAGAACCAAATGTGACCAAACAAATATAAAGGGATAATTCTTAATGTTATTCCAGTACAAACACAGACCCACAGCCAAACATTACATGGAACTCCATGAATCCTGTGGAAAAGAGGTAGGAAGGTTTGTAGGAGCTAGAATGGTCAAGGACAGCACACGAAAACCCACCAAATGTACAAACTTGGATTTAGAGTGTCTTACTGAGATTGAACCAACAAATAGGGAGTCTGCATTGGTCTAACATAGACCCTCTGCATGATGTGAAATTATTTATGACTGGGTAATACTTCATTGTGTAAATATACCATAATTTCTTTATCCAATTCCTGGCTATTATGAATAGAGCAGCAAAAGACCTGGTTGAGCAAGTGTCTCTGTGGTAGGATGAAACATCTTTGGGTACATACCTAAGAGTGTTATAGCTGGATCTTGGGGTAGGTTAATTTTCATCTTGCTGAGAAACCACCACACTCATTTTGATTTCCATAGTGGCTGTATGAGTTTATACCTACCAGCAATGCATGAGTGTTCCTCTTACTCACATTCCTGCCATCGTGAATTGTCATTTGTTTCGATGAGGTTAGTTGTTCTATCAGGTAGAAGAGCCAAAGGCGATGTAGAACATCAATAAAACCATGCCTAATAAGTCAACATCAGCAAACTAATATGAACTCACAAACACTGAGGCAGCATGTACCAGGCCTCTGTGTATATATTATGGCTCCCAGTTTATTGTTTTTATGGAATTCTGATGTGTGCCAAAAACTGGATCCATGAGTGTTTTAAGTTCCAATATTTTTCTAGGGAACCTCCAAAGCAGGTAAGTATTATTATAAAGAAAAAAAAGATACATAGACTGGAGTTCTAAAGTTGTATAATCCTCTTTAAAATTTGTATAAGTCTTACTGAATTCCTTATATAGTGTTTCAGAAACAATCCAGACATATCCCATTTTTTTTTCTGCATTCAGCTTAGTGCTTGTTAACTCTGCTCCAAAAATGGCAGTGAGCTCATGTGATCTATTTGTCTTAACTTTTCTCATTAGTCTTGGGCTAGAGATATTAGTCCTTAAGTCTAGCAGATGTTTTGTGCTAAATATGTATTTTTAAATCTTCATGTTTTTTTCTGGGAAGTATCCTACTGAGCATGTTCTCACTATTGGATTTCACATTGCTTTTAAATTTTTTCTGTACTTCAATGTAAAATAAAAAGATTAAACTGAAGCAGAATATCATTGTGCCTCAAGCACTAATGGCTTATGCTAACTCACTTTGAAGTCACTCTTACTTTCACTAGATCAAATTGTTATTGTGACTCTGTCTCAGATTTGGTACCAGGGTCACTGTGGTTTCCTCCCACATCTTTCTGAGCCAGAGTATTTTATTTAGAAAATTTCAATTCCAAATCCAATAGGTGAGACCAAGGGGTCTGGGAAAGTTCTCTTGGGGAAATTATTGTTTCTTCATTGCCTTTCTCAACTTGTAGGACTTCTTTTCTATTTCCCTGCAATTTGGAGTTGATCAGTTACCCTTGTGATGTGCTAATAAGAGTCAAGGAATTCTCTCACTTTGTGTAAATCCTTTAATGAGAGCATGACCTTGAGAATACTTTGCATGTTTTGAAATTTCCTGAAGAGTAGTATCAAATGCAGCCCTTGCTGCAGATGGCACTGCTGTAGAAGCCTGTGTTCCTTAACTAATTATGCTTAAAAGAGTCCCTCCAATTTCTCTCCTGTAGTGTGTAGGACAAGAAAAGCAAAGGAATGAGAAGTCTCTTATACCTATAAATTCAAATTCTTTTTATTTTTGGTAAAAAACAGTAGCAGCGCATATAACCTTCCAAATATTTTTATGTTCTTTTCAACTTCATAAATTATTCTGAATATTTTCATCACACCACACTGCTAAGATCATAGCTTGCATGTATAAAAGTAACATTTTTTTTAAAATGTAATTTTTCTTGTCAGTTTACTTAGTATTTAAATTTGTATAAGTTTCTTTAGAATCTCATATAGTATATTTTGTTCATGTCATACCAACGCATCCTCTTCCCCAACTTTTTCTATATCCATCTCCCTTTCTGTACTATTCAATGTTGTTTCCTCATGATTTTCATTTTTTAAAATCTCAAGTCAGCTGGACGGTGGTGGTGCATGCCTTTAATCCTAGCACTTGGGAGGCAGAGGCAGGTGGATTTCTGAGTTCGAAGCCAGCCTGGTCTACAAAGCGGGTTCCAGGACAGCCAGGACTATGCAGAGAAACCCTGTCTCAAAAAAACAAAAATAATAATAATAATAATAAAATAAAATCTCAAGTCTAATTTCTTTTGTTTATATATCCAAAATGTGTGAATATACTCCCTTGTTTGGATAATCTACCAGAGTCCAAAGTATTAATGGAAAATGATTGTTCATCTTCCAGCACAAATCAGTTGCCAACAGTTTCTCAGAGGTGAGATTTTGTACCCACTTTCCCTCTCCATCCTGGGATTTTTGTCTTTTGAGCTGCTATAGATTTTGTGCATGCTGTTACAATTACTGTAAGCTCATATGCACAGTTGTTCTGCTCTGTCTTGAAGACTGTTGTTCCTTGTGCCATTCATCACTGCTACTCTTTCTTCCTGATTTCTCTACCATGAAGATATCTGAACAATGGAAATGTATATAGATGTCCCATTTATAGCTGAATGTTCTTTAGTCTTTTATTCTCTGCTTGCTGACTAGTTGGGGATATATATGTTAATTATCATGTACTGAAAGGAGATGATTCCCTGATGAGTGTTTACAGATATTCTACTCTATGGGTATAGCAATAAGTCGTTAGAAGTCATTTAATACTAAATTCTCTTAGTAGAATAATAATAGTAAGTTCTCCTCTGGGTCTGTGGAGAAGTGGAGAGTGCCACCTGACAGAAAATTTTGTAAGGTTGAGTGGATTCAGAAAACCTGATAATTCTCATATCTGAGAACCAAGGCATTAAGTCCACTCCTGGTGAGGTTCCTGTCCTGGAACATGTGACCACAATACCCCATGGAGAGGATTATGACAATCAGTCTTGTAGGGGCAGCACCTCTTCACATGTACATGAGACATCCCCAACATCTGAAATCATGCCAATAGAAAGCATCTACTTTTAGATACTAACCCATCATAAAATGTACATAAGACCCTATCTAGGATGAATGAAGCACATGAATTATTTCATCAAAGGCCATCTGTGAGTGTCTGTCTTATGGAATCTTTATAGCTTGTGGAAAAGAATTCTCTCATGAAGCTTTCGTTGCTGGAAGCTGTTCAAACCAACTATAGTCACTTTCCACTCAGTGGCCCTGACTTGTCTCCTAGCTGCCTGCTGCACACCTCCCCCTCTGAGAGTTGCAACACTTTGGTCACTTATACTGGGCCAGAGCCCCTCAGATCCCTGAAGATAGTACCTGGTAGGCAGAACTCCATAGTGCAGGTGACCAGTCTAGACACATGTTCTTGGCTATGATAATGCAGCCAGATATGGGTTCTCTCTTGTAGAACAAACCTAAATCCAATGAGAAAATGGTTGCTCATTCTCGTGACACTTGCATTACAATTGCACTACTATTCAGGTCCTTCCTGGTGAATGAATCGTTATTGTGGCCTTCACGGTTCATATCTCGATAAGACTGATAACTTTTCTCTTCTAATAGAGCACATATCACCCTCCTATATTATGCAAGCTAGCTAGTAGGGTCATGAAGGCTCCAGGTCAGTTCCAATTGATTCTCTCCACTTTCTATGACTCTGGTATGTGGTGCCTATTTCAATATGGTCTTATCATTAAGTTCTGCATGGTAGCCAAGAACCTTGGTAAAAGACTATAATGTTTGGACATCTATGGGGCATACCTGGTCAATAACTCCAAAGGAGTTAACAGAAGGTATTTTAATAAGAACATTGCCACCCTGTTATATGATAACTACATTTAAACTATTTTTACATATGTGTATGTACACATTTTAGAAAGCTTCTACAGTAGTATTCATATAATATGTAAAATTTTTCATTGGCATGTTGTTATTATCATTGTTTCTTCATATTTTGATTAACATATTTTAAAAATAGATGGTTACATGGTGGGCACATTGTTCATTGCCTCAAGACTGCAATCCAAACACTTTTGAGGTTGATATATGAGGATAACATGTGTAAGAAAAAAAATGTATTAGCTAATAATTTCTGTCATAGAACATCATAAAGAAATTAACCTAAAAAACATTCTAAACCAGATTATCTTGCCATTCATATTACCCTCTTGATTATGTTAGTTGTTAGGTTTTTTATTCATATAAATATATATATATATGTATATATATATTATATATATGACTGGACATCATAGAGTACATCATTTCTCCCCTGCTGAAAGTGGAATGAAATAGTCATAGATGTGTAAAACAATGTATAATTATTATTAGAATAATCACTATGATTTCAGTTTTATAATTTACCCAGGTTATTAAAAACTTTCCAATTATCTTTTAAAAATATATTACCTCATTGGTATTTATTATATATTTTCAGCTTCAGAATGATCCAGAATACAAAGATAAAATTAATGCACAAGCCTTTATTTATCCCTGTCTACAGAATATTGATACATTTATGGTATCTTATCAATAGTATAAACAAGGTCCAGTTCTGTTAGGGAAGATGACTATTAAGTTGGCATGCTTATCTGACTGAAGATCAAATACTTCTCAAGGGCATGCATAGAAATCAGGATAAGTCCCTGTAGAGGAATTTTAATCCAGCAATATGGCTGCTATGGCAAGGGATCACATCTAAGTACCTTCTTGTTCTGTTTGATCTGGCTGGAATGCATTCATACCACATATTTTTAACCTTCTGACTAGAATACAGACATGCCCTTAGTACACACAACACTGTGTGTAAATTTAGTTTGTAGAAGGAAGCAGTCAATTTGAAAGTGTTATCTAATTGATGGGCAGAAAAAAATGTCAGATCAGAGAGAGATTTAACAGAATGAATCAGAAATAGGATATGCCCAACTCTCAGGTGAACAGAAAGGAAAAGGAGTACTTAGAGTGCAGCAACAGCAGAAAGGCAGGGCAATGTCTGATGTACTTGGGGGTGATTTTACAAGAACGGTTGCAGGTAAAGACAGAACAAGCCAGAGAATGAGAGGGAACCAGAAAATTAGAACAGATTTCCAACGTTAGAATGAGTCCTGGAAGAGCAATTAAGACAGAAGCAACCTATAGAATGGGGAAAAAAAATCTTCACTAACACCACATCCTAGAGAGGGTTAATATCCAAAATTTATAAAGAACTCAAGAAGTTAATCACCAAAAAACCAAACAACCCAATCAAAAAATGGGGTATAGAGCTAAACTGAGATTTCAAAACTGAGGAATCTTGAATAGCTGAGAAGCACTTAAAAAAATGTTCAAAGTCCTTAATGATCAGAGAAATACAAATCATAATGTTCCTGAGATTCCACCTTACACCAATCAGAATGGTTAAGATCAAAACCTTTGGTGACAACACATGTTGGAGAGGATGTGGAGAAAGAGGAGCAGTCCTCCATTGCTGGTGGGATTGAAAACTGGTATAACCACTCAGGAAATCAATCTGGAGTTTCCTCAGAAAATTGAAACTAGATCTCCCTGAAGACCCGGCTATACCACTATTGGGAACATACTGAAAAGTTGCCCAACATGCCACAGGGGCACATGTTCCACTATGTTCATAGCAGTCTTATTTGTGATACCCAGAAGCTGGAAGAAACCTAGATGTTCCATGACAGAAGAATGTATACAGAAAATGTGATTCATTTACACAGTGGAATACTACTCAGCTATTAAGAAGGAGGGCATCCTGAGTTTTACAGGCAAATGAATGGAACTAGAAAATATCATCCCAAGTGAGGTAACTCAGACTCAAAACGATATGCATGGCATGTACTCACTAATAAGTGGATAGTAGCCAAAAAAAAAAGTACAGAATACCCAAGATAGAGTCCACAGAACTCAAAAATGTCAACAAGCTGAAGTGCTCAAGTGGGAATACCTCAGTCCCACTTGGAAGAGAGAAGAAAGCAATCACCAGTGGGGAAGGAGGGAGGGACCTGGGAGGGAAAGTAGACGAGGTGGAGGATTGGAGTGTAGAGAGGAACTTGATCTGACATTGGGGAGGGAAAAGGACTGAAGTTCTAGGGGCTAGCAGAAAGAATGGAAATAGGCAACCTTGGGAGATAGGAAGTTGGGGAGACCCTCCAGAATGCACCAGAGATCTGGGAGGTGAGAGACTCACAGGACTAAAAGGGAGGGACCTCTCAAACACTGGACCAACAAACAGGCAGTTGATATGAAGCCTCTAGCACAGATACAAAAGAGGACTGCTGGGTCTGTGTTCATTCAGAGATGATGCACCTAACCCTCAAGAGACTGGAGGCCCCAGAGAGTTTAGAGTTCAGGTGGGGTGGGGGTTAGGGACATTCATGAAGAGACAGGGAGAGAGGAGGTGGTATGGAATGTGGAACAGTCAGAGGGTGGACAGGGGTTGGGGGGCAGGGTGGGGAATAAAATATGGAGTGAATAAAATAATAATAATAATAATAATAGTAATAATAATAATAATAATAATAAAAGACAGAAGCCGAAAGAAGCTGATAGTCAGCTTGGAGAGTAGTTTTAAGCCAGAACAGGTGAATTAAACCAGCCAGCCAGAGTTCAGAAAGAACTAGAAAAGGTGTGATAATCAGTAGAAAGCCTCTGAGATGACAACTACATTAGGAGAATAAAAGTTACATTTATATATCTGAATGATCAAAACATCTGTTCAAACTTAACTGCTGGTACTTCCTAAAATATATATATATTATCCTGTTTATTCTGAACCAATTCTTGGAAAACTAAATGCTTCTTATCCAGGACCTGTGGATAGTACAGCATTGCCCTTGCTAGTCAGTGACTACTAGTTATAGATTTTGCCTTTAATTTACATCCTTTTAAACATGGCCTGGAGAGACATGATGAACTTGTTTATGTCTCACAGCTTTGAAATTGCATACACATGACTACATAGAGGATGCAATTCATGGAATAAAAATAATGTTATTTATTGTGACTGATAGGTTCTAAAGGACTGATAGATACCAGTAGTAATATCATAATAAGGTGAGACTAGTTATATGCACAAAGCACATGCCAGTTTTCAGTCAGTGATAAAGATAAATGACAGCTGAAATACCCAACAGAGGTGAGAGAGACCATATCCAGAGGTTAGGCATGGCTCCTGGTTGAGGAATAGAGTCACCCACCCATCTCAAAATATTAACCCAGAATTGCTCCTTTCTAAACAAAATGCAGGGACAAAGCATGGAGCCCAGACTAAAGGAAAGGCTTTCCAGAGACTGAGGTATTGGTCTCATCTGCAGACACCAAAGCCAGACACTATTGCTGATGCCAAGAAGCATTTGCTGAAAGGAGCCTGATATGAGGTTCTGCCAGAGCCTGACCAACAGAGGTGTGGATGCTCCCTGCCAACCATCAGACTAAACATGGGAACCTCCTTGGAGGAGTTACGGGAAAGACTGAAGGAGCTGAATGTGTTTGCAACCCCATAGGACAGTGATAAAATATTCAATAATAAGTAAGGATGAATCATTCTCTATTTTATCATAGAAAATTCAACAAAAAATTAAAGCATAATAATCTGTGGTCTATGAGGACCTCTTCCTGAAATAACAGAGTGACTCAATTGGGAACTATATAGAATAACCTTAAAATTTATATGTAAAAGAAAGGTAATTAAATCAAATATGATGCATAGGTATTTGTTAAATCCCCATTTTCTATATACTCAAATGTATTATATATTTATAAATGCCTAAATATATATAATAAACATAATATATATGTATACATATAAAAGTATATATACACATATATAAAATATAATATACACATAGACATATATAAATGTATACATTATAAATATACATGTATAATGCATATGCATATAAGCATACTCCAGATAATCATTTTTCATGGCAAAAGCAAAAGTAGCAGAAAAAAAAACAAGATAACATGTCTTATTCATAGTTTACTAATCCCATATTGTTGGATCCTAATGAGAGTGATTTGAAGAACTTCCAAATAATTTAAAGGAACAATTGTAATTTTCTTTGCATAGTCTAATAATATACAAATGCACTTTAATATAACTGAAACAAAAATAAAAATAATAAATGCCTGAATTGCTGAGGAAAAGGAAACTGAAAAAGTTACTGTGTCAGAAGCCATCTAGGAAAGTCTAAAGACATGCAAGGGACTTTTCTGGAGATGGCCCACCATTTTGCATGGTCTATGATGAGTGAGCGCTAAAGCAATGTCTCAAGAGACTTCATTGCAGAATTGCCTCTTACTGCTGAGAAGCCTTCTTTCTGACCTTTTATATAGGCTAATGATTCCTGGGCATTAGCCCACCATATTGGACATATTTTCTGAAGATTAACATGAAGTTATACTCTTATATGGTAATGCTGTGTAGATAAATCTATGATTTCATAAGTCTTAAAACTGATTCTTTAAAATTCCTAAATTTATACAAGTCCTCTTGAGCCCTCTAAAAGCTGAAATTAGGGCTCTGTAAACCTTTATGTGTCAAAGGCTAATTGCACTAGGAAAAGAAAAGAGGCTTGGAACAAATTTATGATCAGAAAAACATTTCTTCTAGGTTAACTGTGAGACTGCTATCTAGTAACTAAAGGTCATAAATTGGGAATGGACAATTTATTGCAGGTACGAGTACAGTAAATAAAATATTGACTAGTTTATCCACATGAAACTTCAAAAAGAAGACATTAAGTGATGATTTTTCTATTGACAAAACCATGTAGACATATGACATAAAAATTATTGCTTTAAACTTACAATGCATGTATGGGTCTAAAAGTCAGATAATGAATATTTAGTCATGTACTAGTCTTATAGGAAAGACAGGCAAACATTTCTGCTGTAACTCTTTGTAGTGACTCATTGAGACCTTGGCACCAGCCCCAGACAGGACCTAGCCAAATTTGTACCTGTGAAAAGACACTGAACTAGATTCCTTTGTCCTTTCAACAGAGCCTCTGAGAAAGTCTTAAATCAGCTTGCCTATCAACAGTTTCAGGCAACATATACTTCCGTCTACCTTGTCATGGTCCTGGAGGATCCGCCCCAAAATATGGTCTTTTTCTGCTATACTTGATTGCTCACTTAATAGAGATGGTTGAAAATATCATATATATTATTCTCAGCACACAGAAAAGTAAAGTTGTAACTGTGTTGGATAGCATTCACAGTACTGGAAGGTGATATATAGGCCACTAGGGAAACAAGTCATTAATGTGTTAGAATGTACCTATTACCTACTAACTTGATAAATAAGATGTGTGCACTGTACAGTAGCAATGGGTGTCAATAAACCACTTTTTTGTTTGGATATCAGGCCTGTTCTACAAGACAGAATACATTCCTATTATAAGGCAGGTCAAAACTTTTGACTCAGTCACAAAAGACCTCAGAGGTGACTCTAGTTACAGCTATTTTGGTAAATGGAAAAATTGCCTTACAAATATTTATGTGTATACTCTTTTTTTTTTTACTTTCTAAGTTTTTTTATTTACATTCCAAGTCATTTCCCCTTTCCCGTTTCCTCCCTCCCTGAAAGTCCCATAAGCCCCCTTCCCTCCCTCTTTTCCCCATTCAACTCCCTCTCACTTCTCTGTCTTGGCATTCCCCTACATCCAGTCTTTCCAGGACCAGGGGTCTCTCCTTCCATCTTCTTGGAAATCTATTGATATGCGTACTGTGTCTAGGGTATTCCGAGATTCTGGGTTAGTATCCCCTTATCAGTGACTGCATACTATGTGTGTTCTTTTATGATTGGGTTACCTCACTAAGGATGATATTTTCAAGTTCTGACCATTTGCCTATGATTTTCATGAATTCATTGTTTTTAATTGCAGAGTAGTATTCCATTGTGTAAATATACCAGATCTTCTGAATCCATTCCTCCGTTGAGGGACATCTGGGTTATTTCCAGCTTCTGGTTATTATTAATAAGGCTGCTATGAACATAGTGGAGCATGTGTCCTTATTGTATGTTGGAGAGTCCTCTGGGTATATGCCCAGGAGTGGTATAGCTGGATCCTCCGGGAGTGTCAGGCCCAGTTTTCTGAGGAACCGCCAGACTGCTTTCCAGAGTGTTTGTACCAGCTTGCAATCCCACCAGCAGTGGAGGAGGTCAACATGCAGAAGAATGCAAATTGATTCATTCTTATCTCCTTGCACTAAGCTCAATTCCAAGTGGATCAAGGGCCTCCACATAAAACCAGACACACTGAAACTAATAGAAAGGAAACTAGGGAAGAACCTTGAACATATGGGCACAGGGGAGAATTTCCTGAATAGAACTCCAATAGCTTATGCTCTAAGACCAAGAATTGACAAATGGGACCTCATTAAATTACAAAGATTTTGCAAGACAAAAAACACTGTCGAAAAGACAAAGCCATAACCAACTAACTAGGAAATGATCTTTACCAACCGTACATCCAACAGAGGGCTAATATCCAATATATACAAAGAACTCAAGAAGTTAAACTCCAGAGAGGCAAGTAACCCTATTAAAAATGGGGTAGAGAGCTAAACAAAGAGTTCTCACCTGAAGAATATCTAATGGCTGAGAAGCACTTAAAGAGATGTTCATCATCCTTAGTCATTAGGGAAATGCAAATCAAAACAACCCTGAGATTCCATCTCACACCAGTCAGAATGGCCAAGATCAAAAACACAGGAGACAGCAGTTGTTGGTGAGGATGTGGAGAAAGAGGAACACTCCTCCACTGCTGGTGGAATTGCAAGCTGGTACAACCACTCTGGAAAGCAGTCTGGCGGTTCCTCAGAAAACTGGGTATGTGTATACTCTTAAATTAGTGCTGTTTCAGACTAAGAAAGGGAAGATGCTTTTGGGAATTGATTAATGCCGAGATTTGTAACTGGCCGAGAGAGAGAGAATATGGATCGTGGAATGCTCTATCACAAGACATGTCATCCCCTCTATTGCAGAGGAGGAGGTAGAAAAAATATAGGAGAATGCCGTTATACTTTTGATATCCCAGCAGATGTGGTTACCCTCACAAGATCTCTACAAAATGAGTCCATCAATGTTTCTTAATGGATTGGTGAGAGGATTATAAATCAAAATCCTTAACAGAAGTACTATAACTATTAATGACTACTAGTGAAGAGATGGTTATTTTTCTTCAATTGCCTGCCTGCCTCCCTGCCTGCCTGCCTGCCTGCCTTCCTGTCTGTCTGTCTGTCTGTCTGTCTTTCTGTCTGTCTGTCTGTCTCTTTTTCTGTCTCAGTCTCTCTGCCTGACTCTGTCTCTGTCTCTCCTCTCTTTTCTATGCTAAGACACAAATATAATAAAATATTTAAAAAAGTAGAAGCACCAGTGTAGTGTCTGGGAAGAAGGGGTTCAAAGGGAATGGGTGGGCACAGAGGAAGTAATAAGGATTAATATAATCAAAATATAATATTCACATGAGTGAAATTACCAAAGAATAGATAAAACATTCAGATACTTTATCAAAATATCTTCTTATTGTGACATTAAACAAAGTAGTTACACTTTGGAATCAAATTTGGTATCTATGCCTGACTAAGTACCTGGTTGTCTATAAAACAAACTGCAAAAAGTAAGCAAAGTTAAAAATTGGTCTCATAATAGAAAGACTATTTCCTGGAGCAACAGTGGTAGGACTCTTAGGGCAATGTTGATCAATGTATTTAATAGTAAGAGTAGGGGAATAATTTCAAAATCTCCTTTGAAAACAATAGTGATTCTATTTGCTAAGCATATATTGTAGACATGAATTGTTTTATAAAAATGTTTTAGACAAATGAATATTGTCAAATGTAGTGACAATTTTCGAATTTTGGTTTCTTATAAAAAATCACAGAGCTATTATAAGTATATGCTTTTTGTTTTAACTTCATGTATGGGATGTGGAGCTGTTCCACACTGCCCAAAACAACTGACTATGATTTGCTTTGTGCTCTAGCAGGGGCATGATTTGGCCAACTGCAGACAGTTTCTTTGATTGTGTGACACTTGGAATTCTGAAGGCTTTTTGGAGGGTATGTAAATGGTGGTTCTTCAGGTGGGTTGTTGGTTGACTATTGGTTGTTGGTTGTAGTTTGTGATCATGCAAAAGAAGAAAGAAGAAATTAGATAGTCTGATAGGGAAGATCAATTTTGTCTCAAGAAACAAAAGGCAGGTAGTAGTCTAACAATAACATTGCCCACTCTCTGACCCTGGCTTTATTCAGGGATCTCTTTCCTTTCCTCTCTATCATTTTTTCTCTCCTATCTAGTTTTAGGGGGGTTTAAGGTTTAAAAAAAAGGGTGGAGAGGGGTGAAAGAAAAAAGAACATACAATGTAGCAAAGACTGGCTACAGTCAAGAGTAAAATTTAAATATTAATCAGCTTGAAGTAATCAGCTAATAATATGTGCATATGTCAAAACACAAGTTAACCAAAAGTATATACAATTATTAATAATTAATATAATAATAAAGGAAGAGTAGAAATGGTTAACACCACTGGAAATGAACAACCAAAATTTAATATTTGTATGAGATACTTGATCATATCCCATTAAATGAAACCTTAATTCTTTTTACTATCAGAGACAATGAGATACTTTCCCTAAATTTGAATTTCATGACTGCTTCAGACTCCAAATTTATGGGCACATCATGTTTGTATAAGCTAGTTCTTAGAACATAAGTGAATCGCTCACCCATCGTTGGACAGCTTTTTCTGAAATATACTTTGTGTTCAGAAACTGAACATTTGCTAGACCTTGAACCAGTAAGTGATACACAATGAGGTCTTTTAAAACTATGTACTCATTTTGCTACACAACTGTGAACAAGGACTGTTTAACTTGCCTTTAAGGAAGAAAAAAGTCCCATCCCTTACGAGAAGCTATTTGAAAAATAATATCTGTTAGGAGAGAGAAAATGAGTTTTATTTTGAAGAAGTGACATCAGATGTATCAAGCACACTCTAAGTCTGTTTCCATGCTCAGGAGCAGCTATACAACATAAATTAGACTCTATGTTTTTAGTGGCTTTTTGTTTTGTTTTGTCTTTGTTAAAGAGAGAAAGAATATGAAGTTGAGTGGAGAGAAAAAGCAGGATCTGGAGTTGGAAGACAGGGAAAATATGAAAAATATGTTGTATGAAATTCTAAGAAATATAAGTAAAACAATTTAAAATCACGTAACTAATATTTATGTCTTATATTTCTATGTAATTAGTTTTTTAAATTTAAACTAAATATATAGCTTTAATCTTAAATCATATACTTTTCTATGACCTTGGCCTAAAATAGTCTATTTCTCTCTCCCTCTCTCTGTGTCTCTCTGTCTTAGACTTTCTCTCTCTCTCTCTCTCTCTCTCTCTCTCTCTCTCTCTCTCTCTCTCTCTCTCTTTGTGTGCTTCTGTTTGTTGTGGGAAGCATTTATTGTAGCAGTCAACATATAAAAAGAGAGCTTAAACAAGACAAATATTCATCATAAACAGTGAAATCAACCTGTGAATATAGGTTAAAATCTGTTTATGATTTTGAGGATATTTCTGGTTCTGATTGTGTTCATGAAGTAACTCCTTCTTTTGTAAAACTATTAAGGAGTTCTATATAAAAGACCTTCTTCAAGCCAGTCCTGGTGGCTTATACCTTTAATCCAAGCGCTTGGGAAGCAGAGACAGTAGAGTTCAATCCTAGCCCTGACTTCAAATAGGGTTCTAGGACAGTTGCACAAAGTAGCCAAAATAAATAAATAAATAAATAAATAAATAAATAAATAAATAAATAATCTTCATTCTTTTTCATACTATATTTTCTGTGCTGGTCAATAAGTTTAGAGCAAAGCCCTTTGTTAAGATGGGTAACAGGGACAAATATCAGACAGACAGACAACCAACAGGCCTCAGATCATAAACTACAAGCAGATACAACACAGTGAGAAAATCGAAGAATTCAAACATGACCTCTCTCCTCCTCTAAACTGCTCCAATAGGAAGTCTCATTTTATTATTCCTTTTTTTTTATTTTTAATTACATTCAAAATCATTTCCCCTTTCCCGTTTCCTCCCTCCCCGAAAGTCCCATAAGACCCCTTCCCTCCCTCTTTTCCCCATTCAACCCCCTCTTGCTTCTCTGTCTTGGCATTCCCCTCATTTTGTCATTCCTTAAAGAGACATCATAACAGCCCATTATTTTAAAGTTTGCACCTCCTTAGGCAATCAGAAGTACTTGAGATATAAACAACTGTAAGTTTTATACCAAATGGATTGAACAGATATCTATAGAACATTTCATCCTAAAACAAAAGGTTACAACTTCTTCACAGCACCTCATGGTACCTTCTCCAAAACTGACCATATAATCAGTATGAAAATAGGCCTCAACAGATATTTCAAGAAGATTGAAATAATCACATGCATCCTATCAGATCACCATGGACTAAGGCTGGTCTTCAAAAACAATGAAAACAATAGAAAGCCTACATACACATGGAAGCTGAACAGCACCCTACTCAGTAATAACTTGGTTAAGGAAAAAATAATGAAATTAAAGACATTTTAGAATTTAATGAAAATAAAGGCACAACACACCCAAACTTATGGGACACAATGAAAGCAGTGGTAAGAGGAAAACTCATAGCTCTGTGTGCCTCCAAAGAGAAACTGGAGAGAGCATACACTAACAGCTTGACAGCACATCTGAAACCTCTAGAACAGAAAGAAGCAAATACACTGAAGAGGAGTAGATGGCAGGAAATAATTGAACTCAGGGCTGAAATCAACCAAGTACAAACAAAAAGAACTATACAAAGTGGCTCCAATTGCATAAGTAGCAGAAGATGTCCTTGTCTGACATCAATGGGAGGTGAGGCCCTTGGTCCTGTGAAGGCTTGATGCCCCAGTGTAGGGGAATGCCAGGACAGGGAAGCAGGAGAGGGTGCATTTGTGAGCAGTGGGAGGTGGGATGGGATAGAGGGTTTTCAGAGGGGAAACCAGGAAAGGGGATAATATTTGAAATGTAAATAAAGAAAATATCTAAAAATATACAAAAAACCAAAACAACAACAACAAAAAGAATCAACAAAACCAGGAGCTGGTTCTTTGAGAAAATCAATAAGATATATAAAACCTTAGCCAGACTAACCATTGGGCTCAGAGACAGTACCCAAATTAACAAAATCAGAAATGAAAAGGGAGACATAACAACAGAACCTGAGGAAATTCGAAAAATCGTGAGACCCTATTAAAAATTCCTATACTCAACAAAACTGGAGAATCTGGATTAAATGGACAGTTTTCTAGACTGATACCAGGTACCAAAGTTAAATCAGGATCAGATAAACCATCTAAACAGTCCTGTAACCCCTAAAGAAATAGAAGCAATCATTAAAAGTCTCCCAACCAAAAGAAACTCAGGAGCAAATGGGTTTAGTGCAGAATCCTATCAGACATTCAAGAAGACCTAATACCAATAGTCTTCAAACTATTCCATAACATAGAAACAGAGGGAACATGACCCAATTTGTTCTATGAAGCCACAATTATGTTTATACCTAAACCACACAAAGACACAATTAAGACAGAGAACTTTAGACCAATTTCCCTTATGAATATTGATGCAAAAATAATAAAATTTTCACAAAGTGAATTCAAGAACACATCAAAATGATCATTCACCACAATCAAGTAGGCTTCATCCTAAGGATGCAGGGATGGTTCAATAAAGGGAAATTCATCAATTCAATCCACTACATAAACAAACTCAAAGGGGGGAAAACCACATGATCATTTTATTAGTTGCTAATGAAGCACTTGACAAAATTCAACATCCCTTCATACTAAAAGTCTTGGAAAGATCAGGAATTCAAGGCCCACAACTAAAGATAGTAAAAGCAATATACAGCAAGCCAGTAGCCAACATCAAACTAAATGGAGAGAAACTTGAAGCAATCACGCTAAAATCAGGGACTAGAAAAGGCTGCCCATCTCTCCCTATTGATTCAATATAGTGTTTAAAGTTCTAGCTAGTGAAATTCGACAACAAAAGGAGGTTGTCTACAAATTGGAAAAGATGAAGTCAAAATATCACTGTTTGCAGATGATATGATAGTATATTTGAGTGACCCCAAAAGTTCCACCAGAGAACTCCTACAGCTGATAAACAACTTCAGCAAAATGGGTGGGTATAAAATTAACTCAAACAAATCAGTAGCCTTCCTATCCTCAAAGGATAAATGGGCTAAGAAAGAAATTAGAGAAATAACTCCCTTCACAATAGTTACAAACAATATAAAATACCTTGGTGTGACTCTAACCAAACAAATGAAAGATCTGTATGACAAGTGCTTCAAGTCTCTGAAAAAAAATCACTGGAGAACTCAGAAGTTGGAAAGGTCTCCCGTGCTCATGGATTGTCAGAATTAATATAGTAAAAATGGCCATTTTGCTGAAAGCAATCTATAGATTCAATGCAATCCCCACTAAAATTCCAACTCAATTCTTCATAGAGTTAGAAAAAACAATTCTCAAATTGGAGGGTTCCAGAGGGGAAACCTGGAAAGAGCATAGCATTTGAAATGTAAATACATAAAATATCCAATAAAAATAAAAATAATTAAAAAAGAAACCAACACTAGAAGAAAATAATGATTTCACAAATGTCTAACTTGTTGAACTAATATTTATTGGTTTCATTATAGGAGCATTGATTGATTAAGGGTACTTCACTGGATCATGGACAACTCAGAAATATTAACATCATCAAAGCATCCATCCTGGCATAGGAGATGACTCTTTGGACCCCATTAAAGAACTTGCAGTCATCTCAACAGACTGAAGACAATTCTCAGTCTCAATAGACTTCACACAATTCTACTGATCTGAGATCGTCTTCACCAACCAATTTATATACTTCAACATACAGCTACCACACCTGTTTGCAATTACTGGCTTCCTCAACTTCAATTGTTGTAATTTTTAAAGACTTTGGAGACCTTTAAATGTAGATAATGATAGGTATATGATGTGGGGTTCAAGAGGAGTAGGAAGACTATTAGAAGAGTTATTAATATAATGGACCCTCAGTCAGTATAGTGTAGTGGGGCCTCTGAAGATAGTGAAGGCCCATTAATGAGTTGAGGAGCCTTGGCAATCTAGGAAGAAGATTCTCCATTGCATGAAGGCAGAGGAAGCTTGCTGAGCACTGGCATACATATTCATTTACTGTGCTCAGTTTTTAACTCAAGTCCCTGTCACCTTGAATTCTAGGCACAGCTAGAACATGAGCACAAATTATGAGTCAAACAAACCCTTTGTCTTTTAAATTGTTTTTGTCAAGGTATTTCCACAGCAACATGGAATAAGAGTGGAATTTAACCCTCTTCATAACTTTAACTAACAGTCTTTAATGTTCTCTTTGCTCTTCAGATGGACTTTGCTAGACAGTTAATTTTTATATTTATAGACTATATATTCTATTCTTGAAAATTTGAGAGAAAATGACTGAATAGGGAGTACAGGACTCATCAGCTACATGTAAGTCAGTGACTCTCAACCTTCCTAATACTGCAATCCCATAATACAGTTACTTATATTGTGATGACCCAACCATAAAATTATATTCTTTGCTACTTCATAACTATAATTTTCATCCTCTCATGAATCATAATGTAAATATTTGACATATAGGATGTCTGATATGTGACCCCCCCTATGAAAGAGACATTTGAACCCCAAAGGGTTTGTGACCCACAGGTTAAGAACTGCTGATTCAAGCTCAATGTAGATGAAAGGAGAAAAGGAAGGAAGACTTTGCAAATGTAATCTAATATTTTAAAACTTGGTTGACTTTCCAGTATGTACATGTGGGATTTTCCCTTCATATCTTGTAGCTTCCTTATCACCTTAGCCTCTTTCCTCCATAATCTGTGTACCTCCACTTCCCCAAATGTACTTGAGAAAGACCTTTCCTTCAAATATTCTGATGCAGACATAGTTGGTAAAGGTTATAGCATAGAATTACATGGAATAATTAAGAGTGTGCAGACTGCTTCTTTCTTCCACATCTTGGAAGTTGCCTTAAATGAGGACCTTGCTATGTGATAGCATTTATAGAAAGTCTTAGAAAATGAATAATAAAGGACAAAGGAAGTTTCCCCAAAGAAAGAACAAATACCAAGGTTTGCTCAACTTTTTTTTTTGCCATAATCAAGTATACAGCAAATATTTTCTTAATCAGTATTCAAAGTTTCACTAAAATTATACAAGTAGTTACATGAATTAGCAATTTTTCCAGCATTAAACTAGTTAGCAAATTTTAAGTTGAAGGTTTGGTGAGCACTGTATTAATGTTTCAGAATCTAATGATTTAATTCTGAAATTTTGGTAATAATTTCACTTTCTCTTTTCCTACCTAGTCTCATTGGATTCAGTAGGTTTCAATTGTTTTAGGCCATCTGTTTTCTATCCTTCAGATTAATTAAATGATATCCAACTTTGCACCTTTTTTCCTCTTTTTTATTGAAAAATTTCATACAATGCAGTTCTCCTCCAACTCTTTCCAAATTCTTCACCCCTGTATGCAATATTCCCATGTCTTCACTCACCCAACTCCATACCCTCCCTTCCTTCCTTCCTTCCTTCCTTCCTTCCTTCCTTCCTTCCTTCCCTCCCTCCTTCCTTCCTTCCTTCCCTCCCTTCCTCCTTCCATCCCTCCCTCTCTCCTTCCTTCTCTCCCTCTTTTTCTTCTTTCCTCAGTTGTTTTTTAGACATCAAACAGGCAATCAAGCAAGCAGAATAAAACAATGACAACAAAACAAAAAATAAACACATACACATGTGCACATGCACAAACACGCACGCACATATACACAGAGAGAGAACGAGAGAGAGAGAGAGAGAAAGAGAGAGAGAGAACATAATACCACAAATTCACAAACCATAATAACCCAGCAGAAGACTGATATGCTCAAATAAAACAATATTCAGACAAAAAGTTTACAAAAATGCCATCGGTCTCATTTTGTGTTTAACATCTACTGCTAAGCATGAGGCCTACTTGTGCTTAATATTACCAATGAGACTCCCTTGGAAGTAACTATGTTTTAATGTGTAACATTGGTGTCAATTGCAGATAGCTTCATGATTATGGGTAGGATTTAAGTTTACTTCTCCTTATTGCTGGGAACCCTCTCAGCATTGAACCAGTAGGGAACACATATATGTACAGCATATTTTTAAAATATTTGTAAATAGTATTTCCTTCTTATTTGTGTGCTCTGACAAGAGTTATACTTAATTGTGCTTTGTTTACATTGTATGGTTAAGAAAGAACAGTCAGCTGTGATTATAATGTTGTTTAATATTGATTTGTATTTAGAGATGTGGTCATAAATCTAGTTTCACTAGACATGTAATTACAAAATCACTATAATATTGCCTCTAGAGGTGAGTGTTGCTTAATGGTTGTTATATGTCAAAGACTTCACTTAAGCCCTTTGACTTAGTATTTAGTAATCTGTGTATAGGATGACACTCATCATTGCACAGAACTTAAAGAAAGACATACCGTGGGATACAAAACTCTGTGCTTTGGGTTGTTCTGTATTCTTTTTGCTATACCAGTACCAAAAACATTGAAGAATCCTGGAAAGTTCAGTTTCTGGATGCTGGTATGAAAATGTTGTCATTTATGGTAATATATTTCAATATAATATTTTATTAATTGAATTTAACACAACGTTTTAAGACATTTTCTGGGAATCAGGGAGGCCTTGTTACAATTATTTATGAAAATATTTCATAATTCATAATACTTCAATAGTAATTTCAAATAGACTTTGATTTTCTTTTATATTATGAATAATCAAAAAATATTAATGCTTTATTTAATGTTAAACATGTTTAATTGAATGTGCACAAAGAGAGGGATACATGTTTTCTAAGATGCTATTTCTAAACTAAATGGCTATCATATATTGGTATCAGAATAAAAGAACTAGTGTTACCTAAAGCAACACTTGAGTGATTTTTAAGAAGTTTAAATGTATTAAATGATTTTCTGAAAATTCTAAAATCTTATACACTCCTAAACTAATGTTATATTATATAATGTCTATAATATTATAGCATTTCTATGTATATTTAATCATTTACAATTTTTCTCCTCTGAATAGTTCAATTTCTTATTCTCAGGAATTAAGGTACATTCCTTGTATTTTTATGAACCCCAAAGAGGTTTTCAACTGTCATTCTTAACTGTGCTAGTAACTAACTCCCTAATGATGATGATAATGATGATAAAGAAGATCATGGCACTTTAACACAGTGGTGTATTTGTATTAACATAAAGATGTACTTTTAGTAACACAAAAAAATGTCGTGGTGGAAGTTCCTTTTCCATTATCTTAGATCACTGAAACACATTTGTTTAAGGGAAAGAACTGGCTTTCCTGTCTGCTTTCAAATTAATTATTCTTTTATAATATTCCACCTACGATATCTCCCCAGAAATCTTTATTATGTTCTTTTTTTTTGTTGGAGACAGGGCTTCTCTGTGAAGCCCTGGCTATCCTGGAACTCACTCTGTAGACCAGGCTGGCCTCGAACTCAGAAATCTGCCTACCTCTGCCTCCCAAGTGCTGGGATTAAAGACGTGCACCACCACTGCCCTATTATGTGCTTTTAAGCAGAGGAGAATTTCTTTTGAAACAGAAAGTATGTTAGATGACACATATTCCCTGACATGTCAGAGAGCCACATAGTTCAAAGACTACATCCTGACCCCTGTGACTGCTGATGTCTATCTTTAGGTCCATTCTGCTAGATTTCAGATTTTATTATAACAATGCCTAAACTCAGGCTTATTGAAGATATTTCTTTTTGCCAAAATATATCTGTGTCTGGAAGCCTTATGTATATAGTGTCAACAGGAAAATTTATGGAGAAGACAGAAGCAGATAATGCATGATCAGCGAAGACACAGCAATCAGACCTGCCTCTGCTTCCCAAGTGCTGGGATTCAAGGAGTGCACCACCACTGCCCAGTTAAAAAAAAAATCTTTGTGGCTATCTTTACCAATGAAACTTTTCAAATTTTAATTAATGATAATATATTTCCTTTCCTGTGCCTCTCTCTAAATCCTCCAATATATCCCTTAACGCTTTCCTTAAAATTCATGGTCTCTATTTTATTAATTGTTTTTGTATGCACACATGTGTATGTATAAACATATTCCTATATTTAAGCTGTTCATTCTACATAATACTCCCTATCATATGTTTTCAGGGTCGTTTGTCACTGGACAGTCAATTGGTGTGCTCTTCCCTGGGGAAGTCACCCTCTCTGAATCCCAGATTTCTTCTGTTATTTACAGATTTTGGGTAGAGTTGAGGCATCAGGGGCTTTTCCCTGTTCATTTTAGTATATGCATTGCTATCATCCGTGTTCAGCTCCAGTTTACTATATCATGTTGGTCAGATTTCATGGGTGCAGCTTCTGATATTAGTAGGAGACAGAATCTCAAAGCAAAGATCCCTGATTCTCTGGCTTTTACAGTTTTTACATAAGCTCTTCCGAAATGTTCCCTGAGCTAAGATTGGGAGTATTTTGTATATGCATCCATTGGAATTGGGGTCTAAAACTCTCCATTTAGATGGGTTGTAGTTTTCTGTAGTCATCTCTGTTGAAAAGAGTAAAATTTCCTAGACAAGGGCTAGATATTACACTTATCTTTAGATATAAATATAAATTTAATAGATTTTTTTGGATTATGCTTATTTAGTAAATTAGTGGTTGTAGATTCTTCTCCAACGCAATGAATTCACTGTCACTGAGTATTTAGATAGATTTTTTCAGTATAGGGCATGATTTCCTTTTTGTTAGAAAGGTCTTAAGTCCAATTAGAGAGCTGTTTGTTAACACCAAGGTATATTTGACACTACTTCATCTTTAGGATAATAATGACATGCTGGTGTTTGATGTGGTTCATCATCATCAAAGCTAGGTAGAAATGTTAGTTCCCTGTCTCTTTGGAAGCTTGCATGATATTTTCTAATACCATGTAAGCTAGTCTTGAGGAAGGGGGCTATAAGGTCAGGTCTAGTTCAGGAGTCTATGGACCCTAAAATTAATATTGTAACATGCAGTGACTATGTTAGAAGCCACTGAGTTATTTATTAGTGACTCAGTACTTCAATTATCTTAAGTATTTAACCTCTTGTATTCCACTTTGAAGGGATCACTGTTATTATTCCTACTTCTAAAATGAAGTTCAAAGAGTAAGTAAAACAGTTAATAAATAGAAGAATTAACAATTGTTTGGGTTAGTTTTAAATGCAATTTTAAATAACTGTAACATTTAAAAATTTAAATGTGCATACAACAATCTTTTCTTTGCATTATAGACCTCTAAAACTTGTATTTCTTTACTCTGTTCAAAATGTCCTTTATGTTCTCATGGAGAGGTGGCTCAGCACTTAACATCACTTGATCCCTTGTAGAGGTCCTGCGTTTGATTCCTAGCATGCCTTTTAAATCAATAGGAAATTATTACATGTCCTTTTATTTCCTTTCCTTAGTACTAGTAAATGATACAACTAATTATCAGAATAAGAAAGGTGTTAGGTTGTGATAATAAGGGTTTTATTGCTTTGAAGAGACACCATGAAAAAGGCAACTTTTATAAAGGACAACATTTAATTGAGGCTAGATTACAGGTTCAGAGGTTCAGACCATTTTAAACAAACCAGGAAGGACGGCAGTGTCTAGGCAGGCAGAAATGGCACATTAGGAGCTGAGAGTTCTACATCTTGCTCCAAAGGCAAACAGGAGAAGATTCGCTCCCACCTGGTTAGGAGGAATCTCTCATTGCCCACTCCCACAGTGACACACTTCCTTCAACAAGGCCATACCTCCTAATAGTGCCACTCTCTGGACCATGTATATTCAAACCACCACATTCCAGTTTCTGGCACCCATAGGCTTCATTAAACACATGACTCTATAGGGGCCACACCTAGCTGGAGTATAATAAAAATATATTTAATCCAACTTTCAAGTCTCCATATTCTATAGAAGTCTCAACAATGTTAAAAGTTCAAAGTTCAGCCTTTTCTGAGATTCATTCAATCAAAAAGCAGACCCTAAGCACCGCAAAATATACATTAGCATTCCAAAATATCACAGAGAAGAAATACTGAACCAAACAAGACCAATAATAAGCTGGGGAAACTCTAAACTATGCATCTGTAGATCTGATGTCAAAACAGTCTTTGATCTCTGATTTCTTTAATGTTTGTTGATCTCAACAAACTTCTTTCTCCTCTGCTAGTTCCACTCCCTTTTGGCAGCTATCCTCAGCAGATATCCCACAGCTCTGGCATCTCTTACATGTTGGGGTCTCCAAGGCAACTTTAACTTTACAATATCTTATTCCAATGTCTCAAATCCAAACATGATCTTCTGGGCTTCTCAAAATGGCTTGCAACACTTCTCCAGCTCTTTCTTCTGTAGCACTCTTGGTCCATTTGACTCTACTCCACTCCTGCTGCTGTTCTTCGTGATAAGCTTCTGTTGTTTATGTTCTTGAGCTTCCCTTTTACCATCTGGCTATCTCTGGTGTTAACTGGCCTAGCTGTCTGACTGAAGCAGACCTATTTGGAAGCAAGTAGAACTGTGTAACCTGGGTTAGATCAGCCCTCCTGGGAAGGAATTAATTCTGTCTCTGGTTAGGGCAGGCCTCCTGTGGTCCTTGTTAGAGCAAGTCTCCAGTGTTTTTTTTTTATTTTCTAAGTTTTTTTTATTTACATTCCAAATGATTTCCCCTTTCCTGTTTCCTCCCTCCCCAAAAGTCCCATAAGCCCCCTTCCCTCCCTCTCTTCTCCATTCAACCCCCTCTTGCTTCTCTGTCCTGGCATTCCCATACATCCAGTCTTTCCAGGACCAGGGGTCTCTCCTTCCATCTTCTTGGAAATGTATTGATAAGTGAATTATGTCTTGGGTATTCTGAGATTCTTGGTTAATATCCCCTTATCAGTAACTGCATACCATGTGTGTTCTTTTGTGATTGGGTTACCTCACTAAGGATGATATTTTCAAGTTCTGATCATTTGCCTAGGAATTTCGTGAATTCATTGTTTTAATTGCAGAGTAGTATTCCATTGTGTAAATATACCACATCTTCTGTATCCATTCCTCCGTTGAGGGACATCTAGGTTCTTTCCAGCTTCTGGTTATTATTAATAAGACTGCTATGAACATAGTGGAGCATGTGTCCTTATTGTATGTTGGAGAGTCCTCTGGGTATATGCCCAGGAGTGGTATAGCAGGATCCTCTGGGAGTGTCATGCCCAGTTTTCTGAGGAACTGCCAGACTGCTTTCCAGACTGGTTGTACCAGCTTGCAATCCCACCAGCAGTGGAGGAGTGTTCCTCTTTCTCCACATCCTCTCCAACAACTGCTGTCTCCTGTGTTTTTGATCTTAGCCATTCTGTCTGGTGTGAGGTGGAATCTCAGGGTTGTTTTGATTTGCATTTCCCTAATGACTAAGGATGTTGACATCTCTTTAGGTGCTTCTCAGCTATTAGATATTCTTCAGGTGAGAACACTTTGTTTAGCTCTGTACCCCATTTTTTAATAGGGTTACTTGCCTCTCTGGAGTCTAACTTCTTGAGTTCTTTGTATATCTTGGATATTAGCCCTCTGTCGGATGTAGGGTTGGTAAAGATCATTTCCCAGTTTGTTGGTTGCCGCTTTGTCCTTTTGACAGTGTCCTTTGCCTTACAGAAACTTTGTAATTTAATGAGGTCCCATTTGTCAATTCTTGATTTTAGAGCAGAAGCTATTGGAGTTCTATTCAGGAAATTCTCCCCTGTGCCCATAGGTTCAAGGTTCTTCCCTAGTTTCCTTTCTATTAGTTTCAGTGTGTCTGGTTTTATGTGGAGGTCCTTGATCCACTTGGAATTGAGCTTAATGCAAGGAGATAAGAATGTGTCAATTTGCATTCTTCTGAATGTTGACCTCCAGTTGAACCAGCACCATTTGTTGAAAAGGCTATCTTTTTTCCACTGGATGGTTTTAGCTCCTTTGTCAAAGATCACGTGACCGTAGGAGTGTGGATTCATTTCTGGGTCTTCAAATCTGTTCCATTGATCTACATGCCTGTCACTGTACCAATACCATGCAGTTTTTAACACTATTGCTCTGTAGTACAGCTTGAGGTCCAGGATATTGATCCCCCCAGAAGTTCTTTTACTCTTGAGAATAGTTTTAGCTATCCTGGGTTTTCTGTTATTCCAGATGAATTTTTGAATTGCTCTTTCTAACTCTATGAAGAATTGAGTTGGGATTTTGATGGGGATTACATTGAATCTGTATATTGCTTTTGGCAAGATGGTCATTTTTACTATATTAATCCTGCCAATCCATGAGCATGGCATATTTTTCCATCTTCTGAGGTCTTCTTCAATTTCTTTCTTCAGAGACTTGAAGTTCTCGTCATACAGATCTTTCACTTGTTTGGTTAGAGTCACGCCAAGATACTTTATATGATTTGTGGCTATGGTGAAGGGTATCATTTCTCTTACTTCTTTCTCAGCCTGCTTATCCTTTGTGTATAAGAAAGCTACTGACTTGCTTGAGTTGATTTTATATCTGGCTACTTTGCTGAAGTTGTTTATCAGCTGTAGGAGTTCTCTGGTGGAGTTCTTTGGGTCACTTTATTATACTATCATATCGTCTGCAAATAGTGATAGTTTGACTTCGTCCTTTCCAATTTGTATCCCTTTGACCTCCTTTTGTTGTCTAATTGCTCTAGCTAGAACTTCAAGTACTATATTGAAAAGATATGAAGAGAGAGGGCAGCCTTGTCTAGTCCCTGATTTTAGTGGGATTGCTTCAAGTTTCTCTCCATTCAGATTGATGTTGGCTACCGGTTTGCTGTAAATTGCTTTTACTATGTTTAGATTTGGGCCTCGAATTCCTGATCTTTCCAAGACCTTTAGCATGAAAGGTTGCTGAATTTTGTCAAATGCTTTCTCTGCAAATAATGAAATGACCATGTGGTTATTTTTTCTTTGAGATTGTTTATGTAGTGGATTACATTGATGGACTTCCTTATATTGAACCATCCCTGCATCCCTGGGATGAAGCCTACTTGATCGTGGTGAATGATCATTTTGATGTGTTCTTGGATTCGGATGGCAAGAATTTTATTGAGTATTTTAACATCGATATTCATAAGAGAGATTGGCCTGAGATTCTCTTTCTTTGTCGGATCTTTGTGTGATTTTGGTATTAGCGTAATTGTGTCTTCATAGAATGAGTTGGGTAGTGTTCCTTCCGTTTCTATTTTGTGGAATATTTTGAAGAGTATTGGTGTTAGGTCTTCGTTGAAGGTCTGATAGAATTCTGCACTCAAACCATCTGGACCTGTGCTTTTTTTTTTTGGTTCTAAGACTTCCAATAACCACTTCTATTTCTTCAGGGTTTATAGAATGGTTTAGATGCTCTATTTGATCCTGATTTAATTTTGGTACTTGGCATCTGTCTAGGAATTTGTCCATTTCCTCCAGATTTTCTAGTTGTGTTGAATACAGGCTTTTGTAGTAGGATCTGATGATTTTTTGAATTTCCTCAGTTTCTGTTGTTATCTCTCCTTCTTTCAAATTTTCTATACAGTATATTATATACTGTATAGAAATATTAGTGGTTATGTGCCACTAGTTACAAAAGATTCTTTTTAAGAGTTTATGTTGGTCAACCATGCATGTATTATATTCATATATTAACACAGTTACTTTTAGCTATATCAAAATATGATAGATTTAAATATAGATATTATATTGTGGATGTTTCAATTGGAGTTGAATACCACAAGATTCCTTTGTCTCTATATTGTGATTAGTTTAGTTTTCTGTAATGGTCTTTGTTGAGAAAAGAAATTTCTTTGACTAGAGGTGAGAACTATACTTATATGTGAATGTAAGATAAATATTTAGAATGTAGTTAGGAATTATGCTTGTTTATTGAAGTTGCAATTTTAGGATCACCTCTAAGATCTGTGATGCCATTAGATACAGGTAATTTGATTAGATTTCATGTATATTTTTCCTCTTGTTGATCAGGTCTCATGTTCAATAAATGAGGTATTAGTTACCATCAAAGTATGGTTATTGTGCCATGGGATTTTTGTTTGGTATGAATTTTGGTTCACAGTTGTGATAGGTAGAAACCCTCTCTCGTGGTAGCTTGCATGGTGACTTCATATACCATGAAAGCTAGTCCCTAGGAATAAGGCTGTTGGGTCAGATTCAGCTCAGCTTTTCTAGGTACTCTGTGCAAAGTGTCAAGTCTCAGGGATCATTGCAGAAATGGACTGAAGTTTGCATGTATGTACTAGTCGGACTTCTCTTTGTTCAATTACTTGTATGGGTGTCATCCTCAGCAATACAGCCAATGCTGTCAGCTTGCAGAGTTACATTTTGTCTTAGTCTACAAATTGGGTTAATTGGAGTTTTATATAGGACCCTTTTGGCCAACAAGTGAATGTGACCTAGTCTTGGCACAGGAAGTCTTACCTAACTAAAAGTGATGGCCAGTTGATACTCTATATGCCCGATAACTACGAGTTTTTCTTTATGATCAACTTCATAAATTCCAGAAAGTTTTCACTGCACTAGGTTTCCACCCCACCCCACAATGTTTACCAATTACAGCTGTATTTGATGGAGAGAATATCTCCTGGCATTCTCTCCCTCCACCTCATTTTCCCTCCTACCTATTTTTTTGCCTTTGTCTTCAATGACCACCAGTCTACCCATGAATCTATTCTGTTTCCCCTTCCCAGGTAGATCCTTACATTTCACTCTTTAGCCCTTTTTGTTAGCCTCTTTGTGTCTTTTTACTTACAGCAAATATCCACTTATACATACCATGTTTGTCTTTTTGTGTCTAAGTTATCTACCTTGCTTGGGATTTTTTATCTAGCTCCTTCCTGTTTGAAATTTTTATGATGTCATTGTTTTGACAGCTCAAAATACTCCACTGTTAAAATATACAAGGCTTTCTTTATCCATGTCTGTTGAGGGACATCTAGATTGTTTCCAGTTTTTGGTTATTAATAATAAGCCTCCAAAACATGGTTGAGCAAGAATCTTGTGGTAAGATGCAGGTAAGGTAAGATGGAGAGTTCTTTAAGTATATGCCCAAGAGTAATATAGCAGGGTCTTGAGGTAGATTGATTCCCATATTTCTGAGGAATCACCATCTTGATTTGTACAGTGGCTGTACAAGTTTGCACTCCCACCAGCAATGGAAAATTATTTCTTTGCTCCACATCCTAGCCACCATGAGCTCCCACTTGTTTTATTGAACCTAGCCATTCTTGACAGATGTAAGATGGAATCTTTCAGCAATTTTAATTTGCATTTCTCTGATGACTATGGACCCTGAATATTTCTTAAAGTGTTTCTTAGATATTAGAGAGTCTTCTTCTGAGTATTTACTGTTTATATCTGTCCTCCCCCTTTTAATTGGATTGGTTTTTGATATCTAGTTTCTGGAGTTCTTTATGTACTTTGGTTATTAGTCCTTTGTTGGATGTGGAGTTGATGAATGTCTTTCCCCATTCTGTAGGCTGTGGCTTTGTCCAAATGATGGTGACCCTTTCTTTACTGAAGCTTTTCCGTTTCATGAGGTCTCATTTGTTAATCATTAATCTTTGTGCCTGCAGTATCAGTGTCATGTTTATGAAGTTGTCTCTTGTGCCAATGGAGTCAAGGATATCCCCCATTTTTATTTCCATCAGGTTTGGTGTATCTGGTTTTATGATGAGGTCTTTGGTCCATTTGGTCTTGAACTTTGTGAAGGGTGATAATTATGGATCTACATGCAGCCTTCTGTTTTGGCAAGTACGACTTATTGAAGATGCTGTTTATTTTTATTCCCAGTGTGTGTTTCTGGCTTCTTTATAAAAAAATCAACTGTCCATATGTGTTTGGATTTATGTCCAATTCTTCAATTTAATTCAATTGATCAATAAGTCTGTTTTTATGCCAATACCATGTTTTTATTACTGTATCTCTGCAGTACAACTAGCTACCTCTAGCAGTTCATCAGTTCATTTAGTGTTCAAGATTGTTTTAGTTATCCAGAGCTTTTTGTTTTTGTTTTTTCCATAAAACCTGCAAACTGTACTTTAAAGTCCTGTAAAGAATTGTTTTGAGATTTTGAGGGGACTGCATTGAATCTGTACATTGCTTTTGGTTGGATAACCATATTCACTAGGGAAATCCTACTGATACATGAGCATGAAAGATCTTTCCATTTTCTGATATTATCTTCAATTTCTTTCTTCAAAGATTTGAAGGTTTTATCATACAAGTCTTTTACTTGCTTGGTTAGAGTCATATCCCAATATGTTTATTATTATTTGAGGCTACCATGAAAGTGGTCATTTCCCTGAATTCTCAGTCTCTCTGTTATTTGTACATAGGAGGGTTACTAATTTCTTTGAGTTAATTTTGTTTCCAGCCACTTTTAGGTTCAGTGTTTCTCCTTTAAGTTTATGTCTTCATTACCTTGTCCACTGGTGAGAGTGGGATATTGAGTCTCCCCCCTCAGTGTGTGAGGATCAATATATGAGTTAAGCTGTAGCATTGTTTCTTTTAGAAACATAAGTGCCCTTGTGTTTGGGGCACAGTTAAGAAATAAAATATTATCTAGTTTTTTTTTTCCTTTGAAGAGTTTGTAGTGTCCTTCCCTATTTCTTATGATTAGTTTTGGTTTGAAGTATATTTTGTTTGATATTAAAATGGCTATAACACCTTGCTTTGTAGGTTCATTTGCTTATAATATTTTCCCCCACCTTTCTCACCCAGATATGATACTTATTGTTGATGTTGTGGTTTGTTTCTTGTACACTGAGGAAAGATGGATACTGTTTTTGTATTTATTCTGTTAGATTCTATCTATTTTTTTTTAACAAGAGGAACTTTTTAAATGTGAGCAGAGAATCAGAAAACTGTAGGCAAATACCTACTTGAAAAAAGAAAACAAACCCTAAACATCTCTTAGCCCCCTGCCATCATCTGCACATGTGCCTGCAAAACCCACTCCCACAAATATCCTGAAACCTAAAATCTCAATGTTATTTTTGACACAAGCGAATTTTGATGAGCATAAGTAAGCCTTAGTGAGGTTTGTTTCTTCAGGGTCTTTTCAGGGAAAATATTAACTAGACCATCTGTTAGTTCTGCTTAATTTAGAGCTTCCTGGGGACCCTGAGTGGAAATCATCCTCATGCAATCTACAATGTAGAGCATCTTTTTTCTATAGAAAAATCAATCCTCTTGTCTAAACCAAAAGGTAGTAGAATCAATGACAATGTAACTATAAATGGTACAGTCAATATGGAATACTGTTTAAGGATTTATACTTTGGATTTAGGACCCCTCCATCTTGCAGCGATTCATTGCTCCACTGATAAACACTTTTGATGATAATAGATGACCATGATGAGAATGATTGCATTCTTCTTTAGGATTTTAGCCCTTGATTCCAAAAGTACAACTTGACTCCCTTGAATATGGAATTACTGAATGAAGAAATGAAAGAACCCAGCACTGTTTTAAATCACTGTACTGGTAAAACCAGAGCTGTGGGGGTGACAGCAGTCAGTTGGTGGTTGCCATTTCACCTTTGATTTAAGTTGGCAGAAACCAGAGTCCCACTTGTTCACCCACTTGTTTCAGAGTTGGTTTTAAGTGGTATTTCTTTGGTGGACTTGTACAAGTCATTTTCTTTCTTGACACTCTGCTCACATCTTCCCTTGTTCCTGATTTTATCTGTCTTCCTTTCATTTATTTTTTTGTTTGTTTGTTTTATTGCATATATTCTTTATTTACATTTCAAATGTTGTCCCCTTTCATAGTCCCCTCCTCCCCGAAAATCCCATAACCAATCCCCCCCCCCATTCCCCAATCAACCTACTCCCTCTTCCCTGTCCTGGTATTCCCCTACACTGCAGCATGGAGCCTTCCCAGGACTAAGGACCTTTCCTCCCTTTGATGTCCAATAAGGCCATCCTCTGCTGCCTATGCGTCTAGAGCCATGGGTAACTCCATGTGTACTTTGGTTGATGGTTTATTCCCTGGGAGCTCTGGGGGTACTGGATGGCTCATATTGCTGTTCCTCCTATCACAACCATCACATCCTGGGAGTTGTGGTTCTTGGGTTAACAGGGCATACTTTCTGGAGTTGGATTTTGATGCACAGTGATAAGTGGAGTGTGAGAGTTTACGAGGGGATAGTCTGTAGGATATCCAGGAGATGTGGGCATGGGGGAGAGAAGACTGCAGCTAGTTTTCTATTGCAGCACTATGGAATAGGCTGAGGGAAATAGGTGTGGGGGAATACTGCTCTTTATAAGTAAGATAAATTCAGAGTCATCAGACCTCTGTGAATGCATGTAATTCCCCCCCCCATGTAGATCTTCTACAGAGAAGGACTTGGTCATTAGATCCCCTTGGTGACCATTCCCATTCTATTGTTGAAGACTCCTATTTTTACTTATGAGAGATTTGGGTTTGGTCAATCTGTTCTTGTTGATGGCATAGTTATATAATGTATTCCCCACACCAAAAAAAAAATTGCTCATGTGTTTTGTTACAGGTCATATTTATTACACTGGTCTACTTTTTAGTTTTCCTGAAACCTTGTTTCTCCTTGTTCCTGAAGTCAAAAGAACTTGGTCCTTCAAATATGGTTTAGTTATCAACACTCACTTTAGTTTTAGATTTAAGCATCAGTTTAAGTTAACACTACACAACTCTGCCTTAATCCCACATGGTAACTGGTGGATAGGCCAGGGCTCATGTATTAGGAAGTTTTGCTTTGTTCACCACTGGCTAGATCAGAGAGTCTTTGTGACTTGTTAGATGGCAGATGTTAGGTTATTATCAGTAGTGGCCATAGTTGGAGAGAAATTAAGGAAGTACTTCTGCTTTCAGCCTTTTGATTTGCATCTTTGGAATAAAGGAAATTGATAAGTCACTGTCCCATCACAGAATTGCCAGTGTTCTGTACTATCTGTCAGTCAGGATTTGACTTCTGATCAGAACGTACCCTAAGTGCCTGCCTAGTCTCTAGTCTAGTCCATCTATGGGCACCCATTGTTGGCTAAAAAAACTCTTTTTGCTTTGGTATGCATTGAGGATGGAAAGTCCCTTTTGAACAAACTTGCTTCTCTGGAAGCGTCATCTGTTTTACTCGAAGACTGAGTCTATATAATTGGATTAAACTAATCGAGGACTATGTCAAACTGAAAACAAAGATGAAGATAATGTCGCCTTAGATCTTAAAACACTTCTGCTCTTTTTCTATAGCCTTGTCAGACACGTGGAGAAAATGGTGTCTATCTGTATACACATCAAGATCTAAGATTAAAAAAAAGCAAAAAGCAAACAACAGCAACAACAAAAAAACTGAATGAAATGTAAGTAATGAACTCACAGGGATCCACATAGGATGTTATAAGACGTGGGTTTAAACATATGTATGGGGAACTTAAAAATGTATAAGAAAATATATTGGCAACTGACTGGATATTGTTTAAAAGAGAGAAAATTTTAAATTACAGTAAGAAAAGGAAAAAAATAAGACATGACTTATTTCAAATGAAAAAAGAATTTGGACAGAAATCTGAGGAGCATGGAATTTCTTAAACATATCAAAGAGAGAATGAGACATGATTCTGAAGTTCCAGAAGAGGTGAGGGAAGCAAGAATATGAGGGAACTTGTTTTAACAGATATGTGGTAAGAACTTCAAATTTTTTGGAAGGTCCTTTTGAGGAGAGGTCAGAAGTTTTGTTTGAACTGTCTTGTAAAGTGGGATTCGATGAGAACTTGGGGAAAACCATAATTTGGAGTTTTACCTATTATAACAAAAATATTCCTCACTATAATAAACATTTCTGTTGTAGACTTTGCTCAGAAACCTATGGCCTTGTCTGGAACAACACCAAAAGCTACACAGAGTTTTGCTTGGCATGGATTCTGTGTGACAAAAACTCCAGGGAAAGCTGCAACACTTACCTCTGCCCCAAGCAATTTTCAGGCTACTTCATGAAGTTACAAAACAAAAGTTTGAAAATCAAAATATAAAAGAAGCATCTCTCTATAGAAATCCCTTTCATTTCTTATTTCCACAAGGAAAACAAGTTAAAGGTTCAACTAGATAAACATCAATGATGCTAGTGACTTCTTTAGGAGGCTGGAAAATGCCTACCTATCTTTTTTTTGAGCAGCAGATGGAATTGGTGTTGTACCATCTAGAACATGCAAATGATCTGTTCACTCTCATTTTTAACCCAGGCATTTGGGAGTACATATGTCATTTCCAGAATTAATTATCTTTACAGATACTAGGTCTGGGTCTAGAGAACTGCAACCCTGGGCATCACTTTCTCCAGTTCCCCAAATGATGGCATTCTTAGTTGCTTTCTCCAGAACGGACCCAAATTAATCCCAGCTGAGAGGCATTCTTGAAAATCCTTGAGGAATATTTTTCAAAACTCATGAGATGGTTAGAATTTACTACAGAGCCCAAAACAAAATTTATAGTAATAGCCAGAGCATTTATTTTTATGAATAGCAATCAACATTTACTATACAGTTTAATATTCTTAGACATTTTTGACAAAAATCCAACTTGAATCTCTTATTTTAATTTTTATAGTTGTTAAACTATATTATATGATAATTATATATAGTCATATTTTTATCTATTTATTATATATTATATAATTATAAAAATATAAAACGTTATTATAATTTAAAAATTGAGTTTGCCTATACAGTATTATATTGCATTTTGCTATTTTTCAGGAAAATTTATTGTCTTAACTTCCTGATTCTTCTTCCTCAATCCCATAAACCTGCATCTGCACTTCCATCCATCATCCATCTCTTGTTGCTTGTGGACTTTCACCCTCCCATCCCTTCATCAATACTCACTGTCTCAATTTAGAAAATAAAATCTTGCCTTCTGGGCATAGGTCCTGCCAGGAGACTGCTGCTCTCCAGGGAGTGCTCTCACTCCTGGGTTCAGAGGTGAGCTTTCCACTTTCTCTCCAATAACTGTCCAGAGCAGAAGTGGCTAGGAGGGCCACAGGGCACTGGACAAGTGGAACAGCTGAGACAGGTTTCAGTCTCCACCTGCACCCAGGAGCTGGGGTTATTTCACAGGTCCCACCAGAAGAGAGCTGGTTTCCTAGAACTGCTGACACAGGTTTACAGGCCCACAGGAGGGACAAACTCCAGCCAGAGACAGCAAGACCAACTAACACCAGAGATAGCTAGATGATGAAAGGCAAGCACGATAACCTTGCCAACAGAAACCAAGGCTACTTGGCATCATCAGAACACAGTTCTCCCACCACAGGAAATCCTGGATACCCCAACACATAAGAAAAGCAAGATTTGGATTTTAAATCTCATCTCATGATGGTGATAGACGACTTTAAGGAGGACCTAAGTAACTCCATTAAAGAAATACAAGAGAACAGAAGTAAACAAGTAGAAGCCCTTAAAGAGGAAACAAACAAACAAAAAATCCCTTGAAGAATTACAGGAAAACACAACACAACAGGTGAAGGAATTGAACAAAGCCATTCAGGATCTAAAAATGGAAGTAGAAACAATAAAGAAATCACAAAGGGAGACAACTCTGGAGATAGAAAACCTAGGAAAGAGATCAGGAGTCATAGATGCAAGCATCACCAACAGAATACAAGAAATAGAAGAATCTCAGGTGCAGAAGATACCATATAAAACATTGACACAATAGTCAAAGAAAATGCAAAATGCAAAATTCTCCTACCCCAAAACATTCAGTAATTACAGGAAAAGATGAGAAGACTAAACCTACTGATAATAGATATAGAAGAGAGTAAATATTTGCAATGTAAAGGGCCAGTAAATATCTTCAACAAAATTATAGAAGAAAACATTCCTAACCTAAAGAAAGAGATGCCCATAAACATACAAGAGGCCTACAGAACTCCAAATAGATTGAACCAGGAAGAAATTTCTTCCATCACATAATAGTCAAAACACCAAATACACAAAACAATGAAAGAATATTAAAATCAGTAAGGGGAAAATGTCAAGTAACATATAAAGGCAAATCTATCAGAATTACACCAGACTTCTTGCCAAAGACTATAAAAACCAGAAGATTTTGGGCAGATGTCATACAGACCTTAAATGCCAGCCCAGGCTACTAAACCCAGAAAAACTCTCAATTACCATAGATGGAGAAATTCCAAGATATTCCATGACAAAACCAAATTTGTACATTATCTTTCCACAAATCTAGTCCTTCAAAGCATAATAAATTGAAAACTCCAACACAAGGATGGAAACTACACCCTAGAAAAAGCAAGAAAATAATCTTCTTTTAACAAACCAAAAAGAAGATAACCACATATACATAATTGTACCTATAAAAACAAAAATAACAAGAGGTGCCAATCACTTTTCTTTAATATATCTAAATATCAATGGAATGAATTCTCTAATTAAAAAGACACAGATGAGTAGACTGGATACTTAAACAGAACCCAATGTTTTGCTGCATATAAGAAACTCACCTCAGTGACAAAGACAGACACTACCTAAAAGTAAAAGGATGGAAAGCAATTTTCCAAGGAAACCGTCCCAAGAAACAAGCCATTTAAAGTTATAGAAGTGATGAGGAAGGACACTTCGTACTCATCAATTCTGAACATCTAAGCTCCAAATCCAAGGACACCCACATTCATAAAAGAAACTTTACTAAAGCTCAAAGCACACATTGTGCTTCAAACAATAATAGTGGGAGACTTCAAAATCCCACTCTCATCAATGGACAGATCATGGACACTAAAAATAAGTGGAGAAACAGTGAAACTAACAGAAGTTATGAACCAAATGTATTTAACAGATATCTATAGAACATTTTATATTAAATCAGTAGAATATACCTTATTCTTAGCACCTCATGGTACCTTTTCCAAAACTGACCAGATAATCAGTCACAGAACATGCCTCAACAGGTACAAGAAGATCGAAATAATCCCGTGCATTCTATCAGATCACCACGGACTAAGACTGGTCTTCAATAACAACAAAAATAATAGAAAACCAACATACATGTGGAACCTGAGCAACACTCTACTCAGTGATAACTTGGTTAGTGAAGAAATAAAGAAAGAGATTAAAGACTTTTTAGAATTTAATTAAAATGAAGCCACAACATACCCAAACTTATGGGACACAATGAAAACAGTTCAAAGAGGAAAACTCATAGCTCTGAGTGCCTCCAAAAAGAAACTGGAGAAATAATACACTAGCAACTTGACAGCACATCTGAAAGCTCTAGAACAAAAAGAAGCAAAAACACCCAAGAGGATTAGATGGTAGGTAATAATCAAACTCAGGGCTGAAATCAATCAAGTAAAAACAAAAAGAACTATGCAAAGAATCAACCAAACCAGGAGCTACTTCTTTGAGAAAAACAACAAGATAGATAAACCCTTAGCCACACTAACCAGAGGGCACAAAGACAGTATCCAAATTAACAAAATCAGAAATGAAAAGGAGACATAACAACAGAATCTGAAGAAATCCAAAAATCATCAGATCCTACTACAAAAGCCTATACTAAAACAAAGCTGGAAAATCTGAATGAAATGGACAGTTTTCTAGACAGATAATATGTACCTAAGTTAAATCAGGATCAGATAAACAATGTAAACAATCTCATAACCCCTAATGAAGTAGAAGCAGTCATTAATAGTCTCGCAACCAAAAAAAAGCCCAGGAACAGATCTTTAGTGCAGCGGTCTATCAGACATACAAAGAAGACCTAATACCAATACTCTTCAAACTATTACACAAAATAGAAACAGAAGGAATACTACCAAATTCGTTCTATTAATCCATAATTACTCTGATACCTAAACCACACAAAGACCCAATGAAGGAGGAGAACTTCAGAAAAATTTCCCTTATGAATATCGATGCAAAAATACTCAATAAAATTCAGCAAACTGAATCCAAGTACACATCAAAATGATTATCCATCATGATCAAGTAGGCTTCATCCCAGGGATGCAGGGATGGTTCCATATACAGAAATCCATCAATGTAATCCACTATATAAACAAACTCAAAGAATAAAACCACATGATAATTTCACTAGATGCTGAGAAAGCATTTGACAAAATCCAACACCGCTTCATCATAAAAGTCTTGGAAAGATGAGGAATTCAAGGCCCATACCTAAACATAGTAAAAACAATATACAGCAAATCAGTAGCCAACATCAAGTTAAATGGAGAGAAACTTGAAGCAATCCCACTAAAATCAGTGACTAGACAAGGCTGCCTTCTCTTTCCATACCTATTTAATATCGTACTTGAACTCTTAGCCAAAGCAATTAGACAACAAAAAAGAGGTCAAAGGTATACAAATTGGAAAGGAAGAAGTGAAAATATCACTACTTGCTGATGATATGATAGTATACTTAAGTGACTCCAAAAATTCCTCCAGAGAACTTCTAAGGCTGAAAAATTACTTCAGCAAAGTGGCAGGATATAAAGTTAACTCAAACAAATCAGTGACCTTCCTCTATTCAAATGATAAACAGGTTGAGAAAGAAATTAGAGAAACAACACCCTTCACAATAATCACAAATAATATAAAATACCTTGGTGTGACTATAACTAAGCATATAAAAGATTTGTATTACATGAACTTCAAGTCTCTGAAGAAAGAAATTGAAGAATATCTCAGAAGATGGAAAAATCTCCCACACTCATGGGTTGGCAGGATTAATATAGTTAAATTGCCATCTTGCCTAAAGAATCTACAGATTCAATGGAATCTCTATCCAAATTCCAACTCAATTTTTCATAGAGTTAGAAAGAGAAATATGGAAATTCATCTGGATTAGTAAAAAATCCAGGATAGTGAAAATTATTCTCAAGAATAAAAGAAGTTCTGGGGAAATTACCATCTCTGACCTCAAGTTTTACTACAGAACAATAGTGATAAAAACTGCATGGTACTGATACAGTGACAGGCAGGTAGACCAATGGAATTGAATTGAAGACCCAGAAATGAACCCACACACATATGGTCACTTTATCTTTAATAAAGGAGCTAAAACCATCCAGCAGAAAAAAGACAGCATTTTCTTTTCTTTTTTTAATTAGATATATTCTTTATTTACATTTCAAATGTTGTCCCCTTTCCTGGTCCCTCCCCCCCAAAATCCCCTAACACATCTCCCCTCACCCTACTCACCAATCCACCCACTCCTGCTTCCCTGTCCTTCCATCCCTCTATACTGGGGCATCTAGCCTTCTCAGGACCAATGACCTCCCTTTGATGTCCAACAAGGCCATCCTCTGTTGCATATGAATCTGGAGCCATGGGTCCCTCCATGTGTACTCTTTGGTTGGTGATTTATTACTTGGGAGCACTGGGGATACTGGGTGGTTCAAATTGTTGTTCCTCCTATGGCAGAGCAAACCTCTTCAGTTCTTTGGGTCCAGCATTTTCAACATATGGTGCTCATTCAACTGACAGTAGGCATATAGAAGAATACAAATAAATCCATTCTTATCTTTTTGTACAATGCTCAAGTCCAAGTGAATCAGAGACCTCCACATAAAACCAGGTATACTGAAATTAATAAAAAAAAATTGTGGAAGAGCCTCAAGCACATGGGCACGGGGGAAAATTTCCTTAAGAGATCACCAATAGCTTATGCCCTAAGATCAAGAACTGACAAATGGGACCTCATAAAATTGCAAAGCTTCTGTAAGGCAAAGGATGCTATCAATGGGATAAATTAACAGCCAACAGATTGGGAAAAGATCTTTACCAATCCTACATCCAATAGAGGACTAATTTCCAATATACAAAAAGAACTCAATAATTTAGACTCCAGAGAACAAATTAACCCTTTTAAAAATGGGGTACAGAGCTAAACAAACAATTCTCAACTGAGGAATACTGAATGGCTGAGAAACATCTAAAGAAATGTTCAACATTTTTAGTCATCAGGGAAATGAAAATCCAAACAACTTGATATTCCACCAAACACCAGTCAGAATGATTAAGATCAAAATCTCAGGTGACAGCAGATGCTGGAGAGGATATGGAGAAAAAGGAACACTCCTCAATTGTTGGTGGGGTTGCAAGCTGATACAACCACTCTGGAAATCAGTATGATGGTTTCTCAGAAAATTGGAAATAGTATTACCTGAGGACCTAGCTATACCACTCCTGGGCATTTACCTGGGACAGGCCCCATCATGTAATAAGGACACATGCTCAACTCTGTTCATAGCAGTCTTATTTATAATATCCAGAAGCTGAAAAGATCCCAGAAGATCCTCAACAGAGGAATGCGTACAAAAAATGTGGTACATTTACCTATTGGAATACTACTCAGCTATTAAAAACATTGAATTCATGAAATTCTTAGGCAAATGGATGGAACTAAAGAATATCATTCATAGTGAGGTTCCAAATTCCAAAATAACTCACATGGTATGTACTTTCTGATAAGTGGATATTAGCCCAGAAGCTTGGAATACCCAAGATATAATTCACAGACCACATGAAGCTCAAGAAGAAGGAAGAAAAGGTATTTTGTTCCATCTTAAAAGAAGGAACAAAATACCCATGCGAGGAGATACAGAGACAAAATGTGGAGCAGAGAGTGAAGGGAAGATCATTCAGAGACTGCCTCACCTGGGAATCTATCTGCTCTACAGTTACTAAACCCAGACACTATTGTGGATACCAACAAGTGCTTGCTGACAGACACCTGATATATCTGTCTCCTGAGAAGCTTTGGAAGTACTTGACAAATTCAGAGAGGGATGCTTGCAGCCAACCATTGGACTGAACACAGAGTCCCCAGTGGAGGAGCTAGAGAAAGGTTCCAAGGAGCTGAAGGGGTTTGTAGCCCCATAGAAGGAACAACAATATGAACTAACCAGTACCCCCAAAGCTCCTAGGAATTAAACCACCAACAAAAGAGTACACGTGGAGGGACCATTGGCTCCAGTCTCACATGTAGCAGAGCATGGCTTCGTTGGACGTCAATGAGAGGAGAGGCACTTAGTCCTGTGAAGGCTAGTTGCTCTAGTACAGGGGAATGCCAGGACAGGGAAGCAGGTGTGGGTGGGTTAATGAGCAAAGGGTGGAGGGATGGGATAGGGAGTTTTGGAGGGGAAATGAGAAAAGATGATAACATTTGAAATGTAAATAAAGAAAATATCTAATAACAGTAGCTATTAAAAAACAAAATAAATAAAATCTCAAAATAAAATCTCAGTTCATTTATTTACTTACATGAATTCACCTAATGTAATATATGTGCAGTAATACAATGATTCATATAAAAGGTATGAATTGCACAATTATATTGAAAAGTAAATATTTTATACCTAATTTATGAAGGTTATATTCTTTTAACAGAGTATTGTAGAAACAATTTTTATTAATTATGATCTGCTTTCATCTAAGTTTTTATGCAAGAAATTGCAGGTAGGTAGACTCCAAATATTTATATGCAACCATTTTTATATTTTTTGAGATATAGATATATTCTATAATCTAATATGATGTATTCATTTTATAATTGCAAATGTGAACTTTAAAATATGAAAACTAAAAATATTGTCTTTGCAAAGCAATTTACTGAGAATATCTTTGCCTAGAGAAACTTAATAAGATCCATCTAGTATATGTAATGAGATAATGTGAATTTGCATCCTATTTTCAAAGACATTAGATAATAAGTGAGAAAATCTGATGTATGGTGCTCAGGTCAGCATTAATTTTTAATACTATAAACAGAATATCACAAATTTATATTTTTAGAGGGAAAACATCCATAATACTTTTAATCATGGAATTTAATGTCTACTTGGAAAGGCAGAAAGTGGTAAAAGATGAAAACTGTCATAAGATCTTAAAGCATTCAATGGTAATTAGCCAAATCATTACCTTTAAAAAACTGTATCACAGTAATTCTTAATAAAATGGGATACCGGGGCAGGGTACATGGCATCTCTCTGTACTGTTTAAATATTTTTTTAACTCTAAAAATGTTGAAAATCTTTTAAAGTTAAAAACCTTTAAAAATAATGGAGTAGATTTAATCTGGGGATGATGGGGGACCACCACCAAATAAGAAATAGCAAAATCGTCAAAACAGTCACAAACCAAAACAACAACAAAACCCAAAACAACAACAAAAACAATGTGTAAAGTACTAGCATCTATAAAATTTTCTCTCCTCTTTCTGTTGAGTTGAAAGAAATATGGTTTAAATTTGAGAGCAACAGAGATAGCAGCCCATGGGAAACGTTCCAGGGAACAGAGGTGCCAGACCTGTTGCTTCTTTGTTTCACACAGTTGATGATCTCTCCCTAATAATCCTTACTCTTGAGTGAAAGGTCATGCTTCCTTGCCAGAATAAGAGTAAATCCCATGATATGCTCATTGGTTTCCTTCTGCAAAGTAGGGCAAAGTTCTTTTTTTTTTTTTTTTTTTTTTTTTTACAGGTTCGTGAAAGCTCTTTATTGTTGTGTGGATGACACGTATAGATCTATTGTTGTGTGGATGACACGTACAGATCACCCACTTCAAATTCACATTTTGCACTTGTAAAAACCTAATGCACAGCAAAACTCATTAAAACATTATTATTTACATTTGATAAATAATTTGTATAGATATAGTGAAAATTGGTCCTTTAGCCATAATAATGGTATATTCACTCTCAGGAGACATGGTATTGGGTAGAAATTGTTTTACCAAATGCAATTAATTATCCTTTGCTTTGGAAAAACTCCTAACAGCAGTTACTAGGCAAAATAGTACATTATGAAGTCAACTTATTTCCTTAATGAATTTTCTTTTTGATGTAAGTGTATAGGAATTATGTGTTTCTCAAATAGCAAATTCTTATAAGGGATGGAGTGCATTAGCTTCTTAATTATATCAATTATTTAAAAATAAATGAATTTTTCATGATTAAAAATATAAAAGAATTGCTACTTAAGAATATTGTAATTGAACTTTTTCACAAAATAATTTTTTTTTTTTTTTTTAATTTAATTTTATTTTATTTTTTAATTTACATTCCAAATCACTTCCCCTTTCCCGTTTCCTCCCTCCCCGAAAGTCCCATAAGCCCCCTTCCCTCCCTCTTTTCTCCGTTCAACCCCCTCTCATTACTCTGTCCTGGCGTTCCCCTACATCCAGTCTTTCCAGGACCAGGGGTCTCTCCTTCCATCTTTTTAGAAATCTATTGATATGCTGATTGTGTCTAGGGTATTCTGAGATTCTGGGTCAATATCCCCTTATCAGTGACTTCATACCATGTGTGATCTTTTGTGATTGGGTTACCTCACTAAGGATGATATTTTCAAGTTCTGACCATTTGCCTAGGAATTTCGTGAATTCATTGTTTTTAATTGCAGAGTAGTATTCCATTGTGTAAATATACCACATCTTCTGAATCCATTCCTCCGTTGAGGGACATCTGGGTTCTTTCCAGCTTCTGGCTATTATAAATAATGCTGCTATGAATATAGTGGAGCATGTGTCCTTATTGCATGCAGGTAAAGTCTCTGGGTATATGCCCAGGAGTGGTATAGCCGGATCCTCCGGAAGTGTCATGCCCAGTTTTCTGAGGAGCCGCCAGACTGCTTTCCAGAGTGGTTGTACCAGCCTGCAATTCCACCAGCAGTGGAGGAGTGTTCCTCTTTCTCCACATCCTCGCCAACAACTGCTGTCTCCTGTGTTTTTGATCTTAGCCATCCTGACTGGTGTGAGATGGAATCTCAGGGTTGTTTTGATTTGCATTTCCCTAATGACTAAGGATGATGAACATCTCTTTAGGTGCTTCTCAGCCATTAGATATTCTTCAGGTGAGAACTCTTTGTGGAGCTCTGTACCCCATTTTTTAATAGGGTTACTTGCCTCTCTGGAGTTTAACTTCTTGAGTTCTTTGTATATCTTGGATATTAGCCCTCTGTCGGATGTAAGGTTGGTAAAGATCATTTCCCAGTTAGTTGGTTGCCGCTTTGTCTTTTTGACGGTGTCTTTTGCCTTGCAAAAACTTTGTAATTTAATGAGGTCCCATTTGTCTATTCTTGATCTTAGAGTATAAGCTATTGGAGTTCTGTTCAGGAAATTCTCCCCTGTGCCCATATGTTCAAGGTTCTTCCCTAGTTTCCCTTCTATTAGTTTCAGTGTGTCTGGTTTTATGTGGAGATCTTTGATCCACTTAGAATTGAGCTTAGTGCAAGGAGATAAGGATGGGTCAATTTGCATTCTTCTGCATGTTGACCTCCAGCTGAGCCAGCACCATTTGTTGAAAAGGCTATCTTTTTTCCACTGGATGGTTTTAGCTCCTTTGTCAAAGATCAAGTGACCATAGGAGTGTGGATTCATTTCTGGGTCTTCAATTCTGTTCCATTGATCTACATGTCTGTTACTGTACCAATACCATGCAGTTTTTAACACTATTGCTCTGTAGTACAGCTTGAGGTCCGGGATACTGATTCCCCCAGAGGTTCTTTTACTCTTGAGAATAGTTTTAGCTATTCTGGGTTTTCTGTTATTCCAGATGAATTTTTGAATTGCTCTTTCTAACTCTATGAAGAATTGAGTTGGGATTTTGATGGGGATTGCATTGAATCTGTGTATTACTTTTGGTAAGATGCTCATTTTTACTATATTAATCCTGCCAATCCATGAGCATGGCAGATTTTTCCATCTTCCGAGGTCTTCTTCAATTTCTTTCTTCAGAGACTTGAAGTTCTTGTCATACAGATCTTTCACTTGTTTGGTTAGCGTCACGCCAAGATACTTAATATGGTTTGTGGCTATCGTAAAGGGTATTATTTCTCTTACTTCTTTCTCAGCCTGCTTATCCTTTGAGTATAGGAAGGCTTCTGACTTGCTTGAGTTGATTTTATATCCGGCCACTTTGCTGAAGTCGTTTATCAGCTGTAGGAGTTCTCTGGTGGAGTTCTTTGGGTCGCTTATGTATACTATCATATCGTCTGCAAATAGTGATAGTTTGACTTCTTCCTTTCCAATTTGTATCCCTTTGACCTCTTTTTCTTGTCTAATTGCTCTAGCTAGAACTTCAAGTACTATATTGAAAAGATATGGAGAGAGAGGGCAGCCTTGTCTAGTCCCTGATTTTAGTGGGATTGCTTCAAGTTTCTCTCCGTTTAGATTGATGCTGGCTACTGGTTTGCTGTAAATTGCTTTTACTATGTTTAGATATGGGCCTTGAATTCCTGATCTTTCCAAGACCTTTAGCATGAAAGGATGCTGAATTTTGTCAAATGCTTTCTCAGCATCTAATGAGATGACCATGTGGTTTTTTTCTTTGAGATTGTTTATGTAGTGGATTACATTGATGGATTTCCTTATATTGAACCATCCCTGCATCCCTGGGATGAAGCCTACTTGATCGTGGTGAATGATCGTTTTGATGTGTTCTTGGATTCGGTTGGCAAGAATTTTATTGAGTATTTTTGCATCGATATTCATAAGAGAGATTGGCCTGAGATTCTCTTTCTTTGTCGGATCTTTGTGTGCTTTTGGTATTAGTGTAATTGTGGCTTCATAGAACGAGTTGGGTAGTGTTCCTTCTGTTTCTATTTTGTGGAACAGTTTGAAGAGTATTGGTGTTAGGTCTTCTTTGAAGGTCTGATAGAATTCTGCACTAAAACCATCTGGACCTGTGCTTTTTTTGGTTGGAAGACTTCCAATGACAACTTCTATTTCTTCAGGGGTTATAGGACGGTTTAGATGGTCTATTTGATCCTGATTTAATTTTGGTACTTGGTATCTGTCAAGGAAATTGTCCATTTCCTCAAGATTTTCTAGTTGTGTTGAATACAGGTTTTTGTAGTAGGATCTGATGATTTTTTGAATTTCCTCAGTTTCTGTTGTTATCTCTCCCTTTTCGTTTCTGATTTTATTAATTTGGATACTATCTCTGTGCCCTCTGGTTAGTCTGGCTAAGGGCTTATCTATCTTGTTGATTTTCTCAAAGAACCAACTCCTCGTTTTGTTGATTCTTTGTATGGTTTTATTTGTTTCTACTTGATTGATTTCAGCCCTGAGTTTGATGATTTCCTGCCTTCTACTCCTCTTTGGTGTATTTGCTTCTTTTTGTTCCAGGGCTTTCAGGTGTGCCATTAAGCTGTTAGTGTATGCTGTCTCCCGTTTCTTTTTGGCGGCACTCAGGGCTATGAATTTTCCTCTTAGCACTGCTTTCATTGTGTCCCATAAGTTAGGGTATGTTGTGCCTTCATTTTCATTAACTTTCAAAAAGTCTTTGATTTCTTTCTTTATTTCCACCTTGACCAAGTTATCATTGAGTAGAGCATTGTTCAGCCTCCATGTGTACGTGGGTTTTCTTTTGTTTTTGTTGCCATTGAAGACCACCCTTATTCCATAGTGATCTGATAGGAGGCATGGGATTATTTCTATCTTCTTGTATCTGTTGAGGTCTGATTTGTGACCAATTATATGGTCAATTTTGGAGAAGGTACCATGAGGAGCTGAGAAGAAGGTGTATTCTTTAGCTCTAGGATGAAATGTTCTATATATATCAGTTAGTTCCATTTGGTCCAAGGCTTCAATTAGATTCACTGTGTCCCTGTTTAGTTTCTGCTTTCCTGAACGATCCATTTCAGAGAGCGGGGTGTTGAAGTCACCCACTATTATTGTGTGCGGTGCGATGTGTGCTTTGAGTTTTAGTAAAGTTTCTTTTACGAATGAGGGTGCCCTTGCATTTGGAGCATAGATATTCAGGATTGAGAGTTCTTGATGGTGGATTTTTCCCTTGATCAGTATGTAGTGTCCTTCTGTGTCTTTTTTGATGACTTTGGGTTGAAAATCAATTTTATCCGATATTAGGATGGCTACTCCACCTCGTTTCTTGGGGCCATTTGCTTGTAAAATTGTTTTCCAGCCTTTTACTCTGAGGTAGTGTTTGTCTTTGACACTGAGGTGCGTTTCCTGCATGCAGCAAAAAGCTGGGTCCTGTTTACGTATCCAGTCTGCTAGTCTATGTCTTTTAATTGGGGAATTGAGACCATTGATATTAAGAGAGATTAAGGCATAGTGATTATTGCCATCTGCCATTCTTGACGCTATCTTTATGTTTGAGTGGTTATCTACTTTTGGGTTTGATTCAAGAAGGTTATTATCTCATTTTTTCCAGGGTGTTGTTTCTCTCCCTGTATTGGAGGTTTCCACCTATTATCCGTTGCAGGGCTGGATTTGTGGAAAGATATTGTGAAAATTTGGTTTTATCATGGAATATCTTGGTCTCTCCATCTATGGTGATTGAGAGTTTTGCTGGGTATAGTAGTCTAGGCTGGCATTTGTGCTGTCTTAGTGTCTGCATGAGATCTGCCCAGGATCTTCTGGCTTTCATAGTCTCTGGTGAGAAGTCTGATGTGATTCGGATAGGTCTTCCTTTGTATGTTACTTGGCCCTTTTCTCTTACTGCATTTAGTATTCTTTCTTTGTTTAGAACATTCGGTGTTTTGATTATTATGTGACGGGAGGTATTTCTGTTCTGGTCCAGTCTGTTTGGAGTTCTGTAGGCTTCTTGTATGTTCATCGGCATCTCTCTCTTTAAGTTAGGGAAGTTTTCCTCCATAATTTTGTTGAAGATGTTTACTGGCCCTTTAAGTTGCAAATCTTCACTCTCATCTATACCTATAATCCTTAGGTTTGGTCTTCTCATTGTGTCCTGGATTTCCTGGATGTTTTGGGTTACGCGTTTTTTGCATTTTGCATTTTCTTTGACTGTTGAGTCGATGCTTTCTATGGAATCTTCAGCACCTGAGATTCTTTCTTCCATCTCTTGTATTCTATTGTTGATGTTTGCATCTATGACTCCTGATTTCTTCCCAAGGTTTTCTATCTCCAAAGTTGTCTCCCTTTGTGATTTCTTAGTTGTTTCTACTTCCTTTTTTAGTTCCTGGATGGATTTGCTGAGATCCTTCACTTGTTTGTTTGTATTTTCCTGTATTTCTTTAAGGTAATTTTGCATTACCTCTTTCAGGATTTCTTCCTGATGACCCACGTTCTCCTGCATTTCTCTGAGCGATTTTTGTGTTTCCTCCTCATGGGATTCCATCTGTTGATCCATCGTCTCCTGCATTTCTTTAAGCAGTTCTCGTGTTTCCTTTGTAAGGGCATCTAACCGTTGATTCATTTCTTTAAGCAATTTTTGTGTTGCCTCCTTATGGGCATCCGTCTGTTGACCCATATTCTTCTGCATTTCTTTATGCAAATTTTGTGATTCCTTTGTGAGTGCATCTACCCGTTGATTCATCTCGTTAAGCGATTTTTGTGTTGTCTCCTTGTGCGCCTCCATCTTTTGATCCATGTTCTCCCGCATTTCTCTAAGCGATTTTTGTGTTTCCTTTGTAAGGGCTTCTAACCGTTGATTCATGGTCTCCTGTAACTCTTTATGAGATTTATTTGTGTCCTTCTTGTGATCCTCTAATAGCATCATGAGAAGTGATTTTAAATCCAGATCTTGTCTTTCGGGTGTGGTGGGGTATCCAGGACTTGCTGCTGTTGGAGAGTTGGGTTCGGATGGTCCTACATTACTTTGATTACTGTTAGTAACATTCCTACGTTTGCCTTTTGCCATCTGGATACCTCTGGTGTTAGTTGGTCCTGCTGCCACTGGCTGTTGGTTGGACCTCCTGTGAGCCTGCAAAGCTATTTCTGCCCCCCCCTGGATTACCAGGATTCCCCTGGCACCGATTTCTGGGGCCTGCCTGCTCCTGAGTGACTTTGGAGCCCTAATGTGCTTTGCCCCAAGTGATCTTATATTGGGGAGGCCTTGCACATCTAAAGGCTCAGCCTAGTGGATTCCTGGAGCAGAGGTCGCCAAAGGGAGGCTGGCAGGCTCCTGCCCTGTGCAGGGGTGTGTGATCTCTCCTGGGGGGGGGAGGGGGCGTCCCTCTGCCAGGCAGAAGTCCCACAGCAGATCTGGCGCGCTGGTCACTGCAGATCAGCCCAGCACCTGGGAGCAGGTTACACACAAGCTGCCTGAACCCGAAGCGATATTATGCCTGTCTGTCTCTGAGCCTGGTGGTCCCAACTACCTGGTCACTGGAGCAAAGATGGCGGAGGGCACTCTCCGTGGCGCTGCTCACCCTGTGGTCACGATGGCCCGCCGATCTGGCACCCAGACGACCACAGCGCCAACCCGCCCTCGGGCACAGAAGGAAGCCCCAACAGGCCGTGTCCCAAGTGATGTTATATTGGGGGGAGAGCCTGGGTACCGGTCTCTCCAGCGCAGTCCGCGGGAACAGAGGTCGCGGAAGGGAAGCTGGCGGGCTCCCTCCCTGCGCAGGGTCCCTCCACCAGGCAGAAGGTCCCACCGCGGAACTGGCGCGCTGGTTACTGCAGATCAGCCCAGCACCTGGGAGCAGGTTACACCCAAGCTGCCTGAAACCGAAGCGATATTATGCCTGTCTGTCTCTGAGCCTGGCGGTCCCAACTACCTGGTCACTGGAGCAAAGATGGCGGAGGGCAGTCTCCGTGGCGCCGCTCACCCTGTGGTCACGATGGCCCGCCGATCTGGCGCCCAGACGACTACAGCGCCAACCCGCCCTCGGGCACAGACGGAAGCCCCAACAGGCCGTGTCCCAAGTGATGTTATATCGGGGGGAGAGCCTGGGTACCGGTCTCTCCAGCGCAGTCCGCGGGAACAGAGGTCGCGGAAGGGAAGCTGGCGGGCTCCCTCCCTGCGCGGGGTCCCTCCAGCAGGCAGAAGGTCCCACCGAGGAACTGGCGCGCTGGTTACTGCAGATCAGCCCAGCACCTGGGAGCAGGTTACACCCAAGCTGCCTGAAACCGAAGCGATATTATGCCTGTCTGTCTCTGAGCCTGGCGGTCCCAACTACCTGGTCACTGGAGCAAAGATGGCGGAGGGCAGTCTCCGTGGCGCCGCTCACCCTGTGGTCACGATGGCCCGCCGATCTGGCGCCCAGACGACTACAGCGCCAACCCGCCCTCGGGCACAGACGGAAGCCCCAACAGGCCGTGTCCCAAGTGATGTTATATCGGGGGGAGAGCCTGGGTACCGGTCTCTCCAGCGCAGTCCGCGGGAACAGAGGTCGCGGAAGGGCAGGGCAAAGTTCTTTATCTTCTCTTGGCCTTCATTCCAGATGCAGAGTCCTTTACTGTTGTCCTCAGGAAACCTCATGAAGAGACCCAAGTTCCCAAATTATCTCCTGTATAGTCAAGTTTACAAGTGAATATACTTGCACTATTGATGAGACACACAACAGTTTCCAGTGCTGTTTATGTGCCAAATGCTTTGATGCATTTAGTTCAGTTATCATGTTACTTATTTTTTGCCGTTGTTCTAAAACCCAAGTATTTGGTTTTCCTCTGAATTTCAGAATCGGAAATGAGAGCATACTGAAGTGATAATGATGGAAGCTTAGGTCTTCTGCTGGACATAGTGGTTCCCTGTCACTGCTGGAACAAACTGCGACCTGAAACAGCACATATTTATCTTCCAGTTATTTAGATTAGAGGTCTGAAATAGGTCTTTCTGTTCTAAAGCAATGTACTTACAAGGTTCTCTTGTTTTGTAGAAAATTGGTTACTGGTGTTTGCTTCCCCAGTTTTTAGATTTTCAAGGCTCCCTGAATTGCTTATGGCCTCTTTATATCATCAAAGACAAAAATGGGTGACTGTGACTTCCTTTTTTAATTGTTTAAAATGTATTTACTTACTCATTTTTATTGTGTGTGCCTAATGTATATATGTGAACACAAGTGTGCCATGGCACATGCATGGAGACAGAGGACAAACTTGTGAATTTGCTTCTCTCCTTCCACCCTTATGTGAGTACCTGGGATTGAACGCAAGTTGCCAGATATGCATAGGAAGTACTGAATTAGCTGAGCCATTTTGTTGTCACAAACAGAAGTCTTTCTTATGTGACAGTGATCTTTCTGTCTCTGTCATCCTTTGGGAATGCTTATGATTATAATGAAACAGCTGGGATTTGCATAGGAAAATTTTCCAATTTTATATTAAGTGGTTAGTTGTAAGCCAGAACTGTCGATTGGTAAAGCCAACTTTATTCAGGTTCTGCTTAAAATAGTCAATTACATCACCTCAATCAAATTAAAACTTCTCAGTACATTATAAAGCTCAGCTCCATTCACCAGGAATTATGTTAGTTAAAAGTTTTGGTTGTCATGTGACATATAAAATATTCTATTTATTAATAAAATCTATTTCAAATATAAATACTGTTACAAAGGCTAGCACTTCATATATATGTTTCCATTTTGCATTTTAGTTTTATTTTGAGGCAAGGTCTCACTATGTAGCTCAGACTGGCCTCTGATTCATTATAGGTCTTTGGTTTGGAATGAAATCACCTTCTTGCCTTAGCTTCTCTAGTGCTGTGATTATAGGTTTGTATCACCGTGCATGGCTGTTTTCATGTTTTTAAGGTCATTGAGCCAGACAAAACCAGAAAATAGCAATGTAGAACTCCATTAGACTTGGACTACATACACATTACTCCTCTATCACAATCCTTATCTGCATGTTCTATATACATGTCCCTTCCCCTAACAATGCACATAGACACCTAAGACCCTCACCTATACCAGGATGCATGTACCTGCTTTAAATAGTGTAAATACCTTATTTCCTTTTAAAGCCACTTGATGATTTCCAACTTCTATTCAAACATACTCTGAAAAACATTTTGAAATCAAGGGTGATGGGCCCATCTACCCTAAACTAGCTTTAAGTGTATGCACAATTAGAAAACTGGGTCTTCTAGGTTTCTAACTTTAACTCTGTACAGGTTGATGTTGGTATAAGGGGGAAAGGACATTTGGTCTTAATTGTTCCTTATGCACTCAGGTCAAAATGCTTTACCCAGATGTATTACACATTTTTTTTTCTGTTCCATACATACTGGTTATGTTAGCTGTAGAGGAACAGGTGTTACTATCAAGGAAGACACTCATTAGTTTACATTTGTTATTCTCTAGTTTTCTGGTTAACAGTGTTCCAATATTTATATGGTACTCAGGAATGAGAATTTTTCTCTCCTACTGAAAATAATTTTTTGTCCCATAATGTACTCTTAGTAAGTTTTTTGTTTTCTCTATTCCTCTAAGTTCCTCCACATTTCCCCTCCAACCCAGGTCCAGCTCCTGTCTGTCTATCCTTAGGAAATGAACAGGCAACAAAGAGATAATAATAAAATAAAATAAAATAAAATAAAAACTAACACATCATAATAGGACAGAAGAAAAAGAAACAGAAGGAAAAGAGCCAAGAAAAGGCATAAGAAGCAGATATAGATGTAGAGATCCACTCACTCCCGAATTCAGGAATCCCATTGAAACACTAAACTAGAAGTCATAATATATTTAAAAAAGACAAAAATAAAATAAAAATAAAATACAAAATTTTAAAATCCTGACAACAATTATAAGACAAAGAACTTCCAAAGATGCCACCAGGTTCATTTTCTGTTGGCCATCTACTTCTGGGAATGCAGCCTATTCCTAAGAGTAGTTTGTTTTCCCAGTAAGACTCTCCTCGAGAAAACTAACATTTCCTTTGCAAGTGGCTATCAGTAGGAGACTGCTTATGAGTTAGTGATGAGGCATGTGTCCACTTCTCCTTTTCTCCTCTCAGCTCTAGAACCACATCTATTGAAGACCTGTGCAGGTCTGTGAATGCTGCCTCAGCCTCTGAGAGTTCATATACAGATCAATTGATACTGCTGATTTAGAGGGCCCCTTTTTCTTAGTGTTATAAATTCTTTCTAGGTTTTGCATTATTTACAACTCCTTTCTATTCTGCAGGGTTCTCTGAGCCCTGAGGGCAGGGATTTGAAGAAGATATTAGGGCTGTGTGTTTCAAAGATTCTTACTCTGTGAATAATATCTAGTGGTGGGTCTTCGTATTTGATCCCATCTGCTGCAGGAGGAAGTTTCTCTGATGATGACTGAGCAAAGAAAGAACAGATCTATGAGTATAGCTGAATGTCATATGAGTCATTTTATTGCTATTTTATTGTTATTTTTTGTCATTATTATTATTATTATTATTAAGCAATAGTATTTGGTTTTTACCCTAGGTCTTAGACTATCTAGTCTCAGGTTTGTGGTCACTCAAAGAGTGTCAGGTATTACACTGCATAAAGACCACCATACAGAGTGGGCCTTAAGTCAAATCACATATTGGTTTGTTACTCTCACAAGGTTTGTGCTCTAGCATAGCTTCCAGGCAAGACATCCTTGTCGATCCAAGGATTTGTGACTGGGTGGGTTTTATATTTCTACTTTGGCAGTATGTAGGGTACTTTCCTCTTACCGAAGATACTAGAAAACAAAAATGAAGGCTCTATGCAGCTTCCACCTCAACTTCTTCAAGTTCATTGTTTAGGTGCTATCTTCATATGAAGAGCACCTAGCAGACTTGGCAACAATTTGTATTGTTTGGCGGTTCCCATGGAACCCCTTTGGTCAATAACTCAATTAGATGTATCCCAGTCCTAGAATGTAGAGAGTCATTGAAATGCCATATAACCTGATAGTCAAATTCAGCTGCCTGCATTCACCTACTCCGAGCTGAGGAATTCCAGCCACACCTCCCCCCACCTGGTGGAGCTGGCAGAGCTCCAGGAACAAGCCTTTGTCTTCAAAGGACATGCAGATTCCTGCAAAAGGGGGTCAGCCGCCATCTCCTGCAGAGTAGCAGACCCTGTGGAATTAACATCTTCCTGAGAGCTGTTATGACAACATCTCTCAGCCTGGTGGAGACCTGCTGACAAGACTTGCAGCTTTGGGAGGGAGGGTCACACCCCCAAAGCTTATATCTCCTGTTTACCCTAAGTAAAGGTGGACTTTGAACAGCTGTGTTGTCTTGGTCCGTGTTCTTTTCATCGTCCTCCCCACACGTCCCTAAGTATCTTTTACAGGTCACTGGTTTGCATGTAGCTGCAGGTGGCTACAGGTGGCGCCCAAACGTGTTGGCTCGACAGAGGAAGATACAGAGGTGACCCTGTCTTTGGCGAAGCTTTGCAGAAAACGGAAGAAGATGGTATTCAGCACGGTGAGCAACTATAGGAGTTAAGTACTAGCGCTAGTGTAACATTTCATCTTGTTGAAGTTGTGGTTGTAGGTGCAGAAAAGGCTACAGGCTAAGTGGGACAGTGTTGACCCAGCGCTGGACTCACTGAGGGGTAGACAGTGGAAATGGAGCAGGAAACTTCTAAGCAGGCATTTGTCAGCAGCCTTCAAGAGCTGCTTCAGGCAAAAGGAATCGTGTTTGATGAGCAACGGTTAGTACATTTTTTAGATCAGATAGATCATTGTTGCCTATGGTTCCAAGAAAAAGGAACTTTAGATGAGAGAACCTGGGAAAAAATTGGAAAAGCGCTGAGAGCCACCAAGGCAGGAAATACTACTCTCTGCCTCTGGATGCTTATAAAGGACGCTATTAATGAAAAGATTTCGCAGGCATCAGATAGTAGAGAGGGAGATCTTGAGGAATTTCAAGAAGGATGCCTGCCAGAGAGGACTCTGTCAGAAAAGGGTCCTCTCAACCCTAAATTAGAAAGATATAAAGAGGCCCTCCGCAATCTTTGCTCCAGTGTCCAGATAGTTGGAACCACCAGGCTCGGAGACAGACAGGCATAATATCGCTTCGGTCTCAGGCAGCTTGTGTGTAACCTGCTCCAAGAGCTGGGCAGATCTGCAGTAACCAGCATGCCAGCTCTGCTGCGGGACTTCTGCCTTGCAGAGAGACCCCCCTCATTGGGCGGGAGCCTACCAGCTTCCCTTTGGCGACCTCTGTTCCGGGATCTACCGCACTGAGGAGACAGGTACCCAGGTTCTCCCCAATATAACATCGCTTGGAATGCAGCCTGTTGGGGCTTCCATCTGCTCCAAAGAACTGGACAGTGCTGTGGGCGTTAGCTCTGCTGTGGGCCATCCCCCCTGCAGGGTGACCTGCACTGCCGAGAGAGTGCAGAGTGCACTCTGCCATCTTTGCTCCAGTGGCCAGGTAGTTGGGACCTCCAGGCTCAGAGACAGACAGGCATAATATCACTTGGGTCTCACGCAGCTTGTGTGTACCCTGTTCCCAAGAGCTGGGCAGGTCTGCAGTAATCGACGCACCAGTTCTGCTGTGGGACTTCTGCCTTGCAGAGGGAAGACCCCTCCCCCCCTCTGGGAGATCACACACTCCTGCACAGGGCAGGAGCCTACCAGCCTCCCTTTGGCAACCTCTGCTCCAGGAATCCACTACGCTGAGCCTTTGGATGTGCAGGGACTCCCCAATATAACATCACCTGGGGCAAGGCACATCAGGGCTCCAAAGTCACTCAGGAGCAGGGAAGGCCCCAGAAATCTGTGCCAGGGGAATCCTGGTAATCCAGGGGGGCCAGAAATAGCTTTGCAGTCTCACAGGAGGTCCAACCAACAGCCAGTGACAGCAGGATCAACTAACACCAGAGGTAACCAGATGGCAAAAAGCAAATGTAGGAATGTTATTAACAGAAATCAAAGTAATATGGCACCATCCAAACCCAACTCGCCAACAGCAGCAAGTCCTGGATACCCCAGCACACCTGAAAGACAAGATCTGAATTTAAAATCACGTCTCATGATGCTATTAGAGGATCACAAGAAGGACACAAATAAATCTAATAAAGAATTACAGGAGACCATGAATCAAGGGTTAGAAGCCCTTACAAAGGAAACACAAAAATCACTTAGAGAAATGCAGGAGAACATGGATCAACAGATGGATGCCCATAGGGAGGCAACACAAAAAGTGCTTAAAGAAATGAATCAACGGATAGATGCCCATACAAAGGAAACACGAGAACTGCTTAAAGAAATGCAGGAGACGATGGATCAACAGATGGAAGCCCATGAGGAGGAAACACAAAAATCGCTTAGAGAAATACAGGAGAACTTGGGTCAACAGGCAGAAATCCTGAAAGAGGTAATGCAAAAATACCTTAAAGAAATACAGGAAAATACAAACAAACAAGTGAAGGATCTCAGCAAATCCATCGAGGATCTAAAAAAGGAAGTTGAAACAACTAAGAAATCACAAAGGGAGACAACTTTGGAGATAGAAAACCTTGGGAAGAAATCAGGAGTCATAGATGCAAACATCAACAGTAGAATACAAGAGATGGAAGAAAGAATCTCAGGTGCTGAAGATACCATAGAAAGCATCGACTCAAAAGTCAAAGAAAATGCAAAATGCAAAGAACGTGTAACCCAAAACATCCAAGAAATCCAGGACACAATGAGAAGACCAAACCTAAGGATTATAGGTATAGATGAGAGTGAAGATTTGAAAGTTAAAGGCCAGTAAACATCTTCAACAAAATTATGGAGGAAAACTTCCCTAATCTAAAGAGAGAGATGCCGATGAACTTACAAGAAGTCTACAGAACTCCAAACAGACTGGACCAGAACAGAAATACCTCCCGTCACATAATAATCAAAACATCAAATGTATTAAACAAAGAAAGAATATTAAAAGCAGTAAGAGAAAAGGGCCAAGTAACATACAAAGGAAGACCTATCCGAATCACATCAGACTTCTCTCCAGAGACTATGAAAGCCAGAAGATCCTGGGCAGATCTCATGCAGACACTAAGAGAGCACAAATGCCAGCCTAGACTACTCTACCCAGCAAAACGCTCAATCACCATAGATGGAGAGACCAAGATATTCCATGATAAAACCAAATTTTCACAATATCTTTCCACAAACCCAGTCCTGCAAAGGATAATAAGTGGAAACCGCCAATACAAGGAGAGAAACAACACCCTGGAAAAAATGAGATAGTAACATTCTTGCATCAAACCCGAAAGTAGATAACCACTCAAACATAAAGATAGCGTCAAGAATCGCAGGTGGCAATAATCACTATTCCTTAATCTCTCTTAATATCAATGCTCTCAATTCCCCAATAAAAAGACATAGACTAACAGACTGGATACATAAACAGGACCCAGCATTTTGCTGCATGCAGGAAACGCACCTCAGTGTCAAAGACAAACACTACCTCAACGTAAAAGGCTGGAAAACAATTTTACAAGCAAATGGTCCCAAGAAACGAGCCAGAGTAGCCATCCTAATATCAGATAAAATTGACTTCCAACCTAAAGTCATCAAAAAAGACACGGAAGGACACTACATACTGATCAAGGGAAAAATCCACCAAGAAGAATTCTCAATTCTGAATATCTATGCTCCAAATGCAAGGGCACCCTCATTCATAAAAGAAACTTTATTAAAGCTCAAATCACACATTGCACCTCACACAATAATAGTGGGTGACTTCAACAACCTGCTTTCTGAAATGGATCGTTCAGGAAAGCAGAAACTAAACAGGAACACAATGAATCTAATTGAAGCCTTGGACCAAATGGAAATAACAGATATATATAGAAAATTTCATCCTAGAGCTAAAGAATACACCTTCTTCTCAGCACCTCATGGTACCTTCTCCAAAATCGACCATATAATTGGTTACAAATCAGACCTCAACAGATATAAGAAGATAGAACTAATCCCATGCCTCCTATCAGATCAATATGGAATAAGGATGGTCTTCAATGGCAACAAAAACAACAGAAAACCCACATACACATGGAGGCTGAACAATGCTCTACTCAATGATAACTTGGTCAAGGTGGAAATAAAGAAAGAAATCAAAGACTTCTTGAAATTTAATGAAAATGAAGACACAACATACCCTAATTTATGGGACACAATGAAAGTAGTGCTAAGAGGAAAATTCATAGCCCTGAGTGCCACCAAAAAGAAACGGGAGACAGCATACACTAGCAGCTTAATGGCACACCTGAAAGCCCTGTAAGAAAACGAAGCAAATACAACAAAGAGGAGTAGAAGGCAGGAAATCATCAAACTCAGGGCTGAAATCAATCAAGTAGAAACAAATAAAACCATACAAAGAATCAACAAAACAAGGAGTTGGTTCTTTGAGAAAATCAACAAGATAGATAAGCCCTTAGCCAGACTAACCAGAGGGCACAGAGACAGTATCCAAATTAATAAAATCAGAAACGAAAAGGGAGAGATAACAACAGAAACTGAGGAAATTCAAAAATCATCAGATCCTACTACAAAAGCCTGTATTCAACACACCTAGAAAATCTCGAGGAAATGGACAGTTTCCTTGACAGATACCAAATACCAAAATTAAATCAGGATCAAATAGACCATCTAAACTGTCCTATAACCCCTGAAGAAATAGAAGATGTCATTGGAAATCTTCCAACAAAAAAAAGCACAGGTCCAGATGGTTTGAGTGCAGAATTCTATCAGACCTTCAAAGAAGACCTAACACCAATACTCTTCAAACTGTTCCACACAATAGAAACAGAAGGAACACTACCCAACTCGTTCTATGAAGCCACAATTATGCTAATACCAAAAGCACACAAAGATCCGACAAAGAAAGAGAATCTCAGGCCAATCTCTCTTATGAATATCGATGTAAAAATATTCAATAAAATTCTTGCCAACCGAATCCAAGAACACATCAAAACGATCATTCACCACGATCAAGTAGGCTTCATCCCAGGGATGCAGGGATGGTTCAATATAAGGAAATCCATCAATGTAATCTACTATATAAACAATCTCAAAGAGAAAACCACACGGTCATCTCATTAGATGCTGAGGAAGCATTTGACAAAATTCAGCATCCTTTCATGCTAAAGGTCTTGGAAAGATCAGGAATTCGAGGCCCATATCTAAACATAGTAAAAGCAATTTACAGCAAACCAGTAGCCAACATCAATCTGAATGGAGAGAAACTTGAAGCAATCCCACTGAAATCAGAGACTAGACAAGGCTGCCCTCTCTCTCCATATCTTTACAACATAGTACTTGAAGTTCTAGCTAGAGCAATTAGACAACAAAAGGAGGTCAAAGGGATACAAATTGGAAAGGAAGAAGTCAAACTATCACTATTTGCAGACGATATGATAGTATACTTAAGCGACCCAAAGAACTCCACCAGAGAACTCCTACAGCTGATAAACGACTTCAGCAAAGTGGCCGGATATAAAATCAACTCAAGCAAGTCAGTAGCCTTCCTATACTCAAAGGATAAGCAGGCTGAGAAAGAAGTAAGTGAAATGATACCCTTCACGATAGCCACAAACCATATAAAGTATCTTGGTGTAACTCTAACCAAACAAGTGAAAGATCTGTATGACAAGAACTTCAAGTCTCTGAAGAAAGAAATTGAAGAAGACCTCAGAAGATGGAAAAATCTGCCATGGTCATGGATTGGCAGGATTAATATAGTAAAAATGACCATCTTGCCAAAAGCAATATACAGATTCAGTGCCATCCCCATCAAAATCCCAACTCAATTCTTCATAGAGTTAGAAAGAGCAATTCAAAAATTCATCTGGAATAACAGAAAACCCAGGATAGCTAAAACTATTCTCAAGAGTAAAAGAACCTCTGGGGGAATAAGTATCCCGGACCTCAAGCTGTACTACAGAGCAATAGTGTTAAAAACTGCATGGTATTGGTGCAGTGACAGGCATGTAGATCAATGGAACAGAATTGAAGACCCAGAAATGAATCCACACTCTTATGCTCACTTGATCTTTGACAAAGGAGCTAAAACCATCCAGTGGAAAAAAGATAGCCTTTTCAACAAATGGTGCTGGCTCAACTGGAGGTCAACATGCAGAGGAATGCAAATTGACCCATTCTTATCTCCTTGTACTAAGCTCAATTCCAAGTTTATCAAGGACCTCCACATAAAACCAAACATACTGAAACTAATAGAAAGGAAACTAGGGAAGAACCTTGAACATATGGACACAGGGGAGAATTTCCTGAATAGAACTCCAGTAGCTTATGCTCTAAGATCAAGAATTGACAAATGGGACCTCATTAAATTACAAAGTTTTTGCAAGGCAAAAGACACTGGCTAAGGTCTTACCTATCTGTTGATGTTCTCAAAGAACCACCTGCTGGTTTTGTTGATTCTTTTTATAGTTAGGAATATTTATTTATTTATTTATTTAAGGATGAAATGTTCTGTAGATATCTGTTAAATCTACTTGGTTCATAACGTCTGATAGTTTCAGTAGGTCTTTGTTTAGTTTCTGTTTCCATGATCTGTTTATTGGTGAAAGTGGTGTGTTAAATTCTCCCACTATTATTGTGTGAGGTTTAATGTACACTTTGAGCTGTAGTAAAGTTTCTTTCTCTTACTGCTTTTAATATTCTTTCTTTGCTTAGTACATTTGTCTTGATTATTATGTGCCAGGAGTACTTTCTGGTCTGGTCCAGTCTGTTTGGAGTTCTGTAGGCTTCTTGTATGTTCATGTACATCTCTTTCTTTAGGTTAGGGAAGTTTTCTTCTATAATTTTGTTGAAGATATTTACTGGCACTTTAAGTTGGAAATCTTCACTCCCTTCTATACCTATAATCCTTAGGTTTGGTCTTCTCATTTTGTCCTGGATTTCTTGAATGTTTTGGCTCAGGAGCTTTTTGCATTTTGCATTTTCGTTAACTGTTGAGTCAATGTTTTCTATGGTATCTTCAGCCCCTGAGATTCTTTCTTCTATCTCTTGTATTCTGTTGTTGATGCTTGTATCAATAACTCCTGAATTCTTTCCAAGATTTTCTATCTCCAGAGATGTCTCACTTTGTGATTTCTTTATTGTTTTTACTTCCATTTTTAGATCCTGGATGCTTTTGTTCAGTTCCTTCACTTGTTTGCTTGTGTTCTCCTGTAATTCTTACAGGGATTTTTGTATTTCCTCTTTAAGGACTTTTACCATTTGACCCATGTTTTCCTGTGTTTCTTTAAGGGAGTTATTTATGCCCTTCTTGATGTCCTCAAACAGCATCATGAGTTGAGACTTTAAATCCAACTCTTGCTTTTCTGATGTGTTGGGGTATCCGGGACTTGCTGTGGTGGGAGAACTGGACTCTGATGCTGCCAAGTAGCCTTGGTATCTGTTGGTAGGGTTCTTGTGCTTACCTTTCGCCATCTGGATATCTCTGGTGTTAGTTGGTCTTGCTGTCTCTGGCCAGAGCTTGTTCCTCCTATGTGCCTGTAAGCCTGTGTCTGTACTCCTGGGAGACCAACTCTCTTCTGGCAGGGTCTGTGCACAGAAGGTTGTGGAGCTCTCTGGTTCCCTGTTGCAAATGGCGGCCGGAAGGGAAGACTTCTGTCCCAACACCTCCACTGATCTGATCATATGCCCTGTGTGCTCCTAGCTGCACCCCTCTGGAGAGAAGGTGGAGATCTCACCTCCTCAGTCTGAAGTGAAATCAGTCGTTGCTGGAAGATCACTCTCTCCTGGTGGGCTAAACACAGAAGGCTTTGGACCTGCCTGGTTCCCAGCTGCAGATAGCAGCTGGAAGGGAAGATTCCTCTCCTGTTCTTTAAGGGAGCTATTTATGCCCTTCTTGAAATTCTCTATCAGCATCATGAGATGTGATTTTAAATCTAGGTCTTGCTTTTCTGGTGTGTTGAGGGTATCCAGGACTTGCTGTTTTTGGAGAACTTGGTTCAGATTGTGCCATATTGCCTTTGTTTCTGTTGGTGATGTTCTTGCATTTGCCCTTTGCTATCTGGTTATCTCTGGTGTTAGCTGGTGTTGCTTTCTCTGACTGTGGCTTATCTGTCATGCAAGCCTCTATATCTCTGCTCCTGGAAGACCTGTTCTCTCTGTATTCACCAGTTTGTAGGTACTCCTGTGAGACCTGCTCTCTTGTGGTTGTTTTTGGGTATGTAACTCTTTGTCCCTGATCAACTCTGGGTACAAGAGGTAATTGAAAGACTCCTGTCCCGGGCTGTTCCTAGACTCTTGTGTCTTCAGGGTTTCTGGTGGCTGTTTCCTCTGAGCAGCAGGGGTTGTCTTAACTGTGCTGCCTGGCCTCTCTGAGTGGTTAGCTACCTCTGTGAGTCACTTGAATATTGTATGCAGTGGCAGAGGGTGGTCCTAAGCCAGAGAAGTAAACCGGAGGGCTTCGGCCAGAGAGTTCCAGGTGTGACCCTCTGGCGAGGGTGGTTCTACCTGTGCAAGCAGGCCCCTCCGAACTCCTGAGTGGTTAAGCCGTCTCCCTGTGCCACTTGGGTAAGGTGCCCTGTGTCAGAGGATGGAACTAAGCCAGAGACAGAAACTGGAGGGCTTCCACTAGAGGTTTCTGGGCGTGAACTTCTGAGCAGCAGGCTTGGTTTTACCTGTGCAGGCCAGTTTCTCCACACTCCTGGGTGGTTAAGCTGACTTTCTGTGCCACTTAGGTATTGTAAAGTTTCTTTTCTTTTCTTTTTCTTTTTTTTTAATTAGATATATTCTTTATTTACATTTCAAATGTCCCCTTTCCTGGTTACCCACTTCCTCAAAAATCTCATAAGCCATCTTCCCTTCCCCAATCAACCCTCCCCTGCTTCCTTGTGCTGGTATTCCTCTACACTACGGTATCAAGTCTTTGCAGGACCAAGGGCCTCTCCTCCCTTTGGTGTCTAAGTTTCTTTCATGAAAGTGGGTGCCCTAGCATTTGCAGCATAGATGGTCAGAATTAAGAGTTCATCCTGGTAGATTTTTCCTTTGATTAGTATGAAGAGTCTTTCCTCATGTTTTTTTTTTTTGATAACTTTTGGTTGAAAGTGGATTTTATCCAATATTAGAATAGTTGCTCCAGCTTTTTACTTGGAATCATTTGCTTTATATTTTTTCCAGTCTTTATTCTGAGGTAGTGTCTGTCTTTGTCACTGACATGCATTTTTTTCATGCAGCAAAATGTTGGGTCCTGTTTATATATTCAGTCTGTTAGTCTATGTCATTTTATTGGGGAATTGAGTCCTTTGATGTTAAGAGATTTTAAGGACCAGTGATTGTTGCTTCCTGTTATTTTTGTTGTTAGAGGAGGAATTATGTTTGTGTGGCTATCTTCTTTTGAGTTTGTTGGAAGAAGATTCCTTTCTTGCTTTTTCTTGGGTGCAGATTTTCTCCTTGTGTTGGAGAGTTCCATCTGTTATCCTTTGTAGGGCTGGATTTGTGGAAAGTTATTGTGTAAATTTGTTTTTGTCATGGAATATCTTTGTTTCTCCATCTATGGTAATTGAGAATTTTGTTGGGTATAGTAGGCTGGGATGGTATTTTTGTTTTCTTAGGGTCTGCATGACATTTGCCCAGGATTCCGTGGCTTTTAGAATCTCTGTTAAGAACTCTTGTGTAATTCTGATAGGTCTGCCTTTATTTGTTACTTCACCTTTTTTCTTACAGCTTTTAATGTCCTTTATTTGTTTTGTACATTTTGTGTTTTGATTATTATGTGATGGGAGAAATTTCTTTTTTTATCCCATCTATTTGGTCTTCTGTAGGCTTCTTGTATGTTTATAGTCATCTCTCTCTTTAGGTTAGGGAAGTTTCTTCTATAATTTTGTTGAAGTTTACTGGTCCTTTGAGTTGGGAATCTTTCTCTTCTATGCCTATTATCCTTAGGTTTGGTCTTCTCATTTTGCCCTGGATTTCCTAGACTCTTTGGCTTAGGAGCTTTTTTGCATTTTGCATTTTCTTTGACTGTTGTATCTATGTCTTGCATTGTATCTTCTGCACTTGATATTCTCTCTTTTTTCTTTTGTATTCGCTTGGTGATGCTTGCATCTATGACTCCTGATCTCTTTCCTAGGTTTCCTATCTCCAGGATTATCTCCCTTCATGATTTATCATTTCTATTTCCATTTTTAGATCCTGGATGGTTTGTTCCATCCATTCATCTGTTTGGTTTTGTTTTCCTGTATTTATTTAAGGGACGTATGTGATTCCTCTTTAAGGGATTCTACCTGTTTCCCTGTGTTCTCCTGTATTTCTTTAAGGGAGTTATTTATGTCACTCATAAAGTCCTCTATCATCATTATGAGACGTCATTTTAAATAAGAATCTTGCTTTTCAGGTGTGTTTGGGTATCCAGGGCTTGCTGTGGTGGGAGAACTTGGTTCTGAGTATGCCAAGTATCTTTGCTCTCTGTTTCTTATGTTCTTGTTCTTTCCTCTCACCTTCTTGTTGTCTCTTGTGTTAGGTGATCTTACTGTCTCTGATTGTAGCTTGCCCCTCCTATAAGCTTGTGCACCTATGGTCTTATGGGTGTCAGCACTCCTAGGAGACAAGCTCTCTCCTGGCAGAATTGGGATGCAGATACCTGTGGCACAGGGTCAGCTCTGGGGGTTGTGGGGGAGGCATATGGAAACCAGAAGGATTGTGTTCTTGGCTGAGTGTCCCTGGCTGCTCCATGATTTCAGGGTCCTCTGGGCTCTTGTTGGCTCCCACTTGGGCCAGGTATTGCCACAGTAGTGGTGGTGTCACCTGTGATCTTAGGTGTGTTAACACTTCTGAGAGGCAAGCCCTCTCCAATTAGGAAAGGGGTGCAGATTGCTGTGGTACAGGGCCAGGTAGGGGTGCTGATGGAGTCAGTACCAGATTTTGAACTCAAGTGTACAACAGAGAATATTTCTTCCATTTTTACTGAAATATTCTCTGTCTGGAAGTTTTGTTGATGACAGTGACAATAGGATGTTTCAGGGAGACAGAAATAAATAGACAATGTATGAACACAGAAGAAAAAGACAAGCAGTACATGAGGAAGACATGGTACTCTGTGTTACACAAGAGATAGCAGAATTCTCCAGACGAATATATGAGGCATTTTCCTCTCAGAGTCCAGTGATTGCTGAGTCATCTTGACTCCCTAATTTCTACTATCTTACTGTGTGCTGGATAAAAGAGTAGAAGGTGGATGCGCATGTGAGACTCTAAAAACTACTTATTTAGCTTCCCTGAATAGATAATTTTAGATTCCATCTCCTTACAAAAATGAATTATTTAAAAATATTTTAGTAATAGGTATATTTGTCTTTTTCTTTTTCAAATATAAAACTGAATTATATTATGATGCATGTAAAATATATACACTTTTGTTTGTATAGGCATAGGTATAATAAACAAAGTTTTATATTAGTGATTAACTAGATTCACTTCAATTTTATGGGATAAAGTGTTTGCTATTGTCAAAACTGAATTAAAAGACCTTTAGTTCCTGGGAGAGGGTAAATTTTAATGTAATGCCATGAACCAAATTCATGAAGTTGATATAATGGTGATGGAAATTTTAGTACTTAGGCACAATGTATTCAAAGTGCAAACAATGAAAAGTGGGGAAAGAACAAATGTTTTTAAGCCAATTAGATTTTTGTTTACTTAATTTCTCTTGAGACTCATTTACTTCAACCTTAAAATTTAAAAAATAGTACACTACAGTACTGAGATTAAAGATACAGCAATTTACTATGAAAGTCAAAGAATATACAGCATAATTTAGTAATATCTGGGATGATGGCTGAATTTTAATTAACATACCTAGAATTATTATTCATTATTTGACAGAATTAAATGAAGATGACAATACAAAACTCTATTTATAAAAGTTAAATTTATAATGAGATATTTATTTAGATGAAAAGATCTTTTTGGTGTCAAGTTTTATGAATACATTTTATATTTGAATATTAGCTGCTATTATATGTGGGGTTGTTAAAAGTTTTCTCCCATTATGTAGGCTGTTGCTTTGTCTAAATGACAGTGACTTTTGTACTGCAGAAGCTTTCAGTTTCATAATAAAACTGTAATTCACTTTATTAATTGTTGATCATAATGCCTGCACTGAGTTCTATTCAGAAAGTTTTTTCCAGTTCTCATGAGTTCAAGCTTATTGCCCTCTTTTTCTTAGGTCATGTTCATTGTATCTGGTTTTATATTGAGGTCTTTGGTTCATTTGAAGTTGAATTTTGTACAGGGTGATGAGTATGGATCTATTAGCATTATCCTACAAGCATTTATCCAGTTTCACCAGTACCATTTATTGGAGATATCTTTTTTCCCAGCATCTATTTCTTATTTATCAAAATATACTTATTTGTCAAAATTCATCAAAAATCAGGTTTCCATAGGTGTGTGGATTTATGTCTGATTTTTTAATTTTGATCCATTTGTCAACATGTATGTTTTTATGCCAACATCATACTATCTCAATTACTATAGCTTTATAGTACAACTTGAAATTAGAAACGGTAAGTCCTTCAACAGTTCTTTAATTGTTCAGGATAGGTTTAGATATCCTGAGTTTGTTTGTTTTTTTCCATATGAAGCTGAGAATGGTCCTATTTGTGGCCTCATGTTACAAATTACACAATGTTCTTTCTGATTTTATGTTGTGGAATAGTTTGAGAAGTATTGGAATTAACTATTTGTTGAAAGTATGGAAGAATTCAGGACTAAAACCACCTGGCCCCATGTTTTTTAGTTGGAGGACTTTTGATTTCTACATATATTTCATTGGGGGTGATAGCTCTTGATTTCACTTTTCAAGTGACACCTATAGAGAAAATTACACATTTTAAAAGTATTTTTTCCAATTTTATAAAGAATTTTGAGGTGTGTCCTTATGATTCTCTGTATTTCTTTGGCGTCTGTTGTTATGTTCCCCCCCTTTTTCCAATTTTTATTAGATATTTGCTTTATTTACATTTCAAATGTTATCACCTTTCCTCATTTCCCCTCCAAAAAAACCCTATCCCAAACCTTCTCTCCCTGCTCTCCAACCCACCCACTCCCATTTTCCGTCCTGGCATTTTTCTACACTTGGCCATCAAGCCTTCACAGGACTAATGGCCTCTCCTCTCATTGATGTCTGAAAAGACCATCTTCAGCTATATATATAGCTGTAGTCATGGGCCCTCCATGTACTCTTTGGTTGGTGATTTAGTCCCTGGGAACCCTGGAGTACTGGTTGGTTCATACTGTTGTTCCTCCTATGGGGTTGCAAACCCCTTCAGCTCCTTTGATCCTTTCTCTAGCTCATCCATTGGGGACCATGTGCTTAGTCCATTGGTTGACTGTGAGCATCAATTTCTGTATTTGTCAGGTATTGGTTGAGCTTCTCAGGAGCCAGGCACTACTGCAGATGCCAACAAGTGCTAGCAGACAGGAGCCTGATATGTTCCCCCTTTCATTTTTGATTTTTAAAATTTGAATATTCTCTCTCTCTCTACATTTTTATTATTTTGGAAAAGATATTATTTTAGTGATTGTCACAAAGAAACAACTCTTCTTTTTTTTTCATTGATTATTTGTATTGTACTCTATTTTAGAGTCTCAATTGAGAAGTTAGAGGCAATTCAAATAGGTCTGCCTTTATGTTACTTTTTATTTTTCACTTGAAGCTTTTAATATTCTTCCTTAGCTCTGTATGTTTGCTGTTTTGATTATTGTCTGGCAAGAAGACATTCTTTTCTGGTCCACCTTACTTGGTATTCTGCATTTTTTTTGTACCTTTATAAACATTGCCTGATTAGGAAATTTTCTTCTATGGCTTTGTTGGAAACTTATTCTGAGCATTTGGGGTGGGTTTCTCTTTCCCCTATACCCATTATACTTAGATTTGTTCCTTTCATAATGTCTCATATTTCCTGGATCTTTACTGCCAGTAGTCATTTTGGTTGTTTTTGAGGCACATATTTTGATCCATGTATTCATTTCTTCTATCAGTTTTCACAAAAAATGTACAATTCAGGTTGGGCTTAGTTTTTATATATATGTTATAGTACCATTCAGGAGAAAGCAACAGGAAAAATGTAAATTCACAGTCAACTTTAATATATAGCAAGATTCTTTCTGTCCAACCAAACAAACAGAAAACAAAACAAAAAAAACCTGGACAAACTGAAAATGTTTGGCATAATTACAGAAGGTGATTATAAACCTTAAAGAAATGGCTAGATTACTAGTGGGTGTCTCATGAGCCTAAAACCTACAGAAGATTCTAGGTCTTGCTGTTGCCTTTGTGCATGACTCGGAGACACACTGTTTTAGGGCTTTACTGCTGTCAACAGGCACCATGAACAAGGCAACTATTATAAAGACAACATTTATTTGAGGCTGGCTTATAAATTCAGAGGTTCAGTCCATTGTCCTCAAGGTGGGAACACGACAGCATCCAGGCAGTCACTGTACAGGAAGATCTAAGTATTCTATATTTTCATCTGGTGACTGCTAAGAAAATATTGACTACCAGAGAGCTAGGACAAAGGTGTTAAAGCCCACACCAACCATGACACTCCTACTTCAACAAACGATTACTTTTTATTAGGAATAAGTGTAATTTATTAGGAACTACAGTTCTTAATAGTGCCACTCCCTGAGCCAAGCATATATAAACAATCATACACATTTACTTGCATTTTGGCAAGACTGGACTTAGACATTCTCAGCAATGGAATAAACTACAAGGACTGGAGCTAGCCATAAATTTCTCCTCTTTCTTCTGCATCTTACTATATTTTCAATAAGTATCCCACCATTGCTAGTATCTGAACTATCTGTTCAGGGAAAGGGAACCTCACTAAGTGGACTAATAATATATTCTCAATTTAACCCAAAGGTTAAATAGTATATAACTTGTCCAGAAGAAAATATTTCATTGATAAAGAGGTGTTAAAACTCTTTTCACATCAAAGTGACTGATGTAATAACTGAAGTTAATTATCATAGCCATCATTTAAAAGAATCTATGTTATCTTTCTTGAATATTCCAAGGACTCATTGTTATGAGAACATCTTTTAGTGTTACAGAAACACAAATGTGATGTATATACTCCAACCATCTTATGGCTTACAGGCCACAGAGCTAGAATGACGGCTTCTAACTTGGCTTTCCTGTGGATATATGAGAAAACATAGAGTCAGTCAAATAAGAATGGACCTAAGAAACAATTCCACTTTTGCTAGTTTGAGTTTAATTGGAGTTACTTAGAGGAACATGGGCAACAGATGAAAATTTATATTTTCTAAGGCACTTATACTTTCCCAGATCATTTATCATAGAAAAGGGAGGAGCTTCATGTGCCTCCTGAGACTTTGATATGCTTCTGAATCTGACATTTCCTGTCCACTGTGAGCCCTCTACCATTCTGTGAAGGAATGTTAGTGGGTCCCTTCCTGTGAGAGTGTATGGTATATGGGTAATCACGACTGCTCTGATATCAGGATGGAAATTGTCATATCATAAGAATAGGAGACATTTTTGCACTAAAATATCTTACACACTTAGCAAATAATGAAAAATTATCAAAATTGCAAGTGGCAACGTAACACACTCCTATATTCACATGATGGATAAAAAAGAGTGAGCTCCAGTGCAAAGGATTTATAGATTGTTATATGTAGGAAAACACTGAGCTATGGGAGGGTTTAAGATGATTAGAAAGCCATATTCCTTGGTAGTGTAGAAACCCATGATATACTCCAACCAACCAAAGCATTGAGTACTGTCTAACAATAGTAGCATGAAAAAAAAAGAGGGGTTAAATTACAAAAGCAGCTGAGCATAACTTCTACTGGTAGATAAAGAATATCCACAACTGGAATAAGATTACCCTGGTTAGCTGCCTTATCTACAGAATATGACATTATTAACTGGGAGTGTGGCATACCTCTTAGTCTCTTATCTTATGGTGATACTGCAAATGAACTTTCAAAATGTTAGAAATGCTATTTGAGATATTTTTCTTTTACCATTCCTCAGTTCTCTCACCCTGCTAGTGTGAACTTCACCACCAGTACTAGCAACACAGATGCATAAAAGAACCTCATCTTTGGAATATCAAGGAGGATGCAACTTATCATAAAGGGAGTGGGAATAAAGGAACCATATTATATGAGAAAAAATTGTGAAACTTGTAGATGGTAGAATTATCTCTCCTTTGTGTGCTCATAGGATACCTGGAAGTAACCCTAAGGGATGAGTTCAGCTATTGTATCAGTAGATTGTAGCTGTACATTAGGATTACTAAACATCTATTTGTAGACTACTAGTGTTCTTGTTGCTATGGTAAAATTCTTTGCAAGCAACAACCTATATTCTGTTACACAGATAAAGGCAGCAGGAAGTTGAGGAAGCTATTCACATCGTATACATTGAAACAGAGACATAGAAACTTGGGCTCTGCACATTTTATACTTTTCATGCAGTTTGGGACCACTGCTTGTGGAATTATCCTGAAAGTTGGCAAGTCTTGGTATCTTAACTAACTGAATCCAAATAATCTTAAAGACATGCCTAGAGAATAAGTAATTCATTATTGTAGAGTGCCTTATTGGGGTGCCATGCCACCTTGAAGGAATTTGACATCAACCAATGTGAAGTTCCTCTCTCAGCCTTTGAGCTGGAACTCCTGTGTTAGCCATAAACCCCTCTACCTTGGGTGGAGCGCTCAGACCAAGGTGAAGCCCATGGTTTTTCAAGCACCTGCAGTTTCCTGAAAAACACTAGCCACCTGTGGAGAAGTTTCCAGTCTTTGGGGGAAGGGTTTTCCCCTGCCTATATGTTTGGAGTCCTCCATTAAATTTTGAGACTTGAACAGCAATGTTGTCTTGGTCTTCATCTCTTTTTGCCACCTTCCCATACATCCCTAGCTTCCCTTCCAGGTAACCAATTCAATGTAACTGCAGGCAGTTACATATTATAGATAGGTCTGGAGGCTTATTTCCTACGTGATCCCAGAACCCATCATGGTGGCAATAACAAAAAACCACCAAAGCACTGTATAGTACTGTCACCTATAACCAAGTGTGTAACTTTTCTGAGATCTTTGCTACCATAATGAGTGCTCATGATAAATATTGAGAATGCCACCACAGTCTGGGAACTATTTTATCTTCATCATTTCTACTGCTTTTGTAGGTAAGTAGCATTCTTCTATTTTCTCAGGTTGTTTTAGAAACATTTTTTTTTCTAGGCTGTCAGTGAGCTAGGAGGGGTGTGCTGTTGTTTAAACCTTCTTACATACCTAGGTAATGGTGAAAGTAATATCAAAACTCAGTGAGAGGTGATCTACAAACAATTCCATTCGCTGTTCAGTGTCATTATTTAAACTATCTTATCTTTGGCACCTGCTTATATAAATATCTGCAATCCTAGGTTAGGTCACACTACCTTAGACAGATTTGGTCAAATTCCTGTTACAGGAGTTATCAGAAGGCAAGTGACATGCATTCTGGCTCTATGTCAATAATGTTTCATTGAGAATGCATCAATGAAGGCCTCATTTGAATTTGATGAAACATTCCTTCACCACCTAATCTGGAAAGCATAGTGATATATGAAGGCAGATGAACCAACCCAGTTTCCCACATGTTTTATAAATTATTTGTAGGGCTGGAACTGAGTCCAGGATCCTACCAGTGGGCTATGACAATTCTAGACATCTATAAATCTCTTGTTTGAAATTCTCATTTATAACTTTGGATATGCATGGAGAGTAATATTTTCAGATAAGGAGAATCTTGTAATAAAATTGTCTTGGGTTTTCTGTGATATTCCTTATGAACACCTATACTTTAGTGAGTTAGTGCAGCATCTCCAGTTCCCTCAGAAAATAAGACCACAGGAGGCTGTTTTATGGAGTCCTTTAACTACAAAACAAGAAAATCTTGGGAAGTCATTTCTTGCTTGTTCCCTTAGTTCTGCAGAACTAATGTACAAGTACTTTAATGCCTCTGTTGTCCCTTTTGCCTGTCTGCAACTTGCAGATCTGCTTCATGTACTAGCTTTGTGGATGGGTTTTCTGTCCATCAGTTTGTAATGTTTATAAGAATTTCAAGAAGAACCTAGGCCAGATAAGATTAATGTCTAATATTGATTAACGTAATTGTCTTTAGATTCTGAATTAATGAAATGTCTAACATAATTAAGGGGCTTAAGTTAAGGCAAAGAAAATAAATAACTTGCCTTAAAATGAGAAAGGGACTCGAGTAGACTTTTTTCACTGAGGACACACACTGTACAGTTGGGCATGGGAAAAACTATTGAAAACTGCCAGTAACAAGATAAATAAAATAGAAAAGTAAAACAATAGGATTTCACTCTATATATGTGACAATAATTTAAAAACAAAAATATTTTTGATACTTTGAAGAAAATACAATTCTATTCTCTTTTGTGGGAAGAAAAAATGAATGTAACCTTTAGGGAAAACTGGTTGAAACAGTCCACAAATAACAAGAAATAGAATTAGTTACTACATTATATAAAAACTTTATTTCTGGGGATGTAAATGTTTTTAGTTGTAGTGATGAATATTGTTGAGGAAAGATTTTAAATGTTAATCAGTTTGAATCAACTAGTTCCTAATATGTGTATATGTCAAAGACAATGATATACTCCATAAACATAACATTTATTACTGATATAAGCCACAATTAAACAAGGGTGAAATAAATTATTTAAGGCTGAAAAAAATTTCAAAGTAATAGCGAAATACATAAATATTGTATACCTGATAACATCGCATTAAATGGTATATCATATCACATCTAAATGTAACACTAATTCATAGTGGGACCAGAGACAATATGACACTTGTTCTGAAGTTACTACGCAGAATCTCTTCACAGAGTGCAATGCTACTGGTTGAACTTGTACTTGAACTTTGTGCTAGGAGAAAAGTATGGATCAATTTGCATTCTTCTACTTGTTGGCTGCCAGTTGAACCAGCACCATTTGTTGTAAATTCTGTCTTTTTACAAGTGGATGGTTTTAGCTTCTTTGTCATAGATCAAATGATCATAGATGTGTGGGTTTATTTCTGGCTCTTCAATTCTATCACATTGATCTACTTTCCTGTTTCTGTACCAATACCATGCAGTTTTTTTTAATCACTATTGCTTTATAGTATAGCTTTAGTTCAGAGATGGTGATTCTCCCAGATTTTTTTTTGATTGTTGAGAATAGTTTTTGCTATCCTAGGATTTTTGTTATTCCACATGAATTTGAGTATTGCTCTTTCTAGCTCTATGAAGAATTGAGTTGGAATTTTGATGGGGATTACATTGACTCTATATACTACTTTTGGGAAGATGGTCATTTTTGCTATATTAACCCTGTCAATCATGAGCATGGGAGATCTTCTCATCTTATGAGATCTTCTTTGATTTCTTTCTTCAGGGATTTGAAGTTCTTGTCATATGGATCTTTCATTTCCTTGGTTGGAGTCACACCAAGATATTTTATATTATTTGTGACTATTGAGAAGGTTGTTGTTTCTCTAATTTCTTTCTCCTCCCTTTTATCCTTTGAGAATAGGAAGGCTACTGATTTTCTTGAGTTAATTTTATATCTAGCCACTTTGGTGAAGTTGTTTATCAGCTTTAGGAACTCTGGTAGAATTTTTGGGGTCACTTATGTATACTATCATATCATCTTTAAATAGAGATATCTTGAATTCCTCTCTCCTAATTTGTATCCTTTGGATTTGTTTTGTTGTCTAATTGCTCTGACTAGAAATTCAAATTTTATATTTAATAAGTAGTGAGAGAGTGGGCAGCCTTGTCTTGTACCTGATTTTAATGGTATTGCTTTGAGTTTCTTCCCATTTAGTTTGATGTTGGCTATTGGCTTGCTGTATATTGCTTTTATCACCTTGAATTCCTGATCTCTGCAATACTTTTAACATGAATGGGTGTTGTATTTTGTCAAAGGTTTTTTTCTGCATCCAATAAAATGATCATGTGTTTTTCCTTTGAGTTTGTTCATATAGTAGATTATATAGATGGATTTCCATATATTGAACCATCCCTGCATTCCTGGGATGAAGCCTACTTGATCATAGTGGGTGATTATTTTGATGTTTTTGGAATCAGTTTGCAATAATTTTATTGAGTATTTTTCCATCAATATTCATAAGGGAAATTTGTCTGTAGTTCTCCTTTGTTGGGTGTTTTTGTGGTTTGGATATCAGTGTAACTGTGGCTTCATAGAAAGAATTTGATAGTGTACTGTTTGTTTCTATTTTATTGAATAGTTTTAAGAGTATTGGTATTAGATCTTTAAAGGTCTGATAGAATTCTGCACTAAAACCATCTGACCCTGGCTTTTCTTGGTTGGGAGACTTTTTTTAAATGATACTTCTATTTCCTTGGGGGTAATGGGACTGTTTAGATAATTTACCTTATCCTGATTTAACTTTTGTACCTGGTATCAGGCTAGAAAATTATCCATTTCATTCAGATTTTCCAGTTTTGTGAATATAGGCTTTTGTAGTAGGATCTGAAAAATTTTTTGAATTTGCTTATTTTCTGTTATTATGTCTCCCTTTTTATACCTGATTTTGTTAATTTGGATACTGTCTCTGTGTCCTCTGGTTAGTCTGGCTAAGGCTTTATCTATCTTGTTGATTTTCTCAAAGAACCAGCTCCTAGTTTTGATGATTCTTTGTATAGTCCTTTTAGTTTCTACTTGGTTGATTTCAACCCTGAGTTTGATTATTTCCTGCTGCCCACTTCCCTTGTGTATATTTGCTTCTTTTTGTTCTAGAGCTTTCAGATGAGCTGTTTCACTGCTAGTGTATGATCTCTCCAAATTCTTTATGGAGGCATTCAGAGGTATGAGTTTTCCTCTTAGCACTGCTTTCATTGTGCCCCATAAGTTTGGACACATTGTGCCTTCATTTTCTCTGAACTCTAAGAAGTCTTTAATTTCTTTATTTATTCACTGACCAAGTTATCATTAAGTAGATAGTTGTTCAGCTTCAATGTGTATCTGGAATTTCTGTTGTTTTTGTTGTTACTAAAGACTGGCCTTAGTCTGTTGTGGTCCAATAGAATACATGGGATTAATTCAATGTTCTTGTCTCTGTTGAGGTTTGTTTTGTGTAGTATGTGGTCAGTTTTTGAGAAGGTACCATGAAGTGCTGAGAAGAAGTAATATTCTTTTGTTTTAGGGTGAAATGTTCTGTTGATATCTGTTAAATTCCATTTGGTTCATAACTTTTTAGTTTTACTATGTCTCTGTTTAATTTGATTCCATGATCTATTGGTGAGTATGGGGTGTTGGAATCCCTATAATCATTGTGTGAGGTTCAATGTGTGTTTTGAGTTTTAGTAATGTTTCTTTCACAAATGTGGGTGCCCTTGCATTTGCGGCATAGATGTTCAGAATTGAGAGTTCATCCTGGTGGATTTTTTTCTCCATCTTTTTTGATAACTTTTAGTTGAAAGTCTATTTTGTTGTATATTAGAATGGCTACTCCTGCTTGTTTCTTGGGAACATTTGTTTGGAAAAAGTTTTCCCATCCTTTTACTTTAAGTATATGTCTGTCTTTGACTCTGAGGTATGTTTCCTCTATGCAACAGAATGCTGGATCTTGTTCATGTATCCAGTCTGTTAGTTCATGTCTTTTTATGGGGGAATTTAGTCCATTTATGTTGAGATATAATAGGGACTAGTGATCGTTTCTTCCTGTTATTTTTATTGTTAGAGTTGGAGTTATGGTTGTGTGTTTCTCTTCTTTTGTATTTGTTGTGAAATGATTAATTTCTTGCTTTTTCTTGGGTGTAATTTTCTTCCTTGTGTTGGTCTTTCCTTCTATTATTCTCTGTAGGGCTGGATTCATAGAAATATATTGTTTAAATTTGGTTTTATCTTGGAATACTTTGGTTTCTCCATCAATGGTAATTCTGAGTTTTGCTGAGTATAGTAGTCTGGTCTGGCATTTTTGTTCTCTTAGAGTCTGTATGACATCTGCCCAGGATCTTCTGCCTTTTATAGTCTCTGTTGAGAAGTCTGGTGTAATTCTGATAGGTCTGCCTTTATACGTAACTTGACCTTTTCCCCTTACTGCTTTCAATATTCTTTCTTTGTTCTGTGCATTTGATGTTTCAATTATTATATGACAAGAGGAATTTCTTTTCTGGTCCTGTCTGTTTGGTGTTCTGTAGGCTTCTTGTATGTTTATGGGCATTTCTTTAGGTTAGGGAAGTTTTCTTCTATAATTTTGTTTCGTATGTTTTGCAGTCCTTTGAATTGGGAATCCTCACTCTCTTCTACACCTATTATTCTCAAGTTCAGTCTTTTCATTGTTTTCCTAGATTTCTTGAATCTTTTGAGATAGGAGCTTTCTCTTTTATGTATTTTCTTTGACTACTGTGTACATGTTTTTTATTGTATCTTCTGCTGCTGAGATTTTTCTCTTCTGTTTCTTATATCCTGTTTGTGATGCTTGCATCTGTGACTCCTGTTCTCTTTCCTAGGTTTTCCATCTCCAGGGCTGTCTCTTTTTGAGTTTTCTTTAATGATTCTATTTTCATTTTTAGATTCTGAACAGTTTTGTTCAATTCCTTCACCTGTGTTCTTTTTTTGCATTCTCTTGTATTCTTTCAGGGATTTATGTGTTTCCTATTTAAGGGCTTCTACGTGTTTACTTGTGTTCTCCTGTATTTCTTCAAGGGAATTCTTTATGTTCTTCTTAAATTCCTCTATCATCTTCATGAAATTAGATCTGAAACTTGTTTTAAGGGTTTGGTGGGGTATCCAGGACTTGCTGTGGTGGGAGAACTTGTTTCTGATGTTGCCAAGTCATATTGCTTTCTGTTGCTTATGTTCATATGCTTGCCCCTCGCAGTGTGGTTAACTCTAGTGCTATCTGGCCTCCCTGTCTCTGAATGAAGCCCGTACTCCCTGTGGGCCTGTAATCCTGATATCTTATGATCCTGAGATCCTGGGGAGTTGAGCTGCAACTGGGGTGTGGGCTTCGTGGAATCTGGTCCCGCACTGGAGCTGCTCTGCTTCAGACTGGCACAGGTGGGAACCCAAAGGTGTGCTGGTCTTTAGCTAGGCAGGGAAACTGCTTCCCTGAGTTGCAGGGATCCCAGTATGCCTGGTCTCTGGCAAGGTTTAATGTCTCACCTGTGAAGCTGGATGTGTCTGAATACCTGGGGAATTGAACTGCAACTGATGTGTGTGCTGTGTGGGATCGGGTCCAGCACCGGGTCTCTGCTCCGAGTTTGAATCTTTTAAGAACCCTTATTGAAGTCAGTTTTGAAAAATATAAACCTACAATTTTAACCCAGGGTATGGTTTTTGTGCTTCAAAGCTTTACCTGACAAAGGCTCAGTAATACACTGGGGTCCTTAGCACACATAATATTCTCCAATTTGCTAATAAAGACTTTCTAGTGTTTTAAATACATATCAGAAGAGTCTTCCCTAGTAGATACCCTACCACATTGAGCAGATTATTTGTTTTTCACAAGGAGGTACAGGGGACATAAAACCTACCTGCTACAGATGTTTTCTGTTTCCCCTTTTGAATCACAAACAAACTCTCACTTTATAAAAAAAAAAAGGTCACAGCTGAACTCTCAAGCAAATCTGACAACATTTATTAATGAATTCAAAAGTTAATTTTTGTATTTGGGCACTTTAATGCCTGCCTACTTGCCTCTAGCTCCTTGATATCACAACTGTTTTCTGAACATTGAAACTGCTGCATCCTTAAAATGATGTCTTCCCTAGACTAACTCTGGGGTTCTGAGGACTTAACCACAAAATATGTATTCTACATTTTTCTGTGCTAACTCAATGAGATAAAAAAAGGACTTAGGCAATTCCACTGGTAATCATTACCAACAAATCCAAACTTTTAACAACGGAGTTTCTTGCATGATCTGGCAAAAATGAGAGGTTGCTCATAGACCACACTATAACTTATTCTGAAAACTAGTAGGCAGAGGCTTTGAAATGTTAGAGTTGAATCTTCAGATATGTATATGTCCTTTGAAATAGCCATAGAAATCAAGAAACTAATAAAGGACTATGGAGTGTGATTCAGAGGGAAGGGATGTAGAGTTGACTGCTTAAAGGCGAATGGAACAGGATGAGTTAAACTGCATCAAAGGATGGGAGAGCAGGATAGAGTAAGAAATACAGAAAAAGATAAGCAATGCTAAAAACTTTTTGAAAACATCACGTGGAATCTAAACAGTATTTTAGGAATCATATATATATATATATATGTATATATGTATATATATATACATATATGTAAATATATATATAATGTATATAAAGGAATAATTTATTTTTATTTATTTAGTTCATTTGCTTATGTTTATCTATGTAAGCTTGGCTATTCTGGAACTCATTCTGCAGACCAGGTTATTCTCAAAATCAAAGATCAGCATGCCTCTATCTCCCGAGTACTAGAATTAATGATATATGTTACTATTTTCAGTTTATATACACATAGTTTAAACAGAGCCATCTAATAATTAAATGACAATGTCCTTACTACCCACAAAATGCTAACAAATGTAAACCCCAGTGGCAAGATGTGTTACCTCCTTTGGAGTTGTTAGCAAGTAATTTCATCTCCTCTTGAGCTGAGCTCCCATAGATCAAATTATCACTAGTACCATGTCATCCATATTCCTCCCATGATGACACATTAAAACCCACTTAAAGTGATCTTTGCTCTGGTGATAGACCAGACAGGGACTCCAGGTACACAGAGATATCCCGAGTATAACATCATTTGGGACACAGCCAGCTAGGGTTAAACCTGCGCCCAAGAGCTGGGTAGCTCTGCTGTTGTCTGTATGCCAGCACTGCCGTGGGACATTTGCTCTACAGGGTGACCTGCACCTGGAGGGAGCCCCACAGTCTCTGCCATCTTTGCTCTAGTAACAGACCTGACAGGGACAACCAGCTACAAGAGATATCCCAAGTATAACATCACTTGGGGCAAGACACACAAGTGCTCCAATGGCACCCAGGAGGAGGGCAGCCCCTCAGCTATCTGTGCCAGGGGAAACCCAGTCATCCAGGGGTGAAGAAATAGCCTTGTAGGCTCACAGAAGGTTTAAGCACCACCCAGTGACAGCAGGACCAACTAACACCAGAGATAACCAGATGACAAAAGGCAAATGTAGGAATGTTACTAACAGAAATAAAGGCAATATGGCACCAATAGAACCCAACTCTCTGACAGCATCAAGTCCTGGATATCCCAACACACCAGAAAGACAAGATTTGGATTTAAAATATCTCATATCTCATAGTGCTGTTAGAGGATTTCGAGAAGGACATAAGTAAATCTCTTAAAGAAGTACAAGAGAACATGAATCAACAGGTAGAAGATCTTACCAAGGAAACAAAAATCACTTAGCAGGAGAATATGGGTCAACAGATAGAAGCCCATAAAGAGGAAACACAAAAATCACTTAAAGAAATACAGTACAACTTGGGTCAACAAGCAGAAGCACAAAAATATCTTAAAGAATTACAGGAAAACAAAAACAAGTGAAGGAACTGAGAAAAAACATCCAGGATCTAAAAAAGGAAGTAGAAACAACTAAGAAATCACAAAGGGAAACAACTTTGGAGATAGAAAACCTTGCGAAGAAACCAGGGGTCATGGATGCAAATATCAACAATAGAATACAAGAGATAGAAGAAAGAATCTCAGATGCTGAAGATACCATAGAAAGCATTGACTGAACAGTCAAAGAAAATGCAAAATGCAAAAAGCTTGTAACCCAAAACATCCAGGAAATCCAGGACACAATGAGAAGACCAAACCTAAGGATTATAGGTATAGAAGAGAGTGAAGATTTCCAACTTAAAGGGCCAGTACATATCTTCAACAAAATTATGGGAGAAAACTTCCCTAACCTAAAGAGAGTGATGCCGATGAACATACAGGCAGCCTACAGAACTCCAAACAGACTGGACCAGAACAGAAATACCTCCCATCACATAATAATCAAAACAGTAAATGTACTAAGCAAAGAAAGAATATTAAAAGAAGTAAGAGAATAAGGCCAAGTAACATATAAGGAAGAACTATCAGAATTACATCAGACTTCTCACCAGAGATTATGAAAGCTAGAAGATCTTGGGCAGGTCTCATACAGACTCTAAGAGAACACAAATGCCAGCTCAGATTATTATACCCGGCAAAATTCTCAATTACCATAAACAGAGAAACCAAGATATTCCAGGATAAAACCAAATTTACACAATATTTTTCCACAAACCCAGTTCTGCAAAGGATAATACGTGGATATCGCCAATATAAAGAGGGAAACTACACCCTGGAAAAAGCAAGATAGTAACCTTCTTTCATCAAACCCAAAAGAAGATAACCACTCAAACATAAAAATATCGTCAAAAATAGCAGGAAGCAATAATCATTATTCCTTAATATTTCTTAACATCAAAGGTTTTAATTCCCCAATAAAAAGACATAGACTAACAGACTGAATACATAAAGAGGATTCAGCATTTTGCTGTGTACAAGAAGCACACCTCAGTGTCAAAGACAAACACTACCTCAAAGTAAAAGGCTGGAAAACAATTTTACAAAAAAATGGTCCCAGGAAACAAGCTGGAGTAGCCATCCTAATATCGGATAAAATTGACTTCCAACCTAAAGTCATCAAAAAAGACACAGAAGGACACTACATACTGGTCAAAGGAAAAATCCACCAAGAACTCTCAATTCTGGACATCTATGCTCCAAATGCAAGGGCACCCTCATTTGTGAAAGAAACTTTACTAAAGTTCAAAGCACATATTGCACCTCACACAATAATTGTGAGTGACTTCAACACTCCAATCTCCACAATGGACCAATGAGGAAAGCAGAAACTAAACAGGGACACAGTGAAACTAATTGACAATTTGGACCAAATGGTTTTAACAGATATATATATCTAAATGTTTTATATATATATATATATATATATATATATATATATATGACATTTCATCCTAAAGCAAAAGAATATACCTTCTTCTCATCACCTCATGGTACCTTCTGAAAAATCAACTATATAATTGGTCACAAAACAGACCTCAACAGATATAAGAAGATTGAACTAATCCATGCCTCCTATCAGATGACAATGGAGTAAGGGTGGTCTTCAATAGCAAACAAACAAACAAACAAGCAAACAAATACCAGAAAGTCAACAGACACACGGAAGCTGAACAATGCTACTCAATGATACCTTGGTCAAGGAAGAAATAAAGAAAGAAATAAGAGACTTTTTAGAATTTAATGAAAATGAAGGCACAACATACCCTAACTTATGGGACACAATGAAAGTGGTGCTAAGTGGAAAAGTCAGTCCTGAGTGCCTCCAAAAAGAGAATTGGAGAGAGCATACATTAGCAACTTAAAGGCACACCTGAAAGCCCTGGAACAAAAAGAAGCAAATACACCCAAGAGGAATAGAAGGCAGGAAATCATCAAACTCAGGGCTGACCAAGTAGAACCAAATAGAACCATACAAAGAATCAACAAAACTAGGGGTTGTTTCTTTGAAAAAAATCAACAAGATAGATAAACCTTTATCCAGACTAACCAGAGGGCACACAGACAGAATCCAAATTAACAAAATCAGAAATGAAAAGGGAGAGAAAACAACAGAAACTGAGGAAATTCAAAAAATCATCAGATCCAACTCCAAAATGCTATATTCAACACAACTGGAAAATCTGGAGGAAATAGAGAATTTTCTAGACAGATACCAAAAACCAAATTTAATCAGAATCAAATAGACCACCTAAACAGTCCCATAACTCCTAAAGAAATAGAAGTGGTCATTGAAAGTCTTCCAACCAAAAACAGCACAGGACCAGATGGTTTTAGTGCAGAATTCTATTAGATCTTTAAAGAAGACCTAACACCAATACTCTTCAAACTATTCCACAAAATAGAAACAGAAGGAACACTACCCAACTCATTCTATGAAACCACAATTACGCTGATACCAAAACCACACAAAGATCCAACATAGAAAGAGAATTTCAGACCAATTTCACTTATGAATATCGATGCAAATATACTCAATAAAATTCTTGCCTACAGAATCCAAGAATACATCAAAATGATCATTTACCACGATCAAGTAGGGTTCACCCCAGGGATGCAGGAATGGTTAAATATAAGGAAATCCATAAATGTAATCCATTACATAAACAATCTCAAAAAAAACCCACATGGTCATTTGATTAGATGTTGAAAATGCATTTGACAAAATTCAGCATCCTTTCATACTAAAAGTCTTGGAAAGATCAGGAATTCAAGGCCTGTATCTAAACATAGTTAAAGCAATTAACAGCAAACCAGTACCCAATACCAAACTAAATGGAGAGAAACTTGAAGCATTAACACTAAAATCAGGGACTAGACAAGGCTGCCCTCTTTCTATATATCTTTTCAATATAGTACTTGAAGTTCTAGCTAGAGCAATTAGACAACATAAGGAAGTCAAAGGGATACAAATTGGAAAGGAAGAAGTCAAACTATCACTATTTGCAGATGATATAATAGTAAACTTAATTGACCCAAAGAACTCCACCAGAGAACTCCTACAGCTGATAAACAACTTCAGGAAAGTGGCCAGATATAAAATCATCTCAAGCAACTCAGTAGCCTTCCTATACTCAAAGGATAAACAGCCTGAGAAAGAAATTAGGGAAATGACACCCTTCACAATAGCCACAAACAATATAAAGTATCTTGGTGTGATTCTAACCAAACAAGTGAAAGATTTGTATGACAAGAACTTCATGTCTCTGAAGAAGGAAATCAAAGAAGACCTCAGAAAATGGAAAAATATTCCATGCTCATGGATTGGCAGGATTAATATAGTAAAAATGGCCATCTTGCCAAAAGCAATATAAAGATTCATTGTAATCCCCATCAAAATACCACCTCAATTCTTCATAGAGTTAGAAAGAACAATTCTCAAATTCATCTGGAATAACAGAAAACCCAGGATGGCTAAAACTATTCTCAAGAGTAAAAGAACTTCTGGGGAAATCAGTATTTTGGACCACAAGTAGTACTACAGAGCAATAATCTTAAAAATTGCATGGTATTGGTACAGTGACAGGCATGTAGATCAATGGAATAGAATTGAAGACCCAGAAATGAACCCACATTCCTATGGTTACTTGATCTTTGACAAAGGAGCTAAAACCATCCAGTGGAAAAAAGATAGCCTTTGCAACAAATGATGCTGGTACAAGTGGAGGTCAGCATGCAGAAGGATGCAAATTGATCCATTCTTGTCTCCTTGTACTAAGCTCAATTCCAAGTGGATCAAGGACCTCCTCATAAAACCTTTACTATTAGAAGAAAAGAAGCTGAGGAAGAGCCTTGAGCACATGGGCACAGGGTAATATTTCCTGAACAGAACACCAATAGCTTATGCCCTAAGATCAAGAATTGACAAATGGGACCTCATAAAATTACAAAGTTTCTGTAAGGCAAAGGACACTGTCAATAGGACAAAATGGCAGGCAACAAATTGGGAAAAGATCTTTACCAACCCCACATCTGACAGAGGGCTAATACCCAATATATACAAAGAACTCAAGAAGTTAGACTCCAGAGAGCCAAATAACCTTATTAAAAAATGGGGTACAGAGCTAAACAAGAAGTTTCACCTGAAGAATATCGAATGGCAGAGAAGCACCTAAAGAAATGTTCAACATCCTTAGTCATTAGGTAAATGCAAATCAAAACAACCCTGAAATTTCACCTCACACCAGACAGAATGGCTAAGATAAAAAATCAGGAGACAGCACGTGTTGGCAAGGATTTGGAAAAACAGGAACACTCCTCCGCTGCTGGTGGGATTGCAAGCTGGTACAACCACTCTGGAAATCAATCTGGTGGTTCTTGAGAAAACTGGGCTTGACACTCCCAGAGGACCCTGTTATACCACTCCTGGGCATATACCCAGAGGCCTCCATGGCATGCAATAGGACACATGCTCCACTATGTTCATAGCAGCCTTATTTATAATAGCCAGAAGCTGGAAAGAACCCAGATGTCCCTCAATGTAGGAATGGATACAAAAGATGTGTTATATTTATACAATGGAATACTACTCTGCAATTAAAAACAATGAATTCATGAAGTTATTAGACAAATGGTCAGAACTGGAAAATATCATCCTTAGTGAGGTAACCCAATCACAAAAGAACACACATGGTGTGCAGTCACTGATAAGAGGATATTAACCCAGAAGCTCGGACTACCCAAGACACAATTCACATATCAATTGATTTCCAAGAAGAAGGAAGGAGAGATCCCTGGTCCTGGAAAGACTGGATGTAGCAGTATAGAGGAAAACCAGGACAAAGAAGTGGGAGGGGGTTGACTAGGGAATAGGGGGAGGGAAGAGGGCTTATGGGACTTATGGGGAGTGGGGAACCGGGAAAGGGAAAAATCACTGGGAATGTAAATAAAAAATATAGAAAATAAAGAAAAAAGAAAGAAATTCCTTTTAGCAGAAAAAAAAAACCCTCAGGAGACAGCAGGTGTTGGCGAGGATGTGGAGAAAGAGGAACACTCCTCCACTGCTGGTGGGATTGTAAGCTTATACAACTACTCTGGAAAGCAGTCTGGCGGTTCCTCAGAAAATTGGGCATGACACTCCCCGAGGACCCTGTTATACCACTCCTGGGCAAATACCCAGAGGACTCCCCGGCATGCAATAAGAACACATACTCCACTATGTTCATAACAGTCTTATTTATAATAGCCAGAAGCTGGAAAGAACCCAGATGTCCCTCAATGGAGGAATGGATACAGAAAATGTGATATATTTCCACAATGGAATACTACTCAGCAATTAAAAACAATGAATTCTTGAAATTCTTAGTCAAATGGTCAGAACTGGAAAATATCTTCCTAAGTAAGGTAGCCCAATCACAAAAGAACACACATGGTATGCAGTCACTGATAAGTAAATATTAACCCAGAAGCTTGGAATAAGCAAGACACAATTCACATATCAATTGATTCCCAAGAATAAGGAAGTAGAGGCCCCTGGTCCTGGAAAGACTGGATGCAGCAGTGTAGGGGAGTATCAGGACAGAGAAGCGGGAGGGGGTTGACTGGAGAACAGGGGGAGGGAAGATGGCTTATGGGACTTTTGGGGAGGGGGAAGTCAGGAAAGGGGAAATCATTTGGAATGTATATAAAGAATATAGAAAAAAAAGGCCCACTTAAATTGATGATCTGCTTTTCTAAATAAAAGTCCCAAAGTCAACCATGGTGCCATACACAAAGGCATGATGCTAGAGACATAGCTGAGAGCTGTACATCTGGTTCAGAAGGCATCTGTAAAAGATAGTGGCATTGGTCCTGGCTTGTGTATCTGAAACCTCAAAGCCTAGCTCCAATGATGTATATTCTTAAACAAGGCCACACCTCCTAATAGTGCCATTCCCTATGTACCTATTTGGCCATTTTCATTCAAACCACCACAGAACCCAAAACATGTTATTGTCAATGATTTTCGTTACCTATCAAGAACTTAATGGAAATATACTATCATGAAAGACAACAAAAAACTTGAGCCATAGGGCATGAAGATATCAAGCTTCTTCTGACATTGAAGCTTCATATCCTACTGCCTGTCTTCTATAGTGCAAGAACATCTTATGCAATTCACTAAAGAAGAAACATAATTATCTGTTTACTTAGCTAAGAACCCACTATGATATAGCATGTGTACTGAAAAGACTTGCACACTGGTGCAACAACATCTTGAACAAAAATGGAATCACTGAACTTTGATTTATGTTTTGATCTACAAGAAGTTCACATGTATTACTTACAAGAATCTAATGACTGGATAGATCATAGTCCTAAGAGAGAATCTATTGATATTATGCTGCTAACTGAATACAGTTTTAAACCCACTCCTAATGTCTTATCATAATGGGATCCAAGAATAATGGGATATTTGCTGTTTCTCAACAGAGAAATTTGTGCCTACAGGAGACAGTTCTTATTACAGAGATCTACAACTGGCCAAGATGTAGATAATAAGAATTGCTTGAATACTCAGCCTTAAAATGGACATAACTATTATACTTTTTTTCTCTAAAGACTCAGGGATCATTTTGAGGAGGGAAGAAAAATATTGGTCCCACCTTTCAAATCTAAGTGTCAGGATTGTAATCTTACATCAATCATGCTTGCCACATGCTCTTGAGTCCTTATTCCTATGAGAAATTACCTAATTCAAATAATTAAACTTGAATATTCTTATAAGCTAACCCATAGTCTAAAACTATTGTCCAATAAAAGGTTTCTTTTTATGTGCTTTCATGTTTGACAAAGCCTATGACAATGTATCTAAGCCATTGCATTTACTGTCTCTAATCCCATTTCTCTGAACCTACATTGTGGTTCATTCTATCTCATGATTTCTCCTCTTTTGCAACCCACACTACCTATCCTGTCTGATTCCTTAACATTCTTATAAAATTTGTAATTAAAAGACTAAAATTGTCAATATAGAAATGGTCATGCAAATGAAAATACCATGAACATTCTGTATATGATGGGTAGTCTTTTTTCTGGCCAGATATTCATCTGAGCGCTTTTATTTTCCATCCCTTCACAAATTATGTCAGAGATCACTACAGGCCTCCCTCAGTGTTGGGGAAAATACTCAAAGGGGTACTAATCTGGGATCCCAATGTGGGAGTAGAGAGAATATAAATCACCAAGTTGTGATTTTATGGCCTTTCCTACTCATAATAATAGGTAGTAAATTTCCCCTTTGTTATAGCATTCTGCCCTCAGCAGAAAGTTTCTATTTCTCTGAAATGCCTGTGCTACCATATTCCATCAACATTTCTGTCATTTCTTTACTTGTGGACATCAGACACCATCCATATAACAGAAGGTACACATGGAAAGTATGATTGCATAAATAAGTAAAAGAGGAAGAAAGATTACTATGTATGTCACCCTAAACTCACACAAATGTTGAACCTCCCCAGCTCAAAGTTCAGCTTGCCTCTGCCTGCAAAGTGGTTAAAGGCACATATCACTAGATCCAGCTTATATACAGATAATTTACATGGAGCCATCTAATAATGGAATGAGTATGACCCTACTAGAAACAACCGGCTAACAAATATAAAGTCTAGTGCCACTTCTCTGCTCAAAGACTCTGTGAAAGTGACAATCAACACTTTCCATTTGCATTATGCTTTTTAGTGTTTTGTAATTCTTTAAATGATGGGGGGAAAGGAAAAGAAAAAAATGCCTGCCTTTTACCTAATATTCAAAATGTGTCACAGAACTGACTTCAGCTCTACTTGGGGAAACACCCTCCCCTTCTGCTGAGGGTCAGGACTTTATTGTTCTTATAACTTGGTGTCTGGATTGTAGATTTTGGCTTTTTAAGTTGAGGAAAAGTGAAATGATTGTTGCCCTCTTTACAGGGGTTTTCAATACATAATTCAGGGTCAGTAACTCCTCTAAAACTATTCCGATGCCCTCCGACATGTATTTTTTGTCAGCCTAATCACAGAATAATCACGTGGCTACCCTAAAACAGCTTTATCAAAGAATGGCCAAATAACCACTTGCCATGATGATCCTGAAATTGAAGTGGGAACTGGGAACAAACTGTAGAGATCTCAGGCAAGGAGGAATGTAACCAAGTCCAAATTCCTACCTGTGGCTTATAAGATTTGTATTTGTCTCAGAGCATCTTATCTTCATTTATATGACTGCGAAGATACTTTGTCTGGAGTGACAGAATCACACTGAGCTCTTTGTTTTGTCTAGGAGATCATTTTTGTGTAGAAGGAGTCATCTTTTACCCTTACCCTACCGAACCACCTAAGGAAAGGTCCAAACAATTTGGGCTTTACTATCTCAGTTTTTGTTGTTGGGGATTTTCCCCCTGTGGCAAAGATCTGAAGGAAGTAAGGTGGTAGAGTTTATTTTGTCTTAGAGCTTGAAGGAATATAGTCCTTCATGATGGGGATGTTGGCATAAGGTAGGTCGCCACTGGTTTTCAGCTGATTATTGTGGACTGTGACCTTCAAATGGTACAATCAATATTCACTTCTCTCCTCTGTTGCATCTTTTAGGAAGCACCATTATACATACAGAGTTATCTGTTCTAGGTGATTCAAAACCTACTTGGTATGATGCATAAGAACAATCCCACTTATCCATTTTACGATATGTTATTCTATGTCATATTCCTTCAAATGTTTTAATTGGAATTCATAACAATTTCCCAGGAAATTGTACCAGCTCCTTTGGTTATGATACTGAACTAAAGTGTAAAAGAGTATACATAATGTTGGAGAGTTCTCAGAAGTTCTATTTTCAGAAACTGTGCCCATTTTCTGAATTCCTGGTGAATCAAGAGAGTTTTAAACATGACTAATATTTATCAATATTAAATGTATTATAATTAACTCAATGGTGAAGTTGTTGATGAAGGTAATTATATAAGAAGTTAATATATATGATATAGTTATATTAAAATAAAATATATTTCAATAACCAGAAAAGATCTACTGAATACATTTCTTTATGGAAAACAGCTGGTTTTCCATCTGGTTCTATATTACTTCTAGATATCCCTCTGGAAAGACTGCCTGTTCATTCAAGGAGCAAATTAGATTTAGCATGTTGGTTTATACCTACTGTGTAATCATGTCTCAGAGTGTCAGAGGGTTCTAAATAACTACTGATGTGCGGTACTGTCATCTTTCTTCAGTTCCTATGCTGGATTTCAGAATTTTTCAAGAGACTTTCCCTGACGTTGATGTTTAAGCATTTTATTGTTGTGAAGAGACCATGACCATGGCAACTCTTATAAAAGAAAATATTTAATCAATGCTGGCTTATAGTTTCAGTGGTTTACTGGGTAAACTCCAAACTCTTTATCTCCATGATTGATGTCAAAATGCTCTTCAGATCTCTAACTCCTTTCAGCTTTGTTGACTTCAACACAATTCTTCCTCTTGGGATTGTTCCACATCTTGATAGCAGCTCTCCTTGTCAAAATATCCCACAACTTTGGCATTTTACCTTTACAGATCCACACATTGCCCTCTCTAGACCTCCATGCAGGATCATTCCTGCCACATGTCTGGCTTCAATGGCTTTCCTTATTCATGGAGGGAGATTTCATAATCCCTCTCTACTGTCATTGACTCTAAAGCCAGAACCACATGGCCAAAGCCTCCAAGTTCTTCTGCTTGCTGACATGGCCCCCTTGTTCAATTACATCTTTACCAGCTTTCTGTTTTTGATAGTTTCCTTCATTCCTGAAACTTAACTGTCCTGTTACTGGAACTGTAGTTCAGGCTGGTCTTGAATTTAGAGATCTGCCTTTCTCTGCTTCCTGTGTTCTGGGATTAAATGTGCATGCCACCACACTTAACCCTAACACTTTCTTTAATTCCTTCTCATTTTTCTTTAATTTGTTTTCACAGATTTGAAGCTTGGTTGGGTGAGGTCTTATTTTGAGGTCATCACACCCTTTATTATACTTAATATTAGGCTTTTCTTTAATTACTTTTAGAGTTCCTGGTGCCTGCTTTCTCTTCAAATTGTAATATATATATATATATATATATATATATATATATATATATATATATATTTCTTTTCATTATAAATCTGCATAAGAGTGAACACTAACAGTCACACAATAGAATCAATGCAAGACTATTTTGAAATGGGATTTTATATGGAGAGGCCAGGCTTGACGGATGTTGCTCACATCATTCTGAACCCTGGTTCAGTACAATTAGGGAGTTGTTGGGACTCCTGATCGTTTCTGAATTCTGTCATGTTGAGAATGTCAACATATTTTCAGACAGTCAATATGCAGTACAGGGTTTTCAAACACTATCATTCTCCTACATCAAAGAACAAAATAGGCCCATATAGATCCTTGTAAAGTCTCTTCAGGGAACCCTTGAGAATAGGTCACAGCTGTGGCTCATTTCTTACATCAGATCACTCTCTAGTCTGCCAGGAATCATGGGTAAGGGCAATGTGATAATTGTCTTAATTTTAGTGACTGTTGGCCAGGGGCTCTTGGAACAGGTGAGAGCATTGCAACAACAATTTCACCATTCCCCACAAAACTTACATAAGCTCTTGCTGGAATTATCCATGGCATAATGCAAACATCTTGCAAGAACTGGCACCACCTGCACCCCATTTGTGCCATTGGTGCCACTCAATGTGGGAGGTGTCACCCAAGAAGGTTACTCTCCAATGCTATTTTGTAGGTGGACATGACTGACTGTCCTTTTTGTTATCTTAGATATGTACATGCTGTTGTAGTACTTGTTCCTCCTTTGTATATGCTGTGGCTTTGACAGAAAATGTCTTCCATGCCTTCTAGACTATTAAATCTGCTATGTTGGCTATGGTCATTTCTTGGGTTTTGAAGATGGATAATGGCCCTGCCTATGCCTCTTGACGATTCAATGAGTTTGCTCCCTCATGGAGGATTAAACATACTTTTGGGTTTCCCTATATCCTCAAGTCCAGGTGAGAGTAGAATGGTCCACTTGGACTCTAAAGGAGTTCCTGACCTTTCTTGAGTCCAAATATGACCCTCACCTGGTCCTAGCAGAGGCCTTGTTTCACCTAAACTTCCTCATCTTGGTTGATCAGTGATTAAACCCTGCCTATAAACACTGGGTTTTCCTACCCAGGAATAACCATCTTCAATTGATACAGTGGAGATTTCCCCTAACAACTCAATGGTAGTAATCTGCCCCTTGCTGACATGGGGACGAGGATACTCATGTGTTTTCCCACAGGACTCCACACCATGAAGATTGGTGGGACAGGACTTCTGACCAGCCATGGAAAATGAGGACAGGGATGAGACTACTCCCCCTCAGACCTTCTGGCTGAGGAGGGGGAATTTGTAAAAGATATATCTCTACCGGTCTCTAATTTCCATTTTCATGTCATTTGCCTTATACCCTGTGAAGTACGACATATTTCCCAGGCCTGTGAACAGCTAGCCCATTACATTAAGGGAACCTGCTCCAACAAATTCTTAAACTCTTAGGTCCTATTCAGGGAAAGTATATCCAAGCTCAATGAGACCAGAGTACTTGTTCTTGATATTGATTTTGATATAGGATGGAAAAAGTTTGGAACAGCATAAAAAATGTTTTTTAACCCCTCCCTGATAGTAACTTATGCTACAGGAAGCTTAATAATAATAATAATAATGCTTATGTATCTTGTACAGCACATCTCTAGGCAAGCTCTATCAAAATTCTATACTTCAAGTACTCATGGCTCTTGAGCATCTAGACAGAGGCCCTCTCAGAGAGGTGACTAGAGCGTGTGTCACAGAAGATTGGAAGGCCTCTGTTTAGACTCCCTCCTTACTTCTTGATATTCCCTCCAGAGAGGTTGTTCTTTGATCATCAGTAGTCAATGAAAGGTAAGAAACTGCTTGGCAGGTCAACCTAAGATAGGCATGGTCCACTATACTGGAGGCCCTCTTTGGTATAACAACAAGGCCTGAGAAAAGAACTTCAACTCTCACTGATTAATCAAAAATAAAAACAAAAGTGTGGAAATGTAGGAGGAACTTAGCCAATCAGGCCCAGCAGCAATGTTGGCATATGTGCTGCTGATACATCTTCTCTGAGCCAACCTAGAGTCTGCCAGCAGAGCCAGAGACTGCTGATGCTAGACCAGGCTGTGGAGCAAGCCATTGAGAAAAAGATAGCATCATATCTGGCTACTTGAGAGCCAATGAGATGCAGGGAGGTGGTTATAATGTTTTGCCCAATTCCTGTAATAAAACAGTTTGCTTTTGCCAGTTGCCCAACTCCTGGAGTCTATATTGTCCACTCTGTGCCTTCTTCCCCACTGACCCTAATGGTCTTGGACACGATTGCAAGCAACATGGCTTTGAATATCTATTTCACTAAAAAGATAAACAGGTGGCAAGTAAGCATATACAAATGTATTCAACCCCATCCTTCACTGGGGAATTTCAAGTTAATATCAAGTGAGATATCACAGCACACTTTCTGGGAAGAACAGAAAAAATATATCTCAGAATATAAATTCTACTTGGGGTATAAAACAAGGAAGTCCAATGCACTGCAGGAATGAGTTCCATCAGTCTCATTTCAAATGAGATAAGATAGTTCATTCTAGAGGCAAATATGATTACCATGGCCCAAGCAAGCTTTGCTGTAAGTTTCAGATGCTGTCCAGTAGTATGCTTAGCTTTTTTATTTTTGATGTTTTATTAATTTATTCTGTCATATATTAAATACTCACTATAGCTTCCACACCTTCTTTCCTCCCATTCCCTCTTCCTCCAACCTTCACCTATCCATCTTCTCCTCCTGCATTTCTCTTCAGAAAAGGGCAGTCTTCCTAGGACTATCAACCAAACACTGCATATCAAGTGGCAGTAAGACTAGGTACCTTCCCCCATCTTGAGGCTGGATGAGGCAACCCAGTAAGAGTACAAATGTACACAAAGCAGGAAAAAGCATCAGAAATAGCCCCTGATAACTCTGTTGGGAGATCCACTAAAACAGCATGATATACAACTATGATGAATTGAGGGTGTTGCCAACCAGTGACTGGTCCAGCCTGAGACACATCCCACATGAGGGAGGCCAACCCTGCCATTACTTGAAGGACCAAAAAGCCAGAGGCCTGGAAGTTGGCCTGGTGACCTAAGATACAACCATACATAACCAAAAAAATCTAAAGGGGTAATTCTTAATGTGATTACATTATAAACATAGATTGAGGCAAGGGATAGAGACCATCAGAGATGACTCCATCCAGCAACTGATAGAAACAGACAAAGAAACCCACAGCCAAACATTAGGTGGAACTCCATGAATCCTGTGGAAAAGAGGTAGTATGTAGAATGGTCAGGGACAGCACATGAAACCCACAAAAACGAACAAACTTGAATTTAGAGTGACTTACTGAGATTGAACCAACAAACAGGGAGCCTGCATTGGTCTAAGGTAGACCCTCTGCATGATGTAAATTTATTTATGGCTGGGTAATACTCCATTGTGTAAATATACCATAATTTCTTTATCCAATTCCTGGCTATTATGAATAGAGCAGCAAAAGACCTGGTTGAGCAAGTGTCTCTGTGGTAGGATGAAACATCTTTGGGTACATACCTAAGAGTGTTATAGCTGGATCTTGGGGTAGATTAATTTCCATCTTGCTGAGAAACCACCACACTAATTTTGATTTCCATAGTGGCTGTATGAGTTTATACCTACCAGCAATGCACCAGTGTTCCTCTTCCTGCCATCGTGAATTGTCATTTGTTTCGATGAGGTTAGTTGTTCTAACAGATAGAAGAGCCAAAGGGGATGGAGAACATCAATAAAACCATGTCTTATAAATCAACATCAGCAAACTCATATGATCTCACAGACACTGAAGCAACATGTACCAGGCCTCTGTGTATATATTATGGCTTCCAATTTATTGTTTTTATGGGATTCTGATGTGTGCAAAAAATGGGATCTGTGAGTTTTGTAGATTCCATTATTTTTACTAGGGAACATCCAAAGCAGGTAAGTATTATTATAAAGGAAAAAAATATACATAGACTAGAGCTCTAAAGTTGTATAATAAGAGTTACTAAATTCCTTATATAGTGTTGCAGAAAAAAGTCCAGACATATCCCATTTTTTTTCTGCATTCACCTTGGTGCTTGTTAACTCTGCTCCAAAAAATGGCCATTGAGTTCATGTGATCTATTTGTCTTAACTTTTCTCATTAGTCTTGGTCTAGAGATATTAGTCCCTAAGTCTAGCAGTACTTTTTACTAAATATCTATATTCAAATCTTCATTTTTTTTCTGGGAAGTAACATACTGAGCATGTTCTCAATATTGTATTTCACATTGCTTTTAATTTTCTTCTATATATCAATGTAAGAGAAAAAAATTAAACTGAAGCAGAATATCATTGTGCTTCAAGTAGTAGTAGCTTGTGCTAACTCACTTTGAAGTCACTCTTACGCTCACTAGAACAAATTGTTATTGTGACTGTCTCAGATTTGGTACCAGGGTCACTGTGGTTTCCTCCCCCATCTTTCTGAGTCACTGTATTTTATTTAGAGAATTTCAATTCCAAAGCCAATGGGAGTGATCCAGGGGTCTGGAACCTTTCTCTTAGGGAAATTATTGTTTCTGAACTTGTAGGACTTCTTTTCTATTTCCCTGCAATTTGGAGTTGATCAGTTACCCTTGATAATAATATTTCAAGGAATTCTCTCATTTTGTGTAAATCCTTTAATGAGCACATGACCTTGAGAATACTTTGCATGTTTTGGAATTTCCTGAAGAGTAGTATCAAATGCAGCCATTGGTGCAGATGGCACTGCTGTAGAAGACTGTGTGTTGCTTAAATAATTACTTAACAGAGTCCCTCCAATTTCTCTCCTGTAGTGTGTAGGACAAGAAAAGAAAAGGAATGAGAAGTCTTTTATACCTATAAACTCAGAACTCTTCTTATTTTTGGCGAGAAACAGTAGCTGTACATATAACTTTCCAAATATTTTTATGTTCTTTTCAACTTCATAAATTATTCTGAATATTTTCATCACACCACACCATTAAGATTCATAGCTTGTATATATAAAAGTAACAGTTTTTTAAATGTAACTTTTCTTGTCAATTTACTCAGTATTTACATTTGTACTAGTTTCTTCAGAATCTCATACAATATATTTTGTTCATGTCATATATCTGCTTCCCCTTCTCCAACTTTTTCTTTATACATCTCCCTCTTTCTATCATTCAATGTTTCTCCATGATTTTCTTTTGTTTTAAAATCTCAAGTCCAATTCATTTTGTTTACATATCCAAGATGTGTGAATATACACCCTTTTGAGGAGAATCTACCAGAGACCAACGTATTAATGGAAAATGATTGTTCATCTCCCAGCACAAATCAGTTGCCAACAGTTTTTCATAGATGAGATTTTGTACCCAATTCATGCTGTTAAAACTACTGTAAGCTCATATATGCAGATGTTCTGCTTTGTCTGGATGACCCTGTTTCCTTGTAGTCATTTGTCACTTCTGATCTTTCTTTCTGACTCCTCTACCACAAGGATATCTGAACCATGGAAAAGTATGTAGATGTCCCATTTATAGCTGAATGTTCTTTTGTCTTTTATTCTCTGCTTGCTGACTAGTTGAAGGTATATGTGTACTGAAAGTAGATGATTCTCTGATGAGTGTTTACGGATATAGTACTCTATGGGTATAGCAATAAGTTATTAGAAGTCAATTTAACACTAAGTTCATATAGTAGAATAATAATAGTAAGTTCTCTAGGACTGTGGGACAGTGGACAGTGCCATCTGACAGAAACCTTGTTAAGGTTGAGTGGATTCAGATAGCCTGGTAATTCTCACATCTGAGAACAAAGCCATTAAGTCCACTCCTGGCCAGGTTCCTGTCCTGGGACATGTGATCGCAACACCCCATGGAGAGGACTGTGACAATCAGTCTTGTAGGGGCAGCACCTCTCCACATGTAGATGAGGCATCCCTAACATCTGACAATAGAAAGACAATAGAAAGCGTCTGCTTTTAGACCCTAACCCACCCTAAAATTTATATAAGACCCTATCTACAATGAATAAGGTTTCATCAAAGACCATCTGAGAGTGTCTTATGGAGCCATTACACCTTGAGGAAGAGAATTCTCTCCTGAAACTTTCATTGCTGGAAGCTACTCAAACCTACTACAGTCACTTTCCACTCAGTAGCCCTGACCTTTTCTCCTATCTGCCTGCTGCACTCCTCCCCCTCTGAGAGCTGGAAGTCTTTGGACACTCATGCTGGGCCAGAGCCCCTCAGATACCTGAGGATAGCACCTGGTATACAGACTACCATAGGGTATGTGATCAGTCTAGACATAGGTTCTTGGCTATGATAATACAGCAAGGTATGGGTTCTCTCTCATGGGACAAGCATAAGTCTAATCAGAAAATGGTTGCTCATTCTTGAGACACTTGAGTCACAATTGCACTACTATTCAGGTCTTTCCATGCAAATGAATCATTATTGTGGTCTTCATGGTTCACAGCTGGATAAGACTGAAAACTTTTTTCTTCTAATAGAGTACATGTCACCTTCCTATACTATGCAAGCAAGCTAGTAGGGTTATAAAGGATCTAGGTAAGTTCCAGATGATTTTCTCCATATTCTTTGACTCAGATATATGGTGTCTATACCAATATGGTCTTACCATTTAGTTCTGGATGGTAACCAAGAGCAGTGGTAAAATACTATAATGTTTGGACATCTAAGGGGCATACCGGGTCAATAACTCCAAATGAGTTAACTGAAGGCATTTTAATAAGAGCATTGCTACCCTATAAAGGCTAACTACATTTAAACTCTTTTCATATGTGTATGTATACAGCTTAGAAAGCTTCTACAGTAGTCAATATCCATATAATATGTAAAATTTTCATTGGCATTTCATTATTTTCACTGTTTCTTCATATTTTGGTTAACATATTTTCAAAATGGATTGTTACAGGGTGGGCACATTGGCCATTGACTCAAGACTGCAATCTAAGCACTTCTGAGGTTGATATAAGGTGATAACATGTTTCAGAAAAAAATGTATTAGCTAATCATATTCTGTCACAGAACCACACAAAGAAATTAACCTGAAACACATTCTAAACCAGATTATCTTGCCATTCGCAATTACTCTCTTGATTATATTAGTTGTTATGTTGTCATATATAAATAAGTGACTGGGCATCAAAGAGTACATTATTTTTCCATTGCTGAAAGTGGAATGAATCATTCATATATCTCTAAAAATGTATAATTATTAGGAGAATAATCACTATGGTTTCAGTTTTATAATTTATCCCAGGTTATTAAAAAAACTTCCCAATTATCTTATTTAAAATATACCACCTCATTAGTATATTTACATATTTTCTGCTGCATAAATGATCTAGAATAAAAAGATAAAATTAAGGCACAAGTCTTTATTTATTCCTGTTTACAGTAGATTGATACCTTTCATCAAGAGTATGAACATGGTCCAGTTCTGGTAAGGAAGTTGACTATAAAGCTGGTATTCTTATCTGACTGAAGATCAAGTACTTACCAAGAACATGTGCAGAACTGAGTACATATCTCTGTGGAGGAATCTTAATCCAGCAATAAGGCTGCTCTGGCAAGGGATCACATACAAATACCTTCTAGGTCTGTTTGATATAGCTGGAATGCAGACATTCCACATTCATTTAATCCCTCTGGCTTGCATATAGAGAAGCCCTTAGTATACACAATACTGTATGTAAACTTAGTTTGTAGAAGGAAGCAGTCATGTTTGAAAGTGTCATCTCATTGAGAGGCAGAAAAAAACGTCAAATCAGAGAGAGATTTAACAGAATGAATGAGAGATAAGATATGCCCAACTCTCAGGAGAACAGAAAGGAATAGGAGATAGGAGGACTTATAAGAGAGGAGCAGCAGCACGGGGTGGGGAGGAGAGAGAGAGAGAGAGAGAGAGAGAGAGAGAGAGAGAGAGAGAGAGGCAGAAGGAGGAGGGAAGCTGAGATGCTGATGTACTTGGGGGCAGTTTTACAAGAACAGGTTGCAGGTAAAGACACAGCAAGCCAGAGAATGAGAGGGAACAGGGAACCACAAAATTAGAACAGATTGCTAAAATTAGAATGGGTCCTGGTACTGGTAGAGCAGTTAAGTCAGAAGCAGAGAGATGCTGATAGTCATATTGGTGAGGAGTTTTAAGCCAGAAGAGATGAGTTGAACCAGCCAGCCAGAGTTCAGAAAGAACTAGAAGAGGTGAGCTATTCAGAAATAAGCCTCTGTGATGACAATTAAATGAGGAGAATAAAAATTACATTTACATATCTGAAGGAGCAAAACACCTGTTCAATTTTGTTAACTGCAGTTACTTTCTAAAAAATATAAAAAGGATCCTGTTTACTCTGAACCAATTCTTGGAAAACTAATTGCTTCTTATCCGTGACCTGTGGATAGTAAAGCATTGCCCTTGCTAGTCATTGACTGCCAGTTACAGATTTTGCCTTTAACTTACATCCTTATAATCATGGCCTGGAAAGAGATGATGCTCATTTGTGTCTCACAGCTTAGAAATTGCATACACATGGCTATATAAAGGATACAATTCATGGAGCTATGTCATTCCTAACATCACCACCGCTTTCCTGCTTATGCTTGAAAATAAGCTAGAAGTACATCTGTCAGTTAAAAGAAAATCAATAAATCTATAGCACATTTATAAGGTAAGAATTTAGTTAATGCTGTAATCCAAACATTTCAAAGAATCATAAGTTTATTGAACACAACAGTTATTTGAATTGGGGATATAACAAACATTACTGTCTATGTTAGAAAGTTACTTTTTCTGTCTAATATTAAACATTATTAAAAAAGAAGCCATTTTATTTACCCTTCCCATTACATATTATTTACTGTGACTGATATGTTCTAATAGACTGATAGATACCAGTAGCAGTATGGTAATAAGGTGAGCATAGTTATATGCACAAAGGGCATGTCAGTTTTCATCCAGTGATAAAGATAAATGACATTAGCTGAAATACACAACAGAGAAGAGAGAGAACCTGTAGAGACCACATCCAGAGGTTAGGAATGCCCTCCAGTTGAGGGATAGGGCGCCCAACCATCTCAAAAATATTAACCCAGAATTGCTCCTGTGTACATACAGGAAATGCAGGGACAAAGAGTGAAGCAGAGATTGAAGAAAAGGCCATCCAGAAACTACCCTGTTGTGGAAAATACTAAAAAGATGAACAGGTTCCTGCACTAAGTCTGGCACTAGTTGCCCACATGGCTCTAGTGGGGTGTTCTCATCTCAGTAGACTCTCTGGCCTAGGGCTCCAGAGACATGTCCACTGGAATCACTCATTTCGCTTGGTGAGTCACTGCCACACCAGTCTCACCAATTGTGATATCTCACCAGATATCACAATAGTAACCCAGTAAAATCAAACTCTTGAAACTTATAATTAAGTCAGATTTATATACCAATAAATTCTTTTTTGGAGTATTTGTTTTATTATTATTATTATTATTATTATTATTATTATTATTATTTTCTATATTCTTTATTTACATTCCAAATGATTTCCCCTTTCCCAGTTCCCCCCTCCCCGAAAGTCCCATAAGCCCTCTTCCCTTCCCCTGTTCCCCATTTGTCTAATAATGTCATGAATTCATTGTTTATAATTGCTGAGTAGTATTCCATTGTGTAAATATACATGGAAAATATCTCTGATAAAATTGAAGAAATATATACAAAAACACGTTAAGATTGACCATTTCATGGAAAAATTATACAGATAAAATGGTAGCCATAAAAATATTCCTAAGTGATTGAAAGTGGAATTATAAACATTTTCTGATAAAATTGAAAATCTACAAGGAAAATATTTCTGATAAAACTCAAGAAATATAAAGAAAAACACGTCAAAACTGACTATTTCATGAAAAATTATACAGATAAGAAGGTCGGCATAAAATATTCCTAAATTGATTGAAAGTAGAAGTAAAAACATTTTCTGATAAAACTGAAGATTTACATGGAAAATATCTCTGATAAAATTGAAAAAATATATGGAAAAACATTAAAATTGAAGATTATCATGGAAAATTATACAGATAAAATGGTAGGCATACAAATATTTCTAAGTTTATTGAGAGTGAAATTATAAACATTTTCTGATAAAATTGAAGATTTACATGGAAAATATCTCTGATAAAATTGAAGAAATATATAAAAAATGCATTAAGATTGAGTATTTCATGGAAAAATTATACAGATAAAATAGTAGACATAAAATATTCCTATGCTTTTTGAAAGTGGAATTATAAACACTTTCTGATAAAATTGAAGATCTACAAGGAAAATATTCCTGAAAAAAATTAAGAAACATATAGAGAAACATGTTAAAACTGACTATTACATGGAAAGTTACACAGATAAAATGGAAGGTATAAAAATGCTCCTTAGTTGATTGAAAGTAAAATTATAGACATTGTCTGATAAAACTGAAGATCCACATGGAAAATACTTCTGACAAAATTGAAGAAAAATACAGAAAAACATTAAAATTGAAGATTATCATGGACAATTATACTGACAAAATAGTAGGCATAAAAACATTCCTAAATTGATTGAAAGTGGAACTACAAACACCCTCCCACCCCCAACGAAACCGAAGATCTACATGAAAAACACCTCCGACAAAATCGAAGAAATACACAGAAAAAAATTTTGAAATTAAAAATTATCATGGAAAATAATACAGTCAAAATGGTAAACACAAAAAGCATTACTGAATTGAAAAGGGAGTCACAAACATTTTCTGATAAAATTGAAGATCCACAAGAAAAACATCTCTGTTAGTCTATATTTTTTGTTAGGGAATTGAGTCTATTGATGTTATAAGATATTAAGGAATAGTGATTGTTGCTTCCTGTTATTTTTGATGTTCTTTTAATGTTTGTCTGGTTACTTTCTTTTGGGTTTGTTGGAAAAGGATGACTTTCTTGCTTTTTTCTAGGGTGTAGTTTCCCTCCTCATGTTGGCGTTTTCCATCTATTATCCTTTGTAGGGCTGGATTTGTGGAAAGATTTTGTGTAAATTTGGTTTTATCATGGAATATCTTGGTTTCTTCATCTATGGTAGTTGAGAGTTTTGCTGGGTATAGTAGTTTGGGCTGGCATTTGTGTTCTCTTAGGGTCTGTATGAGATCTGCCCAGGATCTTCTGGCCTTAATCGTCTCAGGTGAGAAGTCTGGTGTAATTCTGATAGGCCTGCCTTTATAGGTTACTTGACCTTTTTCTCTTACTGCTTTTAATATTCTTTCTTTGTTTAGTGCATTTGGTGTTTTGATTATTATGTGATGGGAGGACATTCTGGTCTGGTCCATTCTGTTTTGAGTTCTCTAGGCTTCTTGTATGTTCATGGACATATCTTTCTTTAGGTTAGGGAAGTTTTCTTCTACAATATTGTTGAAGATATTTGTTAGAAATCTTCACTCTCTTCTATACCTATAATCCTTAGGTTTGGTCTTCTCATTGTGTTCTGGATTTCCTGATTGTTTTGGCTCAGGAGCTTTTTGCATTTTTCATTTTCTTTAACTGTTGAGTCAATGTTTTCTATGGTATCTTCAGCCCCTGAGATTCTTTCTTCTATCTCTTGTATTCTGTTGTTGTGCTTGCATCTATGTCTCATGAATTCTTTCCAAGATTTTCTATCTCCAGAGATGTCTCACTTTGTGATTTCTTGGTTGTTTCTACTTCCATTTTTAGATCCTGGATGATTTTGTTCAGTTCCTTCACTTGTTTGTTTGTGTTCTCCTGTAATTCTTTCAGGGATTTTTGTGTTTCCTCTTTAAGGGCCTCTACCTGTTCACCCATGCTCCCCTGTATTTCTTTCAGGGAATTATTTATGTCCTTCTTGATGTCCTCCAGCAGCAACGTGAGAAGAGAGTTTAAATCCAACTCTTGCTTTTCCGGTGTGCTGGGGCATCCGGGACTTGCTGTGGTGGGAGAACTGGGCTCTGATGTTGCCAAGTAGCCTTGGTTTCTTTTGGTAGGGTTCTTGTGCTTGTCTTTTGCCATCTGGTTATCTCTGGTGTTAGTTGGTCTTGCTGCCTCTGGCTGGAGCTTGTTCCTCCTATGGGCTTGTAAACCTGTGTCTGTACTCTGGGGAGACCAACTCTCTTCTGGCAGGGTCTGTGCACAGAAGGCTGTGGAGCTATCTGGTTCCCTGCTGCAAATGGCCAGAAGGGAAGACTCCTGTCCCAGCTCTCCACTGATCATATGCCCTGTGCGCTCCTAGCTGTACCCCTCCAGAGAGAAGGTGGAGATCTCACCTCTGCACTCAGAAGTGAAATCGCTGCTGGAAGATCATTCTCTTCTGGTGGGCTAAGCACAGAAGGCTATGGAGCTGCCTGGTTTCCCACTGCAAATGGCGGCTGGAAGGGAAGACTCCTATCCCAGCTGCTCCACTGACCATATGCCCTGTGTGTTCCTAGCTGTACCCCTCCAGGGAGAAGGTGGAGATCTCACTTCTGTGCTCAGAAGTGAAATTGCTGCTGGGATATCACTCTCTCCTGGTGGGCTAAGTACAGAAGGCTTTGGAACTGCCTGGTTCCCTGCTGCAGATGGCAACTGGAAGGGAAGACTCCTGTCCCAGCTGTTCACTGATTGTATGCCCTTTGTGCTCCTATCTGTATTCCTCCAGAGAGAAGGTGGAGATCTCACCTCTGCACTCAGAAGTGAAATTGCTGCTGGAAGATCATTCTCTTCTGGTAGGCTAAACACAGAAGGCTATGGAGCTGCGTGGTTGGATGGGAAGACTCCTGTCCCAGCTGCTCCACTCCCAATAAATTCTTAATTGGCCCACTCAATAAATTCAGTGACAATTGATAATTAAACAAGCTCCCCATCTAGATTAGACAAGTTATCACAAGTATTCTATCCTTTATGGTAGCTACCTGTGGCTATTATAGCCATACAAAATCTTTATTACCTTCCTCTTGCTCCATCATTCCTCTTCTGTGTAGCTCCCTTACTCTGCCCTTCTTAGCTCTTCCTCCCTTTTCCCTGTCCAATCACAGGCCTCCTGATGCACTAACATTTAAAGTAATTGGACAGGGGAAATACTGCTACACTTCCCCACCTAGGGATCCATCCCATATGCAGACACCAAACCCAGACACTATTGCTGATGCTAAGAAGGGCTTGTTGACAGGAGCCTGGCATGACTGTCCCCTGAGAGGCTCTGCCAGAGCCATACCAACACATATGCGGATGCTCAAAGCCAACAATTGGACTGAGCATGGGGACTCCAATAGAGGAGTTAGGGGAAAGACTGAAGGAGCTGAAAGGGCTTTATCTGGCATCAATGGGAGGGGAAGTCCTTTGAAGGCTTCCTCCAGTGTAGAGGAATGCTAGGGTGGTGAGGAGGGATTGGGTAGGTGGGAGAGGAGCACCCTCATAGAAGCAGGGGCAGGGAGGATGGGATAGGGGGCTTCTGGAGGTAAAACTAGGAAAGGAGATAGTATTTGAAACGTAAATAAATAAAATATTCAAAAAAGAGAAAAAATCAATATTTAAAGCTAAAAAGATAGCTCAATAATTAAGAGTGAACAGTGCTTTTGCAGAAGACCTGATTTTCTTCCCAGCACCCATGTCAGGCAGATCACAATGATCTAGATCTGTACACATCAGCTGAAGGGCATATAATATCTTATGGCTAGAGTGTTCTATTTGTGACACTGATCTGAACTTCCCATTGACTAATTTGATGTTTATAAGCTAAACATGGTTGATTATCAAATGGAAATAGTTCATTCTATACTGGACTCACTCTAGGCATCAGATTTGTATGCGTGTGTATGTGTGTCAGCATGTGTGCACATGTTCTCAAGTCAGCATTCAAAAGGACAACATTTACAAGTCTGTTAGTATTATGGAATGCATAGCAAGATACTGTTAGCAACAACAACCAAGCAGAGGAAAAGCATTATTATTAACCAGAATTCCAAGGCTCACTATGATCCATACACAAATGATTAGAGAGTATCAGAATCTATCATATGACCCACTGTATGTGAATTCTTGGCTCTTCCTCTTTTCTTCCAGAGTAAAGGGCTCACAGGCATGACTATGGTCTTTATAATTCTGTTACCAGGAATCTTTGTAAAAGGAAAAACAGTTCACTACGTGGTGCCCTCCATTCATGTAGAGTATAATCACACATACACGCACACACACACACACACACATACACACACACACACACGCACACACATGCGTGTGCACATGTGTGTGTGTGTGTGTGTGTGTAAGGGTGTGTTTACAATACTGAATATAAAATTCTGAAAAATAAACCAAATCATGTGGGATAGCTTTGACTACATAGACCTCTTCAGCATTATACCTCCTTAGGTTGATATCAACTTTGCTTCTCTAAACAGTGCTACCTAGTGCTCAAGTGCTATCAAGAGCTATCAAGAGCTCAAGATTATGGGGAAAAACATGCTATTCAAACTGCCACAGTAGGGTAAAAGAACTTTTAACATTGGTATTGGTAGTGCTACTAACTTAGGACCAAGAGTTTGAGAGCTCAAGATTATGGGGGAACACATGTCATTCAAACTGCCACAGTAGGACAAAAGCACTTTTAACGTTGATATTGGGAGTATAAAGTAATATAGCCTATGTGGAAATCAATTTGGAAGTTTTTCACAATGCGAAAAATAGAACTGTTTTTGGATCTAGATATACACAGAACTACAATGTAATTATTTGCTTATCTGTTCAATGTCATTTTACTCACAATAGCAAGAGATGGAACAAGTTTAGATTGTTATCACTTGATGAATCCATTGTGAAACTATGGCATTGCATAGTTAAATTTTATTAAACTCTGAAAAATAATTAAAGCATAAGAGAATGGATGATATTGGAAATAATCATATTGAATAACTGTCATCAGGACCAGATAGACAATATTCCCTGTTTTCTCTAATATGCAATTATGCTTCAAATTTTAAAATTGTATGCTTTGTTTGAATTGTCTGCAGAACATGAAACTAGGAAGAGCCTATGATGTGGATGGAGGACAAAGATGTGGGGAACAGTGGGACAAATGTGATATGGAAGTACAGAGAGAGTATACTTGGAGGGGACAGTTTTAAACATGTATTGAAAAAAGGGATAAGGAGAGAAGAACACACATAAAAAGCTAACTAAAACTAAGTATGTGTGAAAAGACAAATAGAGAGCATCCATTCTCAAACTAATTAAAAATATAGACTAAAACTAAGTTTGAGTAGAAATTCATTTCATATGTGCTCCAAGATGTCGTAGATTATTAAACAAGAATTATAACTTTTTGACGGGGACCAACTGCTTAATTTTCAGGGACAGGGCTTTATGGGATAGGAGTTTGTATGAGAAAATAAACAAGATGGGCAAGTTGGTAACAAATCTTTCAAAACCTGATGACTTATGCCACCAAGTTTTTTTTTTTTAAATATGGCATCTCATTGGTCATTCATAGGGGTGAGGCATGGGACAGAGACAGGAGACAGCAATCATGAATGGGTTGATGGGATAGGAAACTAATCAAGCATTGTCACACAAAGGGAACAACAGTTATCTCAAGTACATCACAGATTGAACACAAAACACATTGGGATATATCAATATCTCCTGGTTAAATAGCCAAGTGCCTAGGAACTAAAACCATAACTTGTTGAAGCCTTGGTCCCAGCCCCAGACTGAACCTATTCAAATCTGTACCTGAGCAGACACTGAACTAGATTCCTTTGTCCTTTCAACAGAGCCTCTGAGAAAACCTTAAATTAGCTTGCCTCTCAGCAGTTTCAAGCAACATATATTTCCCTCTACCTTGTCATGGTTCTGGAGGGTCCGCCCCCCAAATAAGGCCTTTTCCTGTTATACTTGATTGTTCACTGAAAAGTGATGGTTGAAAATATCATATATATTTCTTTTAGCAGACAGAAAAATAAAATTGCAACTGAACTGCTGGAATCATTCTCTATGTTGGATAGCATTCAGAGTACTGGAAAGGTGCTATATAGCCCACTAGGGAAAAAAGTCATTAATGTGTTAGAATGTACATATCACCTACTTATTTGATAGCAAGTTGTGTCCACTATACAATAGTAGTTACATGTAGAAATGGATATCAACACACCACTTTTTGGTTGTATTTCAGGCCTGTTCTACAAGAGAGAATTCATTCTTTGTACTACAAGGCTGGTCAAATTTTTTGGCTCAGTTAATGAAAGACCTCAGAGGTGACTCTAGTTACAGTTATTTTGGTAAATAAAAAATTCCCTTATATATATTTATGTATACATTCTTAGATTAGTGCTGCTTCAGAGTAGGGAAGATGTTTTTTACTTTGGATATTGATTAATGCAGTGATTCATAACTGACCAACAGAGAGAGTATATATGTAATTGTGAAATACTCTATCACAAGACACTTATATTATCCCCTCTATTGCAGAGGAGGAGGTAGAAAATATATAAGAGCATGCCATTATACTCTTGAAATCTCAGCAGATGTGGTAACTCTCACAAGATAACTACAAAATTCAACCCCAATGTTCTTTACTGGATTGGCAAGAGGGTTATAAAGCAAAATTCTTAGCAGAACTGTAACTATTAATAGCTACTAGTGGAGAGATGATCAATTTTTTCAATAAAGTAGCATATTTTAGTATGCCCATGTTCTCAAACCCACAACCCTAACTGAACACAGAAGATTGGAGAAAAAAAAGACAAGAGAAAGCCAGTGATATGGCTCAGTGGATAAATACACTTGCTACCAATTCTGAAGATCTGAGTTCTATCCCTTGAACCACATGTTGAAAGGATTCCTAAGAGCTGCCCTCTGATATCTAGATACACCTTGTCATGAATGTTCTCTGTCTTTCTTTCTGTCTGTCTTGGTCACTCTGTCTGACTCTCTCTCTCTCTCTCTCTCTCTCTCTCTCTCTCTCTCTCTCTCTCTCCTTTCTTTTTTGTACTAACACACAAAAGAGTAACAAAATATTTAAAAAGGTAGAAGCACTGGCATAGTATCTGGGAAGCAGAAGGCATTCAAAGGGAATGGATGGACACAGAGAACATAATAAGGTAAAAAAGTAATAAGATAATAAAGTAATAATCAAAATATAGTATTCACATGAGTGAAATGACCAAAGAATAAATAAAAAATTTAGATACTTTATCAAAATATCTGCATTTTTATCATGAAATTAATCAAAATACTTATGGTGTGGAATCAAATTAGGTATCTATGCCTGAATTAAGGACTAAGTACCTGGTTGTCTATAAAACAAACTGCAAAAGGTAAGCAAAGGGGGAAAGTTGGTTTTATAGTTGAAAGTAGATTATGTGTTTTCAGGGACAATAGTGACAGGAATTTTAGGGCAATGTTGATCAATGGACTTAATAGTAACAGTAGGGGAATAACTTCAAAAGCTCCTTTGAAACAAAGGACACATGCTCCACTATGTTCATAGCAGCCTTATTTATAATAGCCAGAAGCTGGAAAGAACCCAGATGTCCCTCAATGGAGAAATGGATTCAGAAGTTGTGGTATATTTACACAATGGAATACTACTCTGCAATTAAAAACAATGAATTCACAAAATTCCTTGGCCAATGGTCAGAACTGGAAAATATCATCCTTAGTGAGGTAACCCAATCACAAAAGAACACACATGGTATGCAGTCACTGATAAGGGGATATTAACCCAGAATCTCAGAATACCCTAGACACAATTTGCATATCAATAGATTTCCAAGAAGATGGCAGGAGAGATCCCTGGTCCTGGAAAGACTGGATGTAGGGGAATGCCAGGACAGAGAAGCGAGAGGGGGTTGAATGGGGAAAAGAGGGAGAGAAGGGGGTTTATGGGACCTTCGGGGAGGGAGGAAATGGGAAAGGGGAAATGATTTGGAATTTAAATAAAAAACTTAGAAAATAAAAAAAGAAAAATGTATACAAATGAATAGTGATTCTAGTTAATAATCATTACTGTAGACATGACTTGTAGAAAATATTGTATGTTCCCTGGAAGACACCTTATCCTGAGGCATCCCAGAAGATTCGCTGTCCTCAGAGCATTTGGTAAGAACCCTCCTGAAGTCTCACTGCTGCCGTTGGGAGCCCAGTGGACTTGGGGAATCATCACCTGCCAAATCCCCTGCAAAATACCACTCCCCTCCCACCCAGTCCTTTCTGCTGGGACAGGCTGCTAGTTAATCTGCTTCCCTGAAGACACCAAGTCCTGAGGCATCCCACAAGATCAGTCACACTCAGAACATTTGATACCAAATCCCGAGGCATCCCAGGAGATCTGCTGCACTCAGGGCATGTGACACCACAGGTGGAGATGTTCCATGAGATCTACTGGACTCAGGGTTACTGACACCACAGCCTGAGGCATCCCTGGAGATCTGCTGCACACAAGGCAACTGAAAGAGTCAGATGCAGATATTTTCACCCAACCAATGGACAGAAGCTTCTGACCCATGTGGTTGAATTAGGGGAAAGCTGGAAGAAGCTCAGGAGGAGGGTGACTCTGTAGAAAGACTTGTAGTCTCAAGTAACCTGGACCTTGGAGATCTCTCAGACACTGGATCACCAACCAGGCAGCATACACCAGCAGGTATGAGGCCACTAACACATATACAACAAAGGACTACCTGGTTTGGTTTCAGTAAGAGAAGATGCACCTAACCATCAAGAGACTGGAGGCCCCAGGTAGTTTAGAGGTCTGGTGGGATGTGGGGGTGTGGGGACATCTTCCTTGAGACAGAGGGCAGGGAGGAAGTATGGGACATGGAACAGTTGTAGGGTGAACCGGGAAGAAAATAAAATCTGGAGTTTAAAGAAAAAAATGAAAAATAATAATAAAAAAGAAAAAAGAAAATGTTGTAGACAAATGAATATTATCAAGTGTAGTAACAATTTTGGAATTTTGGTTTCTTATAAAAAAATCACAGATATAGTATAAGGGTATGCTTTTGTTTTAATTTCAGGTGTGGGATGTAGAGCTGCTCCACATTGCCATAGCAGTTGATTATGATTTGCCCTGTGCTCTAGCAGGGGCATGATTTGGCCAGCTGCAGACAGTTTCTTTGATTGCATGACACTTGGAATTCTGAATGCTTTTTGGAGGGTATGTAAATGCTGAGCCCTGATTGGTGGGGTTGGTGGTTGGTGGTCCTTCAAGTGGGTTGTTGGTTGGTTGTTGGTTGTAGTTTGTGGTCACACAAAAGAAGAAAGAAGAAGAAGAAATTAGATAATCTGATAGGGAAGATCAATCTTGCCTCAAGAAACTCAAGGCAGAAAGTAGTCTAATGATAGCAGTGTCCACTATCTGACCCCTGACTTTATTCAAGGATCTCTTTCCTTTCATCTCTATCATTTTTCTCTCCAATTTAGTGTTAGGGGGTTTAAAGGATAGTAAACAAGGGCGGAGAGGGGTGAAAGAAAGAAGAACACACAATGTAGAAAAGACTAGTTACAGTCAAGAGCAAAATTTAAATATTAATCAATTTGAATTAATCAGCTCATAATAAATATATATGTCAAAAACATGTTAATTGAAAGTATATAAATTATTAATAAGTAACATAATAATAAAGTAAGAGTAGAAATGAATAATACCACTGTAAATGAATAACTGAAATTTAATATTTTCTTGAGATACTTGATCATATTGCATTAAATGAAACCTAAATTCTTTCTGCTATCAGATCAATGAGTCACTTTCCCTAAATTTGCATCTCATAAATGCTTCAGACTCCAAATTCATGTGCACTACTTCTTAGAACATAAGTGAATCACTTATGCACCATGGAACAGCTTTTTCTGAAAATACCCTTTGCCTTCAGAAACTGAATTGTTAGACCTTGAACCCAGTTAGTGATATGCAATGAGGTCTTTTAAAACTACGTATTCATTTTGCTACACAACCGTGGACAAAGAGTATTTAACTTGTCTTTAAGAAAAATAAAAGTCCCATCCCTTGTGAGAAGCTATTTGAAAATAATATCTGTTGGGATAGGGACCATTAGTTTGCTTCCAAGAGGTGGCATCAGATGTATCAAGCATACTCCAAGTCAGTTTCCATGCTCAGGGGTAGCTGTACAGCACAAATTAGACTATATTTTTAGTGGCTTTTTGGTTTTTTGTCATTGTTTAAGAGAGAAAGAATATGAAGTTGAGTGAACTGAGAAAGGAGGGTCTAGAGTTAGAAGACAGGGAAGACATGAAAAAATATGTTGTATGAAATTTTAAGAAATAAAAGTAAAACAATTTAAAATCACATGACTAGTATTTATGTCTTATATTTCTATGTAATTAGTTATTAACTTAAACTAAATGCATAGCTTTAATTTTAAACCATACACTTTAACCATATACTTTTCTATGACCTTGACCAATAATTCTCTCTCTTTCTCTCTCTCTCTCTCTGTGTGTGTGTGTATGTGTGTATGCAGACATACACTCATGCTTCTGTGTATCTTGTGGGAATCATTTACTGAAAGCGGTCAACATATTAAAAAAGAGCTTAAACAAGACAAATAGTAATCAAAAACACTGAAGTCAACCTGTGAATATAGGTTAATATCTGTTCATGATTTTGTGGACTCTCCTGGGTCTTATTAGGTCCATGAACTAACTCCTTTCTTTGTAAAACTATTGAGGAGTTCTATATAAAAGATGTTCTTCAACCCAGGCATGGTGGCTCATAACTTTAATCCAAGCACTTGGGAAGCAGAGACAGTAAGGTCTCTGTGAGTTCAATCCTAGCCCTGACTACAAAATGAGTTCTAGGACAAAAATAAATAAATAAATACATATCTCCATACTATATTTTCTGTGCTTGTCAATAAATATAGAACAAAGGCCTTTGTTAAGACAGGCAACAGGGACACATATCAGATACACACAACAGACAGGTAACCAACAGACCACAGATCACAAATATAAGCAGATATATGACACAGTGAGAAAACTGAAATATTAAAATTTGACCTCTCTCCTTTAAACTCTAATAGGAAGTTTCAGGTTTTCATTCTTTAAAGTGACATCATCACAACCCATTATTTTAAAGCTTGCCGCATCTTAGGTAATCACAACTACTGAATTATAAACATCTGTGACTTTTCCTTGGAGAACTGAGCAAATAAATGTCTACTCAACACCAATAAGAAACCAACAATAGAACAAATAATGATTCCACAAGTGTCTAACTTGGTGAAGGAATAGTTATTTGTTAAAGAAGTATTGATAAGGGATACCTCACAGGATCATAGAAAACTTAGAGGCATTAACATCATCAAAACATCCACCCTGGCATATTTGGACCCAATTAAAGGGCTTGCAGACATCTCAATAGAACACAGTTCTACTGATCTCAAATTCTGCACCAAGGAATATATATATATATATATATATATATATATATATATATATATATATATATATATATATATATATATTTATTCTTTTATACAACTTTCTTCTTTTACAAATTTATTTATACAATGTACAGCCACCACACCTATTTACAACTACTGCCTTCCAGAACTTCTTAACTTTAAGTTCAACTTTAATTGTAATTTTTAAAGACTTTGGAGACTTTTAAATGTAGATAATGATAGGTATATGATGTGGGCCTCAAGAGGAGTAGGAAGAAGAGTTATCAATATAATGGAGACACAGTATTGTGTAGTGGGGCCTCTGAAGATAATTAAGGGCCATTAATGAATTGGGAAGATTTGCCAATCTAGGGAGAAGATTCTCTAGTGCATGAAGGAAGAGGAAGGTTGCTGAGCTCTAGCATACACACAATATTCACTCACTGTGCTTGACTTTTAACTGTTGATATGAACAACCAACTCAAGTTCCTGTCACCTTGAATTCTAGGCACAGCTAGAACATGAGCACAAATTATGAGCCAAATAAACTTTTTGTCCTTTAAATTGCTTTTGTAAAGTTATTTTTTCACAGCAACGGGAAATATGAGTGGAATTTAACCCTCTTCATAACTTTAACTATCACAGTCTTTAATGTTCTCTTTGCTCTTCCATGTTTTTTTTTGTTTTTGTTTTTTTTGGTTTTTTCGAGACAGGGTTTCTCTGTGTAGTCCTGGCTGTTCTGGAACTCACTTTGTAGACCAGGCTGGCCTCGAACTCAGAAATCCTCCTGTCTCTGCCTCCCAAGTGCTGGGATTAAAGGCATGTGCCACCACCGCCCGGCTTCTCTTTGCTCTTCCAACAGACTACTCTAGCATGGAGGTGGGATTTCCACCTTCTCTCTGGAGGAGAACAGCTAAGAGCACACAGGGCATACAATCAGTGGAGCTGCTTTTCTTCCAGCCTCCATTTGTACCAGGGAGCCAGGCAGCTCCACAACCTTCTGTGCACAGCCCGCCAGGAGAGAGTGATCTCCCAGCAGTGCTTTCACATCTGAGCATGGAGGTGAGATCACCTTCTTTCTGGAAGGGAACATCTAGGAGCACACAGGGCAAAAGTTCAGTGGAGCTGCTGGAACAGGAGTCTTCCCTTCTGGCCGCCATTTGCACCAGGTGGCTCCACAGTCTTCTGTGCACTGACCCTGCCAGAGAGGAGTTGGTCTCCCAGGAATACGGACACAAGCTTATAGGCCCATAGGAGGGACAAGCTCCAGCCAGAGACAGCAAAACCAACTAACACCAGAGATAACCAGATGGTGAAAGGCAAGCACAAGAACCCTACCAACAGAAACCAAGGCTACTTGGCAATATCAGAACCCAGTTCTCCCACTGCAGCAAGTCCCAGATACCCCAACACACTGGAAAAGCTAGAGTTGGATTTAAAATCGCATCTCATGATGCTAACAGAGGACATAAAGAAGGACATAAATAACTCAAAGAAATACAGGAGAACATGTGTCTACAGGTAAAAGCCCTTAAAGAGGAAACACAAAAATCCCTGAAAGAATTACAGGAGAACACAAACAAACAAGTGAAGGAACTGAACAAAACCATCCAGGATCTAAAAATGGAAGTAGAATCAATAAAAAAATTACAAAGTGAGACATCTCTGGAGATAGAAAACCTTGGAAAGAATTCAGGAGTCATAGATGCAAGCATCAACAACAGAATACAAGAATAGAAGAAAGGATCTCAGGTGCTGAAGACACCATAGAAAACATTGACTCATCAGTCAAAGAAAATTCAAAATTCATAAAGATTGTAACCTAAAACATCCAGGAAATCCAGGACATAATGAGAAGACCAAACCTAAGGATTATAGGTATAGAAGAGAGTGAAGATTTCCAACTTAAAGGGCCAGTTAATATCTTCAACAAAACTATAGAAGGAAACTTCCCTAACCTAAAGAAAGTGATGCCCATGAACATACAAGAAGCCTTCAGAACTCCAAATACACTGGACCAGAGCAGAAAGTCCTCCTGTCACATAATAATCAAAACACCATATGTACTAAACAAAGAAAGAATATTAAAAGCAGTAAGGGAAAAAGATCAAGTAACTTATAAAGGCAGATCTATCAGAATTACACCAGACTTCTCACCTGAGATGATGAAGGCTAGAAGATCCTTGGGAGATGTCATACAGACCCTAAGATAACACAAATGCCAGTCCAGACTACTATAGCCAGCAAAACTCTCAATCATCAGAGATAGAGAAACCAAGATATTCCATAATAAAACCAAATTTACACAATATCTTTCCACAAATCCAGCCTACAAAGGATAATAGATGGAAAACACCCACACAAGGAGGGTAGTTAAACCCTAGAAAAGGCAAGAAAGTAATCTTCCAACAAACCCAAAAGAAAGTAACCACAAAAAACATAAAAAGAACATCAAAAATAACAGGAAGCAACAATCACTTTTCCTTAATATTTCTTAATATCAATAGACTCAATTCCTGAATAAAAAGACATAGACTAACAGAAATATTTTTCATGTAAATCTTCAATTTTATCAGAAAATGTTTGTAATTCCTCTTTCAATTAATTTAGTAATATTTTTATGTCAACCGTTTTATCTGTATTATTTTCCAAGATAATCTTCAATTTTAACATGTTTTTCTGTATATTTCTTCAATTTATCAGTAATATTTCCCATGTAAATCTTCAATTCTATCATAAAATGTTTCTACTTCCCTTTTCAATTAATTTAGCAATGTTTTTATGTCTACCACTTTATTCTTTAATTTTCCATGAAAATTGTCAATTTTAACGTTTTTCTGTATATTTCTTCAATTTTGTCAGAAATATTTTCCATGTAAATCTTCAATTTTATCATAAAATGTTTTCACTTCCTTTTTCAATAAAAAAATACTCTAGAAAAAAAAGAAAATGTTATGTAATTTTCTGGAAAATAGGCAAATATTCTTTTTAAATATTATTTTGCGTGAGGTAGCCCAGGATCAAAACAACAACAATAACATCAAACAAACCAAAATTAACACTGGATATTTTCTACAGTATTGCTCAATTTATTTATTTATTTATTTGGTTCAATTAGTCTTAGTTATCTTGCCTCAAGAACACATGTTTTTGCCCTTTGAGATCTGGAATTACAGCTCATTTTTTTTTATTATTTATTTTATTTTATTTTTTTAATTTACATTCCAAATCACTTCCCCTTTCCCGTTTCCTCCCTCCCCGAAAGTCCCATAAGCCCCCTTCTCTCCCTCTTTTCTCCATTCAACCCCCTCTCGTTACTCTGTCCTGGCATTCCCCTACATCCAGTCTTTCCAGGACCAGGGGTCTCTCCTTCCATCTTCTTAGAAATCTACTGATATGCGGATTGTATCTAGGGTATTCCGAGATTCTGGGTCAATATCCCCTTATCAGTGACTGCATACCATGTGTGTTCTTTTGTGATTGGGTTACCTCACTAAGGATGATATTTTCAAGATCTGACAATTTGCCTAGGAATTTCGTGAATTCATTGTTTTTAATTGCAGAGTAGTATTCCATTGTGTAGATATACCACATCTTCTGAATCCATTCCTCCGTTGAGGGACATCTGGGTTCTTTCCAGCTTCTGGCTATTATAAATAAGGCTGCTATGAACATAGTGGAGCATGTGTCCTTATTGCATGCAGGTAAAGTCTCTGGGTATATGCCCAGGAGTGGTATAGCCGGATCCTCCGGGAGTGTCATGCCCAGTTTTCTGAGGAACCGCCAGACTGCTTTCCAGAGTGGTTGTACCAGCCTGCAATTCCACCAGCAGTGGAGGAGTGTTCCACTTTCTCCACATCCTTGCCAACAACTGCTGTCTCCTGTGTTTTTGATCTTAGCCATCCTGACTGGTGTGAGATGGAATCTCAGGGTTGTTTTGATTTGCATTTCCCTAATGACTAAGGATGATTAACATCTCTTTAGGTGCTTCTCAGCCATTAGATATTCTTCAGGTGAGAACTCTTTGTGTAGCTCTGTACCCCATTTTTTAATAGGGTTACTTGCCTCTCTGGAGTTTAACTTCTTGAGTTCTTTGTATATATTGGATATTAGCCCTCTGTCGGATGTAAGGTTGGTAAAGATCATTTCCCAGTTAGTTGGTTGCCGCTTTGTCTTTTTGACAGTGTCTTTTGCCTTGCAAAAACTTTGTAATTTAATGAGGTCCCATTTGTCTATTCTTGATCTTAGAGCATAAGCTATTGGAGTTCTGTTCAGGAAATTCTCCCCTTTGCCCATATGTTCAAGGTTCTTCCCTAGTTTCCCTTCTATTAGTTTCAGTGTGTCTGGTTTTATGTGATCTTTGATCCACTTAGAATTGAGCTTAGTGCAAGGAGATAAGGATGGGTCAATTTGCATTCTTCTGCATGTTGACCTCCAGCTGAGCCAGCACCATTTGTTGAAAAGGCTATCTTTTTTCCACTGGATGGTTTTAGCTCCTTTGTCAAAGATCAAGTGACCATAGGAGTGTGGATTCATTTCTGGGTCTTCAATTCTGTTCCATTGATCTACATGTCTGTTACTGTACCAATACCATGCAGTTTTTAACACTATTGCTCTGTAGTACAGCTTGAGGTCCGGGATACTTATTCCCCCAGAGGTTCTTTTACTCTTGAGAATAGTTTTAGCTATTCTGGGTTTTCTGTTATTCCAGATGAATTTTTGAATTGCTCTTTCTAACTCTATGAAGAATTGAGTTGGGATTTTGATGGGGATTGCATTGAATCTGTGTATTACTTTTGGTAAGATGCTCATTTTTACTATATTAATCCTGCCAATCCATGAGCATGGCAGATTTTTCCATCTTTGAGGTCTTCTTCAATTTCTTTCTTCAGAGACTTGAAGTTCTTGTCATACAGATCTTTCACTTGTTTGGTTAGAGTCACGCCAAGATACTTAATATGGTTTGTGGCTATCGTGAAGGGTATTATTTCTCTTACTTCTTTCTCAGCCTGCTTATCCTTTGAGTATAGGAAGGCTTCTGACTTGCTTGAGTTACAGCTCATTTTTAACACTCTTTAGATATTTACATGGTATTGAGCATTTGAGTGCTTCTCTCTATGCTAATAAGTATATTCCCCACGGAGCTATGCCCACTCCAGAGTTCTTTCTTCCTTATTTGTACTTGTTTTGTTTTTTCTCTTGTCTTTTTGCTCTATGTTTTCTAACTATTTTGAAAGATTGGAAAGAACTGCATCTCTGACCTTCCCAGACTTTATAGGAAGCACATTCACCTTTGAACCAGCTAACCATACAATAGTTTACTGTAGCATTTTATATCTTGTGATACACTCCAGTTTCACCTCTTTCTAATTCTTCTATGAAATTTATCAACAGTTTACAGAAACTACAGAACACCTTTTCTGCATCAATTTAAAGATATTTCTGTTCTTAAGTGTGTTTATATGGAATGATGCATTTATCAATTTTCATATGTTAAACTAAACTTGCACTATATACCTAGGATGAAACCAAATTTAAATTACAATATTCTTAATGTGGACTTGAGCATGGTGTGCATTTATTTAATTCAAAATTTATAACTCTGTTTCTTACAAGGAAAAGTTATTTGCTTGTGTGTGTGTGTGTGTGTGTGTGTGTCTGTGTGTGTGTGTCTGTGTGTCTGTGTGCTTGTTTGGGTGTACTGGGTTTATGGACTATAAAAATGCTGATACCATTTCTCTTGTGGAGAATGTATTGAAGCATATTATGATGTACCTTTGGATACAATAGAATTTCCAGACTGAGGTTTTATTGTTACTTTCATTTCAGTTTTTGAAAAGTACTGATTATTAGTGTTAATAGTTTACTAGAACTCAACAGTGAATCCATTTGTTCCTGGTGAGACTATTGATTGTCACTTCAACAGATTTTTTTGGTCTTTAATCTGTTTAATTCATTACATCTTTTGTTGGTGATGCCAGTTTAGGAATTTTTCCATTTTTGTAGGTTTTCCAGATTATTTTTAAAATAAAAGTTTCAAGTATTGACAACTTGTTCTATCAATTTCTTTTTATTTTATGTAAATACTCCCTCATAATTTATTATTTTATTACCTACATGTAACTATTATTGTTTATCTTCTCAAAGAACAAATTTGTTTATTTTTTGTCATGAGTTTTACATTTGTATTTAACTAATTCATGAACTGAATATAATATTTTTTCATCTCCTGAATTTTAACTTGGCTCTATCTTGTTTTTCTAAATTATTTACATGTAATTTATAATATTTTCAAAATTTATTATACTATATTTTTATTTTTATTTTTTTTCTGTTATTCGGGTTTATTCAGAAAATATTGGTTCCATGTACTCATTTATTAAACAGAGATTTTACAGTCCTTCAGACCTTTCTTCCACAATATCTGTAGAGACTTCAGAGAAGTGCTTGAAAATTATGTTTCTCAATTTTTCAAGAGCAATGGCTTTTTCTATTTATTTATTTATTTGTTTGTTTGTTTGTTTTAAACTCCAGATTTTAGTCCTCTCTCCATCCATCCTTAGACTGTTCCACATTCCATACCTCCTCCCTGCCCCCTGCCTCCACAAGGACATTCCCACCACAGACCTCTAAACTCCCTGGAGCCTCTAGTCTCTTGAGGATTAGGTACATCTTCTCTGACTAAACCCAGACCTGGCAGTCTTCTGCTGTATACATGTTTGGGGTCTCATATTAGCTGGTGTATGCTGCCTGCTTGGTGTTTCAGTATCTGAGAGATCTCCAAGTTCCAGGTTAATTGAGACTACTGGTCTTCCTACAGAGTTGCCCTCATCCTCAGCTTCTTCCTGCTTTCCCCTAATTCAATCACAGAAGTCAGCAGCTTCTTTCCATTGGTTGGGTGCAAATATCTGCACCTGACTCTTTAAGTTGCTTGTTGGGGCTTTCAGAGGGCAGTCATGATAGGTTACTGTTTGTGAGCACTCCATAGTCTCCATAACAATGTCAGGCCTTGGGTCTACCCCTAGTGAGCTAGATCTCACTTTGGGCCTGTCGCTGAACCTTCTTTTCTTCTGGCTCTTCCCTATTTCTATCCCTGCAGTTCTTTCAGACAGGAACAATTATGGACCAGAGTTTTGACTGTGGGATGGCAACCCAATCCCACACTTGAATTTGATGCTGTCTTTGATCCCATCTCGGATTTCTGCCAGAGGGAGGCTCTACAAGTTACCTCTTCCCAATGTAGTGCATTTCACCTAAGGTCCCTCTCTTTGAGTCCTGAGAGTTTTTCACCTCCCAGGCCTTTGCCACATTCTGGAGGGTACCTCCAACCTTCTACCTCTTGAGGTTGCATGCTTCATTTCTTTCTGCTGGCCCTCAGGGATTTCAGACCTTTTCCCTGACCCAATACCTGATCATGTACCCCTCTCTGCCTCCCACATACACTTTCCCTCCCAGGTCCCTCCTTCCCCACTTGAGATTGCTTTTCTCTCTCTCCAATGGCATCCTCACTTGGACCCTTCTGCTGCTTGTTGATTGTTTTAAGTGCTGTGGATTGTATCTTGGTTATTCAGTACTTTTTTTGGCTAATATCCTCTTCTTAGTGAATACATGCCATTCATGTCTTTTGGGTCTGAGTTACCTCACTCAGGATGATATTTTCTAGTTCCATCCATTTGCTTGAAAAACTCAGAATATCCTTGCTCTTAATAGCTGATTAGTGTTCCACTGTGTAAATGACCCACATTTTCTGTATTTATTCTTCTGGAATGGGACATCTGGGTTGTTTCTAGCTTCTGACTATCACAAATAAGCCCACTATAAACATAGTAGAGCATGTGCCCCAGTGGCATGATGGGGCATCTTTGGGTATATTTCCAAGAGTGGTATTGCTGAGTTTTCAGGTAGATCTATTTCCAATTTTCTGAGGAGCCTCCAGATTGATTTCCAGAGATGTACCAGTTTGCAATCCCACCAGTAATGGAGGAGTGTTCTTTCTCTAAATCCTTACTAACATGTGCTCTTGATTGAGGTTTTAATCTTAGCCATTCTGATTGGTGTAAGGTGGAATTCCAGGGTCATTTTGATTTTCATTTCTCTGATCACTAAAGACTTTGAACATTTCTTTAGGTGTTCCTCAGCCATTTGAGATTCCTGTTATGAATTCTTGGTTTAGTTCTATACCCCACTTTTTGATTGATTTCGCTTTTTTTTTTGTGGTTAGCTTCTTGAGTTATATATATATATATATATATATATATATATATATATATATATATATATATATATATATATTAGATATTAGCCGTTTTTCGGATGTGGGGTTAGTGAGGATTTTTTCTTTTTTACCAATATGTAGGTTGCTGATTTGTTCTATTGACTTTGTCATTTGCCTTACAGAAGCTTTCCAGTTTCATGAGGTTCCATTTATGAATTCTTGATCTTAGAGCATGAACCATTGGTGTTCTGTTCAGGAAATTTTCCCCAGTGCCAATGAGTTCAAGGATCTTTCCCAGTTTCTTGTCTATTTGATTCAGCGTATCAGGTTTTATGTTGAGGTCCTTTATCCACTTTGACTTGAACTTTGTGCAAAGTGACAAATATGGTTCTATTTTTATTTTTCTAGATGCAGACAACCAGTTTGACAGCACCATTTGTTGAAAATGCTTTCTTTTTTTTCTCCATTGTACGTTTTTGGCTTCTTTATCAAAGATCAAGCGTATTTAAATGTGTGGTTTTATTTCTGGGTCTTCAATTCTATTCCATTGATCAGTGTTTCTGTCTCTGTACTGATATCATGCAGTTTTTATCACTATTGCTCTGTGGTAAAGCTTGAGATAAGGAATGGTATTTTACCAGCCATTGTTTTATTGTGTGTTTTTTTTTTTTCTTTTTCAAAACAGTTTCTCTGTATAGCCTTGGTTGTCTCTGTAGACCAGACTGGCCTCAAACTCAGAAATCTGCCTGCCTCTGCCTCCCAAATGCTGGGATCACAGGCATGTGCCACCACTGCCTGGCTCATTCTTTTATTGTTAAATGTTGTTTTCACTATTTTGGGTTTTTTGCCTTTCCAAATGAATCTGAGAGTTGCTCTTTCCATGTCTTTGAAGAATTGTGTTGGGGATTTTGATGGGATGGCATTGAATCTATAGATTACTTTTGATAGGATGGCCATTTTTACTATGTTATTTCTGCCACTCCATGAGTATGGGAGATTTCTCGATTTTCTGAGATCTTTGATTTCTTTCTTGAGAGACTTGAAGTTGTTTTCATAAAGATCATTCACTTGTTTGGTTAGAGTTACCCAAGACATTTTATATTGTTTGTAGCTATTATGAAGAGACTTGTTTCCCTAATTTCTTTCTCAGCCTATTTAGCATTTGTATAAAGGAAGGCTGCAGATTTATTTGAGTTAATTTTATGTCTGATCACTTTTCTGAAGTTATTTATCAGCTGAAGAAATTCTCTGGTAGAGTTTTTGGGGTCTCTTATGTATAGTATCATATAATCTGCAAATAGTGATACTTTTATTTCTTCTTTGCCAATTTATATCCCCTTGATCTCTTTTTGTTGTCTTATTGTTCTTGCTAGCATTTCGAGTACTATATTGAATTTATAGTGGGATTTTAGTGGGATTGCTTCAAGTATCTCTCAATTTAATTAGATATTGGCTGTTGGTTTGCTATATGTTGCTTTTATTATGTTTAGTTTTGGGCTTTGAATTCCTGATCTCTCCAATACTTTTAACATGAAGGGGTGTTGTATTTTATCAAATTTTTTCTCTGGATCTAAGGATATAATCATATGATTTTTTTTTCTTTAATTTGTTTATATAGTAGATTTTCGAATAGTGAACCAACCTTGCATCCCTCTGATGAAGCCTACTTGATCATGGTGAATGATGGTTTTGATGTGTTTTTGGATTTGGTTTACAATAATTTTATTAAGTATTTTTGCATCAATATTTGTAAGTGAGAATGGTCTGAAGTTCTCTCTTTTGTTTGGGTCCATGTGTGGTTTAGGTATCATAGTATTTGTGGCTTTGTAGACTGATGTAGCTAGGGTTTCTTCTGTTTCAATTTTTATCGAATAGTTTGAGGCATATTGGTATCATGACTTCTTTGAAGGTCTGGCAGAATTCTGTACTAAAGCCATCTGGCCCTTTTTTTTGGTTGGGAGGCTTTGAATGACTTCTTCCATTTCTTTATTGTATATGGATTTGTTTAGATAGTTTACCTGCTCTTGATTTAACTTTGGTATGTGGTATCTATCTAGAAAACCATCGATTTCATCTAGATTTTCCAGTTTTGTTGATTATAGGCTTTTGTAATAGGATTAGATGATTTTTTGAATTTCCTCCATTTTTGTTGTTATATCTCCCTTTTCATTTCTAATTTTGTTAATTTGGATCCTGCTTCTGGGCCCTTTAGTTAGTTTGGCTAGGGGTTTATCTTTCGTATTGATTCTTTCAAAGAACCATCTTTTGGTTTAGTTTATTCTTTTTATTGTTTTCTTTGTTTCTATTTCCTTGATTTCAGCCCTGAGTTTGAGTATTTCCTGCCTTCTACTCCTCTTGGGTATGTTGGCTTCTTTTTGTTCTAGAGCTCTCAGGTTAAGTTGCTAGTGCAATATCTCTCCAGTTTCTTTACCATGGTGCTTAGTGCTATGAATTTTTCTCTTAGTACTGCTTTCATTGTGTTCCATTCATTTGGGTATGATATGTCTACATTTCCATTAAATTTTAGGAAGTCTTTAGTTTCTGAATTTCTTCTCTGACCAAGTTATCATTGAGTAGAGAGTTGTTAAATTTTTAGGTGCAGGTGGGTTTTCTTTTGGGTTTGCTGTTGTTGAAGACCAGCCTTAAGCCAAGATGATCTGATAGGATGCATTGGATTATTTCAATCTTCTTGTATAGGCTGAGGGTTGTTTTGTGACCAATTATATGGTTGATTTTGGAGAAGGTACCATTAGGTGCTGAGAAGGTAAATTCTTTTGTTTTAGGGTTAAATGTTCTGTAGATACCTGTTAAATCCATTTGGTTTATAACATCTATTAGTTTCACTGTGTCTCTGTTTATTTTCTGTTTCAATGACCTGTCCATTGGTGAGAGTGGGGTGTTGAAGTCTCCCACTATTATTGTGCTGGATTCAACATATGTTTTGATCTTTAGTAAAATTTCTTTTATGAATGTGGGTGCCCTTGCATTTGGGGCATAGATGTTCAGAATTGAGACTTTTTCTTGGTGGTTTTCCCTTTGATGAATATAAAGTATCCTTCCTCATCACACTTGATAACTTTTGGTTGAAAATCTATTTTATTGGATGTACAAATGTCAACTCTAGCTTGTTTCTTGGGATCATTTGCTTGGAAGAACTTTTTCCATCCTTTACTCTGAGATAGTGTCTGTCTTTGTTATTGAGATGTGTTTTTTTTTTTATGCAGCAAAATGCTGGATCTTGTTTGAGTGTCCAGTCTATTAGCTTATATCTTTTTATGGGTGTGTTGAGTCCATTACTATTTAGAGATATTAAAGAGAGGTAACTGTTGGTTCCTGATATGTTTGTTTTTATAAATGCCTTTATGTGCTTGTGATTCTTACTTTTTGGCTTTTTGTGAGATACTTAATATCTTGTCTTTCCTTTGGTGCAAGTACCTTCCTCGTATTGGAGTTTTCCATATAGAATCTTCTGTAGGGATGGATTGGTAGATGGATACTGTTGAATTTGGTTTTGTCCTGGAATATTTTGGTTTCTCTATCTATGTTGATTGAGAGTTTTGCTGGGTATAGTAGTCTGGGCCAGCATTTGTGTTCTCTTAGAGTCTGCATGTCTTCTGACCAGGCTCTTCTGGCTTTCATAGTCTCTGTTGAGAAAGGTTTACTATTGAATATTACTTGGCCCTTTTCTCTTGCAGCTTTTAATATTCTTTCTTTGTTCTGTGGGTTTAGAGTTTTGATTATTATGTGATGAGAGGATTTTCTTCTTTGGTCCAATTTATTTGATGTTCTATAGACTTCTTGTACCTTTATGGTCATCTCTTTCTTTAGGTTTGGGAAGTTTTTTTCTATGATTTTGTTGAAGACATTTTCAAGTCCTTTGAGCTGGGAATCTTTGTTCTCCTCTCTTCCAATTATTTTTAGACTTGATCTTTTCATTGTGTCTTGAATTTCCTGGATGTTTTGGGTTAGGAGTTCTTTACATTTTGAATTTTCTTTGACAGTTGTGTCAATTTCTTGTCCTGTAACTTTTACACCTGACATTCTATCTTCTGTCTCTTTTATTCTGTTGGTGATACTTACATCTGTAATTCCTGATTCTTTCCTAGGTTTTCCATTTCCCGATTTGCCTCCATTTGTGTTTTCTTTATTGTTTCTACTTCCATTTTTAGGTCTTGGACTGCTTTATTCAATTTCTTCACCTGTTTGATTGTGTTATCCTGTATTCCTTTCAGTGAGTTATTTAACCAGCCATCTGGTTGTCCCTGGTGTTTGCTGGGCTGGGTGACTCTGTTGGGAGTCTGACTCTTTTGTACCTGGGTTGCTTCTGGTCTCTTGGTCTCTTGGAAGGCTTGCTGCCCTGGCTGTGGCAGACCACCTGTGGGGCCTTCCAACTGGCGGAGCAGAGAAGCTGCTGTTCTGTTGATCTTCTGGATGCAGTAGGTCTCCTGGGAGGCCTTCAGACTGTTGGGTCTTCAGAGGAGTATTCAGGCTGTTGTCCTGTTTGAAGATGTTCTGGGGGGCGGTGCTACTCACTGTGCTTTCTGTTTCCCTGTGTGCAACAGAATTCCAGGGAGGCTTTCACCCTATTGTCACAGTTTCCCTGCATGCCACAGAGCCCCTGGGAGGTTTTCAGATTGTGGTGTTGGTTGCCCAGTTGCCCTGTATACTGAGGAGTCCTGGAAAGACTGGATGTAGCAGTGTAGGGAAATACTAGGACAGAGAAGTGGGAGGGGTTGACTGGGGAACAGGGGGAGGGAAGAGGGCTTATGGGACTTTCAGGGAGTGGGAACTGGGAAAGGGGAAATCATTGTGAATGTAAATAAAAATATAGAAAATAAAAAATAAAAAAAATAAAATAATTACTCAAAAAAAGAGGTCTAAGAAAACATAACCACAATGAAGTGACAGGTACTAAAATTCTTTTTATCCCTCAAAGATTTATTTATTTATTCATTCATTCATTCATTCACTTCACATCATGATTGAAGCACCCTTTCCCTCCTCTCTGCCCAGTCCTGCCTTTATAAATTGCTACTTTAATTACCCCCTCCCCTCAGGTGTCACCCCATCCTGGCACATCTAGTCCTAGAAGGACTAAGCACATCCTCTTCCACTGAGGGCCAAATAGGCAAACTTAGAACTCTTAATATTAAGAGTCTCAATTCCCCAACAGATTAACAGACAGGATGAAAAACAAATGACCAAATGGGATTAGAAAACAGGATCCAATTCTTGGCTTCCTCCAAGAAACACACCTCAGCAGCAACAATAGATACTCTTTATGGTAAAAAGATTGAAAGGGTATTCTAAACAAATGCAACCAAGAAACAAGTAAGCATGGCTATTCTAATCTCTGGAAAACAGAATTCAAGACAAAACTAGTTTTTAATATGCATTAAAGAAAAACTTAATCATGAAACTGTTACAAATCTAAACATTTATGTCACATAGAAACATACAGTTTCCTAAATGAATTGCTATTAGATCTAAAAAGTATAGATAGACTCACCATACTACAGGGATAGTGGGCAGTTTCAGTGACATACTGTCATTAATATAAATGTAATTCATACAAAACTAACAGAGAAATTCTGGTATTAAATTACCTCATAAATCAAATGAATCCAAAAGGCATCTACAGCATATCCTACCACAAACCTAAAGAATACATTTTCTTTTCAGCACCCCATGTTACTTTCTCCAAAATTTACCACATATCAGGATACAAAGCAAATTTTACTCACTATAGTACAATTGGAATGACACTGAATCCTATTGGATCAAAAAGTAATAAAGGATATTAGCCCTCTGTCGGATGTAAGGTTGGTAAAGATCATTTCCCAGTTAGTTGGTTGCCGCTTTGTCTTTTTGACGGTGTCTTTTGCCTTGCAAAAACTTTGTAATTTAATGAGGTCCCATTTGTCTATTCTTGATCTTAGAGTATAAGCTATTGGAGTTCTGTTCAGGAAATTCTCCCCTGTGCCCATATGTTCAAGGTTCTTCCCTAGTTTCCCTTCTATTAGTTTCAGTGTGTCTGGTTTTATGTGGAGATCTTTGATCCACTTAGAATTGAGCTTAGTGCAAGGAGATAAGGATGGGTCAATTTGCATTCTTCTGCATGTTGACCTCCAGCTGAGCCAGCACCATTTGTTGAAAAGGCTATCTTTTTTCCACTGGATGGTTTTAGCTCCTTTGTCAAAGATCAAGTGACCATAGGAGTGTGGATTCATTTCTGGGTCTTCAATTCTGTTCCATTGATCTACATGTCTGTTACTGTACCAATACCATGCAGTTTTTAACACTATTGCTCTGTAGTACAGCTTGAGGTCCGGGATACTGATTCCCCCAGAGGTTCTTTTACTCTTGAGAATAGTTTTAGCTATTCTGGGTTTTCTGTTATTCCAGATGAATTTTTGAATTGCTCTTTCTAACTCTATGAAGAATTGAGTTGGGATTTTGATGGGGATTGCATTGAATCTGTGTATTACTTTTGGTAAGATGCTCATTTTTACTATATTAATCCTGCCAATCCATGAGCATGGCAGATTTTTCCATCTTTGAGGTCTTCTTCAATTTCTTTCTTCAGAGACTTGAAGTTCTTGTCATACAGATCTTTCACTTGTTTGGTTAGCGTCACGCCAAGATACTTAATATGGTTTGTGGCTATCGTAAAGGGTATTATTTCTCTTACTTCTTTCTCAGCCTGCTTATCCTTTGAGTATAGGAAGGCTTCTGACTTGCTTGAGTTGATTTTATATCCGGCCACTTTGCCAGAGAGGCAAGTAACCCTATTAAAAAATGGGGTACAGAGCTACACAAAGAGTTCTCACCTGAAGAATATCTAATGGCTGAGAAGCACCTAAAGAGATGTTCATCATCCTTAGTCATTAGGGAAATGCAAATCAAAACAACCCTGAGATTCCATCTCACACCAGTCAGGATGGCTAAGATCAAAAACACAGGAGACAGCAGTTGTTGGCGAGGATGTGGAGAAAGAGGAACACTCCTCCACTGCTGGTGGAATTGCAGGCTGGTACAACCACTCTGGAAAGCAGTCTGGCGGCTCCTCAGAAAACTGGGCATGACACTTCCGGAGGATCCGGCTATACCACTCCTGGGCATATACCCAGAGACTTTACCTGCATGCAATAAGGACACATGCTCCACTATATTCATAGCAGCCTTATTTATAATAGCCAGAAGCTGGAAAGAACCCAGATGTCCCTCAACGGAGGAATGGATTCAGAAGATGTGGTATATTTACACAATGGAATACTACTCTGCAATTAAAAACAATGAATTCACGAAATTCCTAGGCAAATGGTCAGAACTTGAAAATATCATCCTTAGTGAGGTAACCCAATCACAAAAGATCACACATGGTATGAAGTCACTGATAAGGGGATATTGACCCAGAATCTCAGAATACCCTAGACACAATCAGCATATCAATAGATTTCTAAAAAGATGGAAGGAGAGACCCCTGGTCCTGGAAAGACTGGATGTAGGGGAACGCCAGGACAGAGTAATGAGAGGGGGTTGAACGGAGAAAAGAGGGAGGGAAGGGGGCTTATGGGACTTTCGGGGAGGGAGGAAACGGGAAAGGGGAAGTGATTTGGAATGTAAATTAAAAAAATAAAATTAAATTAAATTAAAAAAAAGTAATAAAGGATGGTGCCAACAATAATAGAAACTACAGAAAGTAAACAAACTTTTCAAAACTAAATAGCACATGGCTAAATGATAATTGGCTTCATGGAGAAATCATGAACAAAATCAATATTTTAAAAATTGTTTGACCATTTCATAAAGTGATATGATGATTTTCTCTCTTGACACTCCTTTTGCTGGAACTCTCTTAACAAGTCTCCTTTACAGTCATACAAAATTAAATAATTATTAAATAATTAAGTAATATTAGTCTCATGTTGGTTTGACTCATGTAGGGTTGTCATATAAAATTCTTCATTTTTATAGAATTCTGACTTAAATAAATTCCTAAATGAAGATAACTATGTTTAATCAGATGCTATATTCTCTGATTTTACATTTTTACCAGGGAGTTCTATAATAATTATGAATTGCTTTTAAATCACAAATTTCACCGAGGGCATGGTGAATCCTACAGACTTTATGAGGGTGGAGATTCAGCCTCTATCACTCATATTGCCATAGGATCAGTACTTGAAACCCTTTAAACCAGAATCTACTTCTTTTTTTAAAAAAAAAAAACCAGATGCTATTAGTAAGTCCAGGTTTATTGATGAAATTAAAGGTTCAAAGGAAAGACAAATTTTATTAATATATCTGTTGGTGAAGCTGAGAGATCATTGTATGTATAAGTTTAATCATGTTGCTTTCTCGGTGTTTGGTTTTTCATTGAAGCTACAGGCTTGCTCCTTAGTATCCATTCCCAGCTTCCCTTAAAGACTGTGTTCTTGTGATCAAGTTCTTTGTCTAGGACACAATTCTTCAAAAGTATGGAGTAGATCCAACTCACATTTGTATTTCTGGAGGCAGTTCTATAAGTACATTGTCAACAGCAGCAACTCAACTGGTATGTTGTGGTGCAAAAGATGTTGTACTCTTTGGTCCTGGTGCTATGACTCTGAGGTCACAGCTGCTCCTCTGCCAACAAGCTTTCTCTTTGCTTGCTTCTATTCTGTATATCTCACTTTATCAGCTTCACTAGGTACCACAAGCAAATTTGCTTTACTCTTTTTCTACCTGACTCTATACTTCTTTGAAATAGCTAATGAAATTCTATGAGGTGTCCTAGAAAACAAATCTAGAAACAATTAAATTTAAGCATTTTAAGATACTGTTTGATAGTCATGTCTCATCTTTGCCATACTGAAGCTTTTCTGGTTGAGAAGACATGGCCTAGCTATTCAATTGAAGTGTTTTCCCTCCATAGTCCTTGTGGAAATGAAATTAGACAAAGTATCTGTAGAATTTAATACTACACATATATTCCATTGTGATAGCTACAGTCTTCCCACAAAGGACTGGTGTGACTCACAAAGGGTTATTGGAAAAGGTGAAAAACAGAGGTTTCATTGAGATATCCTTCTGAATCCTGCAATTTCAGATAGGTGAGACTTGTTATCCAGCTGAGTGACCAAAACTGAGACTTCTGTAGCTGTTTCCCAGACTGTTCCACAATCCTAGACTAATAGAGACAACATGAAGTTTTCTGTAACTACTATTTTACAAAAGTCCCTGAGATGGATGTCCTGGGTATTAGAGCATCTCTGAGAAATTCTTTTATGTGATATTCTGGAAGTGTTTCACAGCATTTGGATCCACTGTTTTGGGATTTTAATAATAAAGAATAGTTTGACCACAAAGAATGAGGTACAGACAGATATTTCTATTGTAAAATTTTAGTAACTTTAATACAATGGGTATTGAAAAAGATACCAAGTGTTTCAAGACTGCACAGGAGTAGTAAAAGTTGAATTTCAGATACCGCCATTTTCCCTTAGTTCTTTCCTTTAAGGCTTAAAATTTAAGCTATCAATGTACTGTATCATTTTGTCTTCTTTTGATTTAAAGCTTGGAGAAATTTTAAAACCTACAAAGAAAGCCTATTCTTGCTAGTTTCCCTAAAGTGTGTTGGTTTTAACTTAATTTTTGTTTTCTTTTTCATATAAATATGTATAAATGTACCTGTGAGTGTGTGTATGTGTGCTGGTTCATGCTTGTATGTGTGCACAATATGTAGAAATTGTTACATTCCACATTCAGTTTTTATCTGTTTTCAAGTGAGCTGATTCACTAACATCGGAGTTCTTGAAACTTCGAGATGAGGTGCCCAGTGGACCCCAGGGATGCACTTGGTAGTACCTGAAGCATCTACCAATTCACTTGGGAGCACACTGGCTTGCTTGCATAGAAGCTATCATTTGAGTCTGTCAAAGTTTTGGTACCATGTACCATGTTGTCTATTTTCTGATCTTTGTCTATTGTCTTCTTTTAATATCAAGACACCCCCAACACCATCAAAAAAAGAGTCATTGGTCATAATGTACCATGGTGTACTTGAAATTTGGCTAATGTGACTGAGGATATAAATATTTAATGTCATTTCATTTTAATTTATTTAAAATAAACAGGCAAGTTGGGACCACCAGGCTCAGAGACAGACAGGCATAATATCGCTTGAGTCTCAGGCAGCTTGTGTGTACCCTGCTCCCAAGAGCTGGGAAGATCTGCAGTAACTGGCGCGCCAGCTCTGCTGTGGGTCTTCAGCCTTGCAGAGGGACCCCCCCACACTGGGCGGGAGGCTACCAGCTTCCCTTTGGCGACCTCTGTTCCTGGATCAATTGCACTGAGGAGACAGGTACCCAGGTTCTCCCCAATATAACATTGCTTGGGACACGGCCTGTTGGGGCTTCCATCTGCGCCCAAAAGCGGGACAGGGCTGCCGTCCTCTGGGCACCAGCTCTGCTGTGGGACATCTCCCTTGCAAAGTGACCTGCGCCACCAAGAGAGTGCAGAGTGCGCTCTGCCATCTTTTCTCCAGCATCAGGGCAATTGGGACCTCCAGGCTCAGAGACAGACAGGCATAATAACACTTGGGTCACAGGCAGCTTGTGTGTACCCTGCTCCCAAGAGCTGGGCAGGTCTGCAGTAACCGACACACCAGCTCTGCTGTGGGACTTCTGCCCTGCAGAGGGACCCCCTTCCCCCCCCCCGGGAGAGATCACACACCCCTGCACAGGGCAGGAGCCTACCAGCCTCCCTTTGGCGAACTCTGCTCCTGGAATCCACTACGCTGAACCTTTGGATGTGCAGGGATTCCCCAATATAACATCACGTGGGGCAAGGCACATCAAGGCTCCAAAGTCACTCAGGAGCAGGGCAGGCCCCAGAAATCGGTGCCAGGGGAATCCCGGTAATCTGAGGGGGGGGGTGGTCAAAATACTTTGCAGGCTCACAGGAGGTCCAACCAACAGCCAGTGACAGCAGGACCAACTAACACCAGAGGTAACCAGATGGCAAAAGGTAAACGTAGGAACGTAACTATCAGAAATCAAAGTAATATGGTACCATCCGAACCCAGCTCTCCAACAGCAGCAAGTCCTGGTTACCTCACCACACCTGAAAGACAAGATCTGGATTTAAAATCACTTCTCATGATGCTATTAGAGGATTTCAAGGACACAAATAAATCTAATAAAGAGTTACAGGAGATCATGAATCAACGGTTACAAGCCCTTACAAAGGAAACACAAAAATCGCTTAGAGAAATGCAGGAGAACATGGATCAACAGATGGAGGCCCACAAGGAGGCAACACAAAAATCACTTAAAGAAATGAATCAACGGGTAGATGCACTTTCAAAGGAATCAGAAAAGTTGCATTAAAAAAATGCAGAAGAATATGGGTCAACAGATGGATGCCCATAGGGAGGCAACACAAAAATTGCTTAAAGAAATGAATCAACGGATAGATGCCCTTACAAAGGTAACATGAGAATTGCTTAAAGAAATGCAGGAGATGATGGATCAACAGATGGAAGCCCATGAGGAGGAAACAAAAAAATCGCTTAGAGAAATACAGGAGAACTTGGGTCAACAGGCAGAAATCCTGAAAGAGGAAACACAAAAATACCTTAAAGAAATACAGGAAAATACAAACAAACAAGTGAAGAATCTCAGCAAATCCATTCAGGATCTAAAAAAGGAAGTAGAAACAACTAAGAAATCACAAAGGAAGACAACTTTGGAGATAGAAAACCTTGGGAAGAAATCAGGAGTCATAGATGCAAACATCCACAATAGAATACAAGAGATGGAAGAAAGAATCTCAGGTGTTGAAGATACCATAGAAAGCATCTACTCAACAGTCAAAGAAAATGCAAAATGCAAAAAACGTGTAACCCAAAACATCCAGGAAATCCAGGACACAATGAGAAGACCAAACCTAAGGATTATAGGTATAGATGAGAGATTTGCAACTTAAAGGGCCAGTAAATATCTTCAACAAAATTATGGAGGAAAACTTCCCTAACCTAAAGAGAGATATGCCGCTGAACGTACAAAATGCCTACAGAACTCCAAACAGACTGGACCAGAACAGAAATACCTCCCATCACATAATAATCAAAACATCAAATGTACTAAACAAAGAAAGAATATTAAAAGCAGTAAGAGAAAAGGGCCAAGTAACATACGAAGGAAGACCTATCCGAATCACATCAGACTTCTCACCAGAGACTATGAAAGCCAGAAGATCCTGGGCAGATCTCATGCAGACACTAAGAGAGCACAAATGCCAGCCTAGACTACTATACCCAGCAAAACTCTCAATCACCATAGATAGAGAGACCAAGATATTCCATGATAAAACCAAATATTCACAATATATTTCCACAAACCCAGCCCTGCAAAGGATAATAGGTGGAAACTGCCAATACAAGGAGAGAAACAACACCCTGGAAAGAACAAGATAGTAAGTAACCTTCTTGCATCAAACCCAAATGTAGATAACCACTCAAACATAAAGATAGCGTCAAGAATAACAGGTGGCATTCCCCTACATCCAGTCTAGGGTATTCCGAGATTCTGGGTTAATATCTCCTTATCAGTGACTGCATACCATGTGTGTTCTTTTGTGATTGGGTTACCTCACTAAGGATGGTATTTTCATGTTCTGACCATTTGCCTAGGTATTTTGTGAATTCATTGTTTTTAATTGCAGAGTAGTATTCTATTGTGTAAATATACATCTTCTGAATCCATTCCTCCGTTGAGGGACATCTGGGTTCTTTCCAGCTTCTGGCTATTATAAATAAGGCTGCTATGAACATAGTGGAGCATGTGTCCTTATTGTGTGCAGGTAACGCCTCTGTGTATATGCCCAGGAGTGGTATAGCCATATCCTCTGGGAGTGTCATGCTCAGTTTTCTGAGGAACCGCCAGACTGCTTTCCAGAGTGGTTGTACCAGCTTACAATCCCACCAGCAGTGGAGGAGTGTTCCTCTTTCTCCACATCCTTGCCAGCAACTGCTGTCTCCTTAGTTTTTGATCTTAGCCATTTTGACTGGTGTGAGATGGAATCTCAGGTTTGTTTTGTTTTGCATTTCCCTAATGACTAAGGATGATGAACATCTCTTTAGGTGCTTCTCAGCCATTAGATATTCTTCAGGTGAGAACTCTTTGTTTAGCTCTGTACCCCATTTTTAAATAGGGTTACTTGCCTCTCTGGAGTTTAACTTCTTGAGTTGTTTGTATATATTGGAATTAGCCCTCTCTCGGATGTAGGGTTGGTAAAGATCATTTCCCAGTTAGTTGGTTGCTGCTTTGTCTTTTTGACAGTGTCTTTTGCCTTGCAAAAACTTTGTAATTTAACGAGGTTCCATTTGTCAATTCTTGATCTTAGAGCATAAGCTATTGGAGTTCTATTCAGGAAATTCTCCCCTGTGCCCATATGTTCAAGGTTCTTCCCTAGTTTCCTTTCTATTAGTTTCAGTGTGTCTGGTTTTATGTGGAGGTCTTTGATCCACTTGGAATTGAGCTTAGTGCAAGGAGATAAGAATGGGTCAATTTACATCCTTCTGCATGTTGACCTCCAGTTGAGCCAGCACCATTTGTTGAAAAGGCTATCTTTTTTCCACTGGATGGTTTTAGCTCCTTTGTCAAAGATCAAGTGACCATAGGAGTGTGGATTCATTTATGGGCCTTCAATTCTGTTCCATTGATCTACATGCCTGTCACTGTACCAATACCGTGCAGTTTTTAACACTATTGTTCTGTAGTACAGCTTGAGGTCCGGGATACTGATTCCCCGAGAAGTTCTTTTACTCTTGAGAATAGTTTTAGCTATCCTGGGTTTTCTGTTATTCCAGATGAATTTTTGAATTGCTCCTTCTAACTCTATGAAGTATTGAGTTGGTATTTTGATGGGGATTGCATTGATTCTATATATTGCTTTTGGCAAGATGGTCATTTTTACTAGATTAATCCTGCCATTCCATGAGCATGGCAGATTTTTCCATCTTTTGAGGTCTTCTTCAATTTCTTTCTTCAGAGACTGGAGTTCTTGTCATACAGATCTTTCACTTGTTTTGTTAGAGTCACACCAAGATACTTTGTATGGTTGGTGGTTATCATGAAGGGTATCATTTCTCTTACTTCTTTCTCAGCCTGCTTATCCTTTGAGTATAGGAAGGCTAATGACTTTCTTGAGTTGATTTTATATCTGGCCACTTACACATACAGACACAATTTGCATATCAATAGATTTCCAAGAAGATGGAAGGAGAGACCCTGGTCCTGGAAAGACTGGATGTAGGGTTATGCTAGGCAGAGAAGCGAGAGGGGCTTGAATGGGGAAAAGAGGGAGGGAAGGGGGCTTATTGGACTTTCGGGGAGGGAGGAAACGTGAAAGGAGAAATCATTTGGAATGTAAATAAAAAAACTCAGAAAATAAAAAAAAATTAATAAAAAGTGTAATTGGAAATCAGAAAATGTATTAACGTGAGGTATCAGACATGACCTGGTTCCCCAATTCTCTATGACGTTGTATTGATGGGAACTGTATGCCTCCTGACAGCCTGGTGTCTCCTTCACCGTGGTTATTGACTGGATGTCACCCATCAGAAACAGCATAAAAATTTCTGCAAATGAACAGAACTTTTGGTGCCCTCAGTCAATTTCATTGACAATCAGAATTCTGCAATTTGAACTTGGCCTTAAAGGGTTCAATCCCCAGTGACCCATTATTCTGCTTTTGCCCAGGAGCAGTTGAAGTCAGAAATTTATGGGAAGTAAAAACCAACTGCTAGAAGTGGGTAACTAGGGGCAGATCTCTAAATATTGTTCTAGGCTCTTATTTTTTTTTATATACAGAACTGAGGTATCATGGTAAGGAATTTCAGGGTATTGCCACCTTCATTCTCTATGTGTATCTATCTCTTTCTGTACCTCTATTTAGATTTTTTTTTTTTAATATTGGGAATGGTATGATGCTGTAGCTTTGACTGTCCTTATGTTTGTTTTGATCATGTGATTCTTCCATTTGAACTTCCTTGTGCTCGGGTTATAATCATGCCAACAATGCCTGGCCTACTTTGCTTTCTTTCTGTCTTTGGACTAAGATCAATTCTACTTTAAGAGGATTCTTACTCTTTGTGTCACACGATCTCTCTATTTGTTTTCTTTTCTGTTTGTGAAATTCACACACACACACACACACACACACACACACACACACACACACACACACACCAGATCTATGAACTTTGGAAACATTTGTTTCATGCTTTTTTTTGTCTTTTTTTATTTTTTTATATTTTTATTTACATTCAAAATCATTTCCCCTTTCCCCTTTCCTCCCTCCCTGAAAGTCCCATAAGCCCCCTTCCCTCCCTCTTTTCCCCATTCAACCCCCTCTCGCTTCTCTGTCTTGGCATTCCCCTACATCTAGTCTTTCCAGGACCAGGGGTCTCTCCTTCCATCTTCTTGGAAATCTATTGATATGTGTATTGTGTCTAGGGTATTCCGAGATTCTGGGTTAATATCCCCTTATCAGTGACTGCATACTATGTGTGTTCTTTTGTGATTGGGTTACCTCACTAATATATGCTTTGCTTGTCCTTATGTCAATGGAGATGAGCATTACTGGCCTGCCTCTGATGTCTTTATACTCATTTGTTTTTATGGAGCCTGTATTGAAAATATCCAATTTTGTGACTTCTTAACATTTTCCTGTTACTAAAACTTTTGAGCCTTTAACAACAAAAGTTAAGTTGTTTTTACTTTTTTTCTGCTCCCAGTTGATACATTCTGTTTTGATAAATAGGGAAGAACAGTGTTTGTCATGCTGGACATGAGGAAAGGAAGGGGGTCATAAAATCCTGTGTAAGTTCTCTGCAGTTCAGAAGTAAGAAAAACATGCAAGAGTCATCTAATATTTCATAGTTGATTTCTCTTTCCATTGTGCTCAAGTAGGATTATTTCCTCTGCTTCGTTTTAGCCTCTATCTTCTCTTTCTAAAATCATTTCTTGTATTTTTTGAGATTATAATATAACTCCCTCGTGTCTCACCTTCTTTGTCTCCCTCCAAACACTTCTGATTTTTGCTGTTCTTTTAAAATTCATGGACTTTTCTTTAACTAATTGTTGTTGCATACATATGTGTATATGTATATGCATATATAGTCCTAACTGTATAAGTATAACCTGCTCAACTTCTTCTATTCATGATTCTATGTAGTTCTATTGTCTCAAATGCTTTGGAAGTGTGACTTTTTTTTGACTTTTTTTTTGTTCTGATAGATATCAATGCAGGGTTGGTAAACATTACAGCGAGTAAGAACATGGAACAATTTTGCCAGTAATAGCTTCTGCCTCAAATTTCTTGGAGAAACTTGGAATTGTACTTAAATAAGGAACCTATTCTATTATAACATTGGTAGAAAGACCTTAGAACAAATAAATAGAGCAAGGGTGTTCCATAAAAGGGATGGGCATATTTCAGGTTTAATCTAGTACATAACATCTTTTGCTTAACACAAAACATGACAGACACAATGTTGTAATGAATACTTGCTTAATGAATACATATTATTATCATGATAATACAAATAGCTATATGAATTTTCTCAATTTAATTTCATATGTGATATTTTAATACTGCCTAATCTCTATCAAGTGAATCAAATATGTAATTTTGACAAGCATTTAGTTTCCTATCCTATAGTCCACTGCTCACCTCTCACAGTATATTTTGTTATGGTTTAGTCTTTATGTTGATTCAAAGTTATCCCCATTTTTTAACCTTCTTGTCAATAGTTTTGGTTAAATGGCACCAAAAAAATGGACTTTTATCTTTCCTGTGCTGTTCTGAGAGTCCCACTAAGATGTGTTTCACTCATGTTAAAGAAGAATTTGCTACTCTGTAATATTTTTTGCTCTTAATACAAACTATCAATAGATACTTCATGATACACTCTTTCCGCAAAAAAGCACAGTTACATAACTTGTTGTAATAGTAGACTGATCTTGGCACTTAATCTTTAGTAGGTGTTGCGCTATTGTCATTTGACCAGGACAGATTTGTCTTCTACCTTTGTCTTATTACTTAGCAATTTATATACGAGATGGCATTTGACTACTCACACAAAAAAGTTTGGAGAAGACTTATCATGAGGTACAAAACTCTGTGCTTTGGATTCTTTTTAATCTTCCTTGCTTATCATTTTTATGTACCCATACCAGAAAACATTGAAGAACCATGGAAAGTGAGAATCATAGATACTGGCTTGAAAATATCATCACTTATGGTAATATGTTTTCCTAAGAAATTGGGAAACTTTGTTACAGATAGATATGAAATTTTCTTTCATCAGTATTTTGAAAGATATCTTGCTTTTCTTTAGTGCTATATCTACAAATTGCTGTAGTTCATGTGCTTAACATTTGAGTTTAATCATTAACATGCTTTATTGTCTATTGAAGGAATCACTGTGTTTTTAAGATACTATTTATAAAGTTAACAATGTATTGACAACACGAAAGAACTAGTATTCCTAAAAGAATATTTGGATAGTTGTTCAGATGTTTAAATATATTTGATGCTTTTTCAGAAAACTAGGCTCACATATTTTTTTTTTAAATTCACATGTATGAACCATTCGTATGTCTTTCATTGTTTTAGTATCTTTTCCCCTTTTTAGGTAATTCCTAAGCTCCTTATATCCAAAATAATTGTAGATCTGTCTGTTCTATATGATTTTGTGTTTGTGTGTTGTAAAATTTCGTCTGTAAAATCCAATACCCTGTATACCCTGTATACCCATGAGCAGAGCACATTTATTTTTCAGGAGAAAGTGTGTTATATGGCACACACTCCCTGACATACCTCAGTGACTCACATAGCTCAAAGGCCACATCTTGGCACTTTCTGCTGCTGTTGTCTGTCTTTAGGTCCTTGTTGCTGAGATTAAGACTTTATTACAGTACCTTAATATGAACTCAGAATATATCTCATTCTCTTTTACCAAAATATGCTTCTGTCAGGAAGTCTTTGGCTATTATGACAATAGAAATGTTTGGGAAGTAGACAAGAGCAAACAATGAATGATCAGAGAAGATACAGCAATGTATGGTAGACGAGGAAGACATGGCTATTGTGCTACAGAAGGATGGTGATCTCCCGCATGCTGGACAACTGCCCTTTTCTCATTCTGATTTCTGTGACAATGTACCCTGGCAAAAGCTTCCTAGGTTAGAGAGTGTTTATTTTAGTTCCCAACAGACAATACAGTCCATTATTCCAGGAAGAGCAAGTTTGGGGTCTTGGTGTGCAATCAAGTGCAAAGAGAAATGAAAGCATCCATGCTTATATTTAGCTAGATATCCAGGCACAAAATTGGGGAATGGGGCCACCTACTATACAGGGCTGAATATTGTTACATCAGCTAATATAATTGAGCAATTCCCCATACATCTGTTCACCAGCCGACATGATCAAGACAGTCCTTTAATGAGACATTCTCCTAAGGTAATTCTAGGTTGTATGAAGTTGACAGTTGAACTAATCATTGAAATAGCTAATACATTTAATTCTGAGTCCAATGCTAGTTGAGTTATCCTGCTTTGGGTTTCTTAATTCCTCACATTATTGACTTGGACAATATAGGAAATGAGGAGAAACAAGTTCCATTTTATAGAAGAATTGCCACATCATCATTATTGAGTAGTTCATATATTACTAACCTCAAAAGTGTTCCATTCTTATCTCCTATCAGTATAAATCTATTCTGTGACTTTTGTGTACTCAAATGCAAAATACAACCATGAAACATGTAACTGTACATTGCTTTCCTTTCACATGGATATATATGAACAAATTATGAGTTATTGAAATGATCATTCCAGTTATTGACATGCTTCCACTGGGAGATCAATTGAAAGTATTTTGCTTATTAATTTTTCATCCAGGATGGCTCTCTTTTAGTTATCATTTATCTCCTGTCAGGTGTGACATGGTTGTGGACATGACTGCATGACACAGTTTCAGCTGCAAGAACACCATCAACCTAATATATCTCTGGCTTTCTAGTATACAGATGGCATTTCTCTTTCTTGTATGCTTATTTATTTTGCCTTTTTCTATATCCTATTTGTCTTTAAAATGTTGGTAATTTTTTCTGGGATAGGGGTTAAGGGTATTACTAGAGAAGGAAATGCCTTTGATACCTATTTAAACAAACTGCTCTGGCATTCATGCAGCCAACCAAGTGCATAACAGGACAAGGGGTCTGGATGTGTAGGCTGACAGCCATAATTGTTCACTGGGAAATTTTAATCAACTCATGATAATGATTAAGTTGTACAAAGAAATACCTGAAACAGGAAATGTTTTTGAGAAACCTAAAGATTTAGTAGTTAAGACAATTGAAGACGCAAAGGAGTAGGAACACTGGTTCTGGGTCACTAAGCACAGGAAAAATATGAAGGACAGGATAGAGTAGAGAGAGCTGGGTATACTTGATTACTGAGCAATGATGAGAGCGCCCATGATCTTTAACAATAACAAGTTTGATCCAGTAATATTGGGGAAATTTGGAAGATATATGTATATTAAAAGTTATAACGGGTGGATAGAAGAGTTTGGGAGCTGTTGGATTAGTGAACTGACCTTGCTGGAAAGATTGGAGCATACTAATTTGACCTCTAGGCATTGTCTGCTTAAGGAAATTAGGGCACAAGTTCTACAAGATTAAATTTGGGCCTGCGAAGGAGCTCTGGAGGAAGCTGCAACAGGAGTTAATATTGCATATGGAAAAGAGTTGGAAAAGTGTTGCACATATTTGGATGAGCTTAATAAGAGAATCTACAAATTAAGGCATGCTAAAAATATGTTTTAAATAAGTAAATATTTAATTTCTTTTAAAAACACAGGTTGAAAATTACAGAAATTAAAATATCAAAAATGCTCTAAAATCAGGATTGCAAAGGTTCAGCTTTAATTGATTGTGGCAGGGAAGGTTACTAAGCATCTATAAAGAATATAATTAGGTCATACAAATATGCATGCTCTCTTTTTTTTCCTTTTCTTATTAGATATTTTCTTTATTTACATTTCAAATGTTATCCCATTTCATCCTTCCCCTCCAAAATCCTCCTATTCCATCCTCCCTCCCTCTGCTCACTGACCCACCCACTCCTACTTCCCTGTCCTGGCATTCCCTCACACTGGAGCATCCAGCCTTCATAGGACCGAAGACTTTTCCTTACATTGATGTCTGACAAGGCCATCATCTGCTACATATGTGGCTAGAGTCATGGGTCCCTCCATGTGTTCTCTTTGTTTGGTGATTTAGTCTCTGGGAGCTCTGGAGCTACTGGTTGGTTCATATTGTTGTTCCTCCTATGGGGCTGCAAACCTCTTCGGTTCTTTGCTTCCTTTCTCTAGCTCCTCTATTGGGGACACTGTGCTTAGTCCAATGGACGGCTGTGAGTATCCATTTTTGTATTTATCAGGCACTGACAGAGCCTCTCAGGAGACAGCTATCTCAGGCTCCTGTCAACAAGCATGTCTTGGCATCCACAACAGTGTCTGGGTTTGGTAACTGTATATGAGATGGATCCCCAAGCGGGGCAGTCTCTGGATGGCCTTTCCTTCAGTTGCTGCTCCACACTTTGTATCTCCTCCCATGGTTATTTTGAACTCCCTTCTGAGAAGGACCGATCCACGCTTTGGTCTTCCTTCTTCTTGAGCTTTATGTGGTCTGTGAATTGTATCTTGGGTATTCCGAGCTTCTGGACTAATATCCACTTACCAGTGAGTGTAAAGGATGTGTTCTTTTGTGATTGGGTTACCTCACTCAGGTTTGTATGTTCTAGTTCCATCCGTTTGGCTAAGAATTTCAGGAATTCATTGTTTTTAATAGCTGAGTAGTACTCCACTGTGTAAATATACCACGTTTTCTATATCAATTCTGCTGTTGAGGACCATCTAGGTTGTTTCCAGATTATAACTGTTATAAATGAGGGTGTTATGAATGTAGTGGAGCATGTGTCCTTATTACATGTTGGAGAAACCTCTGGGTATATGCCCAGGAGTGATATAGCTATGTCCTCAGGTAGTACTGTGTCCAATTTTCTGAGGAACCACAGACTGATTTCCAGAGTGGTTGTACCAGCTTACAATACCACCAGCAATGAAGGAGTGTTCCTCTTTCTCCACATCCTTGCCAGCATCTACTGTCACCTGAGTTTTTGATCTTAGCCATTCTGACTGGTATGAGGTGGAATCTCAAGGTTGTTTTCATTTGTATTTACCTGATGACTAAGGATGTTGAACATTTCTTTAGGTGCTTCTTAACCCTTCAGTATTCCTCTGCTGAGAATTTTTAATAGGGTTATTTGGTTCTCTGGAGTCTAACTTCTTGAGTTCTTTGCGTATATTGGATATTAGCCCTCTATCAGATATAGGATCGGTAAAGATCTTTTCCCAATCTGTTGGTTGCCATTTTGTCCTATTAACAGTGTCCTTTGTCTTACAGAAGTTTTGCAATTTTTATGAGGTCCCATTTGTCAATTTTCCCAGCAAGTTTATCACTTTTCTGTTTTCATGCTATCTCTGAAACAGCAAGTTTATTCCCAAATGACCTTAGTACAGATATTTATCTTCACTAAGTTTATCAGAACAAGAATTGTTGATCCCCCTATCCTCAGAAAATTACACTAATACATGCTTCTGGAATATTCTAGTAACAAAAAAATTATAATTACTTTAGTTGAACTAACATTTACATATTGGCAAAACAGTTAAAATACTAAAAAACTATTTACTTCAGCTATAGAAATAAAAAGAGACTTGTTTAAGGAAAAGAAAAGAGGGTTCTTGGTAGCTTAAAATGGAATCTTAGATTATTAGTAATATAGTAACTAATGATTACATTTTAATACTGAAATGAATCGAAGGTCAGGGAGATGGCTTGCTGGAAAAGCACTTGCTGCACATGAAGGCAAACATGAGTTTGGATATCTAATACCCCCATAAAACTAAGCACAGTAGTGTTCATTTGTGATCCTGCAGCTCCCACAGTGGAATGAGAAGATAGGATAGGTGAAGAATCCATGGAAGCTCATGGGCTAGCAGGACAGGCATATGCAGTGGCAAAAAAGAAAAAAAAATAAAAAGGAAAGAAAACATAAGATAAAAAGAAATGCACCCTAACTCACACAATATGGAAACTGAGAAACAACATTCAAATGTATCCTCTGGCTTCATAGACACGTGCTACATACATGCCTGCACATGCACACACATATACAAACAGACACACATACACACACGTTAAATTTTAAAAGTTATAACTAAATTTATTATATAACAAATTAAGTAGTGAAAATATGTCTTCAAATAAAGGAAGTATAAAATGATATCCCCAGATAGTATTTTTAGATAAAACCATTAAGAAGAACATAGCACAATAAAAATTACAGTACCAAAAATTTGAGGTATCAAATGAGATTACTTTTGTTTCCAAATATTAAGTGCCTGAGGTTTCTTTTTAAAGCTTGATAGTTCATACATTCATGGGATGTGTTCTACTCTCTTCTGATGAAATTGTTCTCAAAATTTTCTCTTTTAACTTTTATGTCTTCTTTCTTTGCAAGACCCAATTAGTTTAATTTGTTTCTTGCCTTAGCATGAAGGAAGACTATGTACCAGGACAAGGGTAACTATACCATTGCCAAAAGTTACACCTTCCCCTAAAAAGAATTAACTGTCAGTATTTCCATGAGGTTGGGTTGGGACTTTATGAACAATTCCCATATGTATCATGAAATGTTGATTGCCTCCATTTTATGAAAGTCTTAGCAGATGAAATTATTGAGGTTTCTATAGTATAAATGATAGTACATGTCATAGGACATGTAAGAAGTTTCATTTTTAAGAGTCTAACAATATTTTCATGTTTCTCTAAAGTAAGAATGATACTTATTTTTCCCAGACCCTTTTTGCTTCATTCCCTGCTCCGTATCATGTCCTTTAAAAAAACACTTTCTATAACTCAACTAGTCCATGCCATGTATTGAGGATATTATTTCAGCAGTCTTCCACTTCTGGGTTTCCATATCTTTCCTCATCATCTTCTGAGATGTCAATATAATCTATGGCAAGGCTTTTGCTATACACACTACAGTATTATCACCACCCATGTTTTTCCCATTTCATCTCTATGTGCATTTAGTATTACTAATATTGAAATATTAATGTTTACATTTGGATATTGTTTTAATGGCCACATTGTTGGAAAATATGGGTCTTATGAAATTTGAAGAGTTTTTTGCCATATTAATGGGAGCTCAAGATACAAAGCCAGTTTCAGATGAAAACATTACAGTGATTGACACAGACTTCAGTGACATTCCTGTTCACCTTTATTTACCCAAAATGAAGTCTGAAAAACAGAGATCAGCTGTGATTTACATTCATGGTGGTGCCTATATCTTGGGAAGCTTCAGTAAGTATAGTTTTTAAATGTAGGTTTCATTTGATTGCATTTATTATAGTAAATGGAACCCTGTGCATTCTCATGACCTTGATACACTTTGTCCCTCAGTGATTTAGTTTTCCCCTTAAACAGTTGATAGGAGTCATTATGCTTGTGTTTTACAGCATGAACATATTTTTATGCTCTTTAAGTGAATTGTATTTTGCCAATAAATTTAGACATTCTTTTGTGTTAAGATTTTAATAAATTTATCCTTTCTTATTCCAACCTCTTTGTATAATCACTAGATAAAATCTATAGTTTCTGTAAGAGATTACACAAGCAAAAATATATTGACTGATTATAACAACTAAATTTTTCACTTAAATTCAGAAAAGTAACTTAAAGTTTATTTGTAAATATGAATGACTTTGTTTAAAAGTCCAAGCTTTGTATAAGGGTAAAAGCTTATTCTTTACAATTACCCCCAAGAAGTATAAATAGTAAGTTAAAATTCCACTATTAAAATTACAAAATCTCTAAAAGATCTTTAAATATTAATTGAATTGCTATCTGATTTTATAGTATAGTGATAATTATATTGTTTTCAATTTAATTCTAGAGTTCCAATTTAAAGCCAGTTTAATGGATATGGGAGCAGTTACTTTGGGAGAGTTAAGGCATACACTTTTTCCTCTCCCAGAAAAAAATCAACAATAGAATAATTTGTTACTACAGAAGCTTTGGGATTATGATCATCACCATTGCTCAGTGGTCACTGTTGGTGCAATATCACTTGGTGTAGTTTCTTTCATTACTACTCAGGCACATGCCTTCTCCTGATGAAACTGACCCAGACAAGAACAAAGTGTGAAGCTTGTAGGCTATGCTCTGCAGCGAGGGTCAAACTTGATGCTGTTGTTATGGTTCCAGAGTGAGACCTGGCAGTCTTTATTTTTGTGGTCTTTGCTCTCCCAGGATAAACTTGGTTTATAGTCCAAGTCTCACAGTCCTCAATGGTGGCTGGGCTACTGCTATGGAATTTTGATTTATAATTTTTTTCTTTAGTACTATAATGTCAGAGAGTCCTCAACAAGGCACAATTTTGCTTTCATCTCTGCTATGGCAGACACCTGTAAGATACAGAGAAGTAAGCATCTTTGTCCATAAAGCAGTGATAGCTCTGAGAACATAAAGCCTACACAGGTATTATACCTACAGTGTATTCCCATCATATCTAAAGTGTGTTGGGCTTTATTTGGCATAAAAACAAAAACAATGCATATTAGAATTATTCCTGGGTCCAGTAATATTAGAACCAAAGCTGGAATCATTCAAATATGTCAAAAATATTTTCAATGACAGCACTTAGTATTTTGTGACTTTTTCTGTTCAAATGTCCAACAATATACTAGAAAGTTGAATATATGCCTGCTACTTTATGACCTTCTTGGTGGATTCTATACTTCTTAAATCCCATCATGTGGTTGGAAAAAATTAGCTTTTACTTTCCAATATTATAATACTGAGATTAGTTTGCAAACTTTTAGACTTTTGCAGAAACACTATATAGAATTTTGACTGACAGTGTTATAGAGTCAAGTAGCAAACACTAGAAAGTTCAGTACTGTCCTGTTCACAGCTATATATATCTTCAAAGCAAATGGAATTACTTATATCTGAGAATTTCAAAACAGTAATGGTAGTTTGCTTTCCTCATCATAATTTAGCCAATATTTCCACATTACAATTTAAAGAAGTTTTTTAAAAAATAATATTTATTTAATGTATATGAGTACACTGTAGCTATCTTCAGGTACACCAGAAGAGGACATCAAATCCCATTACAAATAGTTGTGAGGCACCTTGTGGTGGCCGAGAATTGAACTCAGGACCTCTGGAATAGCAGTCAGTGCTCCTAACTGCTGAACCATCTTTCCAGCCCCCAATTTTTTTAAAACAGAGTACAATAAGGTATATCTAGTTTAAGCATTCTATAGATTTTTGAAGAAATTTTTGTAATTACTGTGAAATATAATATTTTAATGTTGTTGGTTGATATTAAGCTACTTAAAAACACTTAGACACATCTTATATTTTAAAAATTCCCAAGGACTGTCTGAATATTATTGTTTGTTACAGAACTGTGGATAAATGTGAGAGTTAAGTGAGACAGCTCAATTGAGGTTCTATAATAGAACACAGTGTGATGTGGCTAAGAAAGGGAAAGTACAAATTGTGATATTATTTTGTTTCAAGACTTACAGAATTTTAGTGATAAGCTTTACATATTCATATATCAAACAATTTTAATTCAAATCCTCGTTTTATTACATGAAATTCTACCATTCTGTGGAATTTGGGTCTAAATAAATTTCTAATTAAAGACAACCACCAATGCTTTTCTCTAAGATTTTCTAATTTTAAATTCCCTGAATTATCTAACCAATGATTATGAATTGCTTTTAAATCACTGACTCTATTAAGGGTCTGGTGAAGCTTGCAGATTTTCTGAGGTCAAAGACATATCCTGTCTCACTCCTCTCCCAATAGAAACAATGCCCCAAACCCTTTAAATCAAAATCTATTTCTGGCTTTAAAATTAAAATTTTTAGTAAGCCCAGGTTTAGTTGATGGAATTAAATGTTCAAAGGGGTTAATTTTTAAAAAATCTGGGGAAATTGAGAGATAATTGAAAAAAATAAACAATCATAATTTCTCCACTGGTTTTGTTTGTGTGTGTGTTTGATTGATTGACTTTCCTTTAAATTACAGACTTGCTCCTCAGCATCAATTCCCAGCTGCCCTTGAAGACTGTATTTTTGTGATCAAGTTCTTTCTCCAGGATAAATTTCTTGAAAAATATGAAGTGGAGCCCACTCGCATCTGTATTTCAGTAGACAGTTCTGGGGGCACCTTGACAGCAACAGTGATTCAACTGGTATGTTATATGTATTATATATGATAGAAACCAGCACAGCTTAGTCCTAAAACAAATGAAATCTTTGAATGCTGTGATTCCATGATGCATGATATTTGGAATGTAATCTATACGATGTAAAATAACCCTGTAAATTTATTCTTTTTGCATGACTTTAGCTTTAGTTTTGGATTTAGGTAAGTAATATTAAATAGGGATTTCATAATTCTTCTCTCTCTCTTTCATCTATCTCTATCTGTCTGTCTGTCTATCTGTCTGTTTATATCTATCTCTGTGCTAGTGCTTGTGTGTATGTTTGTGTGTGTTTTGTGTGTGTGTGTGTGTGTGTGTGTGTGTTTACTGAGCATTGAATCCAATGTCCAATGCTTTGTGCTTGCTAGACAAATGGTCTACCATGGAACTAAGTAATTACCTCCTTTTAAACTCTTTTCAAGTTGGCCTACCTTGTCATACAAAGTTTAAACATATACCAAGGACTATGAACTACCATTTAATATAAGTTTTGGTGTTAAATTGTAAAATCTTTGTGATGTTGATTTCAGTGTACTTGATATGTATTAATTGCTTTCTTCTCTCTGTGACTAGAAAAGATGACAAGAAGCAGCTAAAGGAGAGATGAGTTATGGGCTTATGGTATGACAAGGTACAATACATCATGGTAGAAAAGCCATGGTAGTGGGAGGGAGTTTATGTCTGGATGGAGCAGGAGGGTGGAGTTGTTTGCATACATTTCTCCAGGACACGCAGAAAGAGTCATGAAGCACAGGACATGAAGAAATGGTGCCCAGTGGCTTGTTACTCCTGACTCACTCAGATTGCTTTCTTATACTTTGTAAGGTGGAACCTCCCCTAACGGACTAATGGGCTGGGGATATCAATCACTTGTTTGGAATATATTGCATAGTCTTACACATAGGACAATCTAAGAGAGACATTTTCTTTTTGTTCCCTCCTCTCAAATCTAGGTTTTGTCATGTTTTCAAACAAAATAAAACAAAACCAGTCAGGATAAATGAGTTATTGTCACCTTGACACAGAAACACATCATTATTTAACTCTAGCCTTTCCTCTTTTATTTATTCCTAATATCTTATATTAATATTACTATACCAATATTTAACACATTCCAATTTTGAAAGTCCCACAATCTTTGCAAATGCCAAGACTTTGACAGTTCAGTCACTATACAATAGTCAAAGTCTCTCTACAATTCAAGAGTCTATTACTGTGAGTTCCTGTAAAATAATAAATTAATTAAATACATTTGTATCCCAAGAAGGAACAATCAGAGTGTAGTCACAATCAGAACAAAGCAAGAGAAATGCTCAACATAACAAAACTCAGTGTCAGACACTGAAGTCACGATATAGACTCCAAAAGACTGGCCACAGCACATGTAGCATGTCTCATGGTCCTTTAGCTAGCTTCCCTCCATAGTTGTTGCTGTTCTTCTTGGAAACCCCATGTTACTGACATCTCCAAAATGTTGTGGTCTCCATGGCAACCGGAGTTAACAATTACTGAGAGAGCTTTTCCTGTGCTCTCTTTAGAAGCTCGGGCACTGTCACATGGTGCCAAGACTCAACCTCCTTCCATTACCCTTTCAGTCCTTAGGCTTCTATTTCCACTGAGGTTTCACATTTATCAATAGCTTCTATGGGCCTCTAATGGTGCTTACCAAGCCTTGACTGCTCCCTACAACCCCTTCATTCACTCAAAAATCTGTACCTCTTGGGAAACTGTACATTACCAAGTTTAACTGCCAGCGCCAAGTAAAACTTTAGCCCCACCTGGAGTGGAACCTCTACATGTTGACCCTGAGGAAACACTTCCCAGCAAATTTTGACTCAGTGATATGAGTCTCTCCTTAACCACAGCTGATTCTTCTGCCCAAGCCATGATTGTTCCAGGTAACAAAACATTTCATTTTAGTGGTTCTTAATTCAAATTCTCACATAAATGGCTACGATAGAATCTTTAATAGATTTTCAAATTTCTGGACAAATGCTGCTTACTGGCTTGATCCTCATGGCTTGCTCAGTCAGCTTCATTATACCATCCAGTACAGCCCAGCCAGAAGCTGTATGGTTCACAGTGGATGGATACTCCTACAGCAATCACTAGTTATGAAAATATGCCACGCTCTCTTGTTCTCTCTTATTCCCTTACTCTCTTACTCTTGCCTCACTTGCCCTCTTGGTCTTTTTCCTTCCCCCTTCCCTTCCCACTCCTCTCCCCATGTGGTCATGGCTGGCCTCTACTTCTCTACTCTTTCCTTCTCTCTGCCTTTCTCTGGCTCCACTACCCTCTTATCTCCCCTCCCTATGCCCTAAATAAACTCTATTCTATGCTAAAAAAAATAATATGCCACAGGTTTGCCACAGACTAACCTTACAGAGACATTTTCCAAGTAGTTTTATCTTCCCAGATATCTCTAGTTTGTACTGATTTGACAAAAACTAATCAGGACATCCATGAAGTACAGTTTATGCTGGCCATACATTCTTGGGTGTTTCAGCTTTGCTCAATGGCAGAGAACTCACCAGACCCCCCCCTTTTCCAACAGCCATCAAAAAATCAATAGCTCCTTTGAAGAAGTGAGACTTTGAGAAGTCAATTTTAATGATATTTAAAGATTGACACATATTATTTGCTAAGTAAATTTAACAATCCTCATAGACACTCAAAATCTAAGCATGTGTGTTCTTCAATTCATGTTCACTGGAAGGGTATAACCAAATTTATACTGATCTTACTTTTACACAGATAAATATAACATGTCTTTGTAGATTTACTTTTTTCTTTTAAATTTTTACTTAACTTTTTTACATGTATGAGTGGTTTTGCCTGTATTTAAGTCTGCATCCCTTGTGTATGCAATGCTCACAGAGGCCAGAAGATGGCAATGTACTCTGCAGAAACTGGAGCTATTGACAGTTTTGAGCCACTCTATAGGTACTGGTGCTCAAACTTGGATCCTGTACAAATGCAGCAAGTGCTCTTAACTGCTGAGACAGTTCTACAACTTGGCAACATGTCTATCCTTAATACCAAATTATAGTATTTTTTACTGGAAAAGTAAAAGAATATATGATTTTAGAACTTCCAAAAGCTATCTATTAATAGCATTTGCTAATTAATTTAGCAGCATATTTTTTAATTCATAATTTTATTGGTTGACCAAAGAATCTGAGCTTCAGCTGAGCTGAATCTTTAGGACACCTTTCTTCATTGATGATTTTTCTCTTCAAGTTTTGTTTCTTTTATTGAGAAATAAATTAAAGAGTTCCTGTTTTAGAAATATGATAAAATCACATTTTAAGCTATATTATATTCTTAAACTATGCATATCTATCTAGAGTCTTATCTGTTCCATTTCTAAAGTTCCTAAGATATTCAAGTGTTACAGTATAGCCTTTGATATTCCTTGGTAGTTTGTATAACTAAGGTTTTAAATTCATATTCTTATTTGCATTTAATATTATCACAAGTTTTTCCCTACTAACCATCGTGAAATCTTGCCTGTGCCCTTCACAACAAAAATAAACTTAAGCTGATTGTTTCTCTACTCTAACTAAAATATCTTCCAGAAACGTAATATAATTAAGGAAGAAGAGGTCATGAATTCAGAGACAGTGGTAGAGACATGAGAGGTGTTGTGTGCTGATTCAGGAACTCAAGCTATATTGTGAGGTTCTTGAGCAAAATAGAGATGGGGTGGGTGAGTCTACGAAACTGGAAGGGAGTCATCAGAGAAAATTGCAATGACTTTCAGCATCCTGAAGGGCCCTGAACAGACATTGTAAAATGTCAATTTATGCTTATGTTATATATAGTGGCCTTTAAAGGTATGTGTATTTGTGCGCGCATGTGTGTGTGTGTGTGTGTGTGATATCACTATATGTGTTTATATATGTGTTTGCATGCATATTCTTACGTGCATGTGGAAGCCCGAGATCAACATTAGAAAGTATCCTCCTTTGTGCATCCACCTTATTTATCAAGGAAGTGTCTGTCCAAATCAAACTCAGATCTCACTGATTTGGCTCCTCTTGCTAGCCAACTTGCTTTATTGATGCCTGTTCTGCACACTACAGGCTAACATGTCCAATAAATGGGTTCTGAAGAACTAAACTACGATTCTAATGCTTTGTGAGGCAAGAACTTTTATGGCCAATACATGTTTCCCAATCCCATAGTGGCAATTTAAATACCAATGAAAATATGTTATCTCATATGCAGAATCACGGGTGTCATGTGTCTTGTGCTTAGATATGTATTTCATACTTAGCAGAGGAGTGAAAATGAGCACAGATTGTCACTATTACAACTATTACACTATTACTATTACATGACAGATGTGCATGTTCCATCAACATCTATAGTTTCAGCTTACTGCAAAGTAACAGAGGATAGGTTAAAAGCACTATGGCTCATGCATTTTCTCATGATCTTTAGTTGCCCTGAAGTGGCTAAGATGGGAAGTTACATATGGAAGAAAGGATGTGAAGAAGTTCATGTTGTTGCTTTTTTTCCATTGGAAACAAGTTCTGATTTCAGGAGAAACTGAGGATGTTACATCTTCAGGATCTTCAGTTTTTTAGCATCTCATGTTCGGATCTGGGATATGGGGTCAGAATTCTGGTGAATTTAAAAGGGCCAGGGAATAAAGCAAAGTCTGAGATTGATAGAATTAAATATGCAATTGAAATTAAATAGCTATTGTGGGATTTACATACCAACATGGGTGAAGCACACATGTCAGCTCCTGTACTCATCTTCATTATCCACTGTTCTATTAAGTTCAATTGCATAGAACTGTACATAAAAGAAATTTTAAAGAATTTTAAATTATAGCTGCTGAGTTTTTAAACAAACATGAGGTCCTTATGGATGCAGGACTTTTGACAAGTCCTTGGCTGCTCTTTCATACATGATAATCTCTAATGTACCACCAGTAAATAAAATGTTATTATACTATGCAAAAAGAGGTCATGTATTTGGAACAGATTAAGGAGGCATGTAGGAGATGGTTTGAAAGAGGGAAAGGAAGAAAGAAATCATATAATTATGAACTCAAAAATAAAAGAAGTAATTGAAATGTGTCACTTCACTGAGGAAGAGTATTACATTTTTTTTTACATTAATCCTCTGGTTTACTAGGTTCACACATCTTAATTGTAATTTTTTGTGAAGTGTCAGAACAAGGGGTCATTTTGTTGAATTTGACATCATTTTTGTATCCTGAATTAAGAAGGAATCATTAATTAAACAATTTCAGCTTTGTCCACATAACAAGGGTAGAATTATGTTATCATATTTCATTTCTCTTTTGACCTTTGCAAACTAGTTTGAGTCAGTTTTAAAGGAATAATATACTTACCTTAATCATATCCTTTAAGTGGATAAAGGGTGAGAAATACATGCTGATGCATGCTCATTTTTCAAGAGGCTCATCCATTCTGGATGATGTTTTCACAGGGCTCAATATGAGTGCATTTTTCTTTCCCTGAAGGCTCGTCTTTCTTCTGAGGGTTTGTGTGGTGCTAGGATGAATACACTTAAGCACACTGCCTATATTAATTCCAAGACATACTTGTTAAGTAGCTGCTACCTGCTTTTAAATACTGTCTTTATGATTGCAGTGATAACATCTGTTATTTTTTAAGTATAAAAAGCTCAAAATAGTATTAGCTGATTCATTTTTCCATGCAATGTCTGGAGGGAACAGGAGTGGGCACTCAATCCCTGGCTGGAGTTATAGACAGTTGTGAGCCACCATGTGAGACCTAGGAATGGAAATCAGGTCCTCTAGAATAAGAGCCAGTGCTATTGACTGAGCCATTTCTCCAGCTCCAATACTGCATTTATTTTCAAGACACAGTATGAGACATGGTCTTTAATGTAAGGTGGGAATTAGAATTGAGGCATATTGCTCTGTGAATTTAGGAAGTGACTTTCTTGCTTTGGTGTTTGCACGCACAAACATACAGGTGCACACTTATGGGTAAAATTTAAAATGTACCAGAACACCTGCAAAGATTGTTACCAGACTGATAACCCTGTGGTTGTGGCCAGTATAGGGTCATTATCATTGGACTTTTTATACACCATGTAACTGAAGAAGATTAAATTTGACCTAAGACTTGAAATAAGATAGGTAAGGATGTTGGAGTTTACACTAGTAGACAATATAAGGGAAGAAGTATGAATATAAGGGCTGAAATATTTGTTGAAAATGATGTGTGCTGGAGCTGAAATGCAAAGACCTGCACCAATCCTGCCTACTAGCAGACCCTGTCCTTCCTGCTTCCATTCTATGCATTCTGCTTTGTTAGCCACATTGGGAGGAATGAGGGATTTTTACACAACCATTGCTCCACCTGCTTCTTCATTTCTTTGGGGTGTCTATTATAGTTTATAAAGGTGGCTTCATGAAAAGTCTAGAAATAATTCAAGAAGTGTATTGCACAGTGGTTATTATACATTTCTTCATGAGCTGACTTTTCTAGCTGTGAGGGAGGGAATTGACATCCAATTGCAGTGGTTTTCCTTCAAAAGTTCTGATACAGGGTAACAAGGGAGAGGGTCTCTGGGTTCATATAAAACTGAACACCACACATTGACTCTGGGGTAAAAAGCATCTACCTTTTCTGAAAGCATAGGTGTGACCTCACAAAATTCTGTGAGATATAAAAGATTGAAAAAGGCAGCAGTTTTGTTAACATGTCTTCCATCTGGACCTCTTTTGATCAAATCAGACTCCATGATTTCTCAGACTTGTTAATGGATAAAATATTTGTGGTTACTGCTCAGAATTCCATGGTGCTAATAAATCCAAGCAATGATAAGTCTTCAATTACTGACCTTTTATGCAGAAAGGACCGTTACAAGTGAAGGTCCTATTCACCAGAACTTCTGGAAGATTTGTCATGTAATATTCTAAAAGTATTTTAGTGTACCAGGAACCACGGTTTGGGGGTTTCTCATAACAAAGGATGATGGTTTTAGGGAGTACTTAGAGGTAAGGAAAAATATCCTTGTATCTTACAGCTTTAACACCAAAGACATTGAAGAAGTAACTGTGTGGCTCAACTGTGTAGGGTTAAAGACACCTGAAAACCCAGACACTCCCTACCTTAACTCTTCATTATGCTAACCTGTTGATTTGCTGGCATTTCTTGGTTTCTCTTGATGTAAATTTTGTGGAATTTAAAATACTGCTAAGAAAGTCATTATTTTCTTTTTTTTTTAGTTTTGATGTTTTATTATTAAGAAAAGAGAAAGAGAAAGAGATAGAAAGATAAAGAAGAGAAAATAGATAAGAAAAGCCATGGCCACGTGGAAAGGGGAAAAGACAGGGAGACAGACAAAAGAGAGGGCCGGGAGAGAACAAGCAGGGAGAGAGGAGTCATTATTTTCTTTGTTCTTAATGTGCGATATATTTAATTTAATTACTTTTCTCTTTTTTGTGTGTCTGTGTGGATTCATATTCGTCTGAGTGTACATGTATGTTTGCTCTTGCATGTACATATATTGTACATATGTGTGTTTAAGCATGTGGCAGTCAGCTCTTCCCTCATTTTCCTTTCCATCCTTTATTTTTTTCTTTCTGAGACAGGCTCTTATTGTGTAGCATTTGTTGGCCTGTAACTTGATAGGTAAACCATTTTGGCCTCAAAAATCATCTATCTATCTATCTATCTATCTATCTATCTATCTATCTATCTATCTATCTATCTATCTATCTACATATATATATACACATTTCATACTTATAATATATTCATATATATTTCATACATATAATATATATGTTACATTTAGCATAAGTAGTTTCCACTGACCTGGAGCTTACCAGGATCATCTACTACATACTGATCAAGGGAAAAATCCACAAAGAAGAACTCTCAATTCTGAATAACTATGTTCCAAATGCAAGGGCACCCTCATTCTAAAAAGAAACTTTACTAAAGCTCAAAGCACACATCGCACCTCACACAATAATAGTGGGTGACTTCAACACCCCGCTCTCTGAAATGGATCGTTCAGGAAAGCAGAAACTAAACAGGGACACCGTGAATCTAATTGAAGCCTTGGACCAAATGGAACTAACAGATATATATAGAACATTTCATCCTAGAGCTAAAGAATACACCTTCTTCACAGCACCTCATGGTACCTTCTCCAAAATTGACCATATAATTGGTCACAAATCAGACCTCAACAGATATAAGAAGATCGAACTAATCCCATGCCTCCTATCAGATTACTATGGAATAAGGTTGGTCTTCAATGGCAACAAAAACAACAGAAAACCCACATACACATGGAGGCTGAACAATGCTCTACTCAATGATAACTTGGTCAAGGTGGAAATAAAGAAAGAAATCAAAGACTTTGTAAAATTTAATGAAAATGAAGCACAACATACCGTAATTTATGGGACACAATGAAAGCAGTGCTAAGAGGAAAATTCATAGCCCTGAGTGCCGCCAAAAAGAAACGGGAGATAGCATACACTAGCAGCTTAATGGCACACCTGAAAGCCCTGGAACAAAAAGAAGCAAATACAGCCAAGAGGAGTAGAAGGCAGGAAATCATCAAATTCAGGACTGAAATCAATCAAGTAGAAACAAATAAAACTATACAAAGAATCAACAAAATTAGGAGTTGGTTCTTTGAGAAAATCAATAAGATAGAAAAGCCCTTAGCCAGACTAGCCAGAGGGTACAGAGACAGTATCCAAATTAATAAAATCAGAAACAAAAAGGGAGAGATAACAACAGAAACTGAGGAAATTCAAAAATTTATCAGATCCTACTACAAAAACCTGTATTCAACACAACTAGAAAATCTCGAGGAAATGGGCAATTTCCTTGACAGATACCAAGTACCAAAATTAAATCAGGATCAAATAGACCATCTAAATCATCCTATAACCCCTGAAGAAATAGAAGTGGTCATTGGAAGTCTTCCAACCAAAATAAGCACAGGTCCAGATGGTTTTAGTGCAGAATTCTATCAGACCTTCAAAGAAGACTTAACACCAATACTCTTCAAACTATTCCACAAAATAGAAACAGAAGGAACACTACCCTACTCGTTCTATGAAGCCTAAATTACACTAATATCAAAAGCACACAAAGATCCGACAAAGAAAAGAATCTCAGGTCAATCTCTCTTATGAATATCGATGCAAAAATACTCAATAAAATTCTTGCCAACCGGATCCTCCAGGAGTGTCATGCCCAGTTTTCTGAGGAACCGCCAGACTGCTTTCCAGAGTGGTTGTACCAGATTGCAATTCCACGAGCAGTGGAAGAGTGTTCCTCTTTCTCTACATCCTCACCAACAACTGCTGTCTCCTGTGTTTTTGATCTTAGCCATTCTGACTGGTGTGAGATGGAATCTCAGGGTTGTTTTGATTTGCATTTCCCTAATGACTAAGGATGATGAACATCTCTTTAGGTGCTTCTCAGCCATTAGATATTCTTCAGGTGAGAACTCTTTGTTTAGCTCTGTACCCCATTTTTTAATAGGGTTACTTGCCTCTCTGGAGTTTAACTTCTTGAGTTCTTTGTATATATTGGATATTAGCCCTCTGTCGGGTGTAACGTTGGTAAAGATCATTTCCCACCTGGTTGCCGCTTTGTCTTGGCATATACCCAGAGGCTTTACCTGCATGCAATAAGGCCCCAGCTCTGCTAAGTTCATAGCAGCCTTATTTATAATAGCCAGAAGCTGGAAAGAACCCAGATGTCCCTCAAGGGAGGAATGGATTCAGAAGATGGGGTATATCTACACAATGGAATACTACTCTGCAATTAAAAACAATGAATTCATGAAATTCCTAGCCAAATGATCAGAACTTGAAATTATCATCCTTAGTGAGGTAACCCAATCACAAAAGAACACACATGGTATGCAGTCACTGATAAGGGGATATTAACCCAGAATCTCGGAATACCCTAGACACAATTCGCATATCAATAGATTTCTAAGAAGATGGAAGGAGAGACCCCGGGTAATGAAAAGACTGGATGTAGGGGAACGCCAGGAAAGAGAAACGAGAGGGGGTTGAATGGAGAAAAGAGGGAGGGAAGGGGGCTTATGGGACTTTCGGGGAGGGAGGAAACGGGAAAGGTGAAATGATTTGGAATATAAATAAAAAAGAAAAAAGGAAAAAAAATCTTGCCCACCGAAACCAAGAACACATCAAAAAGATCATTCACCACGATCAAGTAAGCTTCATTCCAGGGATGCAGGGATGGTTCAATATAAGGAAAACCATCAATGAAATCCACTATATAAACAATCTCAAAGAAAAAAAACCACATGGTCATCTCATTAGATGCTGAAAAAGCATTTGACAAAATTCAGCATTCTTTCATGCTAAAGGTCTTGGAAAGATCAGGAATTTGAGGCCCATATCTAAACATAGTAAAAGCAATTTACAGCAAACCAGTAGCCATAATCAATCTAAATGGAGAGAAACTTGAAGCAATCCCACTAAAATCAGGGACTAGACAAAGCTGCCCTCTCTCTCCATATCTTTTCAATATAGTACTTGAAGTTCTAGCTAGAGCAATTAGACAACAAAAGGAGGTCAAAGGGATACAAATAGGAAAGGAAGAAGTCAAACTATCACTATTTGCAGATGATATGATAGTATATTAAGCGACCCAAAGAACTCCACTAGAGAACTCCTACAGCTGATAAGCAACTTCAGCAAAGTGGCCGGATATAAAATCAACTCAAGCAAGTCAGTAGCCTTCCTATACTCAAAGGATAAGCAGGCTGAGAAAGAAGTAAGAGAAATGATACCCTTCACCATAGCCACAAACCATATAAAGTTTCTTGGTGTGACTCTAACCAAACAAGTGAAAGATCTGTATGACAAGAACTTCAAGTCTCTGAAGAAAGAAATTGAAGAAGACCTCAGAAGATGGAAAAATCTGCCATGCTCATGGATTGGCAAGATTAATATAGTAAAAATGATCATCTTGCCAAAAGCAATATACAGAATCAATGCAATCCCCATCAAAATCCCAACTCAATTCTTCATAGAGTTAGAAAGAGCAATTCAAAAATTCATTAACAGAAAACCCAGGATAGCTAAAACTATTCTCAAGAGTAAAAGAACGTCTGGGGTAATCTATCCCGGACCTCAAGCTGTACTACAGAGCAATAGTGCTAAAAACCGCATGGTATTGGTAAAGTGACAGGCATGTAGATCAATGGAACAGAATTGAAGATCCAGAAATGAATCTACACTCCTAAGGTCACTTGATCTTTTACAAAGGAGCTAAAACCATCCAGTGGAAAAAAGATAGCCTTTTCAACAAATGGTGCTGGCTCAACTGGAAGTCAACATGCAGAAGAATGCAAATTGACCCACTCTTATCTCCTTGCACTAAGCTCAATTCCAAGTGGATCAAGGACCTCCAAATAAAACCAGACACACTGAAACTAATAGAAAGGAAACTAGGTAAGAACCTTGAACATATGGGCACAGGGGAGAATTTCCTGAATAGAACTCCAATAGCTTATGCTCTAAGATCAAGAATAGACAAATGGGACCTCATTAAATTGCAAAGTTTTTGCAAGGCAAAAGACACTGTCAAAAAGGCAAAGCGGCAACCAACTAACTGGGAAATGATCTTTACCAACCCTACATCTGACAGAGGGCTAATATCCAATATATACAAAGAGCTCAAGAAGTTAAACTCCAGAGAGGCAAGTAACCCTATTAAAAAATGGGGTAGAGAGCTAAACAAAGAGTTCTCACCTGAAGAATATTGAATGGTTGAGAAGCACCTAAAGAAATGTTCATCATCCTTAGTCATTAGGGAAATTCAAATCAAAACAACCCTGAGATTCCATCTCACGCCAGTCAGAATGGCTAAGATCAAAAACACAGGAGACAGCAGTTGTTGGCGAGGATGTGGAGAAAGAGGAACACTCCTCCACTGCTGGTGGGATTGTAAGCTGGTACAACCACTCTGGAAAGCAGTCTGGCGGTTCCTCAGAAAACTGGGCATGACACTCCTGGAGGATCCGGCTATACCACTCCTGGACACATACCCAGAGGATTTACCTGCATGCAATAAGGACACATGCTCCACTATGTTCATAGCAGCCTTATTTATAATTGCCAGAAGCTGGAAAGAACCCAGATATCCCTCAATGGAGCAATGGATTCAGAAGGTGTGGTATATTTATACAATGTAATACTACTCTGCAATTAAAAACAATGAATTCACGAATTTCGTAGGCAAATGGTCAGAACTTGAAAATATCATCCTTAGTGAGGTAACCTAATCACAAAAGAACACACATGGTATGCAGTCACTGATAAGGGGATATTAACCCAGAATCTCGGAATACCCTAGACACAATTCGCATATCAATAGATTTCTAAGAAGATGGAAGGAGAGACCCCTGGTCCTGGAAAGACTGGATGTAGAGGAATGCGAGACAGCGAAGCGAGAGGGGGTTGAATGGGGAAACGATGGAGGGAAGGGGGCTTATGGGACTTTCGGGGAGGGAGGAAAGGGGAAAGGGGAAATTATTTTGAATGAAAATAAAAATATAAAAAATAAAAAAATAAAAGTTTAAAAGAAAAGAATAGTCAGTGAACTTAGATGTTCCTTTCTTTCTTTATCCTAGCACTGGGCCAAAGCTCCCACTAAAGCCAGGTCGTATTTCAGATCACGCTCCTGAGCCTTATTCTGGCAAGGACATTACAAATTGAGCCATTTCCCCAGAATCAGATTTCACTTAACTCAAAAGTTTCTTATACATCTCAACAAGTCATGAAAAACTTAAACTGAAGTATAATCTTCCTGTTCCTCAAGTATCATCAGCAGGCATGCATTAACTCAACTAGAGACCATGTCAATTCTTACATGAGAGAGCTATTCCTTGTTTTACCCTCAGTTTTACTCATGATTATTCTCTAAATGATCTGGGACACTGTATTTAATTTGGGAAGATTACAGACCTAAAAATACTGGGAAGGATCAAGAGTCTGACAACATTTTCTTAGGAAAAAATTCTTTCTTCATTTTCCTTATGAACTTGCTGGACTGTGTGTCTATTGTGTGTGCATTTTGGAGTTTATCAGATAATTTTTCTTGGGATGTGCTGCTGAGAGTTCAACTAATCCTTTCATTTTATACAAATTAACTTCTTTGATGGGGGCCAGTCTTTGACCTAAACAGATCCTAATCTTCCCTGTGGAGGACTGGAGGACTGTAGAGACAGAAATTTATGGTTGTTGTAGTACTGTGTAAACACATATGCTGCCTAAGTGATAACCCTTGGGAGGCCACTGTACATTTTCTCCTGAAGTAAGCAGGACTTGAAAAATGAAAGGAAAGAGTCTCCTTATAGCTACAAACTCAGGATGCTTCACATTTCTGGTGAAGACAGATTACACATGAAATAGCCAACAACTTCCTTCTGCCCTCCTGATTTTTGTAAAGTATTCTTTGTATTTTCTGTCATGTTATAATACTAATTATCTAAATGCAAGGCATATAATAGTACTCTTTAAACTTGTAACAACAAATGATTATTTCCATTTGAATGGGTTTTTGACATGCTGTTTTATTATATTTATTTTTTCAGCTCCTTTAGCTACTATATGTCAAATATTGTTATAAACAAGCTGGGCATCATGACATATGCCTATGCCCAGATCACTTGGGGGCAGTATGTTTTATATGGATATAAATAACTTATCACCAAAAACTAAAAAAAAATATATATATTTAAACATTACCTTTCTGCTATCTTTAGTAGGACTCTTCAGATTATGTTCCCACTTGCTTGCCATGTGTGAATGAATGTGTGTGAACAGGAGAGTGTGTACCACTTTCTCACTGAAGAAGATGGAATGACATGTTCATGTTTCAAACAATGAGCAAATATGAGAGTAATCATTAGACACTGTTTTAGGTTTGTAAATTTATTTACCTCCAGTTATTAAAAACAAATGTTCCAATCCTTCTGCTTAAAAACTATTAACCCATTAACACTCATACTGTATAAATTTACAGCTACAGGATGATCCAGAATACAAAAACAAAATTAAGGCACAAAACTTGCTATATCCTGGACTACAGGCACTTGATACCTTAATGCCATCTCATCAAGAATATGAACATGGTCCCTTTCTGTCAAGGAAGGTAGCAATTAGGTTGACATGTCTATATTTATCAGAAGATAAAGAATTGCCCAAGACAATACTGAGAAATGCTCATGTGCCTCAAGAGTCAAGACATCTGTTCAAGTTTGTTAACTGGAATGACTTCCTTCCTGAGAAGTACAAAAAGTACCATGTTTACACTGAACCAATTCTTGGAAAACTAAATACATCCCATCCAGGACTTGTGGATAGTAGAGTACCACCTTTGTTAGTCAATGACTTCCAGTTACGGAAATTGCAATTAACTTATATCCTCACATGTGAACATGACATCCTTAGAGATGATGGACTCATTTTTGTCACACGACTCAGAAATGTTTGAGTTCCCATCACCCATGACCACATAGAGGATGGAATCCATGGGGCCATATCATTTGCCACAGCATCATTTCATTTACAATTAGGTTTGAGATTAATAGATAAGTACACAATTTTGTTAAAAGAAAATCTATGATGATACTTGTAGCTAGTTGGTCATTTAGTTAGCAATGAAACTTAAAGGCTACACTTTAAATTATTTTAAAACTAAAGAGTTTAACTATGACTTGAACTTTGGATAAACCTAATTTTAATTGGATATGTTAGAACAATTACTTTTCTAATTTTCAATGCTGACAAAATTGGGATATTGGTTCATTGTCATGTTTATTATCACTAGTTGAGATACTCGCTAAGATTTCTAATCTAGTAGTTTAGTAATAAAAATTGAGTGTAGTTGTATTCCAAAGACCATGACAGTTTCCAGGCAGAGATGAGAATGGGATGATAAGCAAGGAGAGAGTTGTAGGGAGAACCATAGCAGTAATATTTTAATGGAGTGCTCATTTTACTATATTTCAGCCAAGGGATTTAAGTGTGTATTGTCTATACAAAACTTCAATTTCCTTAGGGTAAATTACATTAGGTTTTGTGTTTTAATTCACTTTATGTGAAGTCTATTTACTACTTAATACAAAATGTTCTTTGTGTTAGAGAGCAATGCTAATATCTTCACTACAAACCATTTGAGAGCTTATATACTTGAACTTTAGCTAAACTTTAGGAAGACAAAACCTCCTAGTAAGATGTCTGTTATAAGTAGTCAATATTGGAATCATATACATGCAAGTAGCACTGAATCATATTTATAAATACATACATGCAAAGACACATATGTATTGGGTTGGGTTTCAAGGAGGAAATCTTCAAAAGTATAATTATGCAATTATACATTATTTCAACTTTTAAAAGGCCAAAATGTCATTCATTCTTAAACAATGATTTCTAATCCAAGAAGAATTTCTTTTTTTTTAAATTTTCTATATTTTTTATTTACATTCACAATGATTTCCCCTTTCCTGGTTCTCCCCTCCCCGAAAGTCCCATAAGTCCTCTTCCCATCCCCTGTTCCCCCTTCTACCCCCTATCACATCTCTGACCTGGTATTTCCCTACATCCAGTCTTTCCAGGACCAGGGGTCTCTCCTTCCATCTTCTTGGAAATCAATTGATATATGAATTGTGTCTTGGGTATCCCAGGCTTCTGGGTTAATATCCACTTATCAGTGACTGCATACCATGTGTATTCTTTTGTGATTGGATTACCTCACTAAGGATGATATTTTCAAGTTCTGAACATTACCTAGGAATTTTGTGAATTCTTTGTTTTTAATTGCAGAGTAGTATTCCATTGTGTAGATATACCACATCTTCTGAATCCATTCCTCCGTTGAGGGACATCTGGGTTCTTTCCAGCTTCTGGCTATTATAAATAAGGCTGCTATGAACATAGTGGAGCATGTGTCCTTATTGCTTGCAGGTAAAGCCTCTGGGTATATGCCCAGGAGTGGTATAACAGGATCCTCTGGGAATGTCGTGCCCAGTTTTCTGTGGAACCACCAGACTGCTTTCCAGAGTAGTTGTACCAACTTGCAATCCCACCAGCAGTGGAGGAGTGTTCCTATTTCTCCACATCCTCACCAACACTTGCTGTCTCCTGTGTTTTTGACCTTAGCCATTCTGACTGGTGTGAGGTGGAATCTCAGGGTTGTTTTGATTTGCATTTCCCTAATGACTAAGGATGTTGAACATTTTTTTAGGTACTTCTCAGCCATTCAATATTCTTCAGGTGAGAACTCTTTGTTTAGATCTGTAACCCATTTTTAATAGGGTTATTTGGCTCTCTGGAGTCTAACTTCTTGAGTTCTTTGCATATATTGGATATTAGCCCTCTGTCGGATGTAGGGTTGGTAAAGATCTTTTCCAGTTTGTTGGCTGCAGGTTTGTCCTTTTGACAGTGTCCTTTGCCTTACAGAAACTGCAATTTTACGAGGTCTCATTTGTTAATTCTTGATCTTAGAGCATAAGCTATTGGTGATCTCTTCAGGAAATTTTTCCCTGTGCCCATATGTTCAAGGTTCTTCCCAAGTTTCCTTTCTATTAGTGTGTCTGGTTTTATGTGGATGTTCTTGATCCACTTGGAATAGAGCTTAGTACAAGAACATAAGAATAGATCGATTTCCATTCTTCTGCATGCTGACCTCCAGTTGAACCAGCACCATTTCTTGAAAAGGCTATCTTTTTTCCACTGGATGGTTTTAGCTCCTTTGTCAAAGATCAAGTGACCATAGGAGTGTGGACTCATTTCTGGGTCTTCAATTCTGTTCCATTGATTTACATGCCTGTTACTATACCAATACATGCAGTTTTTAACACTATTGCTCAGTAGTACACCTTGAGTTCTGGGATACTGATTCATCCAGAAATTCTTTTACTCTTGAGAATAGTTTTAGCTATCCTGGGTTTTCTGTTATTCCAGATGAATTTTTGAATTGCTCTTTCTAACTCTATGAAGAATTGAGATGGGATTTTGATGGAAATTGCATTGAATCTGTATATTGCTTTTGGCAAGATGGTCATTTTTACTATATTAATCCTGCCAATCCATGAGCATGGCAGATTTTTCCATCTTCTGAGGTCTTCTTCAATTTCTTTCTTCAGAGACTTGAAGTTCTTGTCATACAGATCTTTCACTTGTTTGGTTAGAGTCACACCAAGAAACTTTATATGATTTGTGGCTATCGTGAAGGGTATCATTTCTCTTATTTCTTTCTCAGCCTGCTTATCCTTTGAGTATAGGAAGGCTACTGATTTGATTGTGTTGATTTTATATCCGGCCACTTTGCTGAAGTTGTTTATCAGCTGTAGGAGTTCTCTGGTGGAGTTCTTTGGGTCACTTAATTATACTATCATATCGTCTGCAAATAGTGATAGTTTGACTTCTTCCTTTCCAATTTGTATCCCTTTGACCTCTTTTTGTTGTCTAATTGATTTAGCTAGAACTTCAAGTACTATATTGAAAAGATATGGATAGAGAGGGCAGCTTTGTCTAGTCCCTGATTTTAGTGGGATTGCTTCAAGTTTCTCTCCATTTAGATTGATGTTGGCTACCGGTTTGCTGTATATTGCTTTTACTATGTTTAGATATGGGCCTCGAATTCCTGATCTTTCCAAGACTTTTAGCTTGAAAAGATGCTGAATTTTCTCAAGTGCTTTTTCAGCATCTAATGAAATGACCATGTGGTTTTTTTCTTTGAGTTTGTTTATGTAGTGGATTGCATTGTTGGACTTCCTTATATCGAACCATCCCTGTATCCCTGGGATAAAGCCTACTTGATCGTGGTGAATGATCATTTTGATGTGTTCTTGGGTTTGGTTGGCAAGAATTTTATTGAGTATTTTTGCATCTATATTCATAAGAGAAATTGCTCTGAAATTCTGTTTCTTTGTCGGTTCTTTGTGTGGTTTTGGTCTCAGTATAATTGTGTTTTCATAGAATGAGTTGGGTAGTGTTCCTTTTTTTTCTATTTTGTGGAATAGTTTGAAGAGTATTGGTGTTAGATCTTCTTTAAAGGTCTAATAGAATTCTGCACTAAAACTATCTGGTCCTGTGCTGTTTTTGGTTGGAAGACTTTCAATGACTACTTCTATTTCTTTAGGGGTTATGGAACTGTTTAGATGGTCTATTTGATTCTGATTTAATTTTGGTATTTCGTATCTGTCTAGGAAAATCTCTATTTCCTCCAGATTTTTCAGTTGTGTTGAATATAGTATTTTGAAGTTGGATCTGATAATTTTTTGAATTTCCTAAGTTTCTGTTGTTATATATCCCTTTTCATTTCTGATTTTCTTAATTTGGATTTTGTCTCTGTGCCCTCTGGTTAGTCTGGCTAAGGGTTTATCTATCTTGTTGATTGTATCAAAGAAACAACTCCTAGTTTTTTTGATTCTTTGTACGGTTCGATTTGTTTCTATTTGATTGATTTCAACTCTGAGTCTGATGATTTCCTGCCTTCTACTCCTCTTGGGTGTATTTGCTTCTTTTTGTTCCAGGGCTTTCAGGTGTGTCTTTAAGCTGCTAATGTATGCTCTCTCCAGTTATCTTTTTGGAGGCACTCAGGACTGAGATTTCCTCCTTGCACCGCTTTCATTGTGTCCCATAAATTAGGGTATGTTGTGCCTTCATTTTCATTAAATTCTAAAAAGTCTTTGATTTCTTTCTTTATTTCTTCCTTGACCAAGGTATCATTGAGTAGCATTGTTCAGCTTCCATGTGTATGTGGTCTTTCTATTGTTTTTGTTGCTATTGAAGACCATCCTTACTCCATTGTGATCTGATAGGAGGCATGAGATTAGATCAATCTTCTTATATATGTTGAGGTCTGTTTTGTGACGAATTATATGGTCTATTTTGGAGAAGGTACCATGAGGTGCTGAGAAGGAGGTATATTCTTTTGCTTTAGGATGAAATGTTATATATATATATATATATATATATATATATATATATATATATATATATATATATATAAAATCAAAGTTTCAATTAGTTTCACTATGTCCCTGTTTAGTTTCTGTTTTCCTGATTGGTCCACTGTGGAGAGTGGAGTGTTGAAGTCACCCACAATTATTGTGGGAGGTGTAATGTGTACTTTGAGCTTTACTAAAATTTCTTTCATGAATGAGGGTGCCCTTGCATTTGAAGCATAGACGTTCAGAATTGAGAGTTCTTCTTGGTGGATTTTTCCTTTGACCAGTATGTAGTGTCCTTCCATGTCTTTTTTGATGACTTTAGATTGAAAATCAATTTTATCCTATATTTGGATATCTACTCCAGCTTGTTTCCTGGGACCATTTGTTTGTAAGATTGTTTTCAAGCCTTTTATTCTGAGGTAGTGTTTGTCTTTGACACTGAGGTGTGCTTCCTGTACACAGCAAAATGCTGGGTCCTCTTTATGTCTCCAGTCTGTTAGTCTATGTCTTTTTATTGGGGAATTGAGACCTTTGATGTTAAGAGATATTAAGGAATAGTGATTATTGCCACCCGCTATTCTTGAAGCTATCTTTATATTTCAGTGGTTATCTACTTTTGGGTTTGATGAAAGGAGGTTACTATCTCATTTTTTCCAGAGTGTAGTTTCTCTCCTTGTATTGGCTGTTTCCACCTATTATCCTTTGCAGGGCTGGATTTGTGGAAAGATATTGTGTAAATTTGGTTTTATCATGGAATATCTTGGTCTCTCCATCTATGGTGATTGAGAGTTTTGCTGGGTATAGTAATCTAGGCTTGCATTTGTGTTCTCTTAGAGACTGCATGAGATCTGCCTAGGATTTTCTGGCTTTCATCATCTCTGGTGAGAAGTCTGATGTGATTCGGATAAGTTTTCCTTTATATGTTACTTGGCCTTATTCTCTTACTGCTTTTAATATTCTTTCTTTTTTTAGTACATTTGGTGTTTTGATTATTTGTGATGGGAGGTATTTATGTTCTGGTCCAGTATTTTTGGATTTCTGCAGGCTTCCTGTATGTTCATGGGCATCTCTCTCTTTAGGTTAGGGAAATTTTCTTCCATAATTTTGTTGAAGATATTTTCTGGCCCTTTAAGTTGCAAATCTTCACTCTCATCTATACCTATAATCCTTAGGTTTGGTCTTCTCATTGTGTCCTGGATTTCCTGGATATTTTGGGTTACAAGCTTTTTGAATTTTGCATTTTCTTTGACTGTTGAGTCGATGCTTTCTATGGTATCTTCAGCACCTGATATTCTTTCTTCCATCTCTTGTATTCTACTGTTGATGTTTGCATCTATGACTCCTGATTTCTTCCCAATGTTTTCTATCTCCAAAGTTGTCTCCCTTTGTGATTTCTTAGTTTTTTCTACTTTCTTTTTTATATCCTGGATGGATTTGCTCAGTTTCGTCACTTGTTTGCTTGTGTCTTCCTGTATTTAAGATATTTTTGTGTTTCCTCTTTCAGAACTTCTGCCTGTTGACCCTAGTTCTCTTGTATTTCTTTAAGCGATTTTTGTGTTTCCTCCTTATGGGCTTCCATCTGTTCCATATTATCCTGCATTTCTTTAAGCAATTTTTGTCTTTCCTTTGTAAGGGCATCTACCTGCTGATTCATGTTTCCTGTATTTCTTTAAGTGATTTTTGTGTTGCCTCCTTCTGGGCCTTCAATTGTTGACCCATATTCTACTGCATTTCTTTTTTTTTATTATTTTTTTTAAATTTTATTTTCTATATTCTTTATTTACATTCCAAATGATTTCCTCTTTCCCAGTCACCCCCTCCCTGAAAGTCCCATAAGCCTTCTTCCCTCCCTCTGTTCCCCATTTTCCTAAGAATTTAATGAACTCATTGTTTTTAATTGCTGAGTAGTATTTCATTGTGTAAATATACATCGAAAATATCTCTGATAAAATTGAAGAAATATATAGAAAAATATGTTAAGATTGACTATTTCAAGGAAAAATTATACAGATAAATTTTTAGGCATAAAAATATTCCTAAGTTGATTGAAAGTGGAATTATAAACATTTTCTGATAAAATTGAAAATCTCCATGGAAAATATTTTGATAAAATTCAAGAAATATATAGAAAAGCACATTAAAACTGACTATTTCCTGAAAAATTATACAGATAAGATAGTAGGCATAACAATATTCCTAAATTGATTAAAAGTTGAGGTAAAAACATTTTCTGATAAAATTGAAGATTTACATGGAAAATGTCTCTGATAAAATTGAAGAAATTTATACAAATAAATTGGTACGAATTAAAATATTCCTAAATTGATTGAAAGTAGAATTATAACCATTTTCTGATAAAATTGAAGATTTTCATGGAAAATATTTCTGATAAAATTGAAAAAAATATATGGAAAAACATTAAAATTGAAGATTATCATGGAAAATTATACAGATAAAATGGTAGGCATAAAAATATTTCTAAGTTGATTGAAAGTGAAATTATAAACATTTTCTGATAATATTGAAGATTTACATGGATAATATCTCTGATAAAATTGAAGAAATATATAAAAAACACGTTAATATTGAATATTACATGGAAAAATTATACAGATAAAAATATTCCTATGTTTTTTGAAAGTGGAATTATAAACACTTTCTGATAAAATTGAAGATCTACAAGGAAAATATTCCTGAAAAAAATTCAAGAAATATATAGAGAAACATGTTAAAACTGACTATTACATGAAAAATTATACAGATAAAATGGAAGGTATAAAAATGTTCCTAAGTTGATTGAAAGTAAAATTATAGACATTGTCCCAGCTGCTCCACTGATCATATGCTTTGTGCATTCCTAGCTGTACCCCTCCAGAGAAAAGGTGGAGATCTTACCTCCTCACTCAGAAGTGAAATTGCTGCTGGGAGATCACTCTCTCCTGGCAGGCTAAGCACAGAAGTCTTTGGAGCTGCCTGGTTCCCTGCTGCAGATGGCGGCTGGCTCTCCTGCATTTCTTTAAGTGATTTTTGTGTTTCTTTTGTAAGGGCTTCTAACCGTTGATTCATGGTCTCCTGTATTTCTTTATGAGATTTATTTACGTCCTTCTTGAAATCCTCTAATAGCATCATGAGAAGTGATTTTAAATCCAGATCTTGCCTTTCGGGTGTGATGGGGTATCCAGGACTTGCTGCTGTTGGAGAGTTGGGTTCAGATGGTGCCATATTGCCCTGATTTCTGTTAGTAATGTTCCTATGTTTGCCTTTTGCCATCTGGTTATCTCTGATGTTAGTTGGTCCTGCTGTCACTGGCTGTTGCTTGATCCTCCTGTGAGCCTGCAGGGTTATTTCTGCCCCCCTGGATGACCGGGTTTCCCCTGGCACCAATTGCTGAGGGGCTGCTCTGCTCCTGAGTGACTGTGGAGCCCTAATGTGCCTTGCCCCAAGTGATGTTATACTTGGGTAATCCCTGCATACCTGGAGACTCTGTATAGTCAATTCCCGGAGCAGATGTGGCTAAGGGGAGGTCGCTGCACTCTCTTCTGGCACGGGTCCCTCTGAATGGCAGATGTCCCACAGCAGAGCTGGAGTGTAGATGACCATAGAAATACCCAGCTCTTGGGTGCAGGGAGCAAACCAGTTGTCTGTGACCCAAGCAATGTTATGCTCTGTAATCCCTGTACCTGGAGGTCCCTACTGCTCTGTTGCCAGGTCAAAGATGGCGGAGGGTACTGTCCCAAGAAGGATTTCTAATCCTAGCCAACTCTCTGTGGGAGTCAGAATTATTTGCAGTATTATTTTCATATTTCGAAATGAATCATTAGCCCACATAGAAACTGCATTTCTAACCTAAGAAGATGTCTGAACTGATGATACCCAGGCCTACTCTCCCCTTTGTTATGATCCTCTGTGTCAGTACCAGCAACTGCAAAGATAACTGCATTTCCACTGTGAGATACTAAAATCATTGTCAAATTTTTGAATGTCCTGGTACTGCTTCTGAATTTATATGATTGTTTTCAGTTGTTTTGTGCTTTTGCTTAAAGTTGAGAAAACTTTGGGAAATTATGTATGTTTTGTGAAGTTAGTTGGTAAAATAATCCTAATCTTCATTAGTTTCATTAATTTTTTTCTTGCAGTTTGAGCATTTTTTTCATTTTAATAGCTCTCTGATCACTGATCTCTCTGACCTTATCACATAAGATTCTTCCCTGACATTTAAACATTACATTGCTGTTGGTAAACCAGAAAAGCTAGATTAATATGTTTTGTTGTTGTCATTTAACCTATGATTATCTAGAATATAAAAGATCTACAGTAATCTTTTTGGTTTTATTTTTTTCTTTATAAAAGAAAGGAGTTGTCTTGATTTGTGTTTTACTGCAGTGAACCATGACTAAGGACACACTTATATAGGACAACATTTAATTGGGGCTGGCTTACATGTTCAGAGGTTCAGTCCATTACCATCAAGGCAGGAAATTTTGAGACTTTTTTTGCCAAAGCAATTAATACAGATCTCTTCACCTTAGCCTCAGGCAGAGTCTTTGGACAATGGCAAAAAAGCAGCCACATTATTCACCAAAAATTTCACAAGTCAGTCTCTAGACCACATACTAAAAGTCTTATCTGAAAACTCTTGAACTAGGTCCCTACAGTTCAAAACATACTCAAGAATGCTCTATACTTCTACTAGTATGGACCAGTAAGCCCCACTTGAAGCATTCCACTGCTTTACAAAGTCCCCAAATCCACATTCCTCCAAACAAAAGCATGGTAAGGCCTATCACAGCAATACTCCAGTCCCTGGTACCAACAGTTCTATGTCTTCATCCAATGGAAGCAAAAAGTAGACTGGTTCCCATGTGGCTAGGAGGAGGGTCTCAAAGCCCTCCCCTACAGTGACATACTTCTTCCACCGAGGCCTCATCTCCCAAGAGTGCCACTCCCTGACCTAGGTTTATTCAAATTACCACAGGGGTCATAAACTAAACTATCTTAAACCTGAACTGAAATCTTTTTCCATATATAATTTACTTTGATACACATGGAATATTTTTTCAAATATTTAGCTACATGGTTATTTTTGATACTCATATAGAACAATTCATGGTGAAGGAAGAAGTCATCTTGAGATTTGCATAAAACAGTAGCACAAATGTTATAAGAATAATGACTTTCTGATTGGATTTAAGGCCCATTCCACAGGAGTCAAAGCATATGAGGTGCTGTGAATATGGTCAAGAACCTAGGACTGACCATTTGCCTAAGAATTTCATCACAAAAGAACGCATATGGCATGCAGTCACTGATAAGTGGATATTAATCCAGAAGCTCAGAGTACTCAAGACACAATTTACATATCAATTGATTTCCAAGAAGAAGGAAGAAGACCCTTGGTCCTGGTTAGACTGGATGTAGCAGTGTAAGGGAATACCAGGACAGAGAAGTGGGAGGGGGTTGACTGGGGAACAGGGGGAGGGGAGAGGGCTTATTGGACTTTTGGGGAGGGGGGAACCTGGAAAGGAGAAATCATTGGGAATATAAATAAAAAATATAGAAAAAAAGTACCTAGGGCTGGGTTGTTCATAAGTCTGATAGGGAATGAACTACTATTATTTTCCTAAATAGACAGCATTAAACTGTGTTTGAAATATATTTCTCTGTCCTTACAGATTAGTGTAGCTCTCAACACTCATAAGAGAATTCTTTCTGTGCGGTGTGCAAGAGGAAATACAGAAAATTATAACTGGTCAAGGTGAAAAATGTTATATCTGTAGGGACATTGGCCACAATTCTGTCATGTATATGATTATTGTGCCCACTTCCTCCCGAATTCATTGAGGAGGAGAGGGTAGAAAGATTTTAAGAGGTAGATGTTGGAGAGGACCAGAGTGAGATAAATATCTTCTGGATTGGCAGGACTGTTGAAATGGGAATGAAGACATGGCTGCCTTCATAAGTCCTGAACAAGATCAAACTATGATCAATAACCATTTCACCATAGATGTGGAAGTGAATCATAAATCCCTAACCTCAGATGAGGATTTATTGGCAACAGATTGTGACTAGGACAGAGAGTTTTTATTTTAAAAGTGTGGTCTCCTGTAGCTTAATCATTACCCAGTGGATGGTACCTCACATGTGCACATATGAGTCACAGAAATTGTACCTAGTGGGTTGTAAAGAAAAAAGAAGACATGCGGTTGGGTAAAAGGTTGGGGGTATGTATCTAGGAGGAAATAGACATACAATAGAGAGGCTAGTGTTATCAAAATATAATATATGAATGTATGAGATTTTCAAGAAATATATGAGTATCATATTAAAAAAAACTTTAAAGCCCTGCATGTGGGGGATGTAGAGGTCAACATTGTGATGGAAAACTAGAATGGAGAGCAAGGTACCATAGGCTTCTGAGACTCCTTGAAAAATCTTCATCTGCTGTATATGATATTAGATCTAAGAGACCCCTGGCACGTCAGTGAGACAGCAAATAAGAGCCAACGTGGTGATACACCCTTCACTCCTTTCATATGTCCTCATTAAGCAGGACTTTTATTGGAGCATGGTGATGGTGTGGTGAGATACAATTGGCCAAGGATTTAGGACTTAGGTTTGGCCCAAATGCTTTATATAAGCTTATGAGCTAGGCAATAAACACAGGCCTCTACCCTGATGCTGGTCTCCACACTCAGATTTCCTGGGTTTTGTCATGTGACTCTGTAGTTTCTCACCTCCTAACCTCAGTTCTGTTACCATACCAGAAACAAATATTTTTATTTCATTAAAAATGTTTATATTTCATGGTCTTTCATTCTTTGCATAATGTCTGACTGTGGGTTTCTATATTTGTTTTTAACTGCTGTAGGAGAAAGTTTCTTTGATGAAAATCTTCTTGGCTCTGGGATACCTAGCTCAGAATAATTATTTTCCAGCTTTATCCATTTGCCTGGAAAGTTTTTGATGGAATTCTTTTTAATGGATAAGTAACAAATACTAGATTGTGGAAATGAGTCACCTTCTCTATACCCATTCTTCTGTTGAGGAGTATCTAGGTTGTTTTCAATGTCTGTCTCCTATGAAGAGAGCAAAGAACATGGTTAAATTAGTGTCCCTATTATGAGATGAAGCATGAGAGACCTTGGAACACTTATCCTAAATGGGATGTTTCCATCAAATTCTTTCCCTAGAGCTCAGGGAACCTGCAACAGAGGGACAGAAAGAGTGCAAGAGTCAGAGGAGATACAAGATGCCAAGAAAACAAGGCTGTTTATATACACACGTGCAAAGTTTGTGGACTCATAGAGAAAGAATGCACAGGACCTGCACAGTTCTGCACTAGGTCCTCTGCCTTTATATTATGGCTTCCAGTTTAGTGCTTTTATGAGATTCCTGAGTGTGTGAACAAGTGGGTCTTTGACTCTTGTGCCTTCTCTGAGGTTCTTTTCCTCCTATAGGTTTATATTACCCAATGTCAGTGTAATGGGTTTTTTTGTTTGTTTGTTTGTTTTTTTAAACTTAAATATATTTTAATCAAGTTCATTCTTCTCCCAAATCTTTCTAGATCATCCCACCCATCTAACTTTAAGCTCTTTTTTTTATTATTTATTTTATTTTTTTTTAATTTAATTTAATTTTATTTTTTTAATTTACATTCCAAATCACTTCCCCTTTCCCGTTTCCTCCCTCCCCGAAAGTCCCATAAGCCCCCTTCCCTCCCTCTTTTCTCCGT